>VIIQ02000031.1:0-687081 GCA_007449985.2 Desmodesmus armatus
TGCATGCTCCAGCTCTGCCTGCAGCTGCTGCCCCAACCTTCTCACCTCCGGGACTGCCCTTCCCCACCTCTCCCCCTACCCCCTTTCTTCACTGTCCCCCTTCTAGGGGACATCCACTGTCCCCCGTCTAAGAAACAGTGAAGAGGGCACACGATCTCACCCTTTGTGCGTCCACATGCTCCAGCTCTGCCTGCAGCTGCTGCAGCACATCCTCCTGATCAGCAATGCGGTGCTGCAACACCTCAGCAAGAGCTGCTTGGCGGGACAACACATCAACCTGCGTGTGTTGAACACGGGCAGCAAAGGCACAGCAGACAAGGATGCAGAAGAAAGGATCAGCCAGTCAACTGCCTTGCTGAGGTGGCAACGTCACGTGTCGAGTTACCCCACGAGCGTCTGGCTCCCTTGTGGGTTGCACGCTTCGCCGTGCCAAACTTCTGTAACTGCAACTGTTATCACACACACACACCTACCTGAGCCAGTGCTGCCTGCAGCACCAGTGTCAGCTCCTCCAGCTCCTTCTTAGCTGCCGGCTCCAGGGTGGGCCGAGCTGCCAGGCTGGCAATCTTGGCGGCTGCCTGGGCCCGATACTCACTCAGCTGGTTGGCCAGGGCCAGGGACTGCACAGCACGACACAGCACAGCACGACACAGCACGACACATCATCGTATCTTGGAGCCTTGCAGAATTTGGGCTGTGCCCAGGTTTCGTTTCTCGTTCTGGAGTGCCTTGGAGTCGGAGACACCACACAGCAGCGCAGGGCAGCACAGCAAGGCAAGGCATGCCTTGGCCCGGCCACACGCACTCCCGCTTCTGCTGCTGTGAACCTCCCTCCCCCCCCCCCCCCCCCCGGTCCCCAACAAGCAGCTGCAGTCCCACACACCAAGCTCCATGCACCGCACATCTCATCCCACTCACTCAGAAGCATACATACACACAGGATTACATACATGTCTGTCGGGTATCATCTGTCGAACACGCAAACAAGAAGCCTCGTTGCCAACAACCGGATCAACTGCTTACGACCTTCACCCTCCATAGGAGCCCCCTGCAGCTGCGACCTCTGCTCCACTGAGACACACAAGCGGGGCGCTGCCCACCCACCCCTGCCTTGCAGCACTCAAAACATCCCCTCAAACACACACTGTTGCTTTGCCTATCTAGTAGGACAGCCTTAGTGAGCTTGCATGTATCCAAGTACTCCCTCTGTCGACACACAGAAAAGCAGCCAGCCCAGCCTGCCTGCCCGCCCGCCCGCAAGCTCCCCCCCCCCCCCGAACTCCAAACACACAACAGCGCCGGCCCGCCTACCTCCTGCTGCAACTGCTGCACCCAACTGGCCAGCTCCGGGTCTGTGGCATCCTCAGCAAGACCCTCAACACTGGCAACACTCTTCTGCAGATAACACCCCCCCCCATATTCCACATCCACGCACAGTGTACAGCAGCCAGCCAGGCAGCCAATAGCCAACCAGCCAACCAACTCCCCCCCCCAAAAAACCCACATAACACTGCCGGCCCTCCTACCTCCGCCTGCAACTGCTGCACCCAACTCGCCAGCTCAGGGTCTGTTGCATCCTCAGCAGGACGCTCAACACTGGCAACACCCCCGCCACTGCTGCCACTGCCGCCGCCACTGCTGCCGCCACTGCTGCCGCCACTGCTGCCACTGCTGCCGCCTGCAAGGTTGAGTGCCTCTGCTAGGCCGCTGCCTGCCCCTGCTGTTGCGGTGGAGGTCCCGGGGGGTGGCAGGGCGCCTGCTGCTTCCGTTGTCGACAGCTGCTTGGGGGCATTGGGTCCTGCTTCTGCTGCTGCTTCTCGTCCTGCACATCTGATATAATCGCTATGCGCTTCTGCTCATTCTGCGCGATGATAGCACAGCACAGCACACGACAGCAGCGCGACACAGCATGACGTCAGTACAGTGCAGGATGAAAGACTTGGCACGGTGGGATGAGGTGCAGCGGGGTTTTGGGGGGTGCAAAAGGGTTTGAGGGTCTTCCTGCTGCTCCCTCCTGCGACTTTGCTGCTGTGTATATGTATGCGTTTCTGATCCTTCTGCATGTCAGCACAAGCAACTGCATGACACACCCTGCGGCATGGAGCACAGCACGTGACAACACGCCACAGCATGTGACAGCATGCAACGACGCAAGGGGGCGCAGCACAAGATCATACAACAGCTGTTTTGGGAGGCGCCGTGCCAGGCAAAGAGAGTGAACGGGGCTGTGGAGACCTGCAGCAACTGCAACAGCATTTGTGACAGCAGCTGCTGTCGTGGGATGCCTAAAAAAGCTAAGAGTGTAGAGGGGTGGGTGACGGCGCAGGGACACACGTGAACGACACCACTGGTGAACGATGGGCAGCGTGGGTTCAGTCTATGGGAACTGCTGTAGAGGCAAAGACTTATGCGCTGCTGCCGCAACCAGATGCTTGTTTGCAGGACCAGCTGCTGCAAGTGGAGTATCATCACTGCTGGGTGACTAGCTGTCAGCAGCAGATGTGCTCCGCTGGCCATGCTACTTGTCCTGCAAGCCGGCTGCTGCGGTGCTGGTGCTGTGTGTGTGCTGATGTTGCTGGTGGTCCCCCTGCTGGGTGCAAGCACCCCCAGATCTTCTGCTAGGACTGCCCCAGCAAGCAGCGTAGTGCAGCATGGGCAACAGACTGTGCTGCGCATGTCCTAGATTGCTGCCGTATGTTCCCGTGGGCCTGCTGCTGTGGGTACTCTTGCAAGTTGCTGCTATTGTCCCCGTGTATGGGCGGCACCATCTGCTGTGATCGCTGGTAACACAGGCTGGCCGTCCTTGAAGGCACTGCAAACGCAGCTAGCTGCCCCAGCACACGACCGGTAGACACAAACACGACGCCACCGGACAATTGCAGTAATCTCCCTCCCCCACAGCGCTGGCTTTGCTGTTGTGGAGAAAGGAGCTGACCATACTGTGTTGAGTGCCAGATGCACCCTGGCAAACACTGCCACACACACAGTGGTACAGAGGAACTACAGAAGCTTATGGAAAGCTTTCGGCCTCCAACAGACCCCAATGAACAGCCCAGGGGAAGATGCACAACAGATGCTCACTCCACTGCTGTGCTGCAACCGCACTCACCAGCGAGATGGGCTCCAGGTCCTTGCCTGCAACACAATTGGCGTTCTTATCAGTTGTTTTGTGAAAGCCACCCTCTTTCTAGAGCTTCGTCCGAAGCAAATCACTTACGTCCAGCTTGAACGCGAGCCGAGGCCCTGGCGTGGTGGCCAGCTGCATGAAGCTGCTGACTTAACGGCTGAGCACGCACATGTCGACAACTTCGGCCTGGATGTTGATGGAGCAAGGCCCCCTGTCTGTGTTGAAGCTGATGCATGCTGACGACGAATCCAGCCACGGTGCAAACGATTTAGCCAAGGCTTGCATGCAGAACGGAGGCGTCCTGGCTAGTTTGGCTACTCCCAGTCAAGCACAGGGGTACGTAATCGCTGAAATCGAGCAATTGCGGTTGTTGCAGGGCTCCAAACAGGCAATCCTCTTCCTACATGGTTTGAATGCCGTCAATGGAGCTGCTTTGAGAGGGACACGTGCAGAGAATGGGTCTGAAGGGGCGCTGCTCTTGATCAAGGCTGGGTGCTCATCCTCAGACTGGCGATCCGCCACCGTATCCCACCCAACAGCGTTTCCTGCTAGCTAAATAACCAAAGAGGTAGCTAGGAGCGTCCTAGCGGTGGTCCCTGGCGCACAGCAGTAGCAGTGACCATGAGGTGCCTACATGCCCCAACCAGCCTGAATCGGCCACAGCTCCGCCCTGCTGCTGCGACGGTGTCACCAAGGCACTCAATCAATCGGCCCAATACCACTTCCCGCTCCCAGGTGCGCAGCTGAGCAGCATGCATTTTCCAAGCTGGCCTGCCTCAAAGGTTTTCTTTGCTGTCGCACCTCTGAAAGGTCAAGGGAGCACACAGTGCCTCATACATTTGAATATGCTTGCATTGTTATCTACTAGTCAATCAACAACAGCAGTACACGCCTACAGGCAGCATGATACCTTTTGGCCAAGCGGCACAGCTATCAGCAGATGCAACTTTGCTGCGCAACGCTATGCATTTGCAGCTGTGTCTTGCTATTTGACAATTTGCCGTACACCCCTGCTTTTCGTGATGCTGAATGAATGCTGTTGGGGCGCAGCCTGTGTCTCAAATTTCCAATGTGTGCGCACTGCTGCGTTCTGTTTACACCCCCCCCCCCCCCCCCCGGGTGTGTGGGCACACAGACCCGACTGTTGTCAGCAAAGGTAGACGAAGCAAAGGCAGCAGCAAACAGCAGCAGCGCCAGCAATGCAGCGCCAGCACCAGCGCCGGCACCAGTCGCTACAGCCTCCACAGAGGAAACAGAGCAGATGTTAGCTCAACTCGATGCCCTGCGGCAGGAAAATGAGCGGCTAAAGCAGGAGTTGGAACAGATGAAGCTTCAGGTTGCAAGCCCCAAGGCAGCAGCAGGTGGAAAGGGAGCGGCAGCAGCAGCAGCAGCAGAGGCAGAGGCGGCGGCAGCAGTGGAGGCCCCTCCTGCTGCTGGCTCTGAGGCCTTTCTGGTGAGACTGAGGCGATTGAGAGTTTTGTTGGGGGAGGGTGTGGGTTGGTGGTTGGGGGGGGCTGTGCGGTGTTCTTGGGGGAGGGTGTGTTTGTGTGTGTGTGGGGGGGGGGGGGGGTGAAGCAGGAGTTGGAACAGATGAAGCTCCAGGTTTCAAGCCCCAAGGCAGCAGCAGGTGGAAAGGGAGCGGCAGCAGCAGCAGCAGCAGAGGCGGAGGCGGCGGCAGCAGTGGAGGCCCCTCCTGCTGCTGGCTCTGAAGCTTTCCTGGTGAGAACAAGGGGTTTTTGGGGGGGGGGTGTTGGGGGAGGGTGTGGGTGGGTGGGGGGTAGAGAGTGGGGGGGGGGGGAGCAAGAGCTTGAGCAGATGAAGCTGCAGGTAGCAAAACCCAAGGCAGCAGTGAGAAAGGGCGCAGCAGCGGCAGCAGCAGCAGAGGCAGAGGCGGCGGCAGCAGTGGAGGCCCCTCCTGCTGCTGGCTCTGAGGCTTTCCTGGTGAGACTGAGGGGTTTTGGTGGTGGTGGGGGGGGGGGGGGGGCTGTGAAGGTGTTTGTTGGGTGAGGGTGTGCAGATACAGGAAGTGCATCCAGCCAATCCGTCAATCATCCAAAGTAGCGACGTTCCGAAATGTCATGAACAGTAAGGATACATGACAGTACACGTGTCTGTGTCTGTGTTTTGGGGGGGGGGGGGGCAATCGTGAACGTGTGTGGGGGAGGTGTGTGTGTGTGTGGGGGGGGGGGGGTGAACAAGGTATCTATCAGGACGATGAGGTTGCACAGGCTCAGCCACCGCAACCACAGCCTGGTTGATGCTTGCACACCCATATGTTGGGAGTTGCCCACTCGTGGCATATCCCCCCCCCCCCCCCCCCCCCCCCCCCCTCCAATGCTCACCCCCCCCCCACCTCATCCTACCCTGTACCGCCCCCTCCCCCCCCCCCCACCCCACAGCGTCAGTTGGAGCGCGGTCTTGCATGGCCCATTCCGGCCACCAAGTTCTGGCAGCTGCTTCCTCGCCCCCCCCCCCCCCCCCAAAAACACACAAGTCCATAGTATGCTAGCTACACAAGTAATCGCTGTGCCAACACACACCCTCTTGCTGCCCCCTTGAGACCAGGGGTGTACCGTTTCACGATTTCTGCAATTTCACCTTTGAAATTTCAATGAACATTTCATGAACATTTCACACCCAAAACCCCCTTGGTTTCTGTGAAATGGTGAAGAGGGTGGCCTGCCAGTGCTGAGGCAGTGCTGCAGCAGCTGATGCATCCCCTAGCAGGCCCTGAAACTACTGTTGACACTGTTTCATTACTGTAGAGGCGTTACCAACCAAGACAGCCTGCTCTCAGCTCTTGGTAGACCTGGCTGGGGCCCTACCAGAAGTGATCTGCAGCTGCTGCTGCTGCCTGCCGCCTAGCGTTTCACCGTTTCACTTTCAGAGTGAAATTTTCATGAAATTTCAAATTTCACTGTAATCTCTTTCACGGACCCCCAAAACCATGAAATTGTACACCCCTGCTTGAGACCCTGCCCCTCTTGTGATTCACCTCTTACTGCCGTCGCTCCCCCCTCCCCACCACCACCACCTGCCGCCCACAGCGTCAGCTGGAGCGCGGTGTTGCATGGCCCACCCCCGGCACCAAGTTTTGGGAAGCCCCCCCCCCCCCCCCCCCCCTGTGCTGGCCCCCTCAGACCCTGCCTCTCTGGTATTTACTTCGCACTGCCTCCCCCCCCCCCCTCCCTGCCCCCACCCCCATCCCACCGCCCGCCCCCCGCCCCCCCCCCCTGCCCCTCACAGCGTCAGTTGGAGCGTGGTGTTGCATGGCCCGACCCCGGCACCAACTTCTGCGAGCTGCCCACTCGTGCCCCCCCCCCCCCCCCCCGTGGCCCCCTCCAAACCCTGCCTCTCTGGTGACTTACTTCGTACTGCCTGCCCCGCCGCCGCCACCCCCCACAGCGTCAGCTGGAGCGTGGTGTTGCATGGCCCACTGTTGGCACCAAGTTTTGGGAGCTCCCCACTCGCGCCACCCCCATGCCTGTGGACGTGGGTGCAGGCAAGAGCAGCATGGTGCAGCCACGGGACAGCAGGAGCCTCGACATTGTGCACTTCACAGCAGAACTGGCACCCATTGCCAAGGTGTGTGTGGGGGGGGGGTGGAGGTGGGCAGGGGGCTTGGGGGGGGGGGGGGGGTTGGCAGCTGCAGTGAAGCGACAGTAGAAGCAGGACAAAGTTAGCACTTCACCGGAGAGCTGGCACCCAGTTTTGGGGGGGGGGGGCGAGGGAGTAGGGGAAGGGTGCAGGCAAGAGCAGCATGGTGCAGCCACGAGACAGCAGGAGCCTCGACATCGTGCACTTCACTGCAGAGCTGGCACCCATTGCCAAGGTGGGGGGGGGGAGCAGGGAGGTGTTAGGGGGGGGGGGGGGGGAGATCGGCACGGGGGGGGGGGGGGGGGGGGCTTGGAGTTGGTTGTTGGCAGTTGCAGCCATGCGACAGCAGGAGCAAATGACATCATGCACCTCACCGGAGAGCTGGCACCCGGTTTTGGGGGGGGGGGAGGGATGGTGCAGGCAAGAGCAGCATGGTGCAGCCACATGACAGCAGGAGCCTCGACATTGTGCACTTCACAGCAGAACTGGCACCCATTGCCAAGGTGGGCGGGGGGGGGGGGGGAGGGGGGGCAGGGGGCTTGGGGGGGGGTTTTGGCGGCTGCAGTCACGCGACAGTAGAAGCAGGACACAGTGAGCACTTCACCAAAGAGCTGGCACCCGTTTGGGGGAGGGAGTGGGGGATGGTGCAGGCAACAGCAGCATGGTGCAGCCTCGCAACACCAGGACATTGTGCCAAACTGGCACCCATTGCCAAAGTGGGTTGAGGGTGGATTTAGGCTTTACGGATGGGGTGATGGTTGAGGGTCATACTTGCAACCACGGGCGCGCTCCTCCCTTGCTTGCGTTCACAACTTGATTGCAATCAGTACTGCCCAAGTGCGTGTGTCTTTACGTGCCGTGCTGCGTTGTACGATGCACAGTGGTTCACGGCCTTGCACGCATCTCCCTGGCGTGCAGTCACAGCTTGACTTGCAATCAGCACTGTCAAACACCGTGTTTCCCTTGTGTCGTGTGGCGCGTGTGGCGTTCCCCACAGGTCGGTGGCTTGGGCGACGTGGAGCATGGTCTGGCGCGGTCACAACTTCCGTTGCAAGCAGTACTCCCAACCACATTGTCTTACTCGTGCCGTGCTGTGCTTGTGCTGTGCACACAGGTCGGAGGCTTGGGCGACGTGGTTCATGGCTTGGCGCGCACTTCCCTTGCGCGTGGTCACAACGTGACATGTATCACTAGCAGTTTCACCAAACACCGCATTTTGCTCGTATCGCGCTGCGTTTGTGTCACTTTTCACAGGTCGGAGGCTTAGGCGATGTGGTTCACAGCTTGGCGCGCACCTCCCTGGCCCAAATTGATCTCGCGAAAGTGCATCTAACACTGACAAAAACCATGTTTTTGTCCGTATCGCGCTGCTTTTGTGTGATTCCCCACAGGTTGGTGGCTTGGGTGACGTGGTGCATGGTCTGGCGCGCACCTCCCTTGCGCGTGGTCACAACGTGACTGTGCTGATGCCCTTCTACGAGTGCCTCCCACAGGACCAAATTGATGGGCTGGGCTTTGAGATGGAGGTGGACGTGCCTAAGGGATATGTGTGGGATGGGGTGATGCAGGTGAGAGAGCTTGCAGAGGGGAAGGGGGGGGGGGGGGCTGATGCAATTGGGCAAGGGTTTGGGGGTGTTGTGAAGAGGACCTGTCCCTTGAGGGAGACATGTTGTGCCCAAAGGATATGTGTGGGACGGGGTGATGCAGGTGAGACAGGGGTTTTTTGGGGGGGGGGGTCATGGTGATTCAAAGCCACTTCAGGATCAGATTGACGGGCTGGGCTTTGAGATGGAGGTTGACGTGCCCAAGGGATATGTCTGGGATGGGGTGATGCAGGTGAGACAGGGGTTTGGGTGCCTTGAGGGTTGGGGTGTGGGCTGGACTTGCGCACACAGGGTTGAGGTAGTAGGACTGAATAGCTTGACGAAAAGGTGGGGGAGGGTTAAAGTGTGACGCCGCGACGCTGCGAAGGGGAGGTGATCAGGGGAGGTGAATAAGGGGAAGTGAATTGTGGTGATGGCCGTGGTCCCTGGGGGGGCATCTGTGCTGGGCCTATTTTGCTGGTAACCAGGCTGTTTCCAGCACCATAGTAGGTCTAGCACAGAGCACCGAACTCATCTTCACATCACACCTGATTGTGCCCGCAGTGATTTTGGGTAGGCCAAGCCAATCATGCTTTCGATATGTCCCCCTAGACTGGTGCTTGCTTGAATCTGCCTTCCAACAGCGATGTGTACACCCATCAGCCACCCCTTCCCTCCCACCTCCATGACTTTCAACTCACTGACTCTGGTGCTGCTGCTGCCGCCACTGCTGCTGCTGCTGCTGCGTGTGCCTGTCAGTGCGGTTACCTTCGTACCGCAGTGTACCGCGGTGTGATCGGCGGCGTGCCTGTGATACTGCTGCGGCCTGCTGACTGGGACAGCTGCAACTTGTTCAGGGGTGGCCGCATCTACGGGGGCAGTTACAATGAGATGGAGAGCTACCTCTACTTCTGCAGGTGGGTTAGGGTTTTGGTGTCAGGGTTTGGGGCTTAGGGTTTATGGTGTTGTTAAACCCTACACCCCTCTGCAGGTGATTGTTCATCAGGGGTGGTTGCATCTATCCTCGGAGAAGGAGAATCCTTCGGAGAGCCTGTGGCCCGAGCAAAAGAGTAACAAAATGTGTAATAAAATGTGTAACGCCGTTTATTATGAAAAAGAGTGGCGACAGCTGTGGTCTTGGAGCACTGGCTGGTTGTATGATTGTATGTCAAGCTCCTTTGCAAATTCGGGCTGCAGCACGGTCGGAGCAGGCCGGATGGCAGAGGCCGTAGCGTCGTGGACATCGAACTGCTACATGTACGCAAAGAAGGCACTGCAAATAGACAAAGAAGACCAACACAAGACGTATCAGGGATGTAATTCGTTGTCTAGCGCAGACTGTAGCATGGCCGCGGGCAGGCCGCTTGGTGATGGCGATCTACTGGTTATGTCGACAAATTGAAGATCGTTTTCCACGTGTTCTTGCAAGCATCTACACTTTACTGCCTTATGTTGCATCAAAACATGAAGCTGCAAGGCAGGGGGGCTGTCTGCCCCCTGGACCCCCGCACCAGTACTGTTGTGCTGCAAGAGAGACAGCAGCACCACACACTTACACTTGCTGGACCTGTAAGGCAGGGGGGCTGTCTGCCCCCCTGGACCCCCGCCACCAGTACTGTTGTGCTGCAAGAGAGACAGCAGCACCACACACTTACACTTGCTGGACCTGTAAGGTAGGGGGGCTGTCTGCCCCCCTGGACCCCCGCCACCAGTACTGTTGTGCTGCAAGAGAGACAGCAGCACCACACACTTACACTTGCTGGACCTGTAAGGCAGGGGGGCTGTCTGCCCCCCTGGACCCCCGCCAACAGTACTGTTGTGCTGCAAGAGAGACAGCAGCACCACACACATACACTTGCTGGACCTGTAAGGCAGGGGGGCTGTCTGCCCCCTGGACCCCGCCGGCATTGACTGTAGTGCAGCAATTGCACTTCGAAGTGATCGCGGGGGGCAAGGGGGGCGGCTAGCCCCCCTGCCTTGCAGGACCAGCAAGTGCCTGAATGAATGTTGTGCAGCAAGACAGGCAGTAATCGCGGGGGGCAAGGGGGCGGCTAGCCCCCCTGCCTTACAGGTCCAGCAAGTGTATGTGTGTGGTGCTGCTGTCTCTCTTGCAGCACAACAGTACCGGTGGCGGGGGTCCAGGGGGGCAGACAGCCCCCCTGCCTTACAAGTCCAGCAAGTGTATGTGTGGACATAGGGAGTGCCAGCTGTGCTATGCACCAAGCACATCAGGGCTTTTCAGCCCGGCCGGGATCCCGGTGAAATGGGCTTTTGGAGCCCCAATCCACAGTCAAAATTGGCAGTGCTGAACGGGAAAACCGGTCAAAAGAGGGTTTGGCACAGGAGTCACAGGGATGCGTCCCGGTGGGTTTGCCGGCAGCAAAACGGGCATCCCGGTGAATTTTAGACATTGTTTCCGGTCAGAACGGGGCGTTTTCCCGAAACGCCCCCTGCGGGGCTTCTGGGGCTGTTTGATCTGCTACAGATCAAGTACAAACTTCGGGAATCTGCCAATGAAGAGGCTATGAACGACCAGAAGAGGCTAAGAATGACTTTCATAATGCTGAAAAGTGTGGCGCGTGACCCGCATTTTGCTGCAGCAGCATGTCAACACGCCAGGGAGAGTGCAAGTACTGTATGTAGTACTGATCAGTATGTAGGAGGGGGGGGGGGGCTGTAGGAGGGGGGTTGTTGCCTTAAACACTGTTTGTTCAACGAACCGTTCCGCCAAAGTGATGTTCAAGCCTTATATACCATTGCAAATATACCACTACACATGTAGGGGCAAATGGCCATGTTCTGGTATCCCTGTGAAAATTTTGGGGGGCCACCGGGCATCCCTTTGAAAACGGCCGGTGGCTGTGAGCAGACCGGGATGCATCCCTGTGAAAAATCAAGGGGCTGACCGGGCACTCCTTCGGGGAAAAAAAGGCCCTGAAAAGCCCTGAAGCACATGACAAGAGCAGATGATGCATGCTGGCAGTTGACATAAAGTTACGTAGGGCCACGGAAACTGGGCTGCCTGCCCCTTACTTCGACGGGTACGCGGACGGAAGGGAGCCCTGCTTTGGGGGCAGCTACAACGAGATGGAGAGCTACCTCTACTTCTGCAGGTGGGTTAGGGTTTGGGTGTCAGGGTTTAGGATGTTGGGGGTTATTTCTGAACCCTTATCCCCTCTGCAGGTGGGTGGTGTTGAAAACAAGTGTGCGGAGTTTGGTACAGGGCAGGGGAGGGCAGCAATGCTAGCTATGCTTCTGCATGTGGACGGCTGGTTGATCCAGTGGACAGAGAGAGAGAGAGAGATGACGCGGAGTGCCAGGCACACCGCGTTGTTTAAGGGGGAGAACGTGTGTGATGCTCTGCAGTCGCCACGTCCCCACCATGCCCCCAGGTGCAAGAGACACCCTAGGGGTCAAGGGGGTTGTTTAAGCTTTCTTCTCTTCTTGTGTGAGGTTTCATTTTGGAGGTGCACTTCGTTTTTCCTTTTGCTCCATGTTGATCTGGCGTATGTTTGTGCATTTTTGACGGCTGCATGTCTTGTGTTCCATATTTCTTCCACATGTCTACCTGCCAGGTGGTGCAGTCTTCTCAGCAGTCTAGGCAATGCTGGTCCTACAACTCCCAATCCTTTCAGCTTTTCTTCTGTGTTTTTATATATGCAGCGGACACTCCTAGCATAATTGTGGTGAGTTTTACTTCCGCTTTGGGGTCGAATATCTGTAATGCTTTCATCAGACGGTCGTGCTGACGTTCTGCTCGTGTTTCCTGCTGAGACGGGTCTGTATCTCTGCAATACTTTATCTCTAGCAGCTCGTAACTCCTGGCGTGGTTCTCTGTCCGTACGAGCATGGCGTCTGGTTTGCAGTGCGCACTGATTCGGCGCTTCATCCCTACAGGCATATCTTTCGGGAGGGCGGCGAGAGGGATTCTGCTTTTGCTTTTCATGATCGCGCATCTTCTGCTCAAACCTACATCGCTCATAGCCAGTTCCTTTGCTCTATCTCCGTCGTTGATCGCCTGTACGATCAGGGAACCCGCGTCGTTGTGCCTCTTGGTGACCGCCCCGGACAGCGCCGGGCAAGCACTCAATGCGTGGTGTCCGCCATCCTGTTGGCCACAGAGTGGGCAGCTGCAGGTGCTGCTTAGCTTGTATCTGTTTAGCAATTTGTTGGTCGGCAGCAGGCCCCATCTGTACTGAAGAATGAGTTTGCGTCTTCTGTGCAGGACTTGGTTGTTGTTCATGAAAAGGTGGCTGTATTTTGGGTGTACGTTTTTGGCTTGGTCGGCCCACGCGCTGTAGTACACAGTTGACGTGTTTGCGCTACCCAGTGCGCAGTCCTGTTTTGCTGTGTTTTCAGAGTTTCTGCCAAATTCGCAATGGGGGTGTGTTCGCGCCTGGTATCTGTCTTGGTGACAACTTCTTCAATGGAGTACGGCCAGAAGTAGGTTTCTCTTGCATTACTCTGTACTTTGAAGTGATGGTTGGTTCTTGTTTTTCTTTGGCCACTTGTACCCAGTGGACAAACTTACAGTCAGGGAAGTGGTGGGCAATTCACAGTACGGCATAAGGGGCAGGGCAACTTGGGTGTGGTTATTGCGTCCATTCAGGGCAAGGCAGTTACAATGGAATGGAGAGCTTCTGCAGGTGGACGGCCGCCGCCCGCGGCAGACTGCTGCTGTTCGATGCTGTACTGGGAGGTGTACAGCCCTTGCTTAGACAATCACACCACCTTGCGTCCTCCCGACGCACCTCGCTCTTCGCCCCGCCCCCCATTTCACCACGCCAGTCGCTCACTGCCACCCCCCCCCCCTTTCTTGTCCCCCCCCCCTTTCTTCTGAATCACAGGGCTGGCCTTGAGTACCTTCGTACCTCAGGCCAGCAGCCCCATGTGCTGCATCTGCATGAGTGGCAGACTGCTGCTGTGTCTATGTGTACTGGGAGGTGTACAGCCAACTGGGGCTGTACCGCCCCCGTGTCGTGCTCACCATACACAACCTGGACAACACTGGGGAGTGCAGGCAGGATGAGTTTGCATACACAGGTGTGTGGGTAGGCGGGGGGGGGGGGGGGCTGGGATGGGGGCTGAGGGTGGTGGGGTGGGGTGAGGGGTGGGGTGAGGGGGTGGGGGGGGGTGAGAGGGGGGTGAGAGGGGGGGTGATGGGCGGGGGGGGGGGGGAGTGGAGGGGTACGGCAGTACAGTTGCAACCTTTGGTGGGTTGAGTTCCGGTACTCAACCCATCCCAGAGATCACCACAGCCAACTGGGGCTGTACCGCCCCCGTGTAGTGCTCACATACACAACCTGGACAACACTGGGGAGTGCAGGCAGGATGAGTTTGCATACACAGGTACGTGGGTAAGGGGGCCGGGGGGGGGCTAGGGGGGGCAAGGGGGGGGGGGGCCAGGGGGGGGGGGGCAGTGGGGTTGGGGCCGGGGCGAGGGGTGAGGGGTGTGTGGGTGGGTTGGTTGGTTGTGGAGCCCTCACCCACGGTTGGTGCGGCCCAAATTGACTCTGGCTGTACATTATCATCACCACAGCCAGTTGTGGCTGTACCGTCCCCTTGTGGTGCTCACCATTCACAACCTGGACAACACTGGGGAGTGCAGGCAGGACGAGTTTGCATACACAGGTATGTAAATGGTACCAAACACGGGTGGCCATGGTGGAGGGTGGGGGGGGTGGAGGGCTTAGGCTGAGGGTGGGGGTGGAGCTGGTTGTGAGGGTGGGAGGGGAGGGGGAGAGTGGGGGGTCAAAGTGGGAGTGGGGGGGGGGGAGGGGGTGAGCCTCACCGGGTGGGGGGGGGGGACGGGGGCGAGGGGGTGGGGGGGGTTGTCAGGGGTGAGGGTGGGGGGAGGAGGGAGAGGGGTAGAGGTCGGGGTGAGGGCGGGAGGGGTGGGGGTGCGGGTGCAGGAGAAGGGGTGGTGAATCGCCCCGTGCTGCGTGCAGTGACCTGACGGGGTTTTACTGGGTTCTGTTTGATGCAGCCCTGCATGTGCTTGGTGGCTGTTGCTGATGTGTACTTCTGATAGCACGTGAGGCATGTGCTGCAAGAAGTACACATCAGACACAGCTGGCAAGCACATGTGTGACTGCATCCCTCAGTCTGTATTCCTGCCCAGACTTGAGTTTACATACCCCGCTACACCATAAGAGGGTTTGCTGCATTTTTAGTGCGCACTGGAGTACATATGTCTGGCGCTGTACAGGACTGAGGGGAACTCCACAGGGCTTGTATCGAATCTGTCCTGCATGTGCTTGGTGGCTGTGGCTGGTGTGTGCTTGTTGTGGCAACAGGCTACCAGAAGTACACATCAGCCACAGCTGCCAAGCACATGCAAGGCTTGATGTGGAAGCCTGTATCCTGGCCCTGCGCAGTCCGTCTCTTATCTGGGGTCCCGGGGGGGAGGGGGGGGGACTGCCGCCGGCTGGGAACACAGCCAAACCAGGCGAACCCACCTTTTTGGGGCCCTCACTGGCCCTGACTGTATGGAGACGGACGGTTTTGCATTAAACAGGACAGTCCGCACACTTCCAGCACACTCCACGACTGCTCCAAATACCATTCTTTTACCAGCATGTAGCAGTTGCCACGTGCCAAGCTGTGCGCTGCACTACAGTTGAGACATCAAAACAAGGAGTAGCAAATTTTGGTGGCCAGCAATGGTTGCTAGCTAGCAGTCAAACAGCGGTGGTGCTGGTTTTTGTGCTGTGCTGCCGCATGTCATGCACTCTGCCGCGTCCCCTGCCGCTGACATGGTTTCTGCCGTCATGTCGTGCTGTTGCTGTGCTGTGTGCAGGTGTGTCTGGTGAGATGTTTGCCACCATTGAGCGTGCGCTGGATGAGCGAACCATTGGACACAACCCTGAGCGACTCAACCTCATGAAGGTCGGTGCAGCTTGCTTTCAATGTTCTTTCCTGCGTTCCTCTCTGCTTCCCAGGCAAACTTTCGTATTGTTACTGTCAGTGATCTCAGATTCGAAGCGTGCCTGTAAATGCAGTAGATACTAGTGTTAGAGCAAGACAACAATGCAGTTGTTTGTGTGTATGTGTGTGTTTTGTGTGTGTGTAGGGAGGCATGGTGTACAGCAATGCAGTCACCACTGTGTCCCCCAGCTATGAATGCAGTGGATACTAGTGTTCACTAGTGTTCGAGCACGACAACAATGGTTATGTGTGTCCATGTGTGCAGGGAGGCATGGTGTACAGCAATGCTGTCACAACGGTGTCCCCCACATATGCCAACGAGGTGCTCAATGGGGGCCAGGCAGGCTGGCTGCGCAGCACACTATTGCGGCCAGAGGTCAAGAGCAAGGTGGGTGGCGAACATGTTTGAAACCCGAGTCGATCGGGTTCGCGCGACCGAATAGCGTAGCACATCTCATGCATTCAAAGCATCGGTGTGATACAGCATGTGTGTGAGGTTTGTTTCGTTTTCGGCACATGCACTCTCATGTGTGGATACATTAAGACTGTGGGCCTGTGCATACGCGTGTGGATACGTACAGTGAGGCTGCAGGGTGGTGCTTGTGTGTGGTGCATGGTGCTTTGAGAGCAGCTGATCATGGTCGATGCACAGCATAGCAATGCATCGAATGCTGACGTGGTGCAGGAAGTAGCGTGTCCTGCGTGGTGGTGCAAGATCCCATCCTGGGTGCCAGGCCTGCACTTTACGCTGCTGCTTATTAGATCAACGACTGCAGTGGTGCCATCTGCACCTTTTGTTGTGCTGTGTCGTGCTGTGTTGTCTCATCCCATGACGCACTATGCTGTGCCATGCTGTGCTGTGCTGTGCAGGTCCGTGGCATCCTCAACGGCATAGATGTGCTGGAGTGGGACCCTGCTGCCGACTCCCTGCTGCCTGCAAACTTCAACGCGCAGTTCCCGGACGGCAAGCAGGTCTGCAAGAAGTTCCTGCAGAAGGTAAGGCAGGAGTATGGAGATCTCCTAGATCCTAGATCCTAGATCTTAGATCTTAGATCCTAGATCCTTTGATGAATCTGTGAACTCTTCTAGATCCACTGCAGATGCTGCTAACTCTGCTGATTCACTGAGTGGGAGGCTACACCTGATAAGGCTAGTCCCCTCAGTCGGGACGGAAATCTGAGCAGGGTTTTGGGTTGGACGAGACCCCGACAAGCCCCTGATTGTTGTCATCATGTTCATAATCAACAGTGTGTAACGTCAACGTTCATGTCATCGTCTTGTCTTTCATGCAGGGTTGGGGCTGGACGAGACCCCCGCCACGCCCCTCATCCCTACCATCACAATCACGTCCACGTGACCATTTTCATGTCATCATGTTGTTGTTTTTCACGTCATCATGTTTTTCGTGCAGGGTTTGGGCCTGGACGAGACCCCCGACAAGCCCCTGATTGCTGTCATCACACGGCTGGTGCCACAGAAGGGCATCCACCTCATCAAGGCAGCACTCTTCAGGTTAGTCATTGAGGTTAGTCATTCAGGTTAATCATGTACAGTCATGTGTTCACGGTGAACCTTTAGGTCTTTGGTCACGTGTTGTGGTGACGTCAGCTTTGAAGTCTTGTAGCTGAGGATTAGCTGATGGGCAACCCACATTTGCCGGCGCAAGCCATGCAACGCGAGGCCCTGGCTAGGAATGCATGTCATCAGCCTATCTAGCTAGCCCAACTGTCAGCACATGAGCCGAATGGGCCATCCTCAATGGCTTGTGCGGCTCATGTGTTGGAGGTGGGGGCTAGGTAGCTAGGCTGATGACATCCTCAGCCAGGGCGGGCAAAACAGAAAGTCAAGATGGTCAGACTCTCCTTGGCACTCAACACCGTTCCTTACTAAGGAATAGAATTACTAATCATCCAGGCGCTTTGTCTTTCAGGTTGTAGCTGTGCAGCAGTACTTAGGTGCTGCGTCCACCGCGCCTTGCACACACCCCATTCCGTGTTTCTTCTAACTGTGACTGTTTGGTGTGTGTTCTCATGCCTCCAGGTGTCTTGAGAAGGGTGCTCAGTTTGTGCTGCTGGGCAGTGGCCACTCTGATGGGGAGTTCAAGGCAATGGCAGAGCAGCAGTTCAAGGACCACAAGGACATCAGGTGGGATGTTATGGCAGGGCTTTGACAGTGTTTTTGCTGGGGGTTTTGGGTGTGATGTAACGTGTAGGGTTTGGCCAAGCAGCAGTTCAAGGATCAGAAGAAATCAGGTGGGATGTCATGGCAGGGTTGTGAAGGTGTTTTTGCTGGGGGTTTTGGGGTGTGACGTAGCGTGTAGGTTTTTGGCTAAGCAGCAGTTCAAGGACCGCAAGGTCATCAGGTGGGTTGAGTCCAGCAAAGGGGGGGGGGGGTGTTACAAATAAATGCTTTCACTGCTGGGCAGTGTTCTTCACACGGGATGAACTGGGCTGATCAAACGGAAAGAATGCATGTCTTGATGAGACTTGCAGCAAATCCATAAGAACATATTAGACCCCAAAAAGACGGTGGTGTTTTGCAGAGTCCAGTTGACAGGGACACGTCACCCTCAACAACCTTCAGTACCCGACGTAATCCATGCTGACTGTTTGTGGGCACATGTGATTCTTCTGCCCCTGCATGCCGCTAGGTTGTGTGTGATGTACAGTGAAGCCCTGGCACATCAGATCTACGCAGCAGCAGACATCATCTTGGTGCCCAGCATGTTTGAACCCTGCGGACTCACACAAATGATCGGCATGAGGTGAGCCGGCTGGTTGGGGTTTAGGGGTATAGAAAGGGGTTTGTGCGGAAGGTGAGATGAATGTCCGTGGTGCTATCTTGCTGCTTGTGCAGGGGTTGAGTCTGTCAGCAGCCAAGCCCCTGCACGCAGCGCACGCATACTACACAGATAGTATCCACCACACCTGTGCACAGGTGCTATCTGTGTAGTTGGCCTGGGCGCATCAGTGGTGGTTGGCAGGTTGACTTACCCGATGCGTGGGGGGGGCTCGTGCCAGCAAGCAGGTCGCATATGGGGCGCATCCGCAATGCAGCAAGCCCTAGTCACACCATCCCACACCCACAAACTCACATGTGTGCACATTTGTGTGGTGCATGCAGGTACGGTGCTGTCCCCGTCGTGCGCAAGACTGGCGGCCTCGCCGACACCGTCCGCGACGTTGAGAGCCACCAGAACGGCGAGGGTAATGGCTACACCTTTGAAGGCACTGACGAGGGCTCACTCTACGCTGCCCTGGACCGCTCCCTGGCGCATTTCAAGGAGAACCGGGACAGCTGGCAGCAGCTGAGCCTGTGCAACATGAACACAGAGCTCAGCTGGAGTCGCAGCGCTGCCGACTACATCGCACTGTACAACAGCATAGCCATGCCGTGAGCGCGGTCAGCGTGCTGCAGGTCGGGGGTGAAGCAAGGCCGTGGCAGAGGCTCTGGTCGAAGCTGTAGCCTTTAGGCTTGAGTCTAGTCGCTGGCCACATGGCATGCCGTCATTGTGAGGGTGTGCAGAGTCTTGCTGGCGAGACGCACAATTGTGCTGTGTACGAGCAGTCTTGCTGGTGCTTTGTGTACCTTTGATTGCCTGGCTGGTGGGTTGCAGGCTGGAGTGTGGGGACATCAGCAGCGGCATGCCGTGACGGCGCTCAGCATCTTGCTGTGCCACACAGTGTGTTGGCAGTTCGGCTGGGGCATGGGCCTCTATCTTGGAGGCTGGTGCGCTGGCTGGACAGTGCGGCACTGTGAGCAGACTCATTGCCGCCTGCAGCGTTTGAGCGCTGCTATTGCCGTCCAACTTGAGCAGGCACGGGACGGCACCAGCAGCTGTGCGTTGTGGTGTTTGTGCTTGATGGAGAGCACATGCGTGCCCTGCAGACTACAGGTGCTGTGGTGTGCGTGTGTGTTCGCACAGTGCGAGTTGCGAGTGTGCATGCAGGATGCACCTTGGAGTGGCGCCCTGTGCATCTGAGAAGGGGGAAGCTACTGTTGTGCAGTGCCGTGTGGGCTGATCACTCACTGTTTCACTTGTGCTGAGATGCTGTGTGATTTTGAGTGAGGGCAGGAGCACCCCTCGTGTGTACTGCACAGTACAGGCACGCAGGGCGGGCTCTGGCAGGGCTTCGCACAGCACAGCACGGCACGGCACGGCACGGCACAGTTGCCTATGAAGCATGCAGCAGCAGTTGGCAGGATTCAGATGGGGCACTGGCAGGCGATGAGGTACAGTTGTCATTGCCGTTTTCCAGGCAACCCAGGACTGCAACAGGTATCGCCCCTGAGCAGCACTTCTGCTGGTGTTTGTTTGAGTTTGTGTGTTGTGTGAGCCTGTGTATGTGTTTGTATTCGCAGACCTGTACATTGTGTCTTGCGGCTACACGTATGTGGTGTGCATGGCATAAAGGCAGTGGCGTGTATGTGTTTGGGCATAAGGGGGACGGACTGTTTTGCTACTGTTGATACAGGCTCTTTTGAGTAATTGGCCCTGCAAATTAAAGCATTTTGCCCTGGTGACGGTCATTGACCGGCATACGGTATGCTCAGACTGTTTTTGTGGGCAGCTTCGCCCACTCTTGCCGCCTTTTTGCTCTTTCAAGTCAGTGACAGTTGCCATGTGTGATGGCATGTCGTTGATGTGTGCCTGAGCTCTCGAGAAGTTTTCTTTGGGGGGAGGGGGGCTCTGGGTCCACTTGCAGAATGTGCTGGTGGTTTGCATCGGGAAGTGCCAGCAGCAATAGGCACTTTCCTCAGCAATACAGCTTGCGCAACCAGTGTGCAATAACCGCAACTGAGGAAGGGCTGGTAAGGCAGAGGCCAGCTGTCATGCTCAACGTGTGCTGCATTATGGAGGCATGGCACAGTTGACAGCAGCTTACGGGAAATTGTGTACTGTACAGGTGTGCACAGTTGCATGTGTAACAGTAGGACATTTTCCAGCAGTCAAGGCAATACAAGTGCTAAAGTGCTGGCATCCAGTTGCTGGTGTGGCCTGCATCATTGATACCTATGCAACCATTGCCTGGCAACCGTGTAACTGTTTGAAGTGACGCGCGACAGTGTGAACGTATGAGTGACATAACGGGTGACAGTGTGAGCCGTCGACCGTGTGGTCATAGTGTGAGCCTGTCACCAGTAATGGGCAGCAAAGGCTTCACCCGTCCTCAAGTGCAGGGTTGTATAGCAACAGCCTGACCTTGGAGCACGACACCCACACACCCTGCACCTTCACAACTTTCAACAAAGCTTGTACCTGCAAGCTGTAGTAAAGCTAAAGCAGTGTTTCCAGGAACCCTCCCAATGAAACGACGACGCACTAGAGGCCAAAACCACAAGCCAACTCAGAACAAGTACACCACCAAGCACACCACCAGGCACGCCACACACCTTGCAAGGCAACCTTCCGGCTGCCAACCCCAGCACACATTTCTCAACACTGTTGAGGGCGGCCCTCAGCATGCCAGGCAGTGCTTGCCACGCTTGAATTCTACCCTTGAGACATACCGTCAAGCATTCAGGTCGCAGGGTGCTGTGCCGCTGCTGACGCTCCCGCTGCTGCTGCCGCTGCTTTGCGCTGCGCAAGCGCCTTGCACACTGGCTTGTGCTGCTTCCAGTGCTGGTTTTGGCAAGCCTTGCTGCAGTACCGCACCCCAAGGCAACCCTTGCACAGCCCCACACCCCCGCCAACCAACTTCAGCTCCGACGGGCCTTGGGACGCCCCACACACTGGGTTGTTGCAGAGGGTCTTCAGCGGCACAGCGCAGCACACCTTGCCTGTTGCCAGCAGCTGCTGCACCAACTCCTCCACAGCAGCAGCGACTTCACTGGTGCAGTCAGCTGCTGTCTGCCGTGCAGCAAGCAGCTGCTGCAGCTGCTGCACAAGACCCATAGCATCGCACCCAGCCGCTTCTATGACCTCACTATGTGCTGTGATCCAGTTCTGTATCACATCGACTAGCACCTGGCTGTGACTCCAAGTTGGCATGTTGGGTGCATCCTTGTACACACGGTCGAAGAAAAACCAAGCTGCACTGAAGTCCGGCACTGTAGGTGATGGCATCTGTAGGCTGCTGAGGCTCCTGGGTCCCCTTCTGCTGCTGCTGCTGCGGTTGCTGCTGCTGCCAGCTCGTTGAGGAGCTGCAAGCTGGGCTAAGAGCCCTCGTAGACTTTCTCTCAACTCCTGAGCCCACAGCAAGCAGCAGCGCCCAAACAGCACCAAAGTCGGCAGCCGCGAAGCAGGGTCATACCATGTATGGTACAGCGGTGCGCCCCGGCTGCGTTGCCCTGCTGTGCTTTTGGGATGCCAGCGGCTTGCAGTAACGCCGCCGGCCAGTGGTCATCCTGCAATAGCGTTACAGCCACGCGACAGAGGAGGAAGGGCACGTGCGCTGCGCCCGCGCATAGACGGGCTGTGGGTGCGCTGTCTGTCGATAGAAGCTTGAGGCAGCTCGTTGCCAAACTGAAGAAAGCTCGGACAGACTTTCCGGAGTCTTGTGCTTGGCAGCAAAGCGACACCGCTGGCAGGGTACCATCCCACGCGCAGAAAAGAAGCCGAAAGACTCCGATCTCCAGCAGCTTCTGATCGAAATCCTTCGCAACTCCCGTTGCTGTAGCTCGCACGAACGCCTCGATGACCGCAAAAGCGTCAACAGCGGCAGCGAGGCAAGTCCTCAACAGCCCGAGGGTTGTTGTTGACTCTGCAGGAACATCAGGCAGGCCGAGCGCCACCCAGCCAGGCGGTATCTGTGCTGCCAGCAGTGCAGCCCGAGCTGACTCATCAACCCCTTCTGTCGCAAGCTTCATGCATCGCCGCAGGATAGGCCCAAGAGCTGCTACGGTTGCCTCCAAGGCGTGCACGAGCTGCTGTTTGCGCTCTGTCTCTGCAGTTCCGGCACTGCTGCTGGCTCTTGCAGGGCCGCCCCGTTCTGCTGCTGCCACGTCTGCTGCCACACTGCTGTGAGGCCCTCGACAACTTTACCCCCGAGCTTCAGAACTGCGGGCAGCATGTCGGAAAGCCACTGCACCGGCAGCTGCTGCAGCAGCCAAGGGTCATCACTCACACGAGGCAGGGCCTCTGCATAAGTCTCCCACCATAGGGAGGCCTGCGCACCAACCCTTGCGGCAGTCTTCATCCGCTGCAGGCAAGCAGCACGGCCGGTCGGCAGTCGCGCAGCGCCATGCAACCCCACGAGCGGCATCAGAAGTGTCAGCTGCCGCTCTAGCTGCAGCTGACCCTCCGGCAGCTGCAGATGCTGCTGCCACAGCGCTGCCTGCTTCTCTGGAGGGATGTGAGTGCCGGGTCGCAGCATGAGGTCCATCGTTTGCCCGAACACTGTCGCAACGTCATGTAGGGTTTCGGCAACTGTTATGACACCAAACTGAAAAGGTGTGGAGGGCTGCGCGAACATGACTGCTGCCCACACAGCCACCCGGGGGTCCACACCCAGTAGTGCAAACAGCTTGCGGTGTGAGCGGGTCAGCTTGGGCAGTAGCCGTACAGCGTCTGTGAAATGGGAAACTGCTTGGGCAGTGTACTCTTCTATAGGAAGCTCTGGAGGGAGTTGGTTGAGCCGTTGCCGAACTGCTCGGACCTCCAGCTGGGTAAGCCGCCTGCCAATGCTGCTGCCAGCAGCAGTGCTGCCGCTGGCAGCAGCAGCAGCACCACTGCTGCCACTGCTGGCGATGCTGCTGGCAGCAGCACCGCCACTGCTGCCGCTGCCGCTGCTGCGCCCAGCAGCAGCAGCGCCACTGCTGCTGATGCTGCCGTCGGCAGCACTGCTGCTGGCAGCAGCACCGCTGCTGCTGCCGCTGCTGCGCTCAGCTGCATTGCCAGCCCCTGCGTCTCCCTGCAATGCTGCTGCACCTGCAAAGTCATCCTGCCTCACGCCCTGCCGCTCCTTGATCATAAGTGCAAGGGCCAGCACCGCACCGTTCAAGGCCACCGACGGAAGGAAGTGCGACGAGTTGATCACTTGCAGCAGCGTGGGGTTGTCTATCAATGCCTGATAGTCCATATGGATGGGCGCACAGCCCTGTGAAAGCCATAGATCGTTGCTGAGACCTGCAAAGCCCTGTGGAGGAGTCCTTGCATGCGCAAGGCTACATCCGGGTGCGGCTGCTGCTGTCCGATGAGGAGGTTGCTGACTAGGTGGACACTGGCTAAGGCCATGTGACACACTGGCCCTGCTAGCGAGGCGACCATGTGCTGCCGGTGCACACCAGCAGGCCACCAGGGTAACAGTAGTGTCACAAACAGCAGCAGCATTTCAGCATGGGCGACTGTAGCTTCGGGGTACTCCATGCTGCTGGTGCTGCTGCTGCTGGGTGCTGTTGGTGTGTTGCTGCTTGCCCCTGCGGCGGCTGCAGCAGCAGCAGCTTGCTGTGCCGCCTTTGTCATATCTGCTGCTGTGTCTGTAAGCACCTCTGGTAGGGTGCGTAGCAGGCCTGACTGCTCTAGCTGCTGCCGCATTGCCTGTTTAATCCTGCTGCTGGCGGCCTCCCCTGATGCGCAGCCATCAACGTCGGCGTTTCGTAGGAACATGCATAACGCCTGGCTGGAGAGGTTGACCACAGTGCTGTTGTCTGGGTCCTGCTCTGAAACGTTCACGAATGCTGTGGCAAGCGTCAAGGGGACCTGCAGGAGCAAAGGGAGCACATTTTAGGGTAGGATTCAATGCAAGAAGTGATTGAGGCTGGATGAAGTGGGACGGGCATGACCAATGCCTGTAGGGCTTTGTTGGGCACAACCAAGCTTCAAGGGGACCTGCAGGAGCAAAGGGATCACGTACCAGGGTTGAGGTGTTTGATTGGTGGTTCAGGGTCGAGCTTCTGGTGCAGCCGGATGGTGTGGGTGCCCATCCCTTTTCATCCGGCTGCACCAAAAGCTCGACCCTGAACCCCAGCATCTCAACCCTGATACGTGATCCCTTTGAAAGGACCCTGATGTTGGGCACCCACACTATCAGGGCTCTGTCAGGCACTACCATACCTCTTTGCACTAGAGCATGGTTCCTGAGCATATTGTACCAGGTGACCTGGAGTCATGATCTGGGTTGTTAGTGGTGCTCAGGTCGCATTCAACAGCAGTTGATCAACAGGTCCCCACCAACGTGGCGGACGCCACTGGCAGTTTTAAGAATGCGTCTGGTGTGGTGAGGTGCAGCTGTTAGGCATTTGAATGATAGTACCGCTACAGAGCTAGTCACCCTGTTGTGATCCACACCTGCATATACAGCACCAGATGATCAACAGACCCCCCACCCCCCACTCCCACCCCCCAACTTGGGGGACGCCACTGGCAGTGTTGGGGATGCGTCCTGTGTGGGGTGCAGCTGTTGTGCGTCTGAACTTATTCAGTGCTAGTGCTGCAGCAGCTGGTCACACTGTTGAGAATCACACCTGCAAATTCAGGCAGCTGTTGTGTGTTTGAATGCTAGTACTGCTGCAGCAGCTGGTCACACTGTTATGAGTATCTTTGGCTGCATATGTTGAGATTCACACCTGCATATCCAGCACCAGCTTCTTCCATGTGGCCTTGGGGCAAGCCTCCAGCGCTGATAGCTCCCTCACAAGCTGTTCAGCACTGGCAGCTTGAAGTTCAACCTCATGGCGAGATGATTCAATGGCATCTAGTGTCTGGAGGCAGTTTGCCCACAGTTTCACATGGTGGGTGCCCATCTGTCCTCCAACCTGGCAGCAGCAGGTGGCAACAACATCACATGCTTTACCACACAGCGCAGCAAGCTGAATAGACTGACCATGACGTGGACATACGAAGTGAATGAAGGCACTTAGATGATTTCTCGGGAGGCAAAGCAGGTGCGTGCCACACATGCAGGACAGCAGCAGCAACATGTTTTCAGCAGATAATGCACACATGGCCCCAGGCAGTCACAAGATCCAATGTATTCGAACGAACCTTTGGATTTTCTTGTTACAAACCAGCCCGCAGCGTGATGGCATACATGCACGAATCGAAGCAGTGTTTCCCGCCTTCAGGCCTGGAGCGCGCTTCCTTCTGATGTGATGTCAAGTTTTGGTAAAGTAAAGCCTGAAAAAAAGCCGAGCATATGAAACGCGGCCGCTGTACACTTACGGCTGAGGTGCATGCATGTGCAGACACACAAAGTACCTGACCCCAGGGGCCCCCATATGTGGAGAGTCACACTTCCTCTGTGCAGCCCTTGGTCTGCGCAAACATATACAGCACATACTCTCACATCTACTTGTTTGTTTTGTTTGAATGCCGTGCTGGCATGAGCCACCGCCAGTAAGTAGCAATCCAGCTGGCTCACCCATCGACTGTGAAAAGGTGCCGACTCTCTCTGGCTGATTAGTCATGTCTGTGCACTTGCTATTTGAACAGTTCGACTGCACATTTCACCTGGCTGTCACAATGAACCATTGTCAGCAACTGAGACATCCTGGGAGCCCTGCTGTTGCTTGATCAGCAACTGCCAACCTCAAGCCTACTGCTATTCCACGTTTCACAGCCTTACATGTTTTCAAACGGACCTCAGCCAGTGAATTTGCAGCAACAGATGCAAACATTGCAACAAGCTGGTTCCTCTGCTTGCAGAAAACTGCCTGACAGACGCAACAACACTGTTTCATGCAGCCTAGCTGCAGCAGGAGCAAATCAAAGCAGCACAATAGAGACCAAGCAGCCAAGCACACGGCCAACCTTGAATACTGAGCAACATGTACATCAGACCAGGCTGATCTACGCATGACCCACTCCAGAAACACAACACCACTGTCCCAGCTCCACCGCAGTGGCATCACGCCCAAGAGCCTATCAAAAATCTTATTGAGGTGATAGGCTATCACCATTGATCATGACTACTATTCGTAATCATCGTCTGCATCATCGTCATCATAGTCATCCCCTGCCCTGCCTTTGGTACGCCTCTCTTGGGGCTTGCTGCTGGGTAGGCTGAAGCCCTTCAGGTTGGCGGCAATGTCAGTGATGAAGGCCTGTCGGGAACAAGGGGTGGGGTGGGGGCGGGGGGGGGGGGGGGGGGGTAGCATACAAGGCAACACGGGGCGATGTCGGCATGATGACAAGGGAGGAGTGCTCCGCGCCAAGAGCTGTGACTGTGTGTGTATAGGGGGGGGGCTGACGCCCTTCAGGTTGGCGGTGATGTCAGTGATGAAGACCTGCGGGAGGCAGGGCGAGGGGGGCGGGGGCGGGGGGGGGGGGGGGGGCAGCACACAGCATGAGAGAAAGGGCGAGAATGCCACGGCACATGCCGTGTACTCGCTAGGGCTATAGGTGCTGCATGTCGGAGGCGGTGAGAGAGTGTGTGGGTTTGACGCAGTCGGCACATGTCCAGCATGCACCCCTCCCTAGTGGGCCACCGCAGTAAGCGAGGGGGCGTCGTGCAAGTGATGGTTTTGTCCCAGTTCCCCCATGAGCCTCTGGCTCCCTTGTGGGTTGCTCAGCTTTTGCTGAGCCAATGACTGTCACTGTAACTGTAACTGCAAGAGTGCAAGACTATCCGTGCCAAGGGCTGTGAGAGCAAGAGCGAGTGACTGCGCAGTCGCACTGCGACAGCGAAGCTGCGCACACGTGCTACATCCCCACCGCGCTCACACCGTGTCATTGAGCGTCGGGCATCCCTTCAGTGCTGCTGCCAGCCTAGACTGCTGTGGAATTGCCAATTCAGTGGAGTGTGCAGTTGAACCAGCGTGATGGATGCACATGCCTTGTCAGCTCCGCACCAGATCCTCTTGGTACAGCAGCCACGTGGTCACGTGATTATCGGATAATCAGCACTGCAGATACAGTCACTGCATTGATGCACACTGTGCAGGCTGCACCGACATATCCTGAAGTACAAGCAGCTGCGCAGGACTGGAAGCAGGAAAATGTACTTGAAATTTGGTGCACTGCAGGTGTAGCGGCCACGTGGCCAAGTGCACTTGGCCAGCCTAGCCGAGGCTGCACAGCACGACAAACACTGCTGCGATTATTCTTGAATAGCCCACTCCCTTGCTTGCCAGCCGCTCACCTGCGCTGTGTCAAAGAAGAAGAAATCTACGTTGTAGTCCATAGCCTTCTTGCCTTGGTAGTACACCTGAAACACAACAAGCAGGGTGTTGAAAGCATCCGCGGTGTAACAGCAGCACCTCTCACAGCATACAGTGGGCAGCGGTGTGGGTTACAAATGGCTGCACGCCTACCATGCAGGACCAATTTTGCGCTCCGTCCGGGACGACCGCCCAATGCCGCTGCAGGCATGCACGCAGCGTGCCGCACGAACGGTGTGATGGTGACAGCAAGCTCCCAGGAGCCACTCTAGAGCCGCACATGCATGCTGTACATTGTATGTTCCGCTGACCCACCTTGAATGACGGTGTTCTCGAGATCTTGATGACATGCGCACAGAAGAACTCTGCTTCATGCTCGCAGTTGATGCGCCCCACCGCTATGTCTGGGTGTGTCTCAGCCAGGGCGTCTGCCAACATGGAGACATGACCGGCAATGCGCTTGCACCTGCAACACATGCGCAAGGCAATGCAGCGGTTTGGCAATGACAAACTTGTGACTGATGGGTCTCGGCCAGGGCGTTTCAAACGCTGGGCCAGCATGGACACATGACCGGCAATGCGCTTGCACCTGCAGCACATGCGCAAGGCAATCGGGCGGTCTGGCATTGGCACACTCGTGAGTGAATTTGACACCGCCTCCCGGGGGGGGGGGGGGGCTTGACAACCACACTGGCAGTAAAAGGCTTCACACGCGGACGGTGCTGAGCGCTTGCGTATGCAACAAATGCCAAGCCAGTCCGTGTCTCATAAATCTGATGCTGAGCGGTCACGCCACATGTAAGGTTGCAATGGCATGATGATGGCACCCCTGCTGTTGGGTCTGAGTCAGCGCATTTCTTCCCCTTGCTGCTGTGCAGCTGCAGTGCGGAATTTGGCAGGAATTTCTGTAGAGTATTGTATCATACGAGTCAGTGACTGCATTCACCACACAGCATGCCGTATGATGTGCATACAGCAAGATGGTGGGCTGGTCCTAGGCCCTGTCTCAATGCTGCTTGGTGCAGTTGTAGTGCGCTGTAATGTCTCTGAGAAAAGTGCTGCTGTTCACAAGCCCGCCACCAGATGCACATGTACATGCCAACGCCACACAGCATGCTCACCCTCTGCAGAAGTCTGCACGCAAGAACAGCAGAGCAGCAAAGAGGCATATCAGGCAGGCGTTATGAATGCACAACACGGGTCCACTTGGCTCAATTAGTAGTGCCACCATGCAGCTCTACTTGGCTTTATCATAAAGTCAAGGCATGAGCACACATGCTATAATGAGGAGGACTGTGTAGCTGCAGATGGCAGGGGTGCCAATGCAAGTGGTCCTGACTGACACCAACAGTGCGCATGTGAAGGAGGGGCTACAAGCTTCCACAACAGCAACGGCACCACACTGCCGCTATGCAGCATGGTGTGCCCGTCACTGCCTTGCCATTGCGCATGCATGCACATGCGGCTGCTGTGGCTGAGTATTTGGTACAGATGCAGTCCCCACCTGCATAGAACTCCACCAACCATACCCGTCCGTCTGCTATTCTGCCCCAGAAAGTGAGTTCTGTCAGGTCGGTGACATTGGTACTGGCTGGGATTTCGACTGGCGGGCAGAGGTGCGGGTTGAACTGCATCTGCTGTCCATTACATAAGGTTGCTGTGCATATGAACAGCAAGATGCACAGCTTTGCGAGCTGCATCGTTCAGTTTCGGTGGAGCAGTGTGGTCAGCTTGCAACTGCTGCAGATGGCAGTTGACCTGTCAGACTGGTGGTGCGGAGCCTGATCAGCAACAATGACCGCAACCTCAGCAACAAGGAGTGTTGTACCACGGGTCATCAGCTTCTGCGCTGGTTTCGGCCGGCAGGCAGGGTCCAAGGTTGCGCGGTCTAAGAGTCACATGTGGGGAGCCTTCTTCGATTGTCGCATTGCATTACAGTTTGGTGTGCAATGTTGAATGCGCATGCCCCATGGTGAGAGCCGGCATACTCGCCGAAGTCAATGTTGAGTCAAACATGCAAGGCATGCTGATACAAGCATCAATGCAGCCAACATCAGCAGCAGATCCAGCACACAAGTGCAGCTGAACTATCACTGCTAGGCAGTTGGTGTGTCTGACTGTCCGAACTGGCAGTTGTGAACCGGCCCATCCCCGATTGGGAGATGCTTTTTCCATCTCGTTGCTGCAACAAAGTGCCTGGAAACAAGTGGTGGAGCCTATTTCAACATGCTCGTGCCTGCAGCGTCCTCATCGTGGCTGGTGTCCCTTCCGTCAGCAGCAAGACTGTGTGGGAGCAACCAGCAGATCGTGCCAAGGGTTCCTGTGTCGCAACAGCACTCTTACAACTACGACAACAAGTATAGCACGCCACAGCTGCAGCAGTGGGCTTCAGCAGGCGCTGCAGCTCTTTCAGCAGCGGCAGCAACACGAACAGCAGCAGCACAAACAGCACCAGCAGGACGTCCCAAAGCGTTACAACCACAAGACGCAGACGACGTTAGCACCACTCGAGCTCGCCTCTACGCTCTCTACAGCTTCTGCGCAGCCCACAACCGCCTGCCGGGCGTACATGAATCCCACGAAGGGGTAGCAGTAGGCCATTGGGCTGAAAAGTGCAGGCAGCAGCACCAGCAACAAGCCTTAGATCCAGACCTAGCTTCAGCGTTACAGACCATACCCGGATGGAGCTGGGAGCTTCAAATGGCCGTGCTGGCAGACAGCTTCGAAACAGGCCTGCAGCAGTTGGCAGATTATACAAGGCGGTACGGGCTCCCTCCAAGGCGCAGCCCTACAGCAGCACAACGCGGCAGCAGTGGCAGCAGTGGTAGTGGTATCCGCAGGCCGGGGAAGCCCAGTGATGCTGAGTTGGAAGCTGCAGTTGCTGTGCGCAAGAAGGTAAGGCATCTTGGGGAGTGAGGAAGGAGTGGCCCGCCCCCCCTGTGTGCGCATGTGTTGGAGGGTGAATGGCAATGAACAGACATGTTTCATCAGCCACAATGGCCACCTTCAGTTCCTCTCGTGAGAGTGCGAGTGTGTGTGAGGGGGGGGGGGGGGGCTGTCTGTGTGGTATAGCAGGGTCAATGAAGGAAGCTGTAGTGGTTTTCACTACCTCACTCTGTTGACCATAACAGCCTCCCCAGTTGTAATTCCCCGGCTCGCTGGCTGGTGCTGAGGTTGGGACCCTGTCCCCAATTACTGTACTGTACTGTACCGTAATTGCTCAGACGCTGTGTGTGGTTCAGATGCTGTTCGCGCGGTCACTAGGGGGATAACACCGGCAGTGTTGCAACCCGTGCCCTTGCCACACACCCCTGCACTCACCAACCCCCACTGCTTCGTGCTGTGCGGCTGTCCGCGCTGCTGCTGCCAAATGCGCTGCACCCCCCAATATCAACACAGCTGGTGGAGCAGCGGAAGCGAGGTGTGCTGACACAGCAGCAGATGGATGCGGTGGAACAAGCAGTAGAAGGTGGGTGCCAAAACAGCAGCAGCCACAGTGGTGAGACCAATGTTTGTCCCCTTGACAATCAAACCAAGCTGCAAAGTTGACAAACCTACCACAAGCTGGAAGCTTTATACAGTACAGCTGAGCTCGACCGCTGAGCATGAAAGCTGCAGGTCCTGTGGTCCCCGGCAGTTGGGTGCGCCAGACCACTTGGGGGCCAGTTGCACATGGACAGTTTTGCATGTGCAAGCTGCTGGTGCTTGTTGATGTTCCAGTGCTGTTTGCGTCTGCTTGAACCGAGAACCCTCCAATATGGGTGCCCGTGTGCTGGGTGGATTTTTGATCATGCCGTTGAGCAGTACTGCCGTTGAGTTATTTTTTGGTTTTACCAGGGGGGAGCGTAATCCCACCGGCCGTTTGGTAGCCGTGTGTCTTCACTGATGCAGTGCTTACGATGTGAGTAGTGGCAAGCTGAAGGGGAATGAGCTAAACTGAGCTGAGCTGACCAGTTGTTGCATGTGTGTGTGCTGGCGGCAGGTTGGAAGTGGGACTGGCGCGTCCGCTCACCGCCACTGGAGGGGACCATTGCCATACTGCAGGACTTCCACCGGCAACATGGGCGGCTGCCAAAGAACAATGAGGTAAGACACACAGGTTCTACAGGCGTGACTAAGATCGATTGTTTGATTCCACAGACAGACGGTTGTGCTGTGGACCTCAAGTCCAAATTGATGGCGGGGGGTGGCGGGTGAGGGGTGGGGGGCAGCATTTCCATCTGCAGGTGTGCATCTGCAGCGCTGCTATTTGTTACTGGGTACGTGCCGTAGGCGAGGTACTCATGCACTGCTTTTCCGCATCCAGGGAATTGCCTACATGGGATTGTGTGCCAAGTGTGGGTGCCTAACTCGCTGCACTAGGTGCATGCTGCTCAAATATCCACAGCCGTCATGCAGCCGACAACATGCTGTTTGTCAACAGGTGTAATATTGATTGGTTGATTGTTTGTCGACGTTTCTGTCCGTACAGAAGCTGGAGGATGGCTTCCTGATCGGCGAGTGGTGCATGAATCGTCGGGGCGAGTACAGTCGCGGCGAGCTCGAGCTGGACGTCGCTGCTGCTTTGGAGAGCCAGGTGCCCGGTTGGCTCTGGAATCGCCAGGATACCGTGTTCGAAAAGAACTTGGAAGCGCTGGCCGGCTTTGCTGCGGAGCATGGCCGCATGCCCGCGCAGCGAGAGGCGTGGGGGGACGTGCGTGTAGGAGCGTGGTGCAACAAGCGACGGTTGCAGTATAAAGCGGGGAATCTGCCAGCAGACCGCGTGGCTGCGTTGGAGGCTATTCCCGGCTGGTGGTGGAACTGTGATGAAATGCCGATGTGATATTTATGATGTGGAGGGCAAGCACAGCTTGCGCTTGAGTGCATGCGCGGGTGCTGACTTTCACCCTCACCAACCTATTTGTCTGAACAAGACGAGACGTGTCACTAAGTTGATGTAATGCGCAAGCTTGCAGAATGCTCCCTGTTTGAACAGACCTTGCACCCGGCGCCCACAAACGATTTATTGCCTAGAGCATCACGCAGTGCAAACTGCTGCGCAGCTCATGCACAGCATATACACCCGTGACTGCCAGTGCAACAACACCACATGCTATGTGAAGTCAACAGGTCCACATGGCAGTGTACACTGAGCAGCATAGCCGCATGCTGCTTGACTTGGAACCACAACTGTGTGCAGACAGTGGCGTGAAAACTGCTGCAGCACAATACACCCCTTCAGCGATCAAACACAGTGGTCTGTTGAAACTTGCCAACTTTGTGAGAGTGACGATCAGCTAAAAGTAACCAGCTGCTTGTGACACTCTGTACATACCACACAAAGACACCTTCTGCTTGCCCTCTGTGCCCCAGAATCAGCCGCATCAGGAACCCAATTAATGAAACTGTCTGTGCTGACAAGTGCGCCATCGAACCCATCTGCAGCAGCTCCCCAACGTGCGCAGCTTTGCAGCTACTAAACCTTAGAACAAAAATTGCATGGGCGGCAGCGCTACTGCAGCACTGTAACGAGGAGCCCTTCGTGCAGGACCAGTGCTTTGTCAGCTGAAAACTAGTGTTGTTTCATCCGCACACACCACACAATCACTACAAGTAGTACCGTTGAACGGGAACATGATATAGAGCATGCAGAGTCAGTGCGTAAGTGCATTCTCTGCATGCTTCGCAGCACGCTAGTCCCATTCCTACTGGCTGCTGCTGTTGTTGCAGTTAAGCACACAAAGCTGGCCGTGAGCGGCTTGCGGAAAAGGCGGGGCACTGGCCCAACCATGTCGCATGCAACGTCAACATCACGACCGACCACTATGGCCGACACCTGGCGCTCCCTCCCCTGCCTCCCTAGGTAGGGCAAGGACCATTGCAGTGGGCGAACTTCACACCTTGAACAAGCCAATCGCACACTCAAGCCGCTGATCAGGCAAGCACACACCACTGGCTATGCAAAATGTTGTGCACACCCCAAGGCGCCAAACATTTGCCAACACATACGCAGACATCAAGCAGTACTAGTACCCACCCTCACTCACAGTAAATGTGTGCACACCAAAGAAACCAAGGGGTGTGATGTCAAGGAAAGGAAGGCTGTGTAAAGCATGGGCAACTTCTGAGTGTGAAGGGGTGGTGCAGATGAAATGTGTGCTGCTCACAAAAAAAGGTCAACTGCACACCAAGCCACGGGGCTGGCATAGCTGCTGGGATGAGCACCCACCCACGTCAGGTAACCTCAAGTCTTGCAGGTGCTGCTGACATCAATATCCGACATAACCAGTGTGCTGCACGGGCAAGAGGCACACCAAAATTCTGTACCAGCAGCTTGGGCCACCACAACGACAAAACTTCAACCCCAACTTCAACATATATGTATGCAAAGAACTGCGCGCTTCAGCACAGCCTGAGGCACACACCCGCGGCGACAGTCTTGCAGAGCCAGACTGGCCCCAAGTTACTACAGCAGCACCGTTGACTGCTCTTGCCTGGCGGCTCAGTCCCCACAGCTTCAACCCAAGCATCATCTGACATCATGTGACAACCGTGCCCTCTTTCCAACTGTCCACGCCCCCTGTCAAGCCGCACTCCAGGGGCAACGAGCTTGACTGTACCATTCAATAAAACCTGCATCGACCAAGCAACGCACCAGCTCCCTCTGCGTGCATCGCTGGTACGACCCCAGCGTCTGCCACGTCAAAAAAAGCCACTCCAGCCCTCAACGGTGCACGTGAGGGCTGCATGCCTGTTCAAACCCTCAGCGCCTTCGCAGGTGTGCACCACTCCGAATTCAGGCACAAGCTGCGCTTGTGCCAGCCAAACCAGCCACGCGTCCGCTGGCCACCAAAACCCTCATAATGACTGCTGCAAGACTATGCCGCCCGTGCATGAGCCCAAAAGCACAGATCAGCTTGTCCAGCATGCGATTGACGTCACATGCACCCACACGGTAAGGCTAGGTCAACGAAACCTTCAAACCACTCCTTGAAACCACATGCCGTCAAAGGAGTCAATCAAACAACCAACAGCGCTCAAACAATCAACAGCGCAATCAGCTTGTCCAGCACACCATAGATGTCACATGCACCCACCACGTTGGGCCATGTGACCAAAACCTCCATGAAACCACTCCATGAAACCACCCCCGTCCCGAGGGTCCACATCATCAAGGGCAGTACTTGCATCATCAAGGGCAGTACTTGCAGTACTGGCAGTATGTGCAGTCAGCACAGGCCTTGTAGTACTGGGGGCAGCACTCAGCACAGGACCCGCAGGAACCACAGCTGGCGTAGGATGCTGCCTTACCGCCGCCTGATGTGGGGCAGCTCTGACAGCCAGCACAGGTAGAGCAGGCGGAGGATGCTCTGTTGAAACGGCAGTGCTGGACCGCTGCAAGGAAACAGGGCAAGGACACAGCAAAAGCAGAGTGCAGACGTGAGAAATTTGTTGGTGTTTGTGAGCGTACAGTGCCAGGGGGAGCATGCTCTGTTGAAACGGCAGTGCTGGACCGCTGCAAGTCAACAGGGCAAGGGAGCAGCAGCAGGCGGCAAGCACAGAGGTTATGACTAGGCAAAGTGCGTGGCATGGAGTGCTGTAGCAACCTAATGCAGAGGGTGAGCAGGTGGAGGATGCTCTGTTGAAGCAAGAGTGCTGGACCGCTGCAAGCAAAGGTAACAGCAGCACGCAGCAAGTGCAGAGGATGATCACGCGTGTAGTCTGCAGCAAAACGACCTTGTGTGATAGATTGAGGGAAGGCAGAAGGAAGAAGCCCAGCTGAAGCGGCAATGCTGGACTGACAATTGCATAGCTGAGACAAGGTAGGCCGGCACCGCGCAGGAAAGGGTGGTGCCATGATCCAGTTTGTGACAGAGTGGTTGAGCATGTGCACATGGAGCAGCTGGAAGAGGCGATGTTGAAGCCACAGTGCTAAACCACTGCAAGGATGACCCGTGTCTGTCCAAAAGCCGCTGGATGCAGCTCTTACCTCCTGCACACACAGCACAGCTCTTGCACTTGTCAGCACAACCTGGGCAGTACTTGAGGTACTGTGAGTAGTCTTCCTGCGTCAAGGCACGCCTAGGAAGGCCGTTGCCTGTGTTTGCTGGGCTCAGCTTGGCCAGATCAGGCAGTCCAGAGGCCTGCGTGGCACATGCAGCAGCACAGCAAGCCGCGGTTGGTGTCTCAACCTTTGGGTCTCTCGCTGATTGTTTGCTTTGGCACTTGGGTGCTGCTGCTTGGTTGTTGATGGATGCTTCTTACACGTGACAACGCGTTGCCACACCCCTCCCTGCTGGTTGTTGCGTTGAGCCCTTGGGTCCGGCAGTTGGCAGCTGCCCCCAGGTGCAGCAGCACGCAGCCCAGCAGAGCGGGTGTACTGACGAGTATGAGCCACAAACAGGCCCAATAGAAGGAACTGAGACTGTGAATGAGGACCAGAACCTTGCACAACCCTTGTAATGCACGATGATGGAACCCCAGTGGCTGCAAGTATGGTGCTGCAGGCTGGCCAATGATGCCTGCACATGTTCCCAGCAGATGCTGACTTTTACGATTCATAAGTGTATATGATGATGCATCTGGGCTGAGCGAAAGTGGCGACTGCTGCACTGCACAGGCCCCACACACAGGAATGATCAGCAAGTGCAGCACTCACGTTTCGCCACGCGTGATACCAGGACGCCCTGTGGTCTCCAGACACATAGCTGTGTGACGAAGCTAAATCAGCTGATACCAAACCCCACAACAGCGCCAGAACCAAACAGCGGGTCAGCATGATGTGTGCTGTATAGTTGTCTTCTGTTGTGTATGCGGTCTTGTAGCCTAGGCTTCGGTATAAAACAAATGTGCATAATTGGTGGTCAATGTTTGAGGGGCCCAGTCGAGCGGATGCCTTCAGGGTATGCGGTTACGACACTAGTTTCCGAGACCTAGTTTGGTCGCTGGCCTGTCAATGTTGACTTGATATTATTTCCATCATACCATCTGTTTCATACAAATTGAAAGACGCAATGCGACAAATCCATTCGAAGCCAATCGAAGCACGACAGCACACACAGCACAAAGAAGATTCGTCACTGCAGGCCAAGGTGGCTACTTAGGAGGCAGCACATGTCTAGGTGAGATCAAGCTGCGGAGTGGGAGTGCTTGCAACCCTGTGATGCATGTGAAGAGTGGTGGGGGATTGTTTTAGGTGCACCTGCAGCATGCTACAGCGCAATGCGTTGCGGGATCGCCCTGCAGAGTGGCTATGCCACCCAGCCTACTCACTATAACATATAACTGTTCCCAAAATCAGTGTAAAACGTTGCAAGGGACGAGTGCACTGCTTTCATGTTGAGGCCAGGCTGTGCTGTCACATGGGGTGCGATGTCCATCCCATCAATCCTGCGCAGGATCCAGCTGATCTGTTGATGCACAGCCAATCAGCGGCACTTTATCAGAGGACACTTCAAGTCCTCTTGATGCTAGGGGTGCTGCTGGCTGCCACCCCGCTTACACCCCTACCAGCAGCAGCAGCACCCACACCAGGCCGAGCAGTAGCTGCGACAGCGGGTTTCCAGCAGCAGCTGTCAAGACCTACGACAGTCTGCAGGCTCTTTATCCAAGGCAGCACTCCCCTGCTACCTACAATCCCATTCAAGCAGCAACAGCAACAGCAGCCCCTGCAGGCCAGCTTGTCATGCTCCGGGGGTCCTCCCATAACAGTAGCAGCTCATAAGGCACTCTCCGACGTCCTCAAGAAGCAGCAGACGACCAAGGGAGTCACCTGGGACCCTTCGAACTGCGAAAACCTGGGCTGCTTGCTCACCATCTGCGGCAACAGCTCAGCTGTGTTCAAAGCGCCTCAGGTGGTGGGCGTGCATGACCAGCGCCTCGCAGCAGCAGTGTGCATCACGGGCAACAGTAGGGTAGAGGTTCAGGACGGGCAGTTTTCCCGCCTTTCTACCAGCCAGGGGGCTATCTTGGCGGTTGGTGCTGCGAAGGTCACACTTTTACGCACCAGGGTGACTAACAACCGCGCCAACGGAACCCTGGGTTTTGTGACAATGGGTGGCGGGCTGCTAGTGCAGGAACGAGCAGAAGTTCACATCCGCGACAGTGTGATCTTGGGGAATCGTGCTGACGGAAGCGTAGCAGCACTTGGAGCAGCGCTTGCAGTGCAGGACAGGAGCAGGGTAGTGGTGTCAAACAGTACCTTTGCAGACAATGCTGCTGTTGCGGCTGGGGAAGGCGTGGGTTACAGCTCCGGGGGAGCTATGTTTGTGGACGGCCGAGCTGTTGTGAGGTGCGCAACTGTACATTCACAGGCAACGTGGCTAACGGGACAGCATTGGGCTCTGCTGGGGCTGTGAATGTGATGCATAACGCCACTCTGCAGCTTTTAGGCTGCAGGTTTGTAGGGAACTCGGCTAGGTCTCTGGCAACAGCTGTAGGAGGGGCTTTGATCGCGATGAATTCTACAGCTGTCAATATTACCAATACTACGTTTGCGTCCAACGCTGCACATGGCGGGAGTGGTTTTGGTGCTGGGGGCGGTGTGTTTGCTGCCAATGAGGCCGTTGTGACTGTTGTCGGCGGCGGTTTTGTTGACAACTTTGCTAATGGTTCGTTGGCCGGGACTGGTGCTGGCGTGGTTGCCTTTGACAACGCTAGTTTGGTCCTGGTTCGTACTGTATTCAGCGGGAATCAGGTCGCTTCAGTTAGCTATGTTGCAGGGGGTGCTATTGGGTTGTATAATGACACCAGTATGCACATGGCGAACAGCGCTGTGTCAGCCAACTATGCGAACTCCTCTACTGCTTCTGCAGCAGGGGGTGGTATTGGGGTGTTTGGCCAAGCTGCGGCGCACATCCTGCACTGCAATATCACACAGAACTGGGTCAAGGGGTCCGGTTCCGTGGCCGGGGGAGGGCTGTTTTCACAATGCACGACTGGTTTGCCGGATGAAAGTGGGAAGTCCACGCTGTGCTCTGCTGCCGCAGGCAGCAGCAACACCAGTGGGACGAGCTTGATTGTTGAGGATAGCCTGTTTGAGTCAAACAGTGCTGCTGCTTACGAGTTGACCGGCGGTTTTGCGGGAGGTGGGGCGGTTGGGGGTCAGGGCGACGGACGTGTCACGTTGCGGCACAGCCGCTTCGTGAACAACCACGTAGCAGGAATCAGTGCTACAGATGGTGGGGCCGTGTATGGAGCCGGTGCTGCCGTTATCACCATAGATGCGTGCCAGTTCAGTGGCAATACTGCTGCTGGGATACACGGCTACATGACTCCAAGCCTGGTGTCATGTGGGGGTGCTCTCGCTGTTCAGGAGCATTCAAGTATCACAGTCAACAGCAGCAGTTTCGAATTTAACTTTGTGGATGGTATCCAGACGTGCGGGGGCGCTGCGTGTGCTATCAACAATGGCACTCTGAGTGTCTACAGCTCCCGTTTTGTGGGGAACAACGCAGCAGGGGCTATGACATGTGGTGGCGGCGTGTGTGCGAGCGGCATGGGACTGTTGCATGTTGAGGGTGTTGTATTCGAGGGAAACCAGGCGTCGGGTGTTAGTCAGGGCGGCGCCGCATGCGCGACTGCGTCTAGTAACGCCACCATCACCCGTTGCATGTTCCTGAGCAACAAGGCTGGGTGGGCGGGTGGTGCTGTTGGTGTTGGGGACGGCTGCGTTGTAGAATTGTCTCACAGCTCATTCGTCAACAACAGCGCAACAAATGTTGAGGCGGGGTGCGGCGGTGCGATTTCTATTGGCTTTGAAGCACTAAAGCAAGACTTTGCTTCATGCTCCATTGACAGTAGCACCTTTTCTGGCAATAGTGCATGGGGCCGGATGGGATCTGGTGGCAGTATCTTCACAGCGAATGCCGCTGTGAAGATTACTAATAGCATCTTCACGGCGAATGTTGCGCAGCAGGGCGGGGCGTTGGGAGGGTCTGGGGTGTCCTGGGAGATATGGAACAGCAGCTTTGCGAATCACAGCGTTATTGGACCTGGCGGGGCGATGTTCACCTCGGGAAGTTTGAATGCGAGTATCTCACACAGTAGCATCACACATAACAGGTGGGTACGTGGCTGCAGTGTTAGGCTAGGTTAGCGCTCAGGGGCGGGGTGCTAGTGCTGCGCAGTATGGCATGGCAAGTGAGCAGTATGGCTTGACCATCTGTTGCAGACTTCAGCCTTGCCTGCTGCATGCTGACGTGTTGCAAGCTGCAGGCCGCAGGTTAGTACGACTTTGCTTGGTGCTGCTGCTAGTAGACGCCTGCTGTGAAGCCGCCAAGCCAACTCTGCTGCCACTGCTGTGCGTGTCTGTGTATTGTGCACAGGGGCAGTGAAGGTGGGGGGCTCTATGCAGCAACCTCCCTGGGCTTACAGACCTTTCACCTCTCCATCAGGGACACTGTCATTAGCGGTAATGAGGCACAGACAGGCGGCGGAGTCTTCCTTCGCGCTGGAGAAACACACATTGGACCTGGCACCCTCATCACCAACAACAGCGCCTCACAGCAGGCAGGGGGTCTTGGTTGGGTTGGTAGCTGTGGCAGTGGGGAGGTGTGCACCTCTGTGTTGGAGATTTCCTGCGATGCAGCTATCAGCAGCAACACTGCAGCGGTGGCAGGTGGCGGGTTGTTTGTTGGACAGGCACTGAACATGCACCTAGAGGCGCCTGGGGAGGATTGTGCTGCAGCAGCTGTGCGCAACAATAGTGCGGCGTTTGGGGACGCGGACGTGTTTTTTGTTCGGGGCGTGTGCAAGGCTGGGGAGGTGTCTCGGGGTGGGTGGTGTGATGTGTGTCCCCCGAATATGGTTGGGTTTGATCCCCAGGCGGGAAAGTGTGAGGTGTGTCCTGATCATGGGGTCTGTTTGGGCGGCGATGTGTTGCTGCCAGAACCATTCTGGTGGCACTCTTCCAACAACAGTACGCAGATGCATGCTTGCCCAAACCCGCCGCATGCAACCACAGCCTGCATGTGCTGAACGCACATCGGCCAGTTGACTGGCAGTGCTCTGACGGGTACTATGGGCATGTGTGTGGCAGCTGCTCTCATGCGGGTGGCTACGGCTTTACAGCCCCTTTCAAGTGCGGCAAGTGCATGTCGCCTGGAAGGGCGATCGCACTGTATCTGTCAGGGTTGCTGGTGCTCGTTGCGTTCCTAGCATACTCTGCTCAGGCCACGTGGGTGGACAACCAACAACCGAGGGTGGCGCCCCGGGTGTCAGACACGATCAAGTGTCTCGTGCTATACCTCAACATGGTGCTTATTTTGAGTAGTGTGAGGGTTGACTGGCCGAAGTCGCTGGGTGTCTTACACACAGTGACTGCATGGCTGTTGTCAACTGCCTCTGGGCAGGTCTTGTCTGTTGATTGCCTCTGGCCGATGCACAAACAGGGTGCCCTGCCTCGCGCAATCTGGAGGCAGGTTGTGTACTTGATAGTGCCTGTGTTTGTGACTATGGGTGTGCTGCTGGTTTTTGTTGCGTTCTGGGGTGCGCCTGCGCTGCTGGCCAGGGCATGTAGGCCCTTTGGATGGAGGAGGAGGCGCAGGGCGTTCTCTGCATTTGTGGCAGCCAAAGTGCCGACAGCTGTGCTGGTCTGCTTGTACCTTTTCTTTGCAGGGTTGGTTAGGGTTGCATGGGGCATGTTTGCTTGCCTGAAGTTGGACCTTGCAGGACTGCAGCCCTTCCCTGAGTTTGCAGTGGCGACAGCGGCTTATGGGTACTGGGTGCAGGATATGGAGCAGGCTTGTTACGAAGGCTGGCATCTGCCTTGGAGCTTGGGGCTGGGTGTTTGCTGCACGGTGGTTTTCTGTGTGGGCTTGCCGGCTTGCTTGTTCTGGTGGTTGAGGAGGAACAAATCACGGTTGAATGAGCTGGCGTTCATGAGGCACTATGGCTTCCTTTACGCTGATTTCAAGCGGGATCGCTACTGGTTCGAGGCGGTTGTCGCTGCACGCACCGTGGTGCTGGTGTGCATTGCTGTCTTCTCGAGTGTGATCGGGGCGTACTATGGAGTCGTGATGTTGGTCGTGGCGTTTCACGCGAGCCTCGCGCTGCAGCTCAGTTTGAGGCCGTTCGCTTTCACACAGCTGCATCGTCTGCACTGGGAGCACTCGGGTGCATGGATTTTGCAGCGTGTGTGACTTTGACCTTTTTCACGGGATATGTTGGTGTTGCTGCCCCTGCGCAGATCTCGATCTACAAGGAAGTTGCGGGCGCGTTGGTGCTGACGGTGCATGCTCTGTTCATCTGTTGGTGCTTGTGGGTCATGTTGTCAGGGGTGCGGCTGCCTTGCTTACGCTCCTGCACACACGCTATCGCACAAGGTTTGGGCAACGCATACAGTAAGGTGCGCCGCCAATGCGCGGGGGCGATCGTGTGCTGCTGTCATGGCAAGTTAGCGCAGCGGCATGCAAGTGCAAGTGGATTGGTCCCCACGATTGTTGTGCCGCCTGGTGTTCAATGCATGCCAGCAGCCCGCAAGGGTGGTACGCCTGTCAGTGGTGCTGGCACTCCTGCTGATGGCAGCAAACTGAAGGGGCTAGTGCCAGCCAGCTTGCACTGTGCTGATGACTTGTCAAGCCAACCGTAGCTCTCCCACTGGACACACTCTGGCAGAAAGGGGCACTGGAACCCATGCCAGTTTAGTGCTGTTGGTTGCTGCCAGCGCAGCATGTCCGACTATGGTTGTATGTCAACGTCTTCACTGTATGTCACAGACAGTGTGCAGGTACAAGTTGCAGACAGCTGCTGTGACTCATGATAGCAGCTGTCAGGTCAGTTGTGCTGCAATGTTCAAGCCAGGCTTTGTTTCACCTTCCCTCCCGAGGTAACGACGTTGTTGTACTGCTCAAGACAGAGACATTGGCCCATTGCAAGCTGTTGTACTGCCATTGGTTCTAATCGCCACGTACTAAGCAGTACATGCTGGGTTGTGCTTGCTGTGGCAATCTCCTGTTTGAGTCATGTGTGCTGATCTATCGGCAGCACGCTGCTGAGCACCACACTGCTCATCAGTACTGCTGATCAGGTTCATCTTGTGACCAACCGACCCAGGCACACAGGGCTAGCCCGCGCTGCTGGCATTTGCCCACCCTCTCGGCAGTTGCTGCCTGGGGTGGTGCAAAGTTGGCATTGCTTCAGCTGTGGCATGGCATTGCCTCTGCCGGTGGTGAAATGTTGCTTGTAGGTGCGGCACAACTGCTTAAGCTCGCCTGAAGCTGAGCTGAGCCTGAGTTTGAAGTTCTGTCCTGCATGACGACAGATGCCATGCTATGTCAATGGTGCAACATGCTCTGGACGCTGTGCTGGACGCGCAACTTGCTCAACTTGAGTCATGCAATGGAAGCCTCAGCTTTGTCAGAAGCCTGCCAGCCTGCAGTGCTGCCCCAACACACCTCTGCTGCTTGAGAGGCTTATTGCCCACATGCGGTGTATGGTAACCCGTACGAGCACCCCGGCTGCAATAGGATGCACACAGAAGCCAGCATTTCTTGCGCGTGGCTTTTGTTGCAGGAAACGTCAGCGTTGCCCAAGATATCACCGAACCACCAACCATGTGCCGTGCCTTCACTCCCACCACATGTGTACAGTTGCATGACAAACCTGATAATCATGCATTGAGCACCAAACATACGCCGTCCCGCAAGTGTACTGCTGCTGCAGTGCATTGGCTCATCAAATGAGCGGCCATGGCATGGCATCTGGAAGTGCCATCAGAGCTGCACTCCAAAACACATGGCACCTTGGCAAGCCAGGCAGCAGCTAAAATACGCGTACTGTCGCACTTCTTCGCAGCTGGGGTGCATGCAACTGCGCAAATCATTTGACATGGCAGGACACGCATCAACAACTGCTGAACGCCATGACCAATATTCATAATCAACATTGATCGGTATTGATGCACAGCTGGGCAGAAGCGAACCGTTCACCGTGACAAGCCCCAGCCTGGACAAACTATGAAGTGCCTGGCCAAAGTGGCCACTGACCAAAGTGGGTTTGGTTTCTTCAACAACTCACGCAGCTATGATGATGTACATCAACACATGTGTGGCGGGTGAAGAGCTGCGCATGGAGCATATGAAACAGGTTGGCAAAACCCATCAGTAAGTCATTGCCACTGAACCGCACAATGGTCAGGGTTGCTGTGGAAAAGCAGAGAGCCCTTGGAAGACCCACTATGCCACGTGCGTAACATGAATTGTGTATGCACACTTGCTATGGCCAAACAAAGATACAGAGTTTCAACAACCACCATGGAAAGAGTGCCACTGTATTGCCGCCATTGACCAAGGTTTGACATACAAGAGGGTGAGATGCACTGCCGTGGTGAAAACGCACCATGCACTGCATGCCCCATGCACTGCCGGACATGTTTCACAAGCTGCTCAAGCCCATATGGCCACAACTTTACTCTGTGACGACACCCAACAAATGGGCAGTATGGCTACATGCGGCTTCACTGCTAAGAAGGACCCACACAACCAGCACGACCATTGCACCGTTGCGAGACATCATCAAACATCACCACCGCACAGTGCCGCCGCGAAGTCCGGCGCCACTCTGTGTGGTCACAGGTGTTTCACACACAGCCTGGCCAGTGCCTCCGGCAGGTCTGGCAGCTGGTGGCAACCATGAACCCACAACACCTGCAAGCACGTGAGCTGCACAAGTGACGTTGGCAAGCTGGACAGCTTGGAGCAGCCGGACAGGACCAGCTCCTGCAATGCAATCAAGCCCCCAAGGGACTCGGGCAGGCTTGTCAAGCCAACGCAAGCTGACAGGTCCAGCACCTGCAATGCAACCAAGCCGCTGAAGGACTTGGGCAGGCCGAGCAAGCCACCACAATGTGACAGTGACAGGCCCTTCAGTGCAGCCAAGCCCCCAAATGACTCAGGCAAGCTGGTCAAGCCACGACAACAAGTCAAATCCAGAAAGGTCAGTGCAGCTAAGCCCCTGAATGACTCATCTTTCAGGCTGGTCAAGCCTGTGCATCCGTACAGCTGCAGCCGTTTTAATGCAGTCAAGCCCCCAAACGACTCAGGCAAGCTGGTCAAGCCTTCACTTCCTGACAGGTCCAGCTGTCTCAGTGCAGCCAAGCCACCAAACGCCTCCGGCAGGTCAGCACTGGAGAGACACACATGCAGCACTTGGAGTGCCTTCATGGACTCAAAGGGCAATGGCAGGCTGCTTTGTCCCCAGCAGTGCAGCTCGCGCAGGGCTGTCAGCTCACCAAAGGTGTTTGGCAACTCGCCTGAGTGATCCCACAGAAGAAACTGCAGGTCAGGCCAGAGAAACTGCCCCCAACTCTGCCTCACTGTGGCAGAGTTGGAACGCATTGGCTCTGCGTCGTGAAGGAGAAGCTGCTGTAGGTGTTTGCAGGAGCTGAGGGTGCTGAAAAGAGCTTGCAGCTTGTCCTTATCAAGCAGTCCGACATTGATGTCGAGTGCCCTCAAACAAGGCAGTGCTGTCACTGCAGCCATGGCTGCTGCTAATCCCCTCCAGCAGGGACATCCTATGCCGCTGCGGGGGCGCACCCATGCCAAATCCTGCATGCAACATGTCAAACAACAGAAGCACGGTTGCAGAGCCCATTTGCACGTAATTGTCGAATGGCTGTGTGGTGGTTGCAGAGGGATACTCAGTGGCGCATCAAGCAGAAACAAGTATGGTTTGTTGTGATCACTGGGGAGACATCATGGTAGTGCCTTAGGCCAGTCACTCCATCTCAGATGGAAGGGTGACCCTGCTTTGGCTGGCTCCTTTCTCACTGCAGTTTATTGCCACAACGCAACTGCAACCGTATTTTGCAGAGTAGCTTGTGAGTTGCTGTCGCCTCTTTCTCAAGCATACGGCGCCGGGTGTCTGTGCTCCTGGTATCCACTCTGTCGCAAACCACTCACCGACAGATCCAGCACCACCAGAGTTTGCAGACAGGGCGCATTATCAGCTTGAGCAGCTGCCGGCCACCAAGCTGGAAGCTTGTGCGGGCTCGTATTGTCACTGCAGAAACCGTCGATTGCCCTATCAGACAGGCTGCCGAGCCACATCAGGTGCGGTGCGTGGTGCTGCACGCCAGGCGGCAGGTGGTGGCTAATGAAGATGCGCACAGCGCTGAAGTTGCAGCCCTGCAGCACGCTGTAGGCATCGGCCGATGTGCACCCACTCAGGTTGACCCCCACTGGTTGCTTCCCCTGCATTGGCAAACAACATCAATTGATGACACCCTGTAAAATGCTGCTTCTCTCTGGTGGCTGCTGTATAGGCAGCCCACTGGCAGGCGGTCATTGTTGCCGCAATAACAATCGCTGGGCGCTGGATTGTCAGCTGGATTGTCAGCAATTTGCATCGCGCCACCTGGGCGGTAGCGGTCTATGCTTGCAGGTGCTAAGCTGGCACACACAATCGCATGAAGACCAGGCCCGGTGTGCAGATATACACCCGGCTGCTTGGGTGACACACACTGGCATGTCACGTCAGTCTGGTACAATGGTGGCACTCGTCGGATCTTGCCGGGTTGCCTAGTCTATTTCCTTACCTCGATTAGGCCTCGCACTGCATGGTCACTGTTCACCCATACGCGGCTGCCGACGTACTCGGCGGCTTTATGGAGGATGGACTGGCCCAGCACCCTGATTACGTCAAGGGCTGTGAGACGCTCATCCAGGACGCCATGTGGATCATTGCTGTAGGCACTGACTGTCTTTGTGCTGATGAGGGACAGCTGCTTGAGCTTCCTGAGGGCTTGGTGCGCCTCACCCGGCCACCACGCCTCCCACACCAGCATGGCCTTGGACAAGGGCTGCCCCTGCAGCACACTGATGCTGTCCAGGAACATGTTCTGTGCTGCCTGTGAGAGCCTGCTGAAGCTGTGGTACACCACACCCTGCAGCCGGGCCTCTGAAGAGCCCATGTGGGTAGGTGTCCACTCTCCGTGACTGAAGGCACCCACCTCCTGTGTGTAAGCAGTCAAACAGGAAAGCAGCAGGCGACCAGTCGTCTACTGTGGACGAGGCTGAGATCGTTTGTGGATGGGCCAGCTGCACACCTTGCAACTATTGCGATGAAGGCTGACTGCACAAACGAGATTGAAGGCAACATAAGCAGTATGCTATACCATGCTACAGGTGTAGCTTTGATTTGATTTGATTTGATCTGGTTTGATTTGGTTTGATTTGATTTGTGCTTCCCTGCCACTCCAAAACAGGTCTTGAGGCCACCTCTCACCTGCCACAGCTTGCGAGGGTCCCACTCTTCCTCCACCCACAGGGCGCCCCCTATGACCTGCAGGGCGAGGGGCAGGCCGCTGCATGCCTGCAGCAGCTTTTCCTCCAGGTCACACATGCCCAGCTGCTGGAGCTGCTGCTCACCAACCCCATGGCACTGCCTGAACACCTGCCGTGCTGAGGCTTCGTCCAGAGTGTCCATGCTGTGGTGGCGCAGGGCAAGGGCGTCCTTCCTGACAAGAGCCTGCAAAGCAGCAGCAGCAGCAGGTTGCGATGTTACCTGGTGTGCTTTCAACCCTGTTGGGTGGCGAATGCTGGCTCGTCTATTACTGATGTCAAGGGCGGCCGGTGTACAGGCTGCGCGCCTGCATGCATGCTGGTGTGTGCGTCGATGTGTGTGTGGTGGGCTGAACCACTTCAGCAATGCACCTTCTGACCTACACACTGAGCAGTATTGCTACAGATACACCCTGCACCGTGGTCCACCTTGTAGACCGTGCTGCCGGGCAGTGCCTGCACCCTGCTTGTGATGATGACCCTGCTGCCGCTGCTGAACACCGGGGGCAGCAGGCCATCCAGCTGGTGGTCATGGTTGACGTTGTCCAGCAGCAGCAAGACCTTGTGCTGCTGCACCAGCTGCGCGAGAGACTGCAGCAGTTGCGCGTTACTGCCTTCAGGCTCAGCTACTGCAAGGCCCTGCAACAGCTGCACCAGGTGCCGCTGAAGCTGCTCGCTGTTGCTGCCTTCAAGATCAAGCTCCACCATCACCGCCTTCTCAAACTGCTTGGTGCTGCTGAGGGTGTTGAACAACAGGTGTGCCAGCGTTGTCTTGCCGAGCCCGCCTGCACCCATGCAACATTCACAAAACACGCACAGACACAGCAGGGCGTGACCCACATGGCATGTAAAAGGAAGGCACGTTCTCTGGGCGATTGGTTGACTTGGGGAATAAAAGCATCGGCTAGCTTGCACAAGCACACTTAGACAGCATGTAGACATCCTGACTTCCCCACAAAGCGGGCCGCTGGCCTGCTGGTCAAGTCATGGTGCGTGATTTTTTTCAACCTGCCCCACCTGGGTCCATCGCAACATATATCTGCCCTCACCTGGTCCGTACAGCCACAGCCCCAGTGTCCCGGGTTCATCCACCACCAGCTGGGCTGTCAGCTCTGCCAGTTGCTGCTCATAGCCGACAAGCCCGGGAGGGACGTAGGCCAGCCGCTGCTTGGCAGGCAGCTGCTGCAGCGCTGCAGCAGCCACCCTGCGCGCAATCTGCCATTCCTCGTCCATCGGCGGCGGCACCGCCGGGCCCCTGCTGCTGCTGTTGCTTTGGAACAGCCCTGCTGGCTGCTGCTGTTGCTGCTGCTGCTCCTGTGGCGTCGCGTAAAGATGTATTGCTTGGTGCTGCCTGCGCGCACCCTGGACGTCTTTCAGGTCCCGTATGTTGCGCAACATGCGCTCAGGGTTGACGCGCTGCAGGTCCCGCCATTCGGCCGAGTCCTCATCGCCTGCCAGCTCACCCATGCGGCGCTGAATGTCGCTGCGCAGCTGCTCGACTGTGAGGTGCTGCAGCAAGCTGTGGTGGTGCATGTACACGGGAATGATGTAGGGCTTGGCGCCCCCTGTGGGGTGGTCAGGGTGGCCGTGCATGACTATGTCAAGCTCCCGCAGGCACCAGAAGCGTGTGGGGTAGGACTGTGTCAGCACCACCACAAACACTGCGCTGGTGGCTGCTGCTTTCACAAGCTCGGCTGGCCATGCACAGCCCAGCTGCAGGTCAGCGTGGTCGATGTACGTTGTTAAGCCTGCTGCTTTAAGTGCTGGCTGGACGATGCTGGCAGCAAAAATGCGGCCATGCTCGTCTGCAGATGTGTGGGAGATGAAGACCTGCGGTTGCAGGGTGTTCTGTTCGCCAGCCATGCAGCCCATCCTGCGATCAGGCCAGCACCAGCAGCACCAGCAGAAGCAGAGAGGGTTTGGTGACAACCCCAGCTGTAGCACTGGGCGAGCTGCACTGCTTCTTCGGCAGGTGGTGGTTTCCAGAGGAAACTTACGGTTGGTGCACGCCTTGAGTCACAGTAGTACTTGGGATGATCTGCCCGGACCAGGGCAGCCTCACAGTTATGTTGCTTTTGGGCACATGCACGTGTGCAGTGACGAGGAGCGAGAGCAAGCCTGTCTGAACCGAGGGCGGGAAACACCTTTATCTTTGAAAATTTAACAACAATGAGCGTGCGGCTCCCCCTGCTGCTGGAAGAAGATACCGGCCCTTCCGGTGACCTGCTGATCGAGGTTTGCCAGGCTGTTGACCTCGCACTACTTCAAACACTACAGGAGGCCGTCAAAATATTGCAGCTTGAACGGCTTGCATCTCTGATGGCGTCGGCTCCTGCATTTCGGATTACTGTGGTGTCCTCTGGCTTCGAAGAGCACAAAGAATGGCTCAACTTCCTCGTCTCAGTCCTGAACCTTATCGCCACCATATCCATACCATTACTGTTGTGGTGGTATGGTAAGCAGCAGGAGAAACAGCAACAGCAACAGGCAGCACAGCAGCGGCTACAGGGCCATGTTGGCCAGCTCAGCAGTGCTGGTGGTGCTGCCATAGAAGTGATTGGCTCCTTCAAGGACGACTGCAAGTCTCTAGGCGTACCATACACGGATGTGTTCAGGTTCAAAAGCTTGCTTGTTGGCCCAGCAGCAGCAATCACCACCCAACAGCTGCAGGAGGTTGACCGCGCACGCAGGATTCTGCAAGGCATCTGGGACAACATCATGGACGATTACAGAGCTGACATGCTTGGAGGCCCCATCACGGACCCTCGGCACGGCCGCATGCTGCGCAGGGGCTTGACCTACATGGAGCTGGTGGAGCCTCTCGAGGCTGCAAACTTTGCCCGCCTGCAGGCTGTTAACAGTAGGGTTGCCTCAGAGGGACTCTATGTACGCCGCGCGCCACCTGCTACTACTGGGCAACACGCCGCTCATGCCCAACAGAGCAGCATTGTGAGAGATGCTGCCATCATGGGTCGTCCTGGAGCACGACCCAGCCGCTTCAGGTGGTTGGAAAACCAGCGGACCCTCCAGCTGACTGGCAAGGAGCTGTGGAAGATCGAAACAGTACACAATGTCAAGGAGTATTGCGTTGACGCAGCAGCAGCGGTGCTTTTGGAGGCAGGGGGTTCTGCTGAGCGGCAGGCCTGGGGCAAGGCTTTGGTGAGGAACTGGGCAGCCCTGCAGCAGGCGTGCACACCCCTCACACCACCCGCAACTTCTGCCACTGCTGCTGCTGCTGCAGCTTCAGGGCCGCAGGTGCAGGTGGTGACACACACCCCTGCAGCCCCGTGATGACTACCAGGCCATCGCAGGGCTGGCAGGACGTCCTGTGTCAACACTTTTTTCAGCCGATGGATGTGACGCATCAGCGCTGAATGCTTCTGTGGTGCTATAGCATGTCCCGATGCTGCTGGCACTCATAAGATTGACCCCTTGCAGCTTGAGACTCGGATTTGTTGGCCTTGGCATGTTGTGGCTGCGTCACTCAAGAGGTATGCCCCGTTGTGATGGTCTGCTTGACAGCTTTGTTACCTGCATCCTGCATGCTCCATGCTGTTGCTGTCAGTGCATGCCACATGACATTGACTCAATGTTGTTACTCGGAGTAACAACCCCTGAAGTTGAACCCTGGTATTGGAATCAGTACGAATGTGAGTGTGCATACACTGCGTTATGGACCATGTGCGATTGTTGTTCTGTTGCTGTGGCACATGCAACAGCCATGTTGTGTTCAGACGCCTTTATGGCAACGTGTTATGTAAGGTGTGCAGCAGTAAGCTTTTCCAGTCATGTGTACAAATGTCGCTCTTGATGGTGTGCCACATCATGGCATGGCATGGCTCTTGATGGTGTGCCACATCATGGCATGGCTTATGCATGTGTGTTGTGCTGTCTGTCCTTGCCAGTGGCGGGGAAGGGGGGGAGGGGGCAATAACGTCAATGTGTGCTGCCCTATGGGCCTGGCAGGCTGTCTGCACAGGCTCGCATTTGTTGCCCGGCTGTGCACGTGCTAGCGGCAGCTAATGCTGTAGGGTGCGCAAGCCATGCTCACCAGCTACGAACTGTGCTTGTCTTGGCCAACTAAGCGACTTGCGAACCACAAGTCCCTAGAAATCCTCCTGCATGGTTTATTTGGTTTGGCATGTGCTGAGCAGCATGCGCATGGGGCGGTTGTTGAGCAGCCGTTTTGAGCTGTTCCCCATGCAGTGTACATGTGTTGACGTGGCCACAACCGCCCTAGGCTCTGGGAGGATGCACTGCAAGCACTGCTTTCCCTTATGTACCTGGTGGCGTTGTTTTGGCCCCTGTGTTTCTTTGTTGCTTATGCAAGAATGCATCTGCTGGCAATGTGTGGAGTGATCGTGCGCGTGCTAGCCCAGCAGCGCTACAGCACTTCAGCTCCAGGTCGTCATCACTCCAGCTGGGTACAGCAGCACTGGCAGTACACTAGTGCCTGGGTCGATTGGTGATGGTGTTCTGGAAAGTGTGTTCTGGGCGCTGCACTAGGAGCCGGACACTGGATGAAGTATTCAATACCCACCCAGCACATGTAATGAGCCCTTTTCATCAATTCAGCTTGAGGAGCACCCACCTTCAGGGGGGCCTTCAGCCCCAGTGCCCAAAGCCCTTCGCGCAAACCACAGTCCCGCTCAGCGCCCGAGTCCCACACCCGACCCTAACTAGTCATACACCCCAATCCCGCCCAACCAGCCCCAACCCCAACCCTGAAACTCCTACTGAGAATTGTCACCGACGGTCCCTCTGCCTGCAAGTGACACTTTGGAGGCTACAAAAGCCAGCCCCCCTGGCTAAATCATACCGCCTAGCCTATCTTTTGTCTATTATTGGATAAGTCAGTTTGGTGGACTCCAAAACCATTGGTGGACTCCAAAACGTTTGGTGGACTCCAAAACGTGCGGTACCCATTCAACTTGTGCGTGTTGGTTCAAATAATAACAATACACAAATAATTCTCTGTTGCACTCACGAGCATGCATGCAGTGGCATCCTGCACACAGCACCATGACAAACCGCGCGAATGACAGAACCCTCCGTGGCACTCACCCCTCAAAGGTGTAGCACATACCTCCAAGTGCAATCATTACATGGCCAATTCACTCATGCATCCAGGCCTCAGCAGTTTCTTGAGGACTTGTTTATGTTCACTTGCAGCTTCTACGACACTACGCAGCACTGGAGCGGAACAGGAGAGCTGGAGGGGAACAGGAGGGCTGGAGCTCCTTCTTTTGGTGAGTTTCCGTGCACCTGCTGTGCGGAGATGGCGCGCCAGCAAGCAGCAGCAGAGATGATGTCCGCAGCTGAACAGCTGCAGTGTTGGTGTTGCATGAGCCCTCTTGCACTGCTGGTCTGGTCTTTGAAATTTCCGTTTGCTCGATACATGCAGCCCGTTCCTTTTCTGTGACCCCAGCAGAATCAGCATGTGTTGTGCTGCAGGTGCTGGCACTGCTGCTGTTCTTTGCTGCTGTCCTTTGCTGTTGCCCCTTTTCTGCTGCCCTTTTGCTGCTGTCCTTTGCTGCTTCTCTTTTGCTGCTTGTGCTGTCCTGCCCTTGGTGCCATCGCAGGACCCCCCCAAGCTGACAAGTATGGCCACATGCTTCCACTCGTCTTTCGGCACGTGTATTTTTGCATGTGTGGACCCGTTCACACATGCACGTGCCAATGACACCTGCTCTCTGCCCGGCCCTGGTGCTGTGGCAGGGATTCAGCAGGGCGCCGGTGTCCAGCAGAGCTACTCAGTGGCTCTGCTGGCCCCCAAGGCAAGCACACTCCAGCTATTCAAAACGCTGTGTGCTGGCCTTGGGTGGTCACCGGGGGAGGGTGGTAGCATGCGTGGGTGGTGTTGGGGCCGCACGGGCACGGTTGGCTGCCATAAGACCCCCGTGTTTCAGTTGCTGCGGCACCCCCACCACCCCTGGCCCCTACAGCAGCCTTATTCCACGGCAGCTGCAGGTGCGGCCTCTCCAGCTGTGACAGCATATGCATGCTGCGCAGCAGCAGCCTCATCTTCGTGCATGCTCGGCAGGCTCTCAGCACACCCACATCACTGGTTGCGGTTGAACCCGTACATGTTGGAGGGCAGTCTCTGCTGACAGCCACGCCCAAGGCCTTGTAGGGGTCACATTGGCCTGCTGGCCTGGTCTTTGTAGATTCCGTTTGCTCGGTACATGCAGCCCGTTCCTTTGCTGTGACCCCAGCAGAATCAGTATGTTGTGTTGTGCTGCAGGCGCTGGCATCGCTGCTGTTCTTTGCTGCTGTCCTTTGCTGCTGTCCCTTTGCTGTTTGCTGCCCTGCCCCTTGTGCCTTCGCAGGACCCCCCAAGCCGACAAGTATGGCCACATGCTACTACCTTTCTTTCGGCACGTGTATTTTTGCATGTGTGGACCCGTTCACACATGCACGTGCCAATGACCCCTGCTCCCTGCCCGGCCCTGGTGCTGTGGCAGGGATTCAGCAGGGCGCCGGTGTCCAGCAGAGCTACTCAGTGGCTCTGCTGGCCCCCAAGGCAGGCACATTGCAGCTATTCAAAATGCTGCGTGCTGGCCTTGGGTGGTCGCCGGGGGAGGGTGGTAGCATGCGTGGGTGGTGTTGGGGCCGCACGGGCACGGTTGGCTGCCATAAGACCCCCGTGTTTCAGTTGCTGCGGCAACCCCACCACCCCTGGCCCCTACAGCAGCCTTATGCCCCACGGCAGCTGCAGGTGCGGCCACTTCAGCTGTGACAGCATGATGCACAGCAGCAGCTTCCTCTTCATGCATATGCATGCATGTTGAGCAGGCTCTCAGCACACCCACATCACTGGTTGCGGTTGAACCCGTATATGTTGGAGGGCAGTCTCTGCTGACAGCCACGCCCACGGCCTTGTAGGGGTCACATTTGGCATTGGCTTCTTCATAGCAGTACCTCCTAGCGCACCAGACGACCCTGCAGCAGTGGCTCCCTAGCCCTGCTGCAGTGTGCCAGCTCCCAGGGTAGTGCCTTGGGCATCAGGTGAAGGGTGGGGGTGTCTCAGCTCCTGCCCTTGGGATCCTGTTGAAGCTGGTGTGGGCTTTCAGTCAGTACAGTAGAGCAGCAGCAGCTTTGTACGTCACCAAAGTGCCTGGACGGTACACGCCAAAGCTGCAGAGCGGCCTTGCACCGGTGGCGCCTCTGCAGGGGAGGGTTACTGTCCACTAGGGTGCGGCGGTGTTCGTTGTACATCCACATGGGTCTTAACCCATCTCCAACAGGTAAAGTGCAGCTGACAGGCCAGCTTGCTTGCATGTTGCATGCAGTCAGTCAGCTGACGTGTTGCAGCAGCCATCAGCAGGCATGCACTGCATCCTGCATTGGGGTGGCGTGGTGTGGGGGCCCCATAAGGCTGCCACCCTCGCACCCTTCAGGACTTTTGCCTGGTGCCATGGTGTCGGTGGGGAACCACACACCCGGGCCGTGATGGGTTCGAATCCCATACCGTCCGGGACAGAATTGCATGGATGTAATTTTGGAGTGGTCACTGTGTCAGCAGTAACCTGATTGCAAACCATCAGCCTGCGGCGTTGAAATTCACCAACCTGCATGTGTTGATGGGGCTTGATGGGGGCATGCAATGATCTACAGAAGTGTGTGTGCAGAGGTTGGACTCACTATGCTTTACATGTAGTGGGCATGTACTGCCCTCTGCTGCTTTGGTGGACATTCAGATCTGCCTTGGTCACTGCTGTGTATGTCATGCGCTGTTTTCCGGACTATGGTGGCATAAGGACATACCATGCACCGCGGCTCCATGCATGACCATTACCCACTGACTGCTGCAGGCGACACACCTGTCCTGCTCAGCAGTAGCCACCCTTGCTTCAACCTTCACAAAATGCTGTGCAACTACACTCAGCATCGTGCAGACAAACACTGCCTATGGTGATGCACACATGAAAGGGGTGCTTTGGCGCCGCTGATCATGATCACGCCAGTCTGGACAGCTGTCAGGTGGTGTGCTTGGCCAAAACCATAATAGCAATTGATGCAAGCGCTCCCTTTTTCAGAGAGTGCTGCACGGCTGATGTTACAGCTGCAAAACATGTACACATGATGCTTGCCAACCACAAACATCCACACAAAAACAAGCAGTCACTAGACAGCCTGCAGCTTCAACAACAGGTACTCCTGCTGCTGCTTCTGTGTCCTACACTGCCGCCATTCAAAATACGGGACGCTCACCACAACATACCCCCGCACCGCAAGCGCCCTGTTCCTGGCCTGAGTAGGCCCATCGAGCCTATTGCCCGGCTGCAGGAAATGCCATGGCCCGTCAACCTCGATAGCCAGCTGCTTGCCGGCGCTGGTGACAGCCGTTATGTCAAGCCCGTAGTGTCCATCTGCTGTGTACTGCCCGAGTGCTGGGGGCCGCTGCCAGGCACACTGCACCTCTGGGAGCCTCTGAAGCGCCTCAAACACGGCGAGCTGTGTGTGGGAAGGCGCGGAATTGCTGTCCTGGTGCTGAAGTTGCTGCTGCCAGCTAGCCCTGCACTGCTCTAGCTGCTGTGCTGACAGCACTGCCTGCAGGCCCTCTGCTGCATGGGGTCCTGCACTGTCCTGCAGCCATAGGCGCACCTGAAAGAGCTGCAGGAGGTCTATAGAGCCCATTAAGTGCCATGCATCCCTGCATGCAGCCACCAGCTGCAGCACGAGTGGAGCGCAGTCCTGCGCGTCCAACACTGCAGCGGCCCAGCACATGTTGACAAACCCCCTGCACACGCTGCTGCTGTCAACAACCCGGCCCCCTGCCATTTGGCCCAAGGCAGCAAGCTGCTGCACAGCTTGCACCAGCAACTGCTGCGGCAGGAACTCGCTGCGATGCCCGAGCTGCGCGCAAGCATAAGCGATGCTCGCGAGGCTCTTGACGTCTGCACTGCAAGCGCCTGCATCGCCCTGCCCAGCACGCAGCAAGGATACTCCATGCTGCTCTAGGGCTGCCAGCAGCTGCTCCGGCAGGTACTGCAGCTCAGCGCATGCCCAAAGCGCTAGGGCATAATCCTGCAATGCTGGCTGGGCCCCTGGACGCACCAGCGCTTCCTGTAAGCTACGCAGCTGCGCCTCGTGATCCCCCTGCGCCCCGCGATCTCCCAGGAGGTAGATAGTGCCGCTGCTGCTGCCTGTGCTGAGCTTGGCAAGCGCCCAGAGCACCATGCTGATGCTCTGTGGTGCTGCATGGGGCGCCTGCAGGACAAAGCGGCCCAAGCAGGCCTGCAGCTGCTCTGGCTGCATCTGCTGGCCCATGGTGGCAACTGCAGCCAACACGTCCTTTACTGCCTGTGCTGACGCTGTGGGCAGGAGCTTCACAAAAGCCTGCAGGACAGCATGCAGGTCCTGCGGCTGCAGGGAGTGTCCCGTGCTGGACACTGCGGTCAGCATGTTGCTGATATCCTGCGCGTTGGCAGAGGACAGCAGCTGCAGGAAACGGGCCATGTGCTGATCGACATGCTCCTGTGGCAGCTCCTGCTGCAGCTTGGCAAGGGCCCAGAAGCTGGTGCTGACAGCCTGTGGGCTGGCATCCTGCAGGAGCTTCCTTGACTGCTCTGCAAGCTGCTGCAATCCTGCGGTCGGCACCTGCTTGCGCATGACTGCCAACGCCCACAGCAGATAGCTGACGTCCTGTGCGTTCGCTGCAGATATCTGCGCGCAGAACGCCCCCAGCAGCTGCTGCAGCTGGCAGTCTGTCAGCGCTGCGCCGGACCTTGCGACTCCGTGCAGCACATTTGAGATGTGACGGGTGTTGGCGTGCTGCAAGCGGTCCTGCTGCAGCAGCTGAGGCAGCAGCTGCTCTATCACACACGGCAGCTTCAGCTGGCTGCATGCATAAATTACCGCTGCTAGCTCTGAGGCTGGCACAGGGGCGGCTGTGTCCTGCAGGCGCTCAGCACACTGCTGCAGGGTGCACAGCAGCGCCTGCACTTCAGGGCCATGCACCATGCGCCTGTGCCTGCGGCAGAGCTTGGCTGCTGTGCTGAACGCTGCGCTGGTGTCATAGGCGTCCAAGGAGGCCTCATGCTGCTGCAGGACTACTAGCAGCTGTTGAAGGCTGGCAGCAGCTCGGATGTCCCTGCTGCGCTCACCGGATGCTGCCTTGCTGCTGCTGTCGTTGCTGTTACTGCCGCCCTTGTCACCCCTGTCATGACCAGCCTTGCTGCTGGACTTGGTGCGTTTGTTGCTCCCACAGTGGTTGCTGCCATGCCTGCCAGCTCTGCTTGCAGTGCTGCTGGTGCCATTGCTGCCGCCACTGCTGCTCTGCCTGCTGTTGCTGCTGCTGTGCCTGGTGCTGTCGAGGCTGCTGTAAGCCTGGAAGGCATGGCGCGTCAGTTGGGAGGGATTCACACCAAGCCCCGACCTGTATGACTGCCCATGCTGCAGTGCCAAGAACTGGGGACTGCTGGGGGTACAGATGCCAGGACCTGCAAGGCAAGCTGGCAGTATTGGGAGCATTGCCGCGGTTTTGGCCTGGTGCAGTCCCAAATGCTGGTGGCAGGAAGGCATGGACAGTGTGGCCTGACAGCCTGTGCTGGGCTGGGCATGTGCTATGCAGGCATGTCGTTGCAGACTGCTGCTTCAAATTGATTCAGCACAGCGGATAGGATCACCTGTCGCCCAGCAAGCAGCAGATGTGCTGCTATAAGTGCCCACAAAGGTGGTCAAGAGGTGGGCAGCTGCAGCACTGGCAAGGCCTGCTGCTGAAGCAAAGCTATCTCTTGATATGGCCCTGAAGTTGCTGTCGGCAAGCAGTACCACCTCGATGTTCAAGCAGGTAATGTGTCTCCACTGCTGCTGTAGGAGGTGTTGGGACAGCAGCTGTAGCAGCATTTGGACATGAGGTCTGCTCGCGAAGCTGTCAATTGAAGTCTGATGAAAATTAATATCTGGCACGTTCATCAAGTTATGGGTGCATCAGCATTTACTGTTGGGGTGATTAGGGAGTTAGTCAGAGTGATCAAGATCCAATCGGTGGTCACCAGCACCAGTTCGCTTTGCCGTGTTTCACATCACCAGCAGTCAGAAACACCAATCAGACGACTCACATCGACCATGCATCAAAGCGCAATCTCAATCACCTGGCGTTTTACATGCTCATGTTCATGAGTACTGTCCTTGCCCATGCTGACTTCCCCATTGAGTGAAGACGCAGGGACCAACATGCACTGATAAGTGCCATGAAAGTTGTATTACAGACGATGTATCGTAGCTGCTGACCCTGATGTTGACTGCAGGGATAGATCGCACTGCGGGGACAGAGGGCATTGCCACTGCTGCACTAAGAGGGAGCACGTAGTGCCAACAACTTAACGCTGGCTGCAGACAGCTGGACCTTTCATTCAAGCACCTGCTTGCTGCAAGAGGTGAGTGTGCACACATGCTGCAGCCTTGCAGAGCTTGTTTCGAAAACCTTTGGAGGGGGCAGCAGTAAACATTTTACTGAAACAACAAGCACTGCCTGATCCCAACACTGCTGTGGCTGCCCGCTGCCCAAGTACCATTTGCATTGACAAGAGTTGCTGGCACATGGCCTGCACATGCTGCTTGGCCCAAAATGAGGCAAAGCCAAGCGGCGCATGGCACAGCCAACCCCAACACACGCGCGCACACATGAAAGCACGGCCACACGCAAGCCGTGCGCCTCAGGCAAGCAATCAGCTGACCAAAACCACGCAAAGGCGGCTTTTCACCCCGCACACTGCATCAGACAGCTGCTGCTGACACGGTACTGCTGGCATGCGCCAAAACCGCCGCCAAAGCACCACAAGGCACCACCTCCCAAGCCCCTGAAGTGCCTGGCTGAGCTGCCAGCAGCGGCCTGTTTTCACATTGTATGTAGGGCACTCGGCCAGCATGCCAAGGCAGTACAAGGCCAAGCCGCAGCTGTGGTTGGATCGCCTGAAGTTAGCTACTCTTGCACATACCCCCACTCTCAGCAAAAGCCACAAACACTCACACGCCCACAAACACATGCAAGCCCAATATCAACACACCACAAACGTACACACAAGCACAGACAACCTGCTGCTGCTGTACAAGGGCAAGCCGCCCGTGCTGGTTGGGTTGCTACACCCCCTGCTTGCTTTGACTCCCAAAACCAGCGCGGCAGAACCCCTGCTGTGCGACCCCCATCTCCCCTACATCCCCTACTGCTGCCCAATATAGGGAAGGCGCCTTGACAGGGCAACCCATGGAGGGTGCCGTGCTGGTAGTGCACAAGGCAAGGGGTGCGGCGTCCGGAGACCTCCTAGAGATCTCGTAGAGATTGCCTGCTGCCTCACAGCCCGCCGCTCGCCCCGCTGCCTGCTCCTGCTGCCACCTGTGCTGCCACGCGGTTGCCCTGCACATCGAAGCCCTCCCGTTGCCGCACGGGTGCAAAGTAGGGGTGAGCCATGGCCTCCTGGCACGTCAAGCGCTCCTGAGCGCAGCATCAGGAGAGGCAGGCAAGTAGAGGAACAGAGCAGCACCATTGAGCACACCACAAGAGAGCCAGACACAAGGTTTTGCCGCACGGGTGCCAAGTAGGGGTGGGCCATGGCCTCCTGGCATGTCAAGCGCTCCTGGGTTCAACAGCCGGGACATAAGTAGGGGAGCACAGCGGTGCAAGTGAGCACAGCGCAAGACAGCCAGACAAGGTGGTTTTGCCACATGGGTGCAAAGTAGGGTGGGCCAGGGCCTCTTCAAGCGTTCCTGCGCTCGTCGGCAGGGCAAGTAGGGGAGCACAGCAGCACGGCGTCAGGACACCACAACAAGGCAAGACACAGCGCTTTGGCTGGTCCTCCAGTTGCCTCTTGCATCGAGCAGTGACTCCCCTCCCTCGGATCTTGTGCGTTACTGTACACCTGCTACCGCTGATGCCTGGTAGTCATATACCCCCCCCCCCCCACACACACACAAAGACACCACCACATAACCCGGTCCCCACCTGGTGGTCGTAGCGCAGCAGCCCGTCCAGGAAGTCCAGTGCCTCTGGCGAGACCAGGTGCGCATTCTCAGGCGTCACGAACTTGGTCCAGGGCTTGCGGGTGTGGTGCCCGATCAGCGCCTCCAGCTGCAGTATGTCCAAACGAAGTGGGCAGGAGCGCGTCGCACACAAACAAGTACGTCATTTGGAGCGCAAACTATCTGCCAAGTGCATGAATTGGATGGGAGACCCGGGAATCAGGATCCCTGAGGCTGCAGCACAAGGCTGTACGTGGCCAGGTACTCGTCAAACAGAACCCTCAACACACAAAAGTAACAAAATGTACAGAAAGAATAAGAGCAGCGACAAACAATATAGTAGAAGAAAACATAACACACCTGCGGGTCCAGTTCCAAGCCGTACTTGGCCAGGTACTCATACAGCGGTTCACTGCCCAGCACACGCGCAATCTTGACCAGCTGGTCATAGTTGTCGTGACCACAGAAGAACGGGTCCTGCGAGGCAGTACCATCGTGCAATCCAGCAGATGATACAAGTAAGCACGCAGCACAGCACAGCAAAGCACAGCGCAACATGCTTTACACAAACAGCAGTGCATGGTGTGCTGACTGTCGAGGCGGCGGCACGACACGTATCAGAACTTCACCCAACAAGATCCTACTTGCTGCATCATCCTACATGCTCCATCCTAACTGCCTGGGGGCGGCATGGTGAGGTGTACAGAGGCTCGATGAGGGGGCTAGAGTGTGGTGTTGGGTAGCATAAGCGCTTGGGCATGCTTGAGGAAAAACCTTTGCTGGCCAGTCCGGCACATGCCGACAACCGAAGCGCACGTGACGCAAGCCTTTGCCGCAATCACTCATCCCTCTCAGACACCCTTGTTTGCTAGCCAGGATCCTTGCAAAGCCAGCGGAAGCTGCTTTTGTGTGAACGGCACCCGCTGCCTACACCCGCTGCCAGCAGCTGCTAAGTATGGAAAAACATTACGGCGAAATAGTATAAAACAAGATACACTAAGCAGTCAGTGACGCACCTTCTTGAACAGCATGGCTGCAAACATGGCTCCTAAACTCCACAGGTCTAGCGAATAGTCATAGTCCTGCAGGTCCACCAGCAGCTCTGGGCCCTTGTAATACCTGCATGCACGACAACACACTTAACGTCACTTTTTTGTTCATGTGATGTTACTTTCTGGACATGTGACCTTACTGTTGCTGGTTCGTCATCACCAGTTGTGGCAAGGTCTCCTGTGACCCAGAAGACCGGTGTCAAGCACTCAAGGAGGGACGAGGCACGCCGCTGGCACCACCAAGGGCAATGTTTGTCCCCGCAACAGAAGAGAGAACACACTTACCGCGACGCCACGCGCACGTTGTACTCCCGACCTGCGTGGTAGAACTCCGCTAGGCCCCAGTCAATCAGCCGCAGCTCCCGCTGCTGGTGGTCGATCATGACATTGTGCGGCTTGACGTCACGGTGCATGATGCCCTGGCTGTGACTGTGGGTTGGGAGAGGGACACAAGGGTGCAAAGGACGAAGGACAGGCGTCAGCACAGTAAAATCAAGCTGCATGCAGAGTGTGGGTTGGCCTCACGGTGCATGATGCCCTGGCTGTGACTGTGGGATGGCAAAGAAGTGAGCGATTTCACCAATCACATGACGGCAGCAAGGCGGCGGCAAGGCGTCAGGACAGTTGATTGTAAGGTGGAGATCGCATGACGTCGGGGAGAGAGTTACGCCCTGTGCATGATGTCCCCGCGATAGTTGTGTTGGGATGCGGGCCACAAGAATCCAATAAGCAGCATGGTGGCGGCGATACGTCAGGCACAGCTTTCAAGACCTCGAGAGATACCAGCAGGCATGCACATGCAGCAGGGTCACCAGCTGCTGTCTGTCCAAGGGCCAAGGGCCATGAAACAGGCTGGTGTCACCTACTGGGGTGACCAATAAACATGTGAGCTAGTGGAGCAGTGTATGCACCTTTGCCTGGACTGAAATTGACGGGTGGTGTATGCCCCTGCAGCGGCGCCCCTCTAGATTTATATGTAAGCCCCTGCAAGCCCTGCCGCACCTGTAGTCCAGTGCTTTGAGCAGCAGGAAGATGTAGTAGCGGATGTCATAGTCCGTCAATGTGGGGTACAGCACCTTGAAGTCCTGCAGGCCAGCACACACAGCGCAACAGGCATCCAAGTATGAGAATAGTTTGAGACACGTGTAGCAGGTCTACATTCCAAAAATTCCATGTTTCGACGGTTGCCAGCTCTTGGTTGTCCCGTCACATCAGCACAAGCACACAGAGCAGTGGATACCCCCCCCCCCCATCCACACAAGCCACCCAGTGTGCCAGCACAGCTGCACAGATGTCTAGGTGGTAACAAGGGCGCCTCAATTAGCTGATAAATGACAAAAGCCACCCCTACACGGGGGGGGGGGGGGTGTAAACGTGTGATTGTCCATAGCCGTACAGCCAGGTAACAGGTGCTTGCGGCACCCCCGCATGTGTGTCCCAGTGTGCAGCGGGCCCCCGGCAACTGGGCATCGCCTCATTGCAGTGTGGTGCAGGCCAGTGGGAGTCCACTCCCCCTGGTTAAAACAAAAAAGTGTGCAGCTTCTCACCGTGTTGTTGACGTACTCAAACACCAGGCTGGGCGTCTTGCTCTCCGTGTCCCGCACAACATCCAGCAGCTTGATGATGTTGGGCCCATTGGACAGGTTCTGCACACACAACAGGCACAGCGTACCAAACATGAAGCAAGGGGCGGCGGTGATACAGGAAGACCCCTGGGCTCACACATGGATGGCAGTACAACTGTTCACTCATGTGCTGCTGGAAATTATGTTCACCTCCCTGCACAACAGGTGCAGAGGCTGCCTGTGGGGCCCCTTGGCCCTGTTGTTGTGAAGACAGCAACACTGATTAGCAATAGCGGCAAGTGGTGCGGCCGAGCCGTTATGCTGGATGCGTGCAAGCCAATGCACACACTGGAGAAACAGCCAGCTGCCACAGCGGAAGCACCCCGCGTTACTGTCTGCACTACCTTGCTGTTGGGCACAGCAGAGCACCACATGAACCCTTTCAACTGCATGCCCAGACCCACCTGCAGGATTTTGATCTCGCGCCGGATCTTTTTCTTCTTGACTGGTTTGAGGATCTTGATCACACATCTCTGGTTGTTGGCCACACACACACCCTGAAGGAGCAGGTCCAGCGCACAAAGCACAGCACAGCACAGCCACGCTCGAAACAGTGCCAACGCAGGGACAGCGGTCTGACTGTGAGTGACAGGGTATGCTGCACAAAGCTTGCCACCACACATCACCACTTGTGCAACACGACACCGTGTATACAAGTCATCACATCCGCAGTGCTGCTGCTGCTGCTGCGGCTGATGCTGCGGCTGCTGCTGCTGCTCCAGCGGCTTGCAGACACGCCAGCACACAGCCCATGACGTTGCTACAAGCAGCAGTATGACTGCGTGTCCGTTTACTGGTTGCAGTCAAGGGGCTGAGGATCAAGGGTCCAGCACGGAAGTCCGAGGGCCTGAGCTCAGCTGAGGTTCGAGACTCAGCATATGTATGTGGCATAGTGATGCTCTTGCTGCTGTTTGAGCAGCGCAGTTCGTCCCCTTCACCCCCAACCCCATGGGTCCATGCATACCTCAAAGACCTCACTGTACTTGCCCCTGCCGACCTTGCGCACCACCTCGTAGTTGTCCTGGTCTCCCCACTGCTGATAACAGCAACAGCAAGGGTCAGCCATGGTGTGCTGGGCAGAAAGGGGGCTGCTTTGCGCTGACTGCTGCTGCTGCTCTGGGGCTTCCTTACCTGAACCTGCAGGTTCTCATAATCCCAATACTCTGCTGGTCGCTTGTCGTTGATGTCAGCATACACCCTGGCTACGCTGGTGGTGCCCTCGTCCCTGCTCCTGTAGGCCTTGCTGTACCTAGCCATGATGGTGTCCCCTCCTCTCCTCACAGCACAGCCAACGACGGTTCTCCGATCATGGACGAAAGCAGCGTATGATGATCCTAGAAAGCTGCATGCTGGACGTTGCTTAAGTAGACGCTCCAGACTTTGCGGTGCTGTTGCTCAGCAACAAGTGAACAGACAAGTTGGATCAGCAGCAGCACAGCAAAAGAAGGATAAGAGCAGAGAGCCGGGGGGGTTCGGTCTGGTTGTGCAAGATAATGGATATGAATTCACCACATCGTGAACTGTTCTTCCTTATTCCTGTGATCGTGTTTGTCATCATGCGCCAAACCCTGGCGATCCCCAACGGGCAAGGAACAACAACATTTGCTGCTGGGCGTCATTGTCAAGCAGTGGCCCCACTGAGACCCTCCTCAGTGCTGCTTCACGCACATTCAGATCACATTCCCGAGACCCCTTAGTTCACGGCTGGGGGGCAGTGTTGCGTGCGTAGCAGTCAACATGGGGGTCTATCAAAACTCCTGATCTCTCATTCACTCAAAGGGGGGCTCTGGGGCTCCCAGGCAGCAGCACCGTTGGCAAATGCAGTCGTGAACGCATCCAGGGCCTACGCCACCGGGAGCGACTACACAATCATTGACCACGAGTATGACTCAGTTGTCGTCGGTGCCGGAGGTGCGTGCTGCTGTTCTCGCGACTGATGCTGACCAAACTAGTCACCACCTGTCATCTCTTCATCTGTCGACCTGAGGTGCTTGTGGCGTCCTTGGTGCAGGGGCTGGCCTGCGTGCTGCTGTAGGGCTTTCCGAGCTTGGTTTCAAGACAGCGTGAGTGGCTGCAGGGGTGGCTATCAGTGCAGACTGGGTGTTGCCACCTTGTGGTGTCAGTTTGCTGACAGACCAACCACTGGCACAATGGCAACCCAGTAGGCCAAGCAGCAGCATGCTGTGATAGATGCATGCCCCAGGAATCTAATGTCTTGCAACCCAGTCAACTCACAACATGGCATGAGCACGCATGCAGGGTGGTCCATGTCATGGCCACACATCCAGCCCACTTCCCTCTACAACACGCACCGGAGTTTGAACACCCTGAACAGTTTCAGGAGCAGCCAGCCAAACTCAGTGTCAGACCCAGCAGCTGTTTGACTGTGCACTGGGGCCGTCCGTACCTTTTCTCTTGTGCAGATGCATCACCAAGCTGTTCCCTACACGCTCCCACACAGTCGCAGCACAGGGAGGCATCAATGCAGCGCTGGGCAACATGACAGTAGACGACTGGCGCTGGCATGCGTACGACACAATCAAGGGCTCAGACTGGCTGGGAGACCAGGATGCTATCCAGCACATGTGCAGGTGGGTGTGAGGGGTCAACCAGTCAGCACAGACGCAGCTGTGAACTATACCTACCTACTTGCAGATCGGTAGTCTGTGCAGCAGGTGTATGTGGTCATGTGTACTGTACAAACTGGGTTTTTTGCCTGTGAGCACGCTGTCCAGCACTGGTGCAAGTGTTTTGCGAGGGGACCTGACACCAGTGAGCACAGGAGGCTTGCAGCAGCTGTCAACCTCCAGGGGTACAGACTACCCATGTAGATTATTGTCAACATACAGCAGCGGCAGCTGAATCGGCAAGGAACTGCCGTGTGCAGGGCAAAGTATCAGCATTTGACCCCAGCAAACCACTTCCTTGCATTGGGTGCATGCAGGGAGGCTCCCAAGGCAGTGATTGAGCTGGAGAACTACGGCCTGCCCTTCTCCCGCACAGAGGATGGGAAGATCTACCAGCGTGCTTTTGGAGGGCAGTCCCTCGACTTTGGCAAGGGCGGCCAGGCGTACCGCTGCGCCTGTGCTGCTGACCGCACAGGCCATGCCATGCTGCACACACTGTACGGCGCGGCGATGAAGCACGACTGCCAGTTCTTCGGTGCGTGGGAAGGGCTATCGGGCCCGGGGGGGGGGGGGGGGGGGGCTATGGTGCGTGCGATTAGGGGGGAGGGTCTTAGGTGCCGGGGGAGGGCCGGGGGGTGTGGAAGGGGCGCAACATTGGTGCGCGGACAGCACACTGGGAGGGGGGCGGGTCTGGACTTTGGCAAGTGGGGCCAGGCATACCACTGCGCCTGCGCTGCTGACCGCACAGGCCATGCCATGCTGCACACGCTGTATGGCGCAGCGATGAAGCACGACTGCCACTTCTTTGGGGCGTGAAGGGGGCAACCCCGGGGGGAGGCGGAGGGGGGCTCGGAGGTTGGTGGTGCGTGAACGGGGCACCGTGGGAGGGGCTTGGCAGGTTGGTGGTGCGTGGAGAGGGCAGGGAGGGAGGGACTTGCGGGGGGGCTGTCATCAAAAAGGCCCTATCAAATTGCAGAGAGGTGGCACAGGCCATGTCATGTTGCAAACACTGCAAGGTGCAGCGAAGGAGCACGAACATGTACCACACATCGTTGCGTCGCTGTGCTGTGCTGTGTGCTGTTGCAGTCGAGTACTTTGCCCTTGATCTGATCATGGACCCCAAGGATGGCAGCTGCAGGGGCCTCAAATTATCCTTCTGCTGTCCCGTGCTGTGCTGTGCTGTGCTGTGTGCTGTGTGTCCCTGCAGTCGAATACTTTGCCCTTGATCTGATCATGGACCCCAAGGATGGCAGCTGCAGGGGCGTCATTGCCCTGTGCATGGAGGACGGCACTCTGCACCGCTTCAACGCACACAACACGGTGCTGGCAACAGGCGGCTACGGACGCGCCTACTTCTCAGCAACCAGCGCACACACATGCACAGGTAGTGTGGGGTGTTGCTTGTCAACAGCTTGTCTGGACCCGGCGGGAATCATGTCAGTTAGTTTGTGGGCTTGAAGGCGGTATGCCCTGCTGGCATTTTGGGAGTTAGCAATAAACCTTAACCACCAATGTTGATTGCCATGGACCCGGCTCGTTGATGTATGCGCCTGCTGCTGTGTCTGCCTGCTGCTGTGTAGGTGATGGAGGGGCCATGGTTGCGCGTGCTGGCCTGCCGCTGCAGGACCTGGAGTTTGTGCAGTTCCACCCCACAGGTGGGTTAGTCATGTTGGTTCGTCATGTGCAGTATTACCCCAGAGGTGGGTTAGTCATGTGGGTTAGTCATGTGCAGTATCACCCCACAGGTGGGTTAGTCATGTGGGTTAGTCATGTCAGTCTCAGAAGCTCTGCATGCATGTAACGTCGACAAGACTGCGCGTACATCACGTTACAGAAACAGTGGTGGTGGTGGTGGGGGGGGGGGAGATATAAGCCTTGGCGCTAGCCACTACACAACAACGAAGAAGAGCAGAGCTCGCAACTCAGCTGCTGTTGTTATGCTGGTGCATGATTCTTGTTGTGCAGGCATCTATGGTGCTGGCTGCCTCATCACCGAGGGGTCACGTGGTGAGGGAGGCATCCTCAGGAACAGCGAAGGAGAGCGGTTCATGGAGCGGTGAGGGGGCGTCCTTCACCCAGGGGAGGGGGCCAGGGCACCTAGGGCAGGGGACCAGGGGACAAGTGAACACTGAGGGGAGCACTTGTGGAGCGATGAGGGGCCTTGACCGCAGGAGTCTGCACAGGCAGGGGGGGGGACATGGAAGCAGAGCCTTGCAAGGAGCAGAGAGGGTGGGGCGGTGCCAGGGGGATTACGCGAGGAATGGGGTGGGGATGGCCATTGGGAGCACGGAAGGAGAGGGGGGGGGGGAGTGGCTGCATGGGGCAGACCACTGTATCGCAGCTGGACAACTTCTGGCAGCTGGTTCAGGCTGTGTAGCGACTTCTGTCCCCGCCACATGCCTCTTGGCTCTTTGTGGATGCTTCCTTGATAATGCACCTTGGCAACATGACTGTGCTTGCGTGCGTCTTGCAGCTACATGTGTAGCTGGCACTGTAGTGTACATATGCAGGTCACATGCAGGCAAGCAATCTCTGTCAGGCACATCAATATAGTCCCAAAAGGATGGTCAAACAAGGATAGTGTGTGCTTGTTTGTGCAGGTACGCCCCCACAGCCAAGGACCTTGCATCGCGTGATGTGGTGTCGCGGTCAATGACCATGGAGATCAGGGAGGGGCGTGGGGTGGGGCCTGAGAAGGTGGTGGGTTTGATTTCTTGGGGGCGCGGAAGAGGGGGGGTGGGGCACAGGAGGTAGAGCAAAAGCGAGGGGAGTGTGGCGTTGGAAGGTTTGAGGGGGGGGGGCATGGGATGAGGGAGGGACGCGGGTTCAGGGGATGGGGTGAGGGAGGGGGGCAGCTGTGTGTTTGTGTATGGGAGGCAATGGGAGGGTGGTGTGTGCAAGGGGCATGGGGAGGGGGGTGGCGTGGGGCCTGAGATGATGCGCATGGTTTGGGTGTTGTATCCTTTGCACCGTTACAAATGTGCCGTGTACTTAGAGAGAGTTGGCTCAGCCAACATGTCCAGCTGCTGTGCTTCTAGCACCTTCACTGCTTGCACTGCTGCTTGTGCTGCTGCTGCTGCTGTTGCTGCAGGACCACATATACCTCCACTTGAACCACCTGCCTCCTGAGCTGCTGGCCGAGCGGCTGCCAGGCATCAGTGAAACAGCAGCCATCTTTGCAGGAGTGGATGTTACAAAGGTAACGTCATTCTTGCAACTGTCGCTGTTCCTCTATACAGTACAGTACAGTAATCGTGGGAGGGGATTTCAAGCCTCAGCTGGAGCCAATGAGCCAAGGGCTCATGAGGGTGCTCCGAAGGGCCTGTCGTACCCCAGTCTATATCAGCCATCAAGGGTAGTGTACATGCCAAATACTGGCATGGCAGTTCTGACAGCCGAAGTGGCAGCAGGCCACACTGTTTTGTTGGCATACCACTTCCCACAAAGGTGTGTGCCGTTGATGTGAGGCCAAGTGAACTTGTCTTTGCAGCTGTTGAGAACTGTCCCCTGCTTTTCCCTTCCCTTCCGCACTACACAGGAGCCCATTCCAGTGCTACCCACTGTGCAATACAACATGGGCAGCATCCCCAAAGTTTTTACCGACTGTACTCTACTCGACGCTGCATACTCTGCCGGCGTTTGCTATTTTGACTGTCTATCTCGTGTTTTTCTATATGCAGCTTTTGACAAGCACTGCTGCCTGCTGTGCACCACACAGGAGCCCATCCCAGTGCTGCCCACTGCACTACAGCACGGGTGGCATCCCGACAAACTTCAGCAAACTGCACTCCACTCGATGCTGTATCTTTTGGCAGCTCGTGTTCTCATACTATATGCAGCTTTTGACAAGGACTGCTGTCTGCTGTGCACCACACAGGAGCCCATCCCAGTGCTGCCCACCGTCCACTACAACATGGGTGGCATCCCCACAAACTACCACGGAGAGGTGGTCAACCCCAAGAGCGACAACCCAGACGCCATTGTGCCTGGCCTGTTTGCGGCAGGAGAGGCGGCCTGCGCCAGCGTGCACGGCGCCAACCGCCTGGGCGCTAACAGCTTGCTGGATATCGTGGTGTTTGGCCGCGCCTGCGCTGCACGCATTGGTGAGCAAGTTGTCTTGTTGAGCAAGCAGCAACTTTTGTTGATACCGTCATCCCAACAAAGCACCGGCGCCAAGATCGATGTGCACATGTTGGGTTGCACCTGCCCATTGCGCTATTGCGATATGCCCCGTTGCAGACGAGGTCGCAAAGCCCAACACCCCGCCATGCTGCTGTCATGTCGTGCTGCGCTGTGCCTCTTGGCAGGTGAATATTTTCAAACCCAACACACCCGCTAAGCTGCTGTCCTGCGCTGGCATGCTGTGCTTTGCCGTCCTGCAGGCGAGATCTTCAAGCCCAACACCCCCTCCAAGCCGCTGCCCACCAATGCCGGGGATGAGGCCATCTCTCGGCTGGATAAGCTGCGCAACGCTAAGGGCAACCTGCGCACAGCAGAGATCAGGCGCAACATGCAGGTGTGTGGCTATGTTTGTTGCTTGATATGGTTAGACAGTCATGTGCATGCACAAGCTGCGCAATGCCAAGGGTTGCAGGGTATGGTTAGGCATTCATGTTTATGCATCAGTCGCGCAACGCCGAGGGCAACCTGCGCACAGCAGAGATCAGGCGCAACATGCAGGTGCGTGGCTGTGCGTGGGTTGTTGGCTACACCCAACTGTCCATGTTCATGCACATGTTGCGCAACCATAAGTGCAACGTGGGCCCAGGGGAGATCAGGCGCAACATGCAGGTGATCGTCCTGTCTGCTGTGTAGTTATGTTTACATGCCTACGCAATCATGTATCTGGTTTAAGGCTCGTTCTGTACGTGTACTGCTTGCCGTGTGTGTATGTTGTGTCGTTTCCCTACAGCGTGTGATGCAGAACGATGCCGCTGTGTTCAGGACTGGAGAGACTCTGCAGGAGGGCTGCCAGAAGATCGACGAGACAGTGGCTTCATTTGGGGATGTGAAGGTAGGTTGTAGGGCCCCTCAAACAATGCTTCTTGAGCTTTGCTGGCGTCATGAGGCTCTGGCTGGCTCATGAGGATCTGTTGCTGTCTTCCGTGTGTATTCATAGCCAGTATCTGCAGACCGGTGACCATACCCTGGTATGGAACACAGACCAACTGACATGAAGCTGTTGCGCTTGTTGAAGTCAACACCACTGACTCGCCTGAATTAGACGCCTCTGCTGCTGTCTCGATGTATGTTTGTGGCTGCAGACCGCTGACCGCAGCCTTGTGTGGAACACAGACCTGATTGAGACCATGGAGCTGGAGAACCTGCTGATCAACGCAGCCGTCACCATGCACAGCGCAGAGCGGAGAAAGGTGAGGTGGCATATGGATTTGGTGTCTGATGCAGAAGCCGAGGCTGAAGCCACACCTCACCTCCCATGCTTATGTACAGCGCAAAGTGGAGAGGGTGAGGTCCAGCCTTGGTGCCTTGATCGCGTCCCATTATTGTTACTGTCACATGGTTCAGGCATGGCCTGAACACCCCATAGGGAGCCAACACCTTGCAAGGTTGCTCAGCATCTGGAGATTGTCAAAGTTGGTCAGCGGGCTTGGAGGCTTTTCGCTGGGTGACTGTCCAGCAATGTCCTAAATCTTGTGCACAGGCGACCTAAATCTGTGTGCACAGGCGGAAGGCAAATTTCTTTCATGTATTGTCTTCCCTTCAACTTCTGTGATCAGTCAGGTGGCCATCTGTACTCCGTTTGTGCCATGACTGGACAGCAGGTGGTTTGTGAAGGGGGGGGTGCTCAATCTGCGCAGGTGTTTACAGCAGTGTCTTGTCTCATGCTTGCATGTGCTGTGATGGTGTGCGCCGACATCATAAAACAACCAGTAGCTGCGCACACAAGCGCCAAATGAGCAAGCCATCCTGCTCTTAACAGGAGGGATTGCTAATTTGGCGCTTGTGCGCGCAGCTGCTGGTTGTCTTAGATTGCATCTGCTATGCTGGGGTGTTCTGACATCATGCGCAGGAGTTTCGTGGCCCTCACGCCCGGGAAGGAGGGACTGCTCAATTTGGTGCTTGTGTACACAGCTGCTCATACCCTTATGCTTGCATCTGCTGTGCTGGTGTGTGCTGACATCATGTGCAGGAGTCTCGTGGGGCCCACGCCCGTGAGGACTTCCCTAACCGCGATGACGAGAAGTGGATGAAGCACACCCTCGGCTGGTTTGACTGGAGCTCCGGCAAAAATGAGAGGTGCGCAGTACAGGGCTGTAGTGAGCGCCACCTCTGGCGCAAGCAAAATTATGCTGTGTGCTGTTTGATTGCTGCTGCTGAGGTCAACTTCAAGTTGCGACAGCGCGCTCGTGTCTACCGCCCAGTGCGCATGAAGCCACTGTCCCTCATTACGCGTTTCCAGTTCCCGTGTGAAAGCAGAAATTGGTGCATGCTGGTGCACTTCTACAAGCAACACACTCAATTGCTTGCGTTTGTGTCAATTGCTGCTGCTTTGTGTGCAGGGTGAAGATCGATTACCGCCCAGTGCACATGAAGCCATTGGATGACGAGATGGAGTACATCCCACCAAAGCCCAGGGTGTACTAAACCCCAGGGGTTATCAAAGCCCAGGGTTTACCGAAGCCCAGGGTTTACTCAACCTCTAAACCCCTGCTGTGAGCCAGCCATGCGCAACTGATGCTGTGCTATGGAGGGCAGCCTGGGCCTTCCCCCAGCCATGGCACGGGTAGCAGGAGCAGCGCAGTGAGTGTGTTGTCAGCTCTGTGTGGCTGTACTTGCGCAGAACCTGCGCAGAGGGTGTGTACCATAAGGTGTGGCTGCTTTGGTGGTGTCTTGCAAACCTGCAGTTGGTGCTTGGCGGCTGCGTAGTGGTGTGCTGTGCTGTGTGTGTTGTGGTCCTTTCGCTGTGCTGCAGCACGTTTGCATGGCTGTGTGCGGTTGTGATGGCAGGCGCTGCAGTAGTACTGCCGTTATCACTCGCATGCTGCTCTCACTGCATCTTGACCAGCTTGTATATTAGGTTTGTGTTGTTGTCATGTTGGGGTGCACCGATGGGGGTGCTTGGCCACCCTGATGTGGGAAGACTGTGTGCCAGGCGCATGCGCTGAAACGTGTGCAGCTGCGTATCGCTTGGTTTGTAATGATTGCGCTGTCCATGAAACGCTGTGCAGAGTTGCAGCGCCAACCCCTTCGCTGGGTTTCAATCACAAATGTCAACACAGTATCTGCAGAAGAACTAAATAGTGCAAGCATCTTGGGATTGCCAAGGGCCGTAAGAGACTGAACCCAGAATGTCAGCTGTGTCAGACAGTCAAGTCAGCAGCAGATCAGATTGGCATGCAACATAAAGCACTCCGCCCTACTAGTTGGTGTGCATGGCAGTCTCGGCAGTAGGAGTCTACACAGGCAGCACACATTTTTGCAAGCCCCCACCCCACCCCAGAGCCCTTTTGCAAGTACCTTCCCTGTTACAGTACAAACCGTAACATCTGTCACAATATTACGTAACAGCTAGTAGCAGCAGTGCAGCCTGCCTCTTCTGCCCAGAGCAGCAACAATGGCAGAGCGGCGCCACATCCGCTGCAACCCGCCCAGCTCCCCACTCACACCTCTCTCGTGCTGTACAACGGCACAAAACCTGCACGCCCCCAAGGCTTTGCAACGGAAATCAAGCCGCCCAGCACAGTAGGAACCGCTGTACTTGAGATGCGCTTGCCGCCTATGTGGCAAACAAGCCGCCTGCAAACTTGCGTACTATCCCAGTTCAGCCCTGGGCTAAGACCTTACTCAGTGATAGCACACTGGGCACTCACATTCAGACATGTTAGCTAGATGCAAAAGGAGCCTTCCCCTTCAGGGGCAAACCGTGCTAGATAGTAATAACATGCACACTAGGGTAAAACTTGCCAACCAACACGCCATCATGGTGTGACGCCGATAAATGGAAGCTCACACAACCGCACAGCCTCCAATCTGGAGAGCTGTGCATGTACCGACGCTTGGTTGTTCCAACCAAGCTGCAAAACTACACACAGCATAGACCCCGCTCACTGCATGTGTATGCTTGCAGCGCACATGTCCCGTCGGTAACGCCCAATACGTGTGACAGAGCGCACCGACCACAAGTTGGCTGTGGAACCACAGACGCCATCACAGGTACGCAAGCAGCTGCCAATGCACACAACAGCACAGGGTACTATGGTAGGTAACACACGCAAACGCAGGCCGGCAATCAAGACAAGCCAGCTGCATCGCCAGTCAAACGAAACAGATGCTGCCTGCAGGAAGACCCACAGGAAACCTGCAGGACAGCGCTATACACAGACACAAACATGCACAAAACCACACAAGTCATGCATATAAGAAGCGGAAGACACACACCGTACCACACCAGGCAAAGAGTAACATGCTGGTGTGGTTTGCCTGCCCATGCAGATTTTCTGCATGAGTCATGCGCAGAAACTGACCAGAAGAGGCTGTGTGCTGACGCAGCAGCATCCGATAGCTGTGTCAGATGCTGCTGCATGTGGTGATCGGGAGATGGGTGAAGGGCTTGAATAGTCAGAGATGCAAAGGGCTGCTACAACTGACAACACCAGATAGCGGCCGCTGCAGGAGCATCGGCAAACCTGCTGCTGCTATGGAGCTCATGCACCAGCTAGACTATATACATTCTCGGCCCCGAGTCAACACCAAAGCTGATCGCCCATATCACAGGGTGAAGATGCGAATGTGCAAATGCCCTCGGTACAGCAACAACCTGTCAGCTAAACCTGACTGTATAGGTGAGTTGCAGCAGCACAGGCATGCCCCAACTTTGCAAGGGGTGGAGATGCCTTGCAAGTAATGAGGAATGTATGAGGGTTTTAACCTCGGTGCTTGTCACAACACATGCACACAGCTGCACGCAATAACAACCACTGCCAATAGAGTCATGTCACCACCGCTGCTAGCACAGGCACCCGTCTGCGCCAAGTGGAGTCGCTAGTTCAAACACACAAACAGAAAATCAAATCACCGACTATGCTGCCAGAGCCGCTGTGGCACGAGCACTCAGGGGTCCGAGTTGGCATTATGTTATATAGGGTAGGGTACTGTTAGTAACAGCCCGCCATAAGCAGGCATCTTGCCGGCACGGGTGCAGTACTCCACCCTGCAACGTAGCGAAACGCAAGCAGGTCACGACTGCAAAATGAAAGACAAACACAGCCATGCAAGCATTGCATCCGGCTGGGGTGTGAGCAAGCGCAAGCGCTGCAAGGCAGATTGTTTGTAGGCATCCCCCTGCTGCAGGGGTAGCAACAATCCGGGCTTGGGGACCCCCGCTGCTGTTCTGCAGCAACATAAGCCTACATGTCAGGACGCTCAGGGGTCACACAACAGCCACAGCGGTCACACATACGTCATATGAAACACACAGTCAAGGTCAAAGTCACACCAATGCCGCATGCAGCAGCTTGGATGGGGGCTGTTGGCTCACAAACACAAACAACACAACGGCTCAATAGGTCAACAGCTCTGCTTGTTGTATCCAGGCAAGCAGCTGTGAGGACAAGGCATTCAACAAATGAATAGCTATGGGTGAGCATGTCGCACAGGCAACAGCAGGCACTGTACATGCGAAGGGTGCAGGCGGTTGTGGTCACGGGACCCAGCAAGGGACTAGCACAGGTCAAAACAGCACAGCACAAACACATCACAGCACAGCACAGGCCATGCATTGCAGCCCAGACAGCACACGCCTGTGCTGTAGACTTGCTTAGCATACAGGAGAGTTCGCACCTCCCAACTGCTGCTGTCAAAGGTCCTGCAACATGCTGAGCCATAGAATGCTATGGCAGCATTTGCCCTCATGTACACAAACACACCCACACAAACACACCTGCGTACAGCATCTCCAACACTTTGTGTCCTTCATCACAACTACACACTGTGACCCAGCAACATCGACATACAAGACACAGGAGTGTCCTATCGAACACCTGTTAACCCCTGTAGACCATTCAGCCGTCCTGCACCGCATACACCATGCTGCTTTGAACAAGATCATATGCCAGAAGCACGGGCATGCTGTGCATGTGTGGAGCCTCGCAACACAGACCTCAATCAGCACTAAAAGGCGTGCATGATCGCCCAGCACACAAACGCCAAACAGGCCCTCTCAAGCAACCATCGAAGCCATGATTCACGCAACACCCTTCCAGCTATACCAGCAGCCGAATCCGTATACAAAAGCACACCAGCCTTTGCATGCACCAACCAGACCTAAACCCAATCCCCAAACAACGCCTCAAGGCCCCTACCACAAAGCACAAACCTCACCCACGCCTCACGCTGGCACTGCATCAGCCAAACATGCATGCAAAAGCAAGCAGCTCCTCCAGGCTGCCCTTTCCTGCACACCGCACCCTCAGCACCTGCCGCACTTCAGAACAGGTCCGTCAAGTGCTCAAACAACGCATCACAGCTCTCCTTGTCCCCACCCTCATAGTCCTCCAGAACATCCCACAGGTCTGCTATATCCCCCGCATCTAAACCCTGCACTCCTGGCCCCATTCCTTCAGCCACTGCTGCAGCAGCAGCGGCCCCCGAGGGAGTGGTCCCCGTCCTGGACATGGCCCCTGGTACTGTCTTCATCGTGCTGGCATGGATGCTAAACCCATGCCCGTGGCTCTGGACAGCCGCCGCGGCGGCTGCGGCGGCTGCGGCGGCTGCACTGCTGCCGGCTGGCGGCTGCACCGGTGCTTGCGCCCCTGCAGGGCCCTCCACCGGCCTGCCGTGGCCCAGCCTTGCACCTGCAGACCGAAGTGCTGACCACCGCTGTCGCTCAGGAGCCCTGCAGGGTTTACCACTGCTGCCAGCTCGGCAGCGGCGGCTGCATCCCTAGCCGCCTTCGCCGCCGCCTGCCCTGCATGTGTGCTGGCCTGCTGCAAGGATACTCCTGCAGGCAGTTGCGCCTGGTAGAAGTCTCCAGTAACCTGCAGCGGCAGCGATGTGCCGTTTGGTGCTGCCATCAGCCGCCCTGCAGCCGCCGCAGTACTGCTGCCATGCATGCCGGCGGCTGCCATGGCAGCATTGATGCTGGCAGAATTCACCTCGCCACCGCAAGGCTGGTACAGCCCCTGCAGGGTTGGGCCCTGCATTACTGCCAGGTCTGCGAGGGTAGGACCCTGCATTGGGGCCATGTCGGTAGGACCCCTGCCTAGGGTGGAGCCCACTTGGCGGGAGGTCTGGATTCTATGCCAGAGCTGGAGCTGTTCTAGCTCCTGCTGCTGCTGGTGCTGAAGGGCCTGGTAGTCTGCCATCGCTGCTGCCTGGCGTGCTGAGCTCCCGGGGTTTTGCTCCATCCTGCTGCGCCCGATCTTGTGCATGAGATACATTCCTGCAGGGCTGCCAGCAGCCGCTGGGGCTCCTGCTGCTGCGAGCGCTGCATCAACACCCCCGGCTGTGCCGCCCAGATGTCAGCACAGCTATCGAAGCTGTTGCCGCCGACCTGCATCATGTTTCCTTGCCCGGGGGTTGCTCCCCAGCCAGCATGGAGCGCCAGCTGCGTGTGGGGTTGCTCCTAGCAGCGGCGGCGGCCGCTGCTGCCGCTCGTGCAGCAGCATACGTGCCGGAAGCACTAGTAGTCCTCACAAGGCTGTGTGGCAAGCCGCCGGCGGCTGCAGCTGCATTAGCAGCCATGAGGTGCTGCTGCTGCTGCTGGGAGTAGCCGCCGGCGTGCGGTGGCAGCGGCGGCATGCTGCCCATACTGGCCAGTGGGCTCGGAGCATTACTAATCCCTGCAGGGGTCATGTAATGTGCCAGGGAGCCGGAGGGCGCTGAGGCAGCGCTGTGCAGCAGGCTGCGCTGCTGCCGCCTTGCGTTGCTTAGCATCGGGCTTCCTCTGCTGCTGCAGCAGCTGCTACTGCCGGCATCATCATCCCCCTGCTGCTGTGTAAGCCTTCCAGAGCCTCCCGAGGCGGTGCCTCTACCGTGAAGCATCCCACTGCCGCACAGGGCCCCTGCCGCCCCACCTCCGCTGCCACCGCCGGCTGAAGTGCCATAGCCGCCGGGCATGCTTGTGCGCTGAATGCCGCCACCCATCCCTGGGCTGATTGCCATACCAGCCGGGGCACCGGTCCCAGCCATAGCTGAACCCCCGAGAGGCCCCAGCGCCTGCATCTGCTGCTGCTGCTGCAGGGCCTGCAGCTGGGACATGTTATAGCCGCCTGGGCTGCTGCCGAGCATCTGAGATGTGGTCATGCCATGAGGGTGCACCTGCACTCCACCCATCAGAGCAGCTGTGTAGCGGCCATAGCTAGCGACACCCCTGCGCTGCTGAGCCCCTCTGTGTGGTCAAACCGACCCCAGACGTCTCCTGCTGCCAGGCCGTAGCCACCCTGCAGCCCCATGGCAGCGGCAGCAGCCTCCATGCTCCTGTGGTGGTGTGCAGCCGCCGCTGAAGCTGCTGCCTCTGCTGCTGCCATGAGGTCATCCTCCATTGCTGCCGCTGCTGCCGCTGCTGCGCGGCGCGTCACTAGTGTCCCACCGGTGCCGCCGGAGCTGCTCGGCGGCTCCGTCTTGACGGCCCGCTGAGCCGCCGCGGCGGCTGCCGTCACGGCCGACAGCGTCCGCTTCGCTGGCGCCTTGGCGGCTGCCTTCTTGCTCTTTGCCTCCGCCATGGCGGCGGCCGCGGCGGCTGCGACGGCTGCGGCGGCTGCGGCCTGCTGGGCGGCGGTGTCGCCGCCGGCGGCTGCGGCGGCTGCGGCGGCTTGCTGGGCGGCGAGCAGGCGGGCCTTGGCGCGCGCGGCTTGTGCGGCGTGGGGCTTGAGCGCTGGTGCTGTAGAAGGAGCCGGGTGTGCAGCGGCGGCGGTGCTTCCTGCTCTTGTTGTGGTGGGCCAGCTGGCTGCGGCAGCTCCTGCGGGGGGGGGGGGGGGGAGAGAAAGCGAAGGTGTTGGTTGGTAACAAGCCTCATTCTTGACATGCGAGAGTGACAGAGAACATGGGGTAGTTGATGCGCATATGCTTTGCTGCAGGAGACAGGGTAGGGAGGGATGGAAGGGCGGTACCATATCCCGACATCAGCAAGAATGTACCACAGTGATGCTGTGAGCGCTGCGACTGCTGATGTCGCAGCATCTGACGCTGGTAGGGTGTAGCGCAACCAGCCAGGGTTCAAACGCATGGCATGGCAGTACAGCTGTGTGGGCGGCGACCCTGGTTCATGATAGCATGCAGGGCAGCTTTTGAATCTGAACAACAATCTGAACAACAATCTGAACAACAACAGGATATCTTGTCAACTCCATTGGTGGCAGCAGGAAAGCTGGCATACAGCTGGGTGTACACTAACAGGCTAGCTTGTGGTGTATAAGAAAAAGTACATGCCATCACATTCACATCTAAGTTGCTCAAGGGTTGTCTGATTGCAAAGTCAACACACCACGCCTGTAAATCCCTTACCTCTTTGTGCCGTCAAACTCGTTCAGTGGGTGGCAGCGTGTGCACTGCTGGCTTTTACTAGGAAAAGTGTGTCATATGACAGACACGATTTTATGCATACTGGGATCCCTGCATTTGATTTCGACTCACTGTTAGACCCCCCCCCCCCCCCCCCCCCGCGCCCTGACGTTGCCCCCTACCCCCTCTTCCACACCCACCCACCCCGCAGCCTCTTCCACCCTCCCCCTCCCCCCTCACCGCTTTGTGCCGTCAAACTCGTCCAAAGGGTGGCAGCGTGTGCACTGCTGGCAAAACCTGCACACCACCCCACCCCCTTTCCCACCCTCCCCCCCCCCACCCCCCCCCTCCCCCCCCCTCCCCCTCCCCCCTCACCTCTTTGTGCCGTCAAACTCATCCAACGGGTGGCAGCGTGTGCACTGCTGGCAGAACCTGCACACCACCCCACCCAGGAGCACAGTGGGGGCGCCCTGGTGGCTGGGACAGATCTTGCTGCGCCTGAAGTAGGGCTTGAGCTCTGACAGGTCCTCGCCACACCCGTCAACCTGCAGGCCATAGGGAATGAACAAAAATGTTTTGTGAGTGTTGTTGGGGGTTGGGTTATAGGGAGAGCAGTAGGGCTTCAGCCTGAAGTAAGGCTCAAGCTCTGACAGGTCCTCACCACACCCGTCAACCTGCAGGCAAAGGTTGCAGGGTTTTGTGAGTGTTGTTGGGGGTGAATGTTTCAGGGAGGGCCTATTGACTGAGACAGGCTTCAGCCCAGAGAGAACCTCGCCACAGCTGTCAACCTGCAGGCAAATGGTGCAGGGTTTTGTGAGTGTTGTTGGGGCAGGGTTTTGAAAGTAAGCCTCCCAAACGAGTAGGGCTTGAGCTCAGACAAGTCCTCGCAACACATGCCAACCTGCAGGCAAAGGGTGCAGGGTTTGTCGAGTGGTGTTGGGGGTGGGGTTTGAAAGAGAGCCTCCCAAACGAGTAGGGCTTGAGCTCAGATCAGTCCTCGCCACACCCGTCAACCTGCAGGCAAAGGGGGTAGGGTTTTGTGAGTGTTGTTGGGGGTGGGGCTTGAAGGAGAGCCTCGCAAATGAGTAGGGGCTCAGCTCTGACAGGTCCTCGCCACCAGAGGGGACCCTGAGATTCCTATGGATAAAAGCGCCAGGTTATACAACCACAATACAACCCCACTATGTTGTTATAGCAGGAGATATAAAAGATATGTTCGGAGATTTATCAGAAACGGACAAGTCCCCAGCGTCTGAGAGAGCCCTCCTCTACAGGTCTGGTCAGCGTATGTGCAGCATGGGGGTGGCAGAGGGTGGGTGGGTGAGGTGAGAAGCCGAAAAGGCACACACGGTCACAGGGTGTAGGGGGGAGGGGGGGCGCAAGCACCAACGACAGCAAGCATGAGCAAGTCCCTTGGACCTGTGGGCATGGGAATCAGGGGACGCGTGCGGAGGGGAACAGCTTCAGCATACACAGCAGGCCTAGGAGCAGACCCCTTGCTCAACCCCGGTACTGGCATATACCCTAAAAAGGCAGGCAGTGAAGCAGCGCCTGAGCTCTGGCCGGTCCTTTCCTCACCCTGCAAGCTGAGGTCTGGGGCAGGAGGGGGAGCTGATGCACACACGAGCAGGGGGTGTGAAGAGGCAAGTGTGCTCAAAACAGACCACATCAAACAAACATGCAGCAGTGCCTTAAAGTCTGCATCAGCAGCAAAGCTTCACCACTCACCAAGCAGATGTGTGACCCGTGTCCTCCGTACGTCACTGCTGCCGCCACAGCCGCCACAGATGCTGCCGCTGCTGCCGCTGCAGCACCCTCCTCCGTACTGCCGCCGTCCTGTGAACCCTGCAGGTCCCTCCATCCTCGTCATCCTCGTCGTCATCGTCATTGTCATTATCGTCATTTCCCGCCTCTGTCTCCCCACCTTCTGTGGGAAGCTCAGTTGCGTCTGTGCCTGTCCCTGTGGCGGCGGAAGCCACTGCCGTGGATGCTGCTGCTGCGTTGGTGCTCCCCTGCCTGCTGCCTGCGTCTAAAGTCCCAGGGGTGACTAATCCCGTCCCAGGGTTTACTAAACCTGCTGCAGGAGGGTGGAGATCTGCAGGGCGGCGGCTGCAGCCGTGCTGGCATCGGGTGCTAGGTCGGCAACTGCTGCTGCTGCTGCCGCGGCTGCCATTGTGCCTGCGCTTGTGTTGGAGGCTGCTGCCAGGGGGCATGCGGGCACTGCTGCCACTCCTGCAACCTCCGTAGGGTGAGCTGCTGCTGCTGGGGCGGGGTCTGCAGATGCTGCACTGGGTGCTGCTGCTGCTGCTGCTGTGGCTGTGTCCTGCTGTGATTGCTGGTGTGCTGACGCTGCGGCTTGTGCTGGGGTTGCTGCTGCAGGCTGCTGCATGGAGGTTGGGACCTGCAGGACTGTGGCAGGGGCCTGTGCTGAGCTGATGCCAGCACAGCCAGCATGGGTAGTGCATGGGTCGGCAGCTGTCTGGGCTGGGCCTGGGGGAGCTGTGGTCACACAAGTGTGTCCCATGACCTGCAGCTGCAGCTGCGCAGAGGCTGGGTGCTGCATGGGGTGTGTGTGCACCTGCTGCTGCTCTAGTTTGATAGCTGCCGTGGCTGCTGCTGCTGCTGGGGTGCCTTGGTGGGCTGTGCTGCAGCTAGGAGGGTCTGGGGTTGTGTAGGCCAGCGGCCCCACCTGCAGAGCTGCCTTGGGCATGCTTGTCGGCTCTGCGGGTGCCCTCCAAGTAGACTCTGGGTTGGCCATAGCAGTGCTGCTGCTGTCACAGTTGCCAAAGAGGCTTGATGGGCCCAGGGATACGTGGCTGAAGACGGGACTGCGAGTCACCCACCAACACAGGTGGTAAGGATGGTGCCATGCGGTTGATCAGGCAAGATAGAGAGGTGCTGAAGCATACTAGTGAAGCAGCAGACCACTGTGTCCAGCCTAAGGCCTCATCAAGCTGCACAGGGTTATGATATAGGAGCACAGCAGCTGCTGCCACTGTCATTACTGACTCACTGATAGGGTTACCAGGGATACTCAGCCCGTAAAGGCGCGCGTTCAATCCATATTGAACTCGGATATAAATTGTCGAGTTGGACGCAGGGGCTCACCTGTCCTGGCTGGGCTGCCCTTGGAACATCTGTGTTTGGCGATCAGCTCACGCGCTTTGCCTCCAGGGTCCTACACGGGCAATGCAACGGCGCAAAGTGGCTGTCAGAACGTTTCGTGTATAAATGATCACACGCTTGCCTTTGTCCAGAGCATACACACACCCTGTTGTGAAAATTTCAGACCCGGTGAAGATGCTGCTCGACGTCCTTGAGAGCACGTTCATACTACCAGGAAAATACGGGCATGCATTTGTCAAACGGCTACAGGCTGGTGTCTGCACCAGGAGCAGGAATTGCTGGCGATGCTGAATTGACAGAGTGGGTGTGTGCGGTGATAGGCTGCTTGGACCTATCAGCACTCCCTACCGTCGACTAGAACGATTATGGTGGGCTGCGATTGCGCTACAGATGGTGGTCAACAGGGACCTACGGTGGTCTGAACCTCGTTGACCAAAGGGTATGATCCTGCAACCCTACTTACACAGACCAGCTTTCAAATGTGTGTTGAAACTAATATACCTACATTTCGATCTCGTTGGTGCGGAGGCTTATGCAATGGGCGAACACAGCAGTGTTGCTCAGAAACATTTCCCACTTGCTGCTATCACAGGCGCAGGTGTGCTTACAACGTTCAGTTTACTGGAAGAATAGGGTGAAGGCAGAGTTGCATCAGACTGTGAGCTATGACTGCTGAATCAGCTCAAGTGCGCGCCTCAAGGATTTTGGCGGTTCTGCATTGAACGCATATTCTATGGTTGATGGCGTTGATAAAATTGAAAACTCACGCTTTGGGCTCTGCGATGTGCGGTTTGAAGAAACCTTGGACTCGCCTGAGTGAGTCACTGGGTCAACCTCACCAGATCCTGGTCTGAAGACCAGGACATACCCAACCTGCTCACTCACTGTTGTTACCAACAAACATTAGCCTGAACAAGCACCACGAACGCTGTACAAGGCTGCACACGACACAACATATTGTTCCCTTGTGTACACAAGCCACCCCACTGGGACCCTTTGTCTACACTCCCCGGAAAACTGCAATACTGATGTTGACACCATCACCAAAAAAACAAGATTTTGTAAAAGCACACAGCTGCTTTGATGCGCCTCAAATACATGCCACCCAGCACTGTTCCCTGCAGGTCTTTCTGTCATTGTCTGAACAGCTCCTCTCGCTCAACAACAATCAACTGCTGACTCACTCGGCCTCCCATCATTCGCAAACCTATCATGCGCAGTGCAATTGTGTTCCACCACCTGCAGCCGCCCCCATACGGACAGCTCCGCCTGGAATTCAGCCATCAACCAACCTTGAAGGGCACTCTGCGCAGCATGGCACCATGCAAACACACGCATGTACACACAGAGGTTTTGACTCGCGCCCCACCAGTGGTGACAAATCGCACACGAACAGCAAGCCCAGCCTGCGGTAGCAACAACAATGAAGCAAACATGCGGCAACTGCTAGACACGCTCCCAGGCCTTGGGTCTTGTCTTGAATCAGCCAAGGGCATCCCCTGGGAATGCATGCACTTTGCCAGCCAACTGCACTGGTACCCCAAGGCCTTGCCCCCCGTGTACACCCGTGAGATGCAAGGGCTGATTGTGAAAGGTTGCAAAGCGCTGCAGTTGCAGTATATAAGCCCCTGGACCATACCTGGGAGCTTCAGAAAGCTTTTGGGCCTTCTGGCTTGCCGTCCCGGATCCTCTTGGGGACACCGCCAGCATCTAACCATTCTTGGTACTGCATGATGAAGCGCAGCAGCACACCAACAGCAACAGCACACCAACAGCACAGCACAGCACGTAAGCAGGGTGCAGCAGAATGCCAGGGAGCAAGGTGACACATATGCTTTTTGCATGGTGAAGGGTGCCGCACACCAAGCCCACTCAGTATGTAGACTACCACATACTGCACAGAGCAACATCTCAGACTGTCAGGTGGACGATTTCAAGCCAAGTTTGGCTCACCTGCTTGTGGGCAAAGTCTCTGCGATCTCCATCACAGTCAAACTGCACATGCAGACCACGCCAGCAACAGTTCAGTTGAGGACTACTGCGCTTGTACAGCAGCCGACAAGCAACAATGTCCTGCTGTTTCTGAGGCCTGTGTGAGTGCCAGATGATATGCAGCAACACCATGTTTGTAACATCACCAAACACAAGGGTCAGACAGTGCTGACACCTGGAAAAGAAGGACCCAGTGGCCATGCAGGGTGCATCCTCTTGCTCAGCCAGCTGCTGTTGTTTTTTCTTTTACAATTGGCTTGTGACATGACATCTCGGCTTTCGGCACTGGTGTCCTGGTAATGTGTTGCAAATGGGGACTGAAATCCTGTGGGAGTTACACCTGAACAGCTGAAAACTGCTGAGTATGTTTGCAGCAGGTATTGAACGCACCATGCCACCTGCACAGCACGGCACAGCACACAGCACACGACAACAGCATGTGTAGACACAGGGAGTGCATTTAGCCAATGCATGAACCATGTGTGAAGCATGTGTCAGCTTCATAGCAGCTACAATTCACCAGCTGCTACGGCGGCCTTGCAGCAGAGAACCTAGATGAGTGCCGACCGATGCATGCCTGCTCCGACCCTTGATTGCACTGTCACACTGAGAGCACATGGTACAGGAAATTTCACAGATACACACACATACATACCCTTGCACTGGTACTCCATGGCATCGTCCCGCCGGTCCATCACTTCCTTTGCAGCCTTGTTTATTGGTGTGATGCTGATGAAGCCTGCGTCTGACGCTGGCGTGCTGTTCAGTGCGCTGAGATCCGTTGCTGCGCTGGCATCTTGGGTGGGTAGCAGTAACAGGGCGACACTTGTGATGCCTGCCAGAAGTTCCCGCCTGCCGAAGCTCTGTGCTGGGGGTGCTACAGCTGCACGGGACCTGGGGGTGCTGCAGTTGAGGGGCCTCGTCAGCTGAGACTTTGACAGGAGCATTGTGGGGCAGTAAGGCAGATGCACAGGCGCGCAGAAGGAGAAAAAAAGCCGTGCAAACGAAGATGCGCAGCTATTTGACACAAAGGAAAGCGAAAAGTCTGTGTTCAAGATTTGGGGTTCAGCAACGGGGTCTTAGGCTGTTGCACGCAAGCGAACGACGAAGCATCAGAAGCCAGAAAGGAGCTCAACCCAGTACTGTTGTAGCAAGCCTTAGCTACTGCTCCTGCTTTGCCGCCCAAACAAGTTTACACAACTGGGACCATTGATCTGCAGACTAATCTATTTCAGTTCAGAGCTCCCTGCTGCACAATGGTAAAGGTGTTCCTTGAAATCGACATAGGGGATGCAGCTCGGTATGCAGAGGAGCTAGCAGCATACCAGAGAGCAGCAGCGTTCCTGAAGGAGTGCGGCAGTCAGTATGGCTTACCCAGCAGCTTATCAGGCATGGATGAAGAGGCGCAGCAGCTGATGCAGGAGTCATATGACAGCGATCCAAAGTGGAGCAGTCAAGGTGTGCAACTGCGGCTGCAAATGCTTGCAAGCATACCCACTGGTTGGGGTGCTGACAGGGTGCTGGTGGAGCGGGGTGCTCCCAACTGAGAGTCACATGGGAACAATGAACTCCCTGCATCACCGTAATCCTCACAAGTGCGTCATGACCTGTCCTATGCAGTTGCAGAGGACACTGCTCCACATCAATTTATATTTCCTCTACTTGGCAGCAGGTCACACCACAGCAACACACCAGCACACCATACCATAGCAGGTGCCATGTCATTGATATGCTGCAGCTGTGCAATGTATACCCGCACATCTGTTGACAGGTTGCCACCACCCATCTCAGCAGGACAGTCAGTAGTGTATCATATGCGTATGAATACAGAATGTGTGTATGTTGTCCTGCAGGGCCCATGTCTGTGCAGGAGCCGCCTCCCTTGCGTGCAGGGCGTATAGTTGCTGATCTGTTTGCTGGCGAGGTGCCAAAGACAGTAGAGAACTTCAAGTGCTTATGTACAGGAGAGAAGGGCCTCGGCAAAAGCAGCAAAAAGCCCCTGCACCTAAAAGTGAGTCGGACCGGGGTGTTGTGCCGCACATCAGCTGGATTGTGTGGATTGCACCGCACCCCAGCAGCGGTGTTATTGCAGGACTACCATCATGCATGCACGGCATGCTGAGAAAGCATGAAAGCAGTTCAAGCAGCACCTGAGAAAGCTTGAGAGCGGTTCAAGCAGCACGTGACAGCAGTATACACATGCTACGACATCCTGTGCAGCAACACACACAGTCACATGGCCATGTTGCTCAAATTAGTGGTCGTACTGTCAACCGCACTGCAGGGCAACAACTTCCACAGAATTGTGTCGGACTTTTGCTGTCAAGGGGGCGATGTAGTACGAGGTAGGTCGTGCATGGCTTGAGGGTGGGTGCTCTATCTTTAGCATCCACGGCATCTGCGCAGGTAAATCATTCTACACTGCTGCCAGACTTGAGTGGGGTGCGGTGATCGGTGTTGTCATTGGGAGAGTGCTGCGTGTCGTTTTGCAGGCTTTGAGGCGATTGCGAGACCCAGCACGTCGTGCCTCCTCTGCAACTGATGATGTCACAGTATCCACTGTTGCAGCATACTGTCAGCTGCTGCAGTTGTGGATGTGATTCGTGTTTTTCTATTATGGTATGTCGCCGTCATGCTATCCTATGCTTCGCTGCGAGCAGGCATGTTGTGTTGTACTGCGTTTGTCGCAGGTGACGGGTCTGGCGGGGACTCTATATATGGCGGGAAGTTCAACGATGAGAAGCCAGGCCTCAAGCTGAAACACGATGCAGCAGGCATCCTCAGTATGGCCAACTCTGGGAAGAACAGCAACAGTAGCCAGTTCTTCTTCACTCTAGCACCAGCACCCCAGTGTGATGGTGAGTGACTGATTCAAACGATTCACAGCTGTGGCAACGCAAACCCTGCAGCAGTAACCAACTGTAATGGTACACATACAGTATCCTCAGCGCCGTCTCTAGCTGTGCTTGCTTTTATCAGGGAGCCAGCACCTGCATCGAACAGTTCTTCAGTTGCCATGGCATGCAGCGATCCTGAAGCTGTGTGCCCCATGTGACCTGCTTGCTTGTGCGCTGACTGGTCTGTGTGCTGCAGGGAAGCATGTGGTGTTTGGAAAGGTGGTGGAGGGCTTGGATATCTTGCAACGCATAAGTGAGTGCAACACCAGCTTGCATATGAGGTGTCGGGGGGGGGGGGGTCCTGTTCCTTGTGGGAGGGGGGTTGAACAGCCATGCAGGCTACTAGCTTGTGGCTCCCCGGAGCACTCTTGACCCAGCACACTCGCTTGAATGTGCGTCGAGGCATGTGTCTGAAGGTGCCGCGCATGCTTCCTGCATTGCTGCATGCTAACTCAGTTATTGCACTGAGTGAGACGATACGCCAGTGGTGCATCTCATTGCATGTCAGTGTTGCTTGCTGCAAAGTGGGTGGGGTGCTGTGGGCGGTGACTTGGACAATTTTGGGCTCGTAGTGACAGTGGTGACGCTTTCCATGTCGGATGACTGCGTGGTGCCGCCAACGTTTCTATCTCTTCCTGTATGGGGCACTCTGGGCAGGTGTTGCATGCTTTTACAAGCTGGCGCCCGTTCTTCACATTGCGCTAGTCGAGTTCAAAATGGCACACATCCCTCTCCCCTGCCTGTTTCCTGTCTCGCAGACGGTGAAGCAGCATCAGCTGATGGTACCCCCATGGTGGATGTCACCATCGCAGACTGTGGAGTGTTGTGAGATGCTGTCAGCCAGTCAGCACAATGTGCAGCACAGTGTTGTCAGCAGCTGTCAGCTAACCAGCACAAACGGCTGTGTAGTGTTGTCAGCTGCTGCCAGGTGGCATTGATAGCTGATAGCACAATGGCCCGCGCAGTGATGTGCACTGCTGTCAGCTATGCAGCACACGGCGGGCCGCCTAGTGTCGTGGGCATGACTGGCTGGCCCCTGGATGCCGCATCATCAGCACAGCGGGTCGCCCAGCTGACGCAGTAGAGCACTGACCTGATCAGATTGCTGCTAGGGGTGTACACTAACAGCAGATGTGCCGTCAGCAGTTCGTCCTGTTCCACAATCATAGCATGAGCATGTGCATCAGCATGTGCTGGCACAGCACATGTGCCTGGCATCAGCATGTTTGTGAGGGACGCGTCCCGCCCCCTTGTTAGCACCATTTGCACAGCTGCAACCGGCAGGGCACCTACTTGCATGGTGTGCGGTGCTGTTACGATGCATGCCACCATGGGCCTAGCATGGCAGGAGTGGAGCTATTACAACTAGCATACTCAGTACACCACCTGCACCAGTAAGACCACTGGATTCAATGTTGATGGTGCTGCTGCTACCCAAGACAGTGCCCAGCAGTGAACAGGCAGCTGCAGTGTCTGGCAGCACCTGTGACAACAACAATTCGTGTTGCCACAACTGCACCATTGTCAGGGCGTCACGGCTGCTGCTGTCGTTTGCTGCTGCTGCTCTTGTTTTCTTCAACAATCTCCATGATGATCCCACGAGGCTTGTGGCTGCACTAAAAAGCGTTAGTGCCAGCTGCACGCCAGCAGGTGAACTGCTGAAAGTTATGGGCCAGCCCGAAAGTCATGATCCATTAGGGGTCGTTTACACTGTTACGTATTTGTTACAAATTGTCGGAGGGTCCGCGAATTGGTTGTAGAATTGTAGTAGACTCGGCTCGAATTGAATGCGGAATCGGATACCGCCCCAGACCCCTATTCAATTTGCAACCGGCCATTTCCGACGTCGTGTTTGGGCAGCGCAGCAGTTTTGAAAAATGTTTAGTGGGATGAATAACCCCAATCTGAGCTGTTTCAGCTCGAACACGGCCTGACTGCGCAGCAGCAGTCATCCTCACTTGATCGACAGACTGCATGCCCGCTGGCTGCTCTGCATGTGCCGCAACAGGGCGAATACAAACCGTTTACGGCATCCTCAAGCTTTTGAGCAGGCGTTGCAACGCTCAGCACCGGCACATCAGGCGCAGGGGGGATGGCATACCCACACCATCAGAAACGACCAGCAAGGACGCTGCAGGCGGCCTAACCATGCTTGGTGCTGCATTGCGTGCTTGCAGAACGTTTTGAAGCACCTGCATGAGCACTTGGACCCCGCATGCACTGGCCTGCACTGCTGTGACTGCTGCTGCACACGATCAAGACGCTGGTTTGGCTGCTTCAGTGTTCCCAAAGCAAATTCATACAAAGAATGTTGTTTTTTGCGCACGGTTTCCTCTGCTAGTGGAGGGAACATGTGTGTTTGACTGGCTCACAGTGAATACGCTATCTTTGCTTTGTGAACACAACGTGTAGTTGGATTCGGCCGAATGGCGTGGTAGAAATTCCGAATTGGCGTAACAGTGTAAACGACCCCTACTGTTACTGTTGTTGTCAACGGCCAAGTTGGAATAGGGCCCAATGCTCGTGTCGCACACCGCGCTTCTGATATTGCACGAATCTCTACTTCTTGCAATTTACCTTTAACAGCTGTCAGCTCGTGCCGGCTTACTCGTCTCTGACTGGCTGATCTGCTACAGCTGCTGGTGTTGGTGTTGGCAAACAGATGGCAGAGTGCTGTGTGTGCTTCAGAAAGTATGACAGGGCTGAACATAAGCCCATGTGTCTGCCATGTGGGCACGCACTGTGTCAGCAGTGTGTACAAACACTGGCTGACACAGTGCGTGCCCACAAACCGGATCCCAATGATCCCTATGTCTACCGGCCACTGGGATGCCCTGTCTGCCGACACCCAGTACAAGACTGGCTGGCACTGCCAGTGAATCGTCCAGTGCTGGATGTGAGTACCACTGTCTGGGAACCATGGGCCTGTGTCAGTCCACTCAACCACTTTTCGCAAAGCCCAGGGCAACCTCGTGGCGACACCACCAAATGTGTATTGTTTTGGGGGTTTAAACCGTGCCCACTGCCACAACGGATAGCAACCTGGCCCGTTTGTCCCTTTGCAATACTGCTCCCTGGTTGCTGTCTTCCCTGTACAGATTCTGGAACAGCAGTCTTCCCTCACCAGTGAGAATTCAGGGGAGCAGCCCTCAAACGGCCGGATCGACAGCAGCAGGGTGGTGCATAGGGCCCTAAGCACAACGCGGCGGACAGGAGGCAGCAGCAGCTATAGGGAGGTGCAGGGCACATCTTCGGTAAGCAAGCCAGAGGTGTGCGCGTAGCTTGACAACCGTTCATGTGACAGCAGCGCACCCACAATGTCACACGTGTGGTTATGAATCCAAGAGCTTGTAGCCCTTGACAAGCTAGCCCAAGACGCGTGCGCTGCAATAACCATGGCAGCGACGCTGTCAGGAGATGCATGCACCTTTGGGGTTTAAGGTTTGGGGTTTAGAATCGATGCCCAAACCCTCTAACCCTACAACCCAAGGCTCCTCACCGGGGAAGTCCCGCCTGCCACACTAGCAGATGCAGCAGCAGCACAGCTTGTCTCACACTTGCTCTGATCACTGTCCTCGTTCATGCGCAAGTAACACAGCTGATGCTCTTCATTACCCCTCAATCTGCCACCTGCTCTGCTCCCCTGCCCCGCTGTGCTGTGCTGTGCTGTGCGCTGCGCTGCTGCATGCGCAGGCAATTGCATACCACGTCACACAGCTGCGCAGTAAGCAGCTGCTGCAGCAGCTCCAGGCAGTAACGGCCTTAGCAGGCCTGACAGCCTATCCAGCCGAGGAAGACTTGCAGCACAATGCCGATGCTGCTCCTGCTGGTGAAACTGATCTTACGACGCATGCTGCAGCAGCCGCCAGTGCTGCCGCTGCTGCTGGTCAGGATCCTGACCACGGACCTTACAGCAGCGCCTCTGCAGCAGCAGCAGCAGACGCGGACACTCAGCCCAGCAGCAGCAGTGAGATTGAGAGGTATCATAGGGCCTGCAGCCAGGTCGTGGATGCTGGGGGCTTCCCTGCGCTTGTGGCGCTGCTGCAGCAGACCCATGAGCAGGGTAGCGCTGCTGCTGCTGACTCAGCATCTGCTGCTGTTGCTGGTGACAGGGACCTCACTAGGGCAGCAGAGGTACAGCGGTTAGGGGCCCAGGTGCTGTTCTACCTGCTAGTCTCCTCCACGGAACGGTACCAGCTAGCAGTAGATGCCGGGGTGGTGCCTGTCCTGCAGCAGCTGCTGAGGTGCCCTCGTGGTGACACACAGCTCTTGGCTGTGAATTCACTGCTAGCCCTAGCAGAGTCGACGCAGCCAGCCGTGCAAGCAGCAGTGCTGCGGCCGGAGCTGTTTGCGCCGGCTACTGCGCTGCTCGAGTCTGACAGCTCACTCGTGCAGGTCAGCAGCATAGAGCTACTGCAGTGCCTGCTGAAGGAACAGCAGCAGCAGCCGAATGCCGCCGCTGCTGCCGCCGCAGCGCCTGCAGCAGCGGCAGGCGGCTTGAGCAACATTCAGACGACAGTGGTCGCACTGGCTCGGCTGCTAGATGTTCCGATCCCTGAGGTGCGGGAAAAGGCGGGCACAGCGCTGTGGGCGTATATCAATATGGCACGGCCGCATGTTGTGGCACAGCAGCTGGCGGCGCTGCTGTGCAACTCCTGCCGCACAACACAGCTTGCAGGTTTTGACCTCTTGGTCGGGCTGCTTATGGAGTTCAGTAAGGAGGTTACAGTTGACGTGCTGGGCAGCGCAGGAGTGATCGAAGCATCGTTACGGCTGCTAGGAAGCTATGAGCCAGCAGTGCAAGCAGCAGCAGCCAAGGCCGCAGCAGTGCTGGCCTCGAGCCCTCAAGGTGTTGCCGTCTTTGTCAGCATCCCACAAGCAGTGCAGCAGCTGGCGGGTTTGTTGCGCAGGGAGGGTACGCAGGAATCAGCGGCAAGCGCGCTGCGGTGGATCGCTGAGAACAGCATTATGCCGTTCCAGCTCGAGGTCGTGCGGGAAAGTTGCGCTGTGCAGCTCCGCGCAGCTGGGGCGATTCCTGCAGCCTTGAACCTCATTAAAGCCAGCCTGAACCCTGGCGGCAGGTTCAGGCCCAGCGGTGATACGTTGAGGTCTGTGATGCGTGTGTTGCAGTGCTGCAGTATGCGGCCGGACGCTGCGGCTGTGATTCGGCAGGCTGGGGGGCTGCAGGTGCTGCAGCAGGTGTTGCTGGTACACCCAGACGCTGAAGTGAGGCAGTGGGCTGATGGTATGTTGCACCAGGGTGTGGGCGGTGGGCTGGCGTGATGGAGTTGTGAGTCTGCACATGCATGCAGCAGATGCTGCCGCTTGCAGGCAAACGCTGTAGTCATTTTGTTTGTGTTGTTGACAACAAGCTGTTTGGAGCAGGTTCTGTGCTGAGGGGTTGTGGATGGAGTATGTTTTTTCCACCAAGCTGTGTGATCCTGCTGTGCTTCAGCAAACCGTTGACCTGTGAGTGGCATTTGACCAGCTGGCCTCCAGCTCAAAAGGTTTGGTGCATGGGGTGTGTGGGAGAAGCACTGCATTGTGTGCTGTGATCCTTGTTGAGGCAGTGAGTACGTGGGGAATCTCAAGTTGGTGTTGGCATAATTTGTCGTTGCAGGCTGAGTTTTGTACAGGTTGTGTTTGTGGAAAAAGTTGCCGTTACAGGCTGAGTTCTGTACAGGATCCGGGTACAGAGGGTTGAACCCTCCTCAAGGGGGACGTTCCCCTTGCTCGCACCCCTGTGTGTGCCCGTACTGTATCACCAGGCAGCATGCCATCCTGCTGGGCCTAAGAAAGGCAGAACTGGCATCCTTTTCTGGCACGGTGCTGCCGTGCCTGCCTCACTCAAATGAGGATGTGTTGCGGGATGCGCATCCGCACGCTGGACATATGAGCTGGGTGAGTCCCTGTGATCATTGCATTCCCCGCACCGTCTGTCCATGACCGGCGCTACCTGTCAAGCCCCAACCTCCAAGTGCTGGAATGCTGTGCGACAGGCACAACACTGGGTGTGCTTTGAAAACGGTTTGGACTGTGCTGCGGCATGTATGGCATTATCATCATGTGTCACTGAGTGGTTGGCTGCACCTTGGATTCGTGCTGAAGTTGCCCGACTGAAGTGTTCAGTGCATGTTTCTGGCACGTGTATGTGGTGTGAAGAAGTCAGCTTGTTCGTGAAGGCTGTAAGGGTTGCTGCTCTGTTGGTGCCTTGGTGCTGGAGTGTTCAATTTAGCATCCACTGGTTGGCTTCCGCAGCCCTACTTAGGTCATGGTGTGTTCGCCCCTGACGCATGGTGTCATGCCGTGGTGAATCTGCATCAGAGCTGATAGAAGCTTTGGAAGCCTGCTCAAGGATTTAGGCTGTGACCTGCCTGGTCCTGTCAGGGACTGCAGGCAGGTCTTTGCCTCGAGGCATGGACTCGCTGTCACCGCTGATTGCAAGCGTACACATGCCGGTGATTCCCCTTCAGTGAGCCGCATAGCACACCCAGGCAAACTGATGTACGAACTACTTGATGTGCGTACCCCTTGCATGCCAAGCTGTGTTTGTCTTTGCCATCACATGTTTCTGGATCTGCTTGTGACACGACACTCAGTGACTGTGATTTGTAGGCTATGCTACATAGCTATGCATCACTGCCAAGAGACTCTCCCTAGATAGAGAAGTCGGTGATCATGCACACCTTTCATGTGGCGAATTCACAGCCATCGTGCCTAGCTGAAGCCTCGGATCCTGCCGTGCGTCCTTCTGGCCCCTGTCCAGGGGTAGTAATATACCAACCCCTTACTAGTACATTAGTACCAGGGGTACCCCTGGTACATTAGGATCCCTGGTTCTGGCTATGCACACGCATCAAGTCCGTCAAGTAAAGCCATCTTCTACAAACGTTCAGCACGCAAGCGTCAACACCCGCACTTGCGGTGAGTCAGTTGAGTCAACTTGAGCTGACAGTGAAGTGACAGAAACTTACCCCGAGCATCTAATAGCCGAGGCACCCACCACAGACCACCATTTCCGCACACTCACCATCATCCTACCTAGTTCTTTGACCGCAAGGCTCTCACAAAGGTGCGCTTCATGTGATCCGAATGACCTGTGTTCCACATCAAGCTGTGCACGACCAGCCGCTATGTGCTGGCCTTAGCTTGACCTTCTTTGTGTCCATTTCTGTATCCCGCTGATCAGTTCCCCAGCTCACCGTCACCCACACTCCCCTGTTGTGGTGCTGCTAACTCGCGCAGGCACCATGGCGCAGCGCGCACCCATGATCGCTATTGCCTTCCTGGTAGTATGCATGGCTGTTGCCACCGTCGCGCAGGGTCCCTGCATCGAATGCAGCGTGAGTGACTGGACTGGACTGGACTGATCAGCAGCTTATGCGATAATGTGGAGGCTTGCACGATTACCCCATCCGCACTGCGAGGTCTGATAGTCTCCGTTTATATCGCACCATCAACAGAAAGGCACCAGTCCCAACCGTACTGTAGGTGCTGCACACTGCCATGCTCTCACTGCTGCACACTGCTCTCACCTGATCACAGAAATGCTCGGGCTCCAGCACCTGCCTGTCCAACTGCAAGAGGGAGTGCCCCCCAACCATCAGCGTTGCGACCTGCCAGAATTATGGAACCCAGGCTGGCAAGGACAGTGCCAAGTTTGCTTGTGACCTTACCATGGTGAGTGCCTTGGAATGCAGTTCCTGCGCTAAGCATGCACGCAGCTGCCCGTTTTCATGCCAGATCCAGCCTTTGGATCCCCTGCAATTGCACAGGTGCACATCATGTATGGTCACCCACCCGTCAATCCTGGGGGTGGGGTCTGTAGCTGCGTTCAGGACTGCAGCCCAGCACGTACACTGAATTTCCCGCCTGTCCAGTGATACCCGCGCTGGTGACTGTTGGAACCATAATTTTCCACTAGCTACAGTATGCCCTATGTGTGCGCCAAACTCACCTTCACTGAATACTGCTGCTGTTGCTGTTGCTGTGCTGTGCTGTTTGGTGCTGTTTGCAGCAATACTGGTAGGTCCTATGCAGCCATAATGGCATTTGCACAAGCCTTGCACAAGCCTTGCAGAAGCCTTGCACAAGCCCCGAAGCCAAGCTTGCCTTCCTGTGTCGCAGACAGCCACAGTTGTTGGATGGATGAAAACATTGCACATGCATCTGAACCAGCAGCGCGCTCCTGTCCTGCAGGCCAATCAGAGCTTCCCAGCACAGCTGTGCGTCAGCAAAGTGCCTTCCCTACATGCCGGAACGGAACAGCAGAACGTTCTGAGAGCTCTACTCTGTTTCGCCAGTCGGTCTAACACGATAGTAAAGCACAAGGCAAACCTGTGCATCATGAGGTGCGGTCTCATCCTTGTGCCATGTGCTGTGCTGCCCTCTGCTTTACAGCAATGCCAACATGATTCAGCCTAGGAGCTATGTTCCTCCCCCTCGCGTCACCCTTCAGCAGTGCGGCAATGCTGCTTTCGGTGTCTGCCAGTCCACTGCCAAGGACGCCAAGCAGTCCCCATGCGGACCATCCTTCAATGGTGAGCAACAACCCACATAATTATTATTATTAGCATTATTATTATTATAACCCACATAATCCACCAATGTGCATACCCAAAAATATGTTACGCCTGTAAAGCTCAAGAGCGCTTCTAGAAGACATGCTTGACTACTGGTTTGAGAGCTCAAGTTGGCAAGTACCATGCAACATAGGAGAAAGCTTGATGACTATGCAGATGAACACACAGCGCATGTACATGCGGCAAGCACACCTGCATCATGCAAGCATAGCAGGCAACCACATCGTCAGACTCACAGTTGATGTTTTGAAGGTTCTCACCCATGAGTGTCGCGCAGCACTCGAGCCATCCAGATCTTACTGTCATGGTGGGTTTCATGACTTTCGAGTTACCTGTACAACACTGTGTGTCTGTGCTTTCACGCCGCTCCAGGTGCGGGCGCCTGCAAGAAGAGTGACTTCCAGAAGTTCTACAACGGTAAGTGGACGGAGGGCGCCGTTGCATGCCTAGTGTGGGGTCCAATGGGGAAAGTGCCCAGCGCACAGCCAGCCTATTGTTGGTGCACCGCTGCATGGGACCCCAAGGGCATAGGCACTACTTGGTGCACCGCTGCATGGGACCCCAAGGGCATAGGCACTACTTGGTGCACCGCTGCATGGGACCCCAAGGGCATAGGCACTACTTGGTGCACCGCTGCATGGGACCCCAAGGGCATAGGCACTACTTGGTGCACCGCTGCATGGGACCCCAAGGGCATAGGCACTACTTGGTGCACCGCTGCATGGGACCCCAAGGGCATAGGCACTACTTGGTGCACCGCTGCATGGGACCCCAAGGGCATAGGCACTACTTGGTGCACCGCTGCATGGGACCCCAAGGGCATAGGCACTACTTGGTGCACCGCTGCATGGGACCCCAAGGGCATAGGCACTACTTGGTGCACCGCTGCATGGGACCCCAAGGGCATAGGCACTACTTGGTGCACCGCTGCATGGGACCCCAAGGGCAGGCAGCTTGGAAGACTCGAGCATGTCGAGGCAGTGAGGCATCAGAATATTTGGCGGCACATTGTGCTGACCACATGCCGTCGTGCAGGCTGGGACAGCAGCCCGCCATCGACCCAGTGGCTCTTCTGTCGACATGTGACAGCAGTACATGCTGCAGCTCCATGATGCCTTGCAAGGCAAAGGAGCACTTGCCTTGACGCGTGCCATTTTCCCCATTGTGGTTGCTTGTTGAAGCTGCCACGCTGACAAACCATGCACGGCCTGCCACGCGCTCCTTCAGCTTGCAAGGCATGAAACATGCACAGCATCGTCAAAAGCCACCTGAGTATCAACATTTTTCCTGAAAAATTCCTGAGCAGTATTCTGTGCTGAACACACGGCTGTGCTCTGACGTTGCCCGTCCTGCCGCCGCTGCTGTTGTGCTGTGCGCGAATCCGCCGTGTGCTGCTCCCTGCTTCCAGGTGTTGTCGACGAGCAGTGTAACGCAAAGGCTGCCGTGTTTGACAAGCCCCAGGGCAGGAAGATGATGTTCTAAGAGACAAGTTGCCCTTCGCCTGCTGCATGTGTGGCCATCCAGCGGTTGCCGGCGCGCTCTGTTGGCCAAAAGAAAGGCCACTTTCACAGCGTGGCAGGTACAGGGGTGCCTGCAGGCACCAGCTGGTTAACCCAGGATGCTACCAGCAGTACCCACAAGAACAGGGTCAACCATACGGTGTGACCCTAGAGCCCAGCGGCCAGTTGGCACAGGGCTAGGTTGGGCACAACGTATGCGCAGCCTGTGAGGCGTTGTTTGGTATTGAAATACTTGTTGCTCACTCTCGAGGCATTAGCCTGCACTTGACTCGACAGCGCAGCTGCAGCTACAGCTGCAGGAAACACTGCTTTTATCCCGTTGACTAATTGACCCGGTTGTCCACTTGGGTGCAGTGTTGTGTTGCTGCTTGTCAATGAGCCCTTTGTGGCAGTGTGCCTTGAAGGACGTACGTCTCATGCTTGACTGGCTTGGCAGGCTCTGCAGCCTTGCCTGATGAAGTGGGGTGAAGGCACACAGCAGCCTTTGAGCCTCCTGTGCCCTTGTGGCCCGGACCTCTTTGTTCACAATGCATGTCCCTGTCACGATACGTGATGGGTGTACAGCAGCAGCCTCTGCAGCGCGTGTGTGTTTTGCAGCAGATCAATGTTTTGCAGCGTATGCAGCGTATGGCTGTTCCTGCAGGTGCAGCAGCACATGGATGCCTTGCAGGGTCTTCAGCACATCACTGTTTCAAGCTTCAGTGTCCTGTGACTCTGTGCTGCAGAATGGGGTGTGTACAGGGTTGTGCTGCTTTGGACGGGTCCTTTGTGGTTATGGCAGGCTGTTGGATGTGGTGGTCGGTTGGCGGTTGGGGTGCATGCAGCCCTTGCGCTGTTGTTCATGGTGCTGTGCAGTGTCATGCATGGTGACGGGGCATCTTCAAAAAGCCTTGAGGCTTGGCCGGGGTGATGGAGCGGCCTGGTGCTGCAGCGGTGCTGGCTAGGCGGTTGGGAGAACATACAACACATGAGGACCCTGGTGCGCAGAAGTGCTTCTGTGTGAGGAAAGCGGTCTGGATAAGGCTCTGCGTGAGCAGGGCGACAAGTACAGTATGGGAGGCAAGTGCAACACACCTTTGGCGGACTCACTCACAGACCTTGTGAGTGTGTCCACAGTGGATGTTGCTGTTGTGCTGGTGGCATTGGCGGTGATGGCAGTGCGTTGTGACTGCCTGCCTGCTGGGCTTGCGATGCAGAGGGCCTTAGCCTGCTGTGCGACCTCGGACAACTGTGTAACAAGTGTGTGTCAGCTGCCGCGTCTTGCCTTTTGATGCTAGGCAAACTGCCAGCCACTCGATCCTTAATGCTTTCAAAGCACAGTGCTTGTGCTGGTAACGGCGCTGCTCCCATGCTCAGTCAGGCCAGGGGCTCTTGAGTGGTTTCAGGAGTCAAGGGGGTCCAGATTCAAGCTCAGCAGTCAGGCTTTGATGTTTGCTATGCCAACAGACACTATAAGGTCTAAGCTGTTGCTGCTGGTTGGTGTGCTTGGTGCTGGGCCATCAACTTGGCTTGGAACCCGCAATTGGACATGCTTATGGACGGCAGCACCAGCTCAGAAACCCCAAAACATCAAGCCAAATGAAGTCAACTCAGCACCAGATGCATCTCAAATGAAGGCTACAGCACAACGGGACTGCTGTGCAGTGTGCCACGAGGATGCTGTGTCCAATATTGCAATTGGGCTACTAGCTAGTAGCTTCACTGTAAACCTGCTCTAATTCGTGGGTGGTGAGTTATTGGCCGTTGCTGTGGGAGCTTGGCACTGAATAGGCTGTGTAGGTTTGCTGCCCTAGGTGATAATCCAGGTGATCTCAGGGACCAGGGGTTACTGTGCGCTAGAGCCGCTTCCAGCCTCACCAAAGCAAACCACCCTAGATTCATTCACGGCGGTGATGGTCAGCCTGGAGGGATGGAGAAGTGTGGCGGAGTGAGCGTCACTTGGAAAAAACCGCAACTGACTCAGTGAGTCACCTTCGTCCCTGCAATATATTCAGCCCGCATCGACCGAGTGCTAACACATTAGCATACTCGTTCATCTTACAGCTCTGCTACTGCTCTGTTTGCATACTGAGCAACTTTGGTAAGTACACCCCCCCCCCCCCCGCTAGCTGCGCTCAGCCACCAGCACGTACCCCGATGCATCGTGGCGGTAACAGACTTTGATCTGTTGTTAACCTTACATAAGTCTGCTTGTATGCGTTGGTCATTATTCCAACGAGATCTTCTCCTCTGCTGCCACTGCTGCTGTTTGCCGCAGTCGCCATGGCTCGCTTCGTCTGCGTCAGTGCTTTGCTGGTGCTCGCTTTTGTGGCAGTGGTCAACTCTCAGTGCATCGAGTGCAAGGCAAGTCCAGATAATCCTCAAGTGGTGGGAAGGGCGCTAGATCGTGCTGTGGGCTGTTGCAAGTAGCAGAGGCGCTGGAAACCACGCCCTGATGCTATTCTCCAGCGTTTTGATTGTGCGTTGTGCTGCCAAGCTGCTTGTCACCGGGCATGCTGGGTGACTCTTGAGTGATCGCTGGATCTTGCGGCAGTGACTCCGACGGAAGCAACCGGCAGCGGGAACGGGTTCAGTCCATTCTGTGATGATATTTAGGGCTATTTACAATCGTGAGTTGCTCCAGTGCAGCACCTAGCTGCTTCCTCTTCACAAAAGGAGAAGCAGCAACACCGAGTCCCATCTCTCAGAGTCTGCATCGTAGTGCTTGAACCTAGCTGCCTTCACATACTGTGGCTGCTGCTGTTGTGATATGCAGGACTGCCGGAACAATAACTACTGTCTGAGTCAGTGCAAGCAGTCCTGCGGTGTCGACATCAACAAGTGCGCAGGCTATGGCGTCCAGGCCGGCAAGGAGTCAGCACAGCTTGCCTGCGACCTCACTCTGGTGAGCTTGTGCCCTAGGTTTTGCCCCAGCAGCAACCTTCCAAATCGTATCAGAGTCCACCATTTGTAAATCAGTACCAACACCAAGTATGAGAAGCTTGTTTTCGACGCGGACAGCTCCAGCATCAGCCAACACGCCAGTTTGTGCTGACATTGTCCTGCCCTGTTACAACCTCGTCCCACCCTGGCCCGCGCTTGCAGAAATATTGCCAGGCTCCTACTCCCCAACCCAAGGGCGCAAAAAGCGGAAGCAACATGGTGACCCTGCAGCAGTGTGGAAACGCTGCATACGGGGTGTGCCAGTCCGACGCTACCAGCTCCAAGTCCCCCTGCTCATACGCATTCAACGGCGCCGGAAAGTGCACAAAGGACCAGTTCTGGAACTTCTACAATGGTAAGGGTCTCTGCGCATACCGTATGCAGAGCAGTGCTCTTTCATGCTGAGGCTAGAAGCTGCTAAGTGTCCAAGAGTCGCGGCTTGCTGCTTCAAAAAGTAGTGCCAGGCACAAGCCGAATATGCTGTGGTACTATGTTGCCGCACATGGTGCTGGTGTGCTCCTGTGTGTCAGTTGTGCTCAAGTGTCACTCATGTCACACATCTGCAGAGCCGCTTGCCCTTGGCCTGCTGCTCTCCCTTGCAGTACTCTTGGGATTTGGCGCAAACAGTGGCTTGACTGTGCTGACCATCTCCATGTGCCCTCCCTGCCGTTGCTGTCACCAGGAGTGATCAACGAGCAGTGCAACAAGAAGGCTTCTGTCTTCGACATCCAGCCCAGGGCCAGTGGACACTAGGTGCTACTGACTACCTGCCCAACAAATGAGTGGCTAAGGCTGAGCGGGGCTGGCGCCCATGCTGCAAAATGAGCAAGAGCGGCTCGTGCTGCGACCGAGTGTGCACAGCCCATGCCATGTTGTGAATGGAACCTCTGGTACCACCTGTGTGGGTTGCTTTGTGTCTAGCTCATGCTGGATGCTTAGCATGTCCTGACGGCGCCTTGCAGAGCCATAGCCAGCACCTTTTCCGCTCTTGGGGGTCCTGCCAGGTGTGCAGATGTGTCAGCGTGCATGCTGCTGTGGTTGCCAACCAAGCTGGGTCTGATCCAGGTCGGCAGTGCAGATGAAAATGTTGTTATCAGTTAGCTGTAGCTTGATCTGTAAGTGCAGCGGCCGGTTTGCAGCGGCATGCTGTGCTCGAGTTGTGACACTTGTTGCAGGGCCCTTGAGTAACACCAGCACAGGTTGTATGTTGTGATTCTTGTCGATACCGATTTCCTGGGTTGGGTAATCAGTCAACACTTGTTGCATGCAGTGCGCCACTGGTGCTGAACAGGGCACCTTCATGGCGCCATGCACGGTGCATGTACGGTGCATGCATGGCCGGACATTTGGGGCATACACGGATGCATGTGTGTGCAACATGTTGGGGTTTGCATGATGGGTGGTTGCCCACTGCGCGTGTGGGCGTGGGTACATGCACATGAGGCATCATCGTCCACAGAGCACAGGTGTTGGCGTGTTGCGGTGTCGGAACATTTACGAGCCACGCCCAAGCACTTGCACACACCTCCTTGCAGAGCACAATACCTCTGGAGGGCTTTTCCCTCCCGGGCTCTTGCCTGTCAAGGAATGAAGACTGGTGGGTCGAGTGCTGTTTGTGGCTGACAATGTGTGATACTGGGTGAGACACGTGTACCGGAGCAGCCGCTGGTAACAGTGTGCCTGCAGTTGCTTGGGTTTGCAACATCACATGGACGCTTGCGATCTCTGCAATACACACGGGCTGAACATCAGAGTGGCTGACTGTCAAGCACAGAGACAGACAGCAGTCCATGGGACAATGACTTGCATTGGTTGCCGTGTACATGTAGGGTTTAGGTTTAGGTTTAGGTTTTACCCTAGACCAACCCTAAACCTCCTGGCTGTACAGCCTGTACATGAGCCATGAATCTAAACCCTGGGAACAGCAGCTTTGTGCACAAGTCGAAACTGCAATCAACACAAACACAAACCATCAAGCAACTCAACAGTCAGATCACCAGACCACATGGCCTGGGGAGCAACAACCTCAATCAATGCATCTCAGTCAGCACCAGCACACACAGCAGGGCCCCACAGCAAATGAGACATTCCGTGACAGCATGCGTACTTGTCACAGAGGTGCATTTGATCAAATGCGTACTTGTACAGCATGCATACTTGTCACAGATGTGCATCATGATGCCGCTCTGCATTTGCCTTCTATAGGAGGTCCAAGCAAAACCACACGTGGCACAAGGCGGCAAACTATCTACACTGTTTCAATGTCAAACAAAACAAGCCGCAGACTTTCTGGACCACACTAACACACTTGACGAGAAAGCAACAGGTGCAAGGATGCCGTATCACATTGCAACTCATGAATGCTCAGCATCACTGCATGCTGTGAGATCTGTAAGCGACACCTTGCCTTTTTCAGCACTGCCAGGACAGGTTGTTTCAGTGCTTGCTTGTCCAGCAGCACACTTGTCCAGACAACGCGTCAACAACTGCTGTACATCAGGCGCAACACAAATGACTTGGCAGGCCCTCCCTGCAGCAACATCATGCCTGATGTACACTCAAACAAACAACAAGCAAGCAAGCAAGCAACCTAAACCCAACCCTCATCTCACGTGCCGGTGTGTCACTCACTGAGCACGCCCTGCTGCCTCGGTCACACAGAGTAACGTGCCATCACGCAGTGACCAGTGACCGCCACAAGCAGCAATGACAGGTCTGCACTTGGGCATGTGTACCACCCCAACAGAACCTCTGTGACCCAGCTACACTACAACCTCCCGGATGCGCACAAAGCAATGGCAGCACTTGCTCTGTGTGCCAGTGACAAGGTCGGCAGGTGGACACATTCACCGCTGACTGGCTGGTACTCTCCACCCTGATGAACTGGCGAGAGACGAAGAGTCAATCAGAACGGCCCGTCCTTGCTACCTCCCGGCCACACCCCAGCACAGTAAGGCAGCTTGCAGCCCGGGCCGTCAAAGAAACCCAGGCACAGTGGCGGTGCCTTGCCTGCGATGGCAAGCAAGCTGCTGGGGATTGCCCACAAACCGTCACCAACCAGGAGGCCGGCACCCACTGTGGGTCCTAGCTCCTCTGCTCCTGCTCTGTTGATGGCTTCCCAGATGTGCATCACAACCGAACCCAGCCAGAAGTTGATCGCCTGGGACAGCAAAAGCAGCAGCCAGAAGCAAGAACGACTCAGCAGCAGCCTATATCACAGGACGAACTCTGCGGCTGAGGCTTTATGAGCCTGCTTTGCAGTGTGATGAAAGAGTGATAGCTTCTCCACGCACAAGCCTGTAGCACATCCCTGGAGTCTGTGGCTGGACCGAGGTGACGCGTATGTTATGCCATGGGGTGCAGGGGATACTCACCGAAGCGGCTCCAATGTAGAAGGGGATGCTCATGGCCATAGGGCTGGGCACCCACTTAGCAGCGCGCTTGGGCAGCAGATCACGCACCATGCAGATCAAGATGCCTGCAACCAGCAGCGCAACACAGGGTTGAGAGGGTTGAGGGTCTCTGAAACTTCCGGGGTGAGGGTTCATGACATTATGTTGGGCACAACGCAAACCCCAAACCCTCAGACACATCCTGGACGGTCGAGGGAAGATTTGAGGGCTCTGCTGCATGGTGGCTGCTGTTTGTGGTACTAAATCATGACTCATCGAATGCTAATAATACTGTTACTGAAGGGCTTGTACATCACGCAGCCGTGACTGACAGGTAGTTCATAATGACCTGGGCAAGGTTGAGCAACGTGATTACTTCTTATCACACAGCCGGTAAGCTGCTGCATGGATCGGACTGCTTACATCCTGTTCCCACCTCACACTACCAGCAGCACTTCCACCACCTACCTGCTGCAAAGAATCCACCCATGAGGGTGGTGCAGTGCTTGGGTAGAGCAGCGAAGCCCTTCGTTCCGATCTCGGCCATGCCTCTGTAAATGTCCGCAAAAGGAGCAGGGTAGGGCCCGCCATGCACGTTCACCTGGACAGCAGCAAGAACCACACCCAACAGGGCGATGCCAGCAGATTGCTGAGTGTCTGGTGCTCACTTCCTAGCGTGCGCTTGTTGACTGCGCAGCTGGCGAAGCGGCTGCAAGACAAAGAGGCCAGCTGACTGCAGAAGGTTGGCGCTGGTTTTTCAGCCCCACATGCAGCAAGCATGTGCCAATAAGACCCTTGCTCCATGCATCACAATGGCATATACACACGGCATGTGCTGCGGCAGGCTAGCACGAGAGGGGCGTCGCACCACATGCGCTGTTGCCATTCCTGCACATACTCAACCACAGAACCCGCGCAAGCTCCCAGGGTTGCGAGTCAAACATACATGTTTGACCACATGTCATAACATGTTTGACCGCATGGTTGACCAGGCACCCACCTGGCCTGTCTGGAAGAACAACATGAAGCACATGGGGGTCAGCACTGCTCCAAGCAGCTGGCCCACCAGCTGAGCAGCAAACATAGCCCGGGGTGCTGCTAGGCAAATGTAGCTGGTCCTGAAGTCTCCCATGAGGGTTGCTGCACTGCTGGTTGCTGACAGCACCACACCACAGATGGCGAGACCTACGATCACGCCGTTGCCCTGCAGACAGCGTGAACGTGGGTGTTTATGGGTGTTAGGGTTTGGGGTATGAAGCTGGAGGTTTGGCTGCCTGGTCAGCAAGTAGTCAATCCTAGCATGTGGGTGGGATTGCAGGACATGCTGCAAAGATGACATATATGCCCTACAAGCAATGCGCCAAATGTGTGATATAAACCAGGACTGTGCTTCTCACCTCAGCGCCAGCCCAGGCAGCAAACACAAACAGCGCCAGCTTGCCGTACATACTCGCGCAGTCCCAGTCAGTCAATCCAGCACCATAAGAGTTGGGCAGCGCAAACAGCGGGGTCACCAAGTAGGCCACTGCAACGTAGTACCACTTGACTGGTGTGTACACCATGGGAATGAAGATGGTGCTGAGGATAGCCAGGCCTCCGTAGCCGATGGGTGCTAGCCACCAGGGGATAACCTCACGCAGGAAGACCTCCTGGCGCAGACGGCGCTGCAAACACGACACGACATGACAAAAGAGGTGATATGATCAGCACATGGATACGGTAATGCACGGACACAGGTCAGAGTTGCGGTTGGCTAGCGCAGACAGCGCTGCAAACAGACATGACATCGCGTTTGAGCAGCACGTATATGTAGCAGTGTCAGTAGCTGCCCTGCTATCAGAGCACAATGTGCTGCAGGAACAGACGACGCTACGCCCTGGACAGTCAAAAAGCTTGAAGCAGCACACCGGGATGAAAGTGTCACATGCCGCTGCTGTGTACTGCTGGCGCAGGTGGGGAGCAAGTCCCTCACTCCCAGTCGCTCACCCCTGAGGGTGTCTCCTTGAATTGCAGCATGTGTGCGTCTGCATGATTCAACTAAGTAGGGCAGGCTTCTGGTTAATACCATGGATACCATCCCAGTCACTCACCTCTGAGGGTGTCTCCTTGAACTGCAGCATGTTGTCCTCCTCCTCCATACAGAGCCCATCAGCCATCTGTGGCGCATGGTGTCCCTCCAGCGCTGACGCATGCCCGTTGGGACACGTGTGCTCCAATGTGTTGCTCAGCACACCCGACCCTGCCGCCGACAGCGGCCTCCCATTCTTCAGCGTCACTCCTGTCACTCCGTTAGCTGCAGCTGAGGGTGCTGATGGTGCTGGGGTTGTGCTGGTAGGGTCTGCAATACCCGGGGTGTGTTGAGGCATGCTTCCACATCCTTGGCTGCGACGGCGTTTTGTTGACGGGGGCTGAAAGCGCCACGGCTGCCGCTGCTAGATTGAGCCCAGGAGGGGCTAGTAGGGCGGGAACCGTTGGGACTGAGGGCCTGAGGCATGTTGCGGGCTGCACGGAGCTCCTTTAGGTGCTGCCTGACGTCCTTGCCACCTGTGGGTTGGTTACACAATGGTTGGTCACACAGTGACAAGTGTGATGCAGTGCCCAGGAAGTCACGGGAATGTGTTGGTTGTGGGCATGATAGCAGCACCAATGACTGATAGCCCCACGTCATGTTCACGAGTGGGCTGAACCAAGGCTACGCAGTTGCCAAATACTGCTTGAGCAACTTTGGCGCTGTTGGCTGTATAGCACGTTTGGCGACTGTCAAGACTAAGGCTCAGTCATATAGCATGTGATGCTTCTACTTACTTGAGTACAGGACCTTGACGACCATGTATAGGCCCTCTCCATCAGGATAGCAATCACCAGGAACACCTGCACAGCAAGTCACAACATATCGCAGTTGCCACTCACAAACATCCATTCAGCAGAGCTGAGCGGCCCGCCATTAAGCCAGAGAGGCTACTCGGGACAAGCCAGTCCCTGTGACCTGTTGGTCAGTGCAGAACTGTGGCTATTGGGAGAACCTCTGGCATGAACTTGTGCTGACCAGGATGCGCATGTTTTGACCCTCTCGCCCCCTACTAGCCCAGGAAACCAATCCCATTACTAAAACCTATTGACTACTGCTGCAGTGCAGCAGCAGCGCCACCACCCACCTTATAGCCGAACAGCCCCTGGAAGTCATGGGAGTCGAGGCCTGCTGGGTACCAGTCTCCTCCTTCTTTGCCATCAATGGCCACATTACACCCCAGGACAACACAGCACCAAACAACATGGACCAGTTCACCACGTGGGGGCAGATCATACCTGCAAGAGCAGGAGCAGCAGCACAGCACCATGCAAAACGCGTGTTGGCAACAGCTTCACAGGCATGGAGCTGGTCTGCAATATGGGTTACCTAGACGCTCAGCTGGTTGTTGGGTTGGCACAACAATCCTGAAATTTGACACAAGCAGGGAACAGCGGCAACACGATGTGAGCTTGTAGGCAGGCACATGCATCCTCCCCAGAGCACCCCATCGGACGGGGTGTACACTGCTTCTGCTTTTCACTGCACCAAACCCCCTTCCAGCATTCACCCCAACCTCTCCTTTGCAATTGCCGCTATTCCCAGGCACAACCTGCTTCAGTGTTCAACTTCACCGCGCAATTCACCCACCTGCTCCCACGTAGTTCAGCTGGAAGTCAAAGTTCCAAGTGTACTTCAGGGCAGCCAGGCCAAAGGTGGGCCAGGTGTTGAAGCCACAGGAGTAGTCACTTCCGTTGAAGAACCACTTGAAGGTACTGAAGATAAAGGAGCCCAGTCCTGTCCATGACAGAACCTTGACCTTGCGGATTGCTGCTGCCTCTCCACTCTGCATGCAATAGCAATCAATGCATGAGGTCACACAATGGCAGGGGCAATCAGGATTGCTTGCGCACTGGTCCAGAGAGGGGAGTGCCAAAAGCTCAGGTGAAGCACATGCATCGATGCGCGCGACAGAGCTACTGATATGCCAAGAGTCTGCAGCGTTGCAGCCTTGCATGCACTTCCACTGTAGTTGGTGGTCCTTGTGCAGGGATGAATCTGCTTGTGGATTGATTTGGCGTGTCAAGGGGCACACCCTCCCGTTGCTGGGCGGGAGCCGGGTCCACCTGCTCGGCTGCTGACACAGCCTGGTCAATGCAGTGCTGCTTTTTTCAGTCTGCAGCCCCCCGGGTGCTGGCAGCACACACACTGCCACATATGTGCTCCTCAGCGCCGCTCCCTTTGCCCCCACACTCTCTTCTCTGCTGGGAGCCTTCAGCACGCTCTCTGCTCCTCTGTCTGTCAGACGCTCAAGCCTAACCTTCAAATCTGGCCCCGAACTGCCAGCCTTCAGCACGTTCACTGCTGTGTAGAAGCTGCTCGTATAACCTCCCAACACCCCAACCCATACGCCTCTATACCCCAAAAACCAACACCCATCAAACCCAACCTGCCTCAAACTCACCGCCGTGTGGAAGCTGGTAAGCATAATACCGCTGGCAGTACCGCTAGGGAATGGCAGCTTCCAATCACAGATCATCAGCTTCCGCATCTGAGTCAGCAGGAAAGCTCCCAAGACCGAAATCATCAGCAGGTACGGCATGGTCTTGGAAGGAATTGGGTCATAAACTGCCTCTGCATTGAACCCTGGGGTGCCCCGGGGTGCACCTCCCATATTGAGGTAGGCTTGATAGCCCATACCTGTAGGCAGAGCCGCGTCAGACACATGCGCAGTGTTTCGGTGGGGATCCTAGAAACACACAGCAGTGCACGCTTTGGGGAGGTAACTAGTCATGACAGGAGCTGTGAGTGGTGCATGCACACTGGTAAGTAACTGTGCTGCTGCCGGCAGCATTCGAACTTGGTGCTGTGGGGGCGGCTGCTCAATTCCCTGAGAGTGCTGCAGAGTTCCAAGCAGCGGTTCCTTCAAGCAGTCGTACTGCTGCTGAAGCCTGCAGGCAGACCCTCTGAGGGTTTAGACAGAGCCTAGTTGGTCACCATCAGTGCTGCTCTTGCCCTCTGAGGGTTTAGATAGAGCCTAGCTGGTCACCATCAGTGCTGCTCTTGCCCTCTGAGGGTTTAGATAGAGCCTAGCTGGTCACCATCAGTGCTGCTCTTGCCCTCTGAGGGTTTAGATAGAGCCTAGCTGGTCACCATCAGTGCTGCTCTTGCCCTCTCAGGCTTTAGATAGAGCCCCTAGCTGGTCACCATCAGTGCTGCTCTTGCCCTCTGAGGGTTTAGATAGAGCCTAGCTGGTCACCATCAGTGCAAATCAACCAGAAACGTAGTATACTGCGGCACTTGCAAAGTCACCGGTGCTGACAGCTCGTCCAGCTGCACCAGCATATGTGCCATATGGATGCCCAGCACTACTATCCGTGCATGTAGGGTGTTGGCCCAACCTCAACCTAAAACCCTAACCAAACCTCAATCTTGACCCACCTGTGATGTACGATCCGAAGCCTCCAGTGCCCATGCTCAGCACAAACGTCTGCATGACTGCGTTTTCCTGCAGACCAAAGGGCTGGAACAGCAGCCTGTGGGCCAGAGGGGCCCGGGTGTGCATCTGCAGGCTGGATCCTACTGCTGCCATGGACTTGATAGCAGCGAAAGAGATCAGGCCGCCTGGGATGTTGAGGCTGGGGATGATTCCTGCTGTTCCCAATGACAGCTTTAGCCCGATGATAATGAATAGCACACCCAGCATGGTGCCTGCGTGCACAGAAGCGCAGCAACAAGGACTTTGTGGCTAGGCTGGGGCATGCGGCATGCTGTGTCATGCTGTGTTTGTGAGGATGTGGTGGTGCTGATTGCCATTTGGTGCAGTGACACTTTGCACTGGTGCTGGTGTGTGATGGTGTTTCACTGCGAAGCTGTCAACTGGGTAATCATCATGCAGACAGGTGTTGGTTTGCATTTTTGTAAGACTGTTGCACATGTTGGACGCCAAAGAGTCATCAGCGCGAGCAGCACACATGACAATGACACGGGGTTGGGGAGCCCTTGCAAGCATTCACCACAAGAACGTACAATGTGACTGGCCTAGTGCGTTTTGACTGCTGCTGGCTGCACACTGAGCAACCTACTTTGCATCTTTACGCTTTCTGTCTGATAGACAGCCTTGAAGGTGCATGCAGCACACCTGCATGACATTCCCGCCTTCCGGCAGCAATGTGCTACTACCTACTGCTGCCAAGTTGCGATCAACGCTTACCAACGATGTATCCGCGCAACGACAGCTGCGCCTTCCAATCTGGAAGAGACTCGATGATTTCTTCAATGTCTTCATCCGTGTAGGGCTTGCTGCTACTGGCGAAGGATTTGCTGGGGTCAGCCGCGAAGTTGTCGCTTCCAGAGCCCACATGCCTCTTTCTTAGCTTGTCTGCTGTCGGGCTATTTACAGTAATGCTGCTGGCTCCAGGGGAGCCCGGGGTTGTCCCCATGCTGCTGCTGGCGCCCAATCCAAGGTTTCAGAGCAAGCTCGGCATGTACATCAATGGTGAAACAATGAATGAAAGGTCTTGAATTGAATGATTGACGCACAAATCGACTCGTATCACTGCCAATCCGCACAATTTGTCGAGGCTGTTACAGGTTTGTGCAACACAGCGCCTTGTGGATGTGAAAAGGAACGATACAATCAATCAGCCTGCAGCAGAGGGGATCTCACTCGTGTGGGTACAGGCTACAATCGGAAGCTGCGGGGGTGCGCGGTGCGGCTCCAACAGCGATGCATCACAGGAACACCACTCAAAGCTCTCTGTAACTCCCCTGCTGCAACTCATACTCCTAAACAGCAGCACCCGGCATCACGGGCGGTTTGACGGATGCATCATACTTGTGCAAGGCCGAGTACAGCCGCACGATCTCGCGCTGGTAGGCCACACTGGCTGTGGCGATATATTTCTGCGACATATACAAGCACATACACGGTTGTTGGCGTCGAGCAGCTCCGGGTTGACTCCTAAACTCATGTTCATGCAAGTGACCATGGCATGAAAGCCACCAAAAGCAAGCCATAGCCACGTCCACTTACTAGCTGCATATGACAACTGGGTGTACTAAATGGCAAACAAAACCAACGGAAATATCTGATATACTTCAGCACGCCAACTCTGAGTTACCTGCAGGTGTGCCAGCTGTTCCTCTGCCATGACTGCCCTCGCCTCCCAGGCCTTGATCTGCCGTTGCAGGTCCAGCTGGGTGCTGGCTGCAAACTCCTTCACCTGCAGCCAGAAAGCAAGCCCCATGCTGTAGTAAGTCCAAACTGAATAGCCTGTAGCACACCCTGTGCCTCAGTGCTGCTCATGGACTATAGTGCTGGCTGTTGTCACTCTATTGCAGTCTGTTGAGCACCGTGCAGCCATTGGCTTTGCCATCCGCTCCCCTAGCAAAGCTACAGGCTCAATGCACATGTGCTCAATCCTGTACAAGCTTGATGCTGATCAAGCTGGTCGTCAGCCGCACAGGTGTCCCTCACCTGTCGATGCAGTGCAGCTCCTGTGGCCTCCACAGCAGCACCTGGCACAGTGCCGCCTGCGCTGCCCCTGCCTGACGCAGCTGCTGCTCTCAGTCGCTCGTTGTCCGCTCTCAACTGCACAAGCAGCAGCAGTGATGACAGCAGCACATCAAAGCACCCTGCAAGGAAGGCTGAGCATGGCTGATGCAATGCTACAGCTGCCAAAGCTACTGCTACCTAGGTATCAGTCTACATGTCAGGGCAGCGTGCACACCAACCTTGCATGCCCACCGCGCACCTGTGCAACCTCTGCCAGCAGCTATTTGCAGCATGGCTGCACAGGGCTCATGGGCAGGTCTCACTGACAAAGCGACAACCTTGCTCAAGAGCAGAAAAGCAGGGCCCGTCAACGGCACCCAATAGGTCTAGAAAGGTGCCCCACGGGTTCTGACATTGACTGCTGTCTGCTCGACCACTGCTGCACTGCACTTCCGGGATGTGATGACACTATCAACATACGTCATTATCAGTGACGTTGTCAGCATATGTCATGGTTGCTACTGTCAGTTACAATCCCAAACTGCTGCTATCAACCAGCGTCAGTGTGAGACTGTCGGGCCTACAGCACCACTTGCCCCCTAGGTGAAGTGGCCACCATGCCCACCTGTGAAACCTCTGCCAGCAGCTGCTCTGTGGCTGCCCCCGCCAGCTGCATGTTGCTGCTGGTCCTGCGGAGCAGGCCCAGCGCTGGCAGCCGCCGTTTCAGTGAGTCAACCTCCTCACGCAGCCGGCTGTTTTCCAGCTGCAGGGCGGCAACAGCGGCACCTGCGAACCGTACAATGTGTTTGGCTTGACTGGTGGAATATCTGGTCACTGATGTTGTGGGACAACACATACGTCTGCTGCCAGCAGTGTGGCATGGGGGACAAGACAGCGCTTGTGCATGTGTATGCCGTGCCAGTCGCAAGCATGAGGCCGTTGCGTGCAGGACAGTGCGTGCTTGCTGTGAAAGAGCTTCGATGCACTTGCATGCATGGTTGCTGTGCTGCTGCCTGCCTGCTGCATGCACATTCAGCATACAGTACTATATGCCGTCTCAGCAGCTGTGGGACCACCAAGTATCCTGTACTACCTGAAAGGTTGTCAGGCTTTCTGCTGCTGGAGGCCTTGCTCAGTCTGCCCACACCAGCAGGACCCAGGGTGTCCACCTCAAGAAGGTTCACCTGTACAGTCCAAAGTGTACATACAGTGCAGTACAGTACTTGGGGACACAGTCCCGACCTCGGCACTAGCCAGCGAGCCAGGGGCTCATGAGGGTAACATAACGCTTGTGTGAAAGCGCACATGACACGCACGCCTACAACATGATGCGGCGCTGTCTACCATGGCTGGCTTATGGTGGCACGATTGCACAGGGGCAAGAGGTGCTGCAGGCTCAACGGTGCTTGCCCACAAGCCCTATGCAGTGTTGATGCAGTCAGCCAGCCAAAAGGAGGTCCCCAGAGACAGCGCACAACACATGCGCCCTCACGCGCTTATACCCAACTTCGGAATGTCAAATTCTTGGATAACTGATGCATTGGCTGGATGCACTCCCTGTGTCTACACACCTTGAGCGCTGCCAGCTGTGCTTCCAGAGCTGCCACCTTGTTCTGCTGCCGCACCAGTGCCTGCCTGTCCGCATCATCATCAGCCCTGCATAATATGCGCACACTTTCCTGAGTGTGTTTTACAGAACTCAGCACAACAATCACTCAGTCAATACACATCCTCATCACGGTAGAAGTTCCAGTTTTGAAGCTAGCCAGGGTTTAGGGGTTTACGCCTAACCCCTAAACCCCAAGCTTTCTACCATGCTGCTGGGACTATGTGCGCATGCAATACATACCGGAGTATGTCATCTGCACTGCCACCAATGACAGCATCTTCATGAATCACCCGGATAGGTGCAGCACCTGCAGCAACACACGACAGATGTGTGCATACATGGCAGGTCACAGAAGACATGCAGACTAGCTGTCAGCATCCAAGCTTCAGCTGGTGTACACGAATTGCCTTCACCTACATCACAACGTCTCCAACCTGCTGTCAAGTGCACGGCAGGTCTTGCGCGCTGTGCACGCACTGAGTGCATTCAAAAGTCGCTGAAGCAGCCTGGTGAGTCAGCAGACAGAACCCACTACCCACCACTATGGCCCCCTCGCACACCTGTCCCTTGTGGCCACTCATCCTCCACTCTGTACCGCAGGCCCCTGTAGCCGTTGTACAGCTGCCTGCAGCGCCGCCGGAGCTGCGTGTGCCTTGCCGACAGGCCGTCTGCGTCGCGGCGTGCTTCCGCCACGCTGTCTTGGCACACCTGGGGGCAGGTGACCACCCCAGCAGCAGTCATAGTGTTTGCAGGAGCAGCAGCAGCAGTAAGGGCACAACAATCAGAACGACTGCCTCAGAATGATGAGGAAATCGCCCAGCTGGTGATGTGACACCCCAGCAGCGGTCGTCGTGGTCAGCAGCAACAGGAGGCGCACAGCAACCGCAAGCACCACATTTGTGCATGCCTGCAGATACACCTAACCAGAACTCCGGTGTGACGTGTGTCCCGCCAAGCTGCATCCAGTAGGTGAGTGCTGCACACTGTTATTGATCCTCTTGCAGGGCTCAAAGACTGCAGAAGGTGGCCAGGCGTCAAAGCGAGCACAGCGCAACAATCACAGAGACCTGTTGGAAACCGTCCGCACGGCCGTTACCCCCGCTGCGCCTCACCTGCACCACCTCTTCCAGGTAGCGTGTAACCTTGGACAGCAGCTCATCAGGACCGACCGCCAGCATGTGGCCAGGCTCCCTGCGCAGGCATGCATACACGCAGCACGCGGCACGCCACTTCGTCATGACCAGGGTTGATTGGCGTGCATGCAGAATCGCCAACACGCTGTCACCAACACATGCAGGACCACACGTGCACCGCACCCCCAGGCCTGTCCGCTGTGGCATCAATTCGCTGCCAGCGGCACAACAGTTCTACAGTGCCATAAACCCGCTGATAGCCACACCACTACCACTGCATGAGCGTTGCTGATGCTAGCAGCGCTGCCAAGAGCTCTTCTGTAGTTGCAATGACTGCATGAGCGTCACACATCCTCCACTCATAGCCTGGGTGAGTACGCATGCAGTTCATCAACGTGACAACAGCTGCTGTGCGTCCAGCTGCTGCAGAAGCAAAGTGTATACCTGCTACCACCACCTTTTTGCAGTTCATGTCCTATTTGCGCCCTCGTCTACTGCTGTTGTGTCACGTGGGGTCACCTACCCGTTGGCGACGGCCACCCGCTGTGCCAGCTCTGAGACCTCTCGTGCTGCTGCCTCCATCTTCCGCTTGAAGATGGTGCGCGCCTGGTAATGATGACAGCACATGACGCATCAGAAATCAAGTCAGCACTGTGTCACTCAGCATATTGGCACTGCCAAAGACCACGCTAGCTAGGCACTTCACACCAGCAACATCAGCAAATGCGGCATTATGAGTTAAGACTGAGCTTGTGAGTGCCATATGGCTTCTCTGCAGATGCCCGACTCGCCGCGAACGGCAGGAGACTCCATACTGCACAACTGCTGCCCATCGCTCTGTGACACCACCAGTCAAGTACACCCACGTACCCGGACACCACCACCACCCCCCCTCGACGCCCCAAAGTGAACCCCACATGCCGCTGCTTGCCTGATCAAGTGCCTCCTGTGTGACTGTCCTGTTGCTCTGTGCTGCCTCCAGCTGCTGCTGTGATTCCTCCAGCTGCGACTCCAGCTCTGCAATGCGGCGCTCCTGCATGGCAAGGTGCACGGCGGTTTGTGGCTCACCAACAACATCTGGAGCATTTATACAGAGGACAGAGTCAAGCTCGACGCATGTGTCGAGTGCGAATGACAGCAGCAGGGGGCACACTAGCTGCAGATTGTGCAACTGTTGACATCACTGCAATGCGGTGCTCCTGCATGAGGCCTGCACGGTGGTTTGCGGCTGCCAACAAGATCTGGACAGATGGTATGAGGGGCTAGGCCAAGCTCATCAACAGCCTGATACGCATTCGCAACAATTATATGTAGGAAGACCACTGAGCGCAGACACAGGTTAGCCCACCATACTTCAAAGCAGTCATGACACCTGTCCTCTATACTCCCCCCCCCTCCCGAAGCATCCAACCCACCTGCTGTTTCAGCTGTCGCTGCAGCTGCAGCCGCACTTCTGTCAAGTTGACCTTGGCAGCGTTCACTGGCTGCTGCGGTGCTGGTGTCGGCTGGTGTCCAGAACGCGCCCTGCTAGCTGCCAGCGTGGCTGCTGCTGCTGCTGATGCGCCGCCTGCGCGCTCGGTGGATATGCCATCATCTTGCTCGTCTGCACCCCTCAGCAAGGCGGAGGAGTCACCTACAGGTCTCAACGGCAACAGGCACACATCTGTGCTACAGCTGGGACGGACTCGCGCACTCTCACATCTAGGTGTGTGTATTCACTAGGCACAGGCAACATAACCAGCCACAAAACGTCTGCAACACAGCAGTGGCGCAAGGCCCAGGCCGACAGGTGTCCGAGCTAACATGCAGCCTACAGAGCAGCAGTACAACAGGCCCAACTGCTGGACCCGACGAGCAGCAGCAACCACTAACACATGTGTGCCGACTGGTACAGTCCTATCAGGGCAGTGCAACTGGACCAACTGCTTCAACCACAGCAATAGGAGCAGTATACACAACAGAGAGTGTCCTGGGCACAACACACCTGCGGATGCTGCCTCCAGGGCTGCCAGTAGCTTGTTGAGGCGACGCACTTCTGTCAAAGCCTCCGTAGACTGAAGGAGCAGAAAAAGATATGAAATGCAGTGCAAATCACACATCGTCAGTATAATGCTGATGTTACATGGCTTGGAACAAGCTCGGACTTCGTGTACAACTCCCACAGGGTGGTTGTGTCACAAACCCTCACCCTGGAGGCATCGATCACCGTCAACATTCCGCTATCGAGCAGAAGCAGAAGAACGGGTTCCTGCTTCACTCGCCTGTTGCCGCTCCGCATCCAGCAGCTTGCGTAGCCTGCTGGCCTCGTCGTCCGCCTCCCTCAAGCGCCGCGCTAGGCTGTCCCGCTCATCCGCCAACGCTGCATGGTCCTCCACGCGCACGTGATGCTCAAGGCGGCCTGACTCCAGCTCCATGATGCGCTGCTCCAGTGTGTACCTGGCCAGTCGAACAACCAACACGTACGGTGATTGATCGTGACAGCAGGAGAGGTGGAGGGAGAGGGGGAGGCAGAGGGCGACAGAGAGGGACAGGGGGGAGGAGAGGAAAAGGGGGAGGGGGAGTCAGCAGGAGAGGGGGATGGAGAAGGGAACGGGGAGGGGGAGGGAGATGGAGATGTGACAGACCAGCTGCAACAAGCTTTGCGTATTAGAACAGCCTGGCATATGCTGCACGATGCAATGCTGCCGTGCACATTTGAACCAGGCACTTGACTGCAGCGCAGCGCAAAGCTCTCAGTGCTAAGCAGGCATGAGTACCCAGCTCTATAAGGTATGCCATGCCATCACTCCACAAACAGAAGCTGCATGCTGATGCACCAGCACGCGCAGGTCAACAAACACTTGAAGGTAGGAGCTGCACGTGACAGTGTCCTACAAATCTGTGCCCACAGTGTCTGCTGATTGATCAGGCCAATTGATATCATCTTGCTCACTTGGTGTTGGTCCACTCCTGCTTAGCCTCGTTGTGCTCCATCTGAAAGTCTATCAAGGCCCGCGAGATCTCAAGGCGCTGTTCCTCAGACCTGACAAGGGCCTCCTGAAGCTCAGCCTTCTCCCTCAGCTCGTCGGTGCCAGCATCCTTCAACTTGGCCAGCCTGGCAGTGAGCGCCGCCTTCTCCCCTGGTGGTGGGGGTGGTGGTGTGTTTGGAAGGGGGGGGCAACAAAGTACAAACAAACAAACTCAGGTGGTGAATATAGACTTGTGAACTTTTCGCAGCTCAACCTCCTCCCTCAGCTGGGCAGTGCCAGCGTCCTGGAGCTTGGCTAGCCTGGCATCCAGTGCCGCCTTTTTTCCTGGTAGGGCCACACAGTAAAGCCAACAAACAGGGCTGCCAAAACAGGGCGTTTAATGTGGAAGTAGTCATGTGTTGTGACCTGTGTAGGTTACAACACCCCATAGCCAGTGAGAAGTGATAAGGAGGGGCAGAAGCTACGCTCCGGCCTGCGCGGAGGCAGTACTGCCTCATTAGTGAGATGACCACACAAGGAACAGCTGTGATGCACCAGATGCTGCCGTCGTGGATGTGCTGAGCGATAGCATGCGCTCCCCTCACTCCAGCTGCGGTCCCTGTGTTGTGGCCACTATCCCGCTGCAATGAACGGAGCTAGCCCGAGCAACAGCAATTTCAAGCACTACGTAGCTGTGCGACGCAATCTGATGCCGCTGCAGTACAACACTGCAGGACTGCCAGTGCAGTACACACACGTGCACTGATCCGCGTGCGCCACATATATTCGGCATGACAATGCGCACATACCACACCCCATGCATACCTGCCAGCACCGCCTTTTCCTCCCTCTCCTGCAGCAGGCGGGCTTCAAGGTCCCTGAGCTGCAGCCACCACAGGCAAAAAAACACCAGCCCCAAGTTACGGCTACAAAACATGACATGGTCTTTTCCCTGAAGCCATGCTTATGTGCACGTGACAAGTCACGTCACAAGAGGAACGTATCTGTAGATATCTGTGGATATCTGTTCTAGAAAAGAGAGGGGAAGTGCCTAGTGTGCTGCATGCCACTGCTGCTGCAAGAGCGGTGTGAGGATAGGGACAGGTGAGCTTTGCGGCATACATCATGCATCGAGCACTTCCTTAGCAAACATGGAGGCTGGTGATCCTGCTTTGCAACATGCTTCACACGTCATGCCGGCCCTGTTGCTGTTTCAGAGCTCAGGCAGCATGAGGACTGCAGGGCTGCCTAGCCCTGGTCATAATTGCTGCGCTGCAGACCCCGGTACTGCAAGGCGCCAAGAGACTACTGCCCCACCGACCGCAACCCTGACTGACCTTGGCAACATTGATTGCAATGTTTGTAGGGTCTGCATCTGCTGGCACTGCACACAACTGCTCACGCAGGGTTTCCCGCTCCTCCTGCACAGCACAACACCAAACAGCAATGAGGAAAGGGGAAGAGCTGCCAGTGATGGTCAGAAGGCTCGGGCTTGTGGCACACTGGGCCCCCAGCACAGTTGCAGTGTAGTGCACATCAGGTCTGCCGCAGATTGCCTCCGTGGTAGCAGCAAGGCAGACACAGTTTGTGCCCTAAGGGGTCTTGAGGATGATCGATCAGCTCCCCTGTACTGCTGCATGCGCACTGCGCATCGGATGCGCGTCCCTATAAGCAAAACTGGGAAACAGCACATGCCATGCCTGGTCATGCAGCGTGTGCTGCTTGCATTGCTTGTGCCAGCCGCTAGCAAGTTGGCGTCGTACAAGCGATGCATACTACACGCGTGCCCTCGATTTGCCAATGTGACAGTTGTACATGCCACCCGCACGAGAGACTGGTGCAAAGCACCGACAGCCTCTCAGCCCCCCCCCCCTCCCCGCGCCCCTGTTGCGGCTGACGTGTTCTGTTACAATTGTCCATTAGCTGCTTCCCACATCTACAATTACAACAGACAACAACACTCAGCAGCGGAGGAGCCTGCTTTGTGGTGCAATTGCACATATGGATACAAACGACCAATGGCTTTGAACACCACACAAAATGCCAAATCTAACCTCTCATTGGCAAGCTGTAAACAGATCCTCCTGGATCTTCAGGCACGCATGGAAGGCGTGATGATCACACCTCAACCTTCTGCGAAGGGTTTGCCCGATTGAGCATACTCTCAGCGCTCTCTTGCAAGACAAGGGCTGCAGCGGCGCAGCAAAGACGCAGAGACAACATCTTGGTGATTCTTCAGGGAAGCGCGGGGGACCAACACGACCATTGAGTCCCACCGCCAAAGGTTGGAACTGACAACCTACGACCCCTTGGCGCTACAAACACCCTGCGGCCCCGTTTGGTAACAAGAACACACGCATATTTCAAAACTTCTAGACAATGCGCTGAAGCACACCCTCAAACCATCAGCATGGCATCATCATCGCCAAGGGCTGCAGAGGCGCAGCAACGACGCAGAGACAACATCATGGCAACTCTTCAGGGAAGCGGGGAGCCGACACGACCATCGAGTCCCACCGCCAAAGGTTGGAACTTACAAGCTACAACCCATTGGCGCTACAAACACCCTGCGGCCCCGTTTGGGAACACCAACACACACATATTTCGAAACTTCTAGACAATGCGCTGAAGCGCACCCTCAAACCATCAGCATGGCATCATCATCACCATCAGTTGTTTGGGCGCCATCAGGGGGAAGGTCAGCCACATTCACATAGCTCACGTAATCGCCAGCCAGGTTCCCAAGGTACAGTCGGCCCCCGTGCTCGTGCGCGGATGAAACCCTGCTGACAACCTCGCCCTTTACGTCCGCTAGCCACTGCAGCAGCTGCCCTGACTCTGACACCTTCATGACGGCACCCCAGGCAGGCATCTGCGGCCGCCAGTTTTCTGCAAGCAACAGCATGTGCAGGTGGCATTGGATAGGGGTTAACTTTGGGTTCATGCTGAACGCACGGACAGCAAAACAAGGCAGGAGACGGGTCAGCGGCATCTACTAGATACATGGTGGGGTTGATAATGCTGCCCAGCGCCCCACGACCTCAGCAATTCTGGTGCAGCCAAAGCCGTTGTGTGACTGTGACAGACAGGCGTGACCCGCTGTCACCCCACAGTACTGACAACAGGCAGCCCCAAAAACAGCACAAGCAGCAACCTCCTGACGCACCTCCCACTACCATGCACAAAGTGCAACTTTCCACCCGCTTGTTTGCATGCGCAGCAAAGCATGTCGCGCTGTTCACCACACATCCTCCACACTCACCTGGAATATGCCCCAAGATGTTGCGCACAAGCAACGGGGACAACCACTTTGTGAACGGAGGGAGGTCAGATAGGAGAGACACCCAGAAGGAGCCGTCTGGTGCTCTGCTCAACCCGTCAGGGGTACCCGGCAGCTTGTCTATCAGGACCTCACTCTGGCCCGCCCGGGGGTGAGGCGGCAAGTAATACCTGCACAGCCAACATAACAGTTACAGTTACAGAAACACACAAAGGTGAGATCTAGGGGATATGCTGAGTCTATCAGGACCTCACTCTGGCCCGCCCGGGGTGAGGCGGCAAGTAATACCTGCACAGCCAACATAAGGACATCCACTGTCAGCGCTGCGTTTGTGGGTTCATACTATGCTGGTATTGTCAGCGGGCCTGCCCAGAAGCTTGATTGGTTCCCCAGCAAACCCCCAGCAGCTGGTTGCGTCAGACAGTCCTATTCATAAACCAACTGTGGCCACTGTCTGCCCTTGCATGCCGTGCTCCTGCCAGTGCAGCTCTGAGCCCATCTCTACGCCAAACACACTCATATTGCAACGCACTCGTGCCTCTTGCGGGCAGTGATGAAGTAAACGGTCTGAAAGCAACGATATAGTTGTATAATCAACATCACTTAGCAGCGCTTGGTGACAGTTGACTCCATGCAGCAAAGGACGTAAGCCTGACTTACTTGAGTACCCTTAGGCGGTCAGTCTCGCTGATTGCGACGTAGCTCTCATCTTTACTGAGCGCCACTCCATTGGCATAGTAGAGGCCGGTGGCCAAGACATGCGTGGTGCGGTTGTGGGGGTAGTAGGCCAGCAGCCGCCCCTGCGGCAAGCCCTGCAAGCAGAATGCACAATGCCGGCTAAGCCGACATCCCAAGAATGTAACTTGTGGTGTTGAATGGCACACAACCCCTGCACATAGCCTGCGCGTACACCTGCCTACTTTGCAGGACCGCTACAGGACCTACACTGCAGACGCTCCGTCCCTTCAGTGGCCCAGAAGACCCACAGCCGCTGCAAGCAGCTTCAAGCACAGGCCAAAGCATCTGCCAAGAATTCCGCCGCTGCTCAGACTCATCACTGCAGACCCCGCCAACAAACAGGACATCATGCATGAGCGCATGCGCAACATCTGGCAGTGGTACAATGGGACGGTCTCACAAGCGCACCTGCAACATGCCCAGCGCCCAGGCTTTGTAAGTGTCATAGAAGCCTGCTTTTCTCTCAATGGTCACGATATGACTCACATCGTTGACATGCTGCGCATTCCTGCAGGCACACACACCATGGCAGCAACCACACATCAAAACCCCAGCCCTGCAGATGCTAAACCCCGGCCAACTGACCACGTGATTGGCCCATGATGCCCTGACTCCAGATATGAGAGCAGGCAGACCATCCTGGACTAGAACCATGCTACAAGCCGCCACAGCTGATAAACACAGCCACAGATTGCAGGCTGCATGTTTCACACCCTCACATGCACCCCAACCCTCAGTGTACCACACCTATGTGTGCTTTCGCTGACAGAGTCCGTGATCGCAGGCTGCCTGCTTTCACACACTCACAGCCCTCACATGCACCTCAACCTGCAGTACCCCGCACCTGTGCGTGCTGATGTTGACAGAGTCGGTGAAGTAGATGGTCCCGTCTTTTGCAATGTCCAGGTCGTTGGCATAGGTGATGGGGGTGTTGGGCTGGATCGGCGAGCTGCTGCTCACCCTGTTGGTCAACATCACCACCTGCTTGCTGGTGGTGTTGAGCAGGATGAGGCCCTGAACACCCCAGGATGTTGTTTGTGGGAATGAGAGAGTGAGAGAGGAAGAGGCAGGACAAACAACAACATGAGAAGGGCGTGGGGAAACATGAGGCAGCGGGCGCCCCAGGTGTGGACACAACAACAAGACAGCCACGCTGCACCACAAAACAGCAGCAAGACAGCAGCATCGTGAAAGGGATGTCATGAAAGAGGGGACAACACAGCATTTTGCAATTGTCCCAACCCTCCGTGACATTTTGGTACCTTGATGGACTGGTCAGCTCTCGTCTTGGTGTCAACAAACAACTTTCAAAAGCCCACCTTCAGAACTTCACAGACGACCAAGTTCCCTGCTGCATCAAAGGCGGTTCCAAGGGGGCGGCCTGGGCCCAGGTGCGCCACTGGCTCAGGGTCCAGCTGCGTGGAGGCATCGGGGTTTTGCGGTGCTGCTCGCACAAAACCATACTTGTCCACCATAATCAAGTGCCCATCAGGGCATACAGTAACTGACTCTGCGCATGGACAGGAAAACAGGCCACGTCACAACAGTTCCGAGGTGCATGCCAGGCGCTGCTTGCACCTCCCCAGGATTTGTTCAACAAGAGGTGTCGGATGAAACAGACACTGACCGCCTCTGCGCTGCAAGCAAACATAGTTCGTGATAGCATGCAGTGACCGAATCTGCGCATGCGCAAGTGACAACGCCAGGTTGCAGCGTGTCACAGGAAGGCAACATGCACCGACGTTGGCCCCTGCTGGTGATGAACACCTGCTGAGAGTCCTTCCGCAGCTGCTAGTGCCCTGCACGATGCGTGCTGCTTTGCACACACCTGAGCCATGTATCTGTCCCTCAAATAGTCTTGTGGGTTTCATCTCGTGTTTGAGCTTGAAGAAGCCCTGCAACACAGTGATGAAGATTGGGCAAAATGCCTTGACCCACTTTGGAGTTGCGCACCAACTACCTGGCACAGGCGACAGTTGGCCCCACCAGCTGCTTTGCTGCAGGCTACGAGCTTGGAGCCTTTCGCCTGCTTTTGCTGGTGCTGCAGACGTACCTTATCAATGGGTGATGGCTTGTATGGGTAGACGGAGGCCGGCACGTGTTGTGCATACTGCTTGACAGCCGGATAGGGCAGGGGCAGCTTGATCCAACCTAGTGGAAAGATGTTGTGCCTGATCAGTCACCTCTTCATCCGCTTGTAACGAATGCTGTCGAAGCACTGCCATGTGCGCTGCTGAGCCTGCCTTGGCCCTTCACACCGAGTGAAGTCTGAACACAGCCCACTGAGTGCTCAGTGCAGCAGCGGCATGCCTACCAGCTGATATGCACGCCAATACGAAGGCAAACGCAAAGCATCCGTTCCTGGCTGAGGTCATGTCGGTTGGGCGAGCATACAGCGTCTGCACGTTTTTCGAATTTGATCTGCGACTGCACTTGCCTTGAGGTCGTTGAGCTGTACTAGGTGGAACGGCGTCAAGCTTGCCACTTTATACATTATACATCAAAACACGACCTTAAAGCTTATGCACCCCAATGTGCCCTGCTGGTTGTCATTCTGCTGAATGTTGTACTGCAGTACTGCACCCTCAACCCTGTGCTTCGCTGCCCTGCTCTACTGGATGGAAGTGTCCAGAATCTTTGGACCTGGTTCCAATCTTTAAACTAATTCCAATGATTGCACAAACCGCAAGCATCTTGTGTGTTTCCTCCCTTTCAGGACTCCACCTCTTATTAAGATTAGTGTGCGGGGGAGGAACTATCAACCCAATTTGCTGTCGCAGACGCCCCGCCCCCAGGTTGTAGAAGCATGCTGTCTCCCTGCCAGCAAGTGGGCGTACGGCTTCCACCCACCCACCATGACGCTCATAAGGCGGAAGCGCAGCTTGTGCAGCAGCCCTCGCGACCGGCTGTGGTTGATGAGGGGGTAGTTCTGCACCCTGCATCCATGGCGGGCACAGGCAGCAGCCATCTCAGGGCATGCAGTGCACGCTCAGGTCCAGCACCTGCACATCGCCCTGCCTGCGTCCAACACCTCACGCACATACGCAAAGGCATGTAAAAGCCCTGGACTAACATTTGGGCGGGTGCTCAAGCAGCACCACGCACCTGCGTGCTGTGGCGAGCTGCCGCAGCGTTGCCAGGGACGTCTCCCAGTCACCCTGTCGCACACAGCCCAACATGAGGGTGATGCAGTTGCCGCCCAGGACATCTGCAGCAGAATGCATCGACGACAGCAGGTGTGAGGTAAATGTCTGAACATCAACACTACCGTAATGACTCACCGCTGATGCTGCCACACCTCACAGCACAGCAGCAGTGCGCACCAATTTACAGGTTGCTGCATGCAGTCTTCTGGCCCCTGTTTGTCACACTTATGGGCTCATGCAGGGGCCAGAAGGTTAGGTGCATGCAGAGGCCCAAACCAAGTGTGTTGCACAAATGTTAAACCCTGAGCTTTAGCTGTGTGGTCAGCCTAACTCACCTGACAGCAGCTGCATCAGGACGCTGTTCTGATAGCCAACAAACTCGGCACTGCCTTCCTGCGCCAACTGCCTCAGCACTGTTCAGACAGGGCACAGCACGCAGCGCACAGCACACATCGGCTCAGCTATGGGAGTCACGACAAAACGCTCGGCACAATGGCCTGCGGTTCTGCTTGCAACCACCGGTCAGCGCGTAGCAGCTCGTCGCCATGCAACGCTGCAGATATCTTTCAAACCCCTGCACTACCAGCAGCACTAAGCAGAGCCTGCCGGCCCATCCACACACCCTGCACACCTCATCCCAAGTCGAAGCATTGCTGCATTTGCCAGGCTAGGGTTCACGAGCAATGACTCCACCTGACCGAGAGAAAGGCACCAATAGACAAACCCACTCACTTTGCAACCCCTGCAGGTTCACGTGCATGCAGCGACGTCTTTTGGCAGATCCAGTCAGGTGCCGGGCAGATCTGCTCTAGGCTCTAGAGCATCAACAGTTTGATTGATCCAGACCCACCTACCTCGCGCAAAGTCCAGCAGGGACTTGTTGAGCAACACACCCTCTCTGAGCAGCAGCACCTCAGGGTCCATAGCCAGGCGCTCAGCCCCAGGCATGTCCACAAACATCAGCCTGGACATCTGCAAGGCAGATACCAGGTGTTGAAATACAGCTGCCAGGCCACAAAGCAGTCGCAGATCTAGATGCGTGCCATTCAGCCACTCCACGTGGCATACATGTACAGAGATGGTGGCGATGATGCTGTCCTGATTTTTGGCGCCCTCGCACACGCGCAGCTGCGGTAGGGCTACTGAACAACCACATGTATATGCTCACACCCAGGTGCTGAAACATGGTTGTTGCAAGTCAACATTCTGCAATTGCTGCCCGGAAGTAGCGGTCAACAGCGTGCTTGAGGCAACAGCTGTCAGAAGGCAGGCAGCAACCGTGGGGTGGCAGGCATGCCAGTGGCCCCACCATGACTCGGTCCTCCTCGCCATGCACAGCCGCTGGGGTGTACTGCGCCAGAGTGATGGTGAAGATGGCTGTGCTGCGCTCATGCACACTGCCCAGGTCCATCATCTGGTGGCAGAGGCAGTGATGGTGGCAGCCACACACAAGATAAACCTTTTCAACCCCGTGTGCGTGTCGGGGCGCACTTTTTGAGACTAGCCTGTTGACATGTCAACATGGCCATCATGACATGTACCTACTGGTTGCAACTCATGTGTCAACACATGCACACCGACAGAACCACAACCCCGTGTTGGAGTGGACTGTGCTGGGCTGTGGCCATGTGCCACACAGGTCTGCACAAGTGCCCCGGCTGCTGTGTAGTACAGTGACAGCTTACAAGCACAAAGCACTGAACTAATAGTGCCGGCCTCTGCAGCTGCAGGCAACAGCTGCTGGCACACCGTGCTCATCAAATGAGCAAGCCCCCAGCACACTCAAGCCCCCCTGCACCGCCCCTGACCTGTGTGTCCCGATTTGCGCGCCCGCTGTTGTACCAGCCCCTGAGCTCCTCTGCATTCTTTGCCACATGTGTGCTGAGGCCTGTCACAACAGGGCCCTCTGTCACGTCCTCCATAACCTGCAGGACACAGCATGGCACAGCATGGCACAGGACGCAGCATGCCAGTCGCACCCCAGGCCCCCAACAATGCAGACAGGCAGTCGGTAATGGATGAGCTCTGCAGGGTGGGTGAACAGAACGCTGCACTGCATCAAGGTCCAGCTGCGTCTGCTGTGCTTGCCTATCTCAACGGTTTTGTACAATCCTGCTACTCCCCGGCAATGCAGCGTCCAGCAGGATAGGCTGCCCTTTGCACTGAGACACTGCAGAGCCACCACCACTGATTCAGTATCCAACACCATCCACAGAGCCCGGCAACTGCTATTGGGGATGACTCACTGGCAGGTTGGGTGCCCCAGCAGGGCCGCTCCTGCTGTACAAGTCTCTACAGGTTTCATTGTACAACTCCACAAAGCTGCTCTCCACAAAGAAATCAAATCCCTTGCTGCCAGGCAGGCGGCGCTTCTGGGCGACTGCTTCGCCTGCACACAGCCACAAGCGGCGCCAGAGCCGCAGCCGATCAGCATATGATGTGGGTGGTGCAGTTTTGGCATGCTGTGCTGCTGCGCATGCCAGAGGATGCTGGAGGCAAGCATGTTCAGCAGCTGCTGGAAAACAGAGCACCGAAAACTGGAGCTGCACACACAGTGCTAGAGTGTCTGATCAGCAGGCTCAACCTGCCTGGGCCAGGCACCAGCCTGCCACCCTGCTACACTGCTTGATCAGCAGATTTCCATTTCCCCAGCGTGCTTCCGCAGATGCCACTGAACCCTAGCGACGGCCACAGCCACAGCTGCTGCCTGGATGTTCCCCGCCCAGCTAAGTACTGCTGCTGCCAGCGCCTCTCACCGACAGTGACTGCCTTGCCGTGCACCAGCCCAAACAGCTCGTCGATTGCCAGGTGCACCAAGCCATCCCCATCTGTTGTGCCCCAGGTCTCTCTGCCCCTGGTGCCCTCAAGCGTGCTGGACTTGCCTGCACCTGAGGTCTCAGTGTCAGCAGGGGCAGCATGGTGATGCCACACAGTTGCACATGGATTGCTGCAGGCATAGGGACAACGAAGTCTGCTGCTGCAACTGCATTGAACAGCATGACCCTTGATTTGGACACGAGTACTGACTTGCGTTGCTTGAGCTGGCATGCTGCAAGGACCATTGATAAAACCAGCAGCACGGCATCATCTGCAGCATCATGGCTGTTGCAGCAGCGCAAGCAGCTGCTGTGTCCTCACCTGTGGCCCCCGTGAGCAGGACACAGACATTGTACCCCTCAATCAGCTTGCATACAAGAGGCAGGATGGTCCTGTCATGTATGTCCTGGTTGGTAGAGCCAGAGCCATAGCAGTAGGTTGCATCAAACTCATCCTCCCTGCAGAGCATAGAAATACAGACTGGTTTTCCCAGAGACAGGCAACCCATCTGCCTTGGCATGTCTGCATGCTCATCTGGCGCTGCTGCTCCTGCTGCTACCATCATGCACTGCTACTGCTGCATCTGGCACGTAAACACACCCCTGCATCTCTCAGGTTTGAGGGGGTTGAGCTACTAGTAGGTGCTGAGAGGGCTCACGGTTTTGGCTGCAGGGACCCTGGCCTCACAACAGCTACACGCCGTCTGCTTGTCTGTATGTCCTGGCGTGCACCTGCACAATGACAGAAACAGCTGCTGATTCAGATTTCGACCCCTAGAAATCAAGTGCATGGCGTGCTGCTTGCCTCGCAGGGCACCAGCCAGCGTTGGGTGGCAGCGCTGTGGGCACTTTCTGCCAATCACCTTGTGCACCTCCATGCAAGCGAACGACAGTGTCAACAGGAATGCCAGGTGAGATCCTGGTCCACTCAGGGCGTGCTGTGGTGACGCCCATTTGAAGTAGACCTAGATTTGCGCAGCAGCATGCTCCTTCACCAGTTGTCGCTGGTGTGCTGTGAGACAGTGCCCGGAACCGGGGAGGTAGCAAGATTTCCTGTGGAGTCGCTGGTGTGCTGCTGCTGCCAGTCCCAGAGCTGATTTACTGTCTGCAAAAGCTGTCAGCTGCTGCACCACACCATAACTGAACTGAGTCTGAATAAAGCTGATTGAAGATTCTAGCTGCAATTGGTTTATGAGTGGACTGTGTTGAGCTATGCAGAGGTATGGTGGGAGCACCTGCTGAGCAGGAGTCAAGACGGGCATGCAAGTGATTCCACAAATAGTTTTGCCGATGCTGGTAATCTCAAAGTGTGGTTTGGTTGGAACGTCAGCTGTTCTGCGATTCAAACTTAGATCATCAACTGACGATTGTATGCATTTTCTCCCTTCGGTCTCAGCGACGCTGTATAGTTTTCACTTGTCGTCACCAACATTTTATGCGGGTGGCATCACCTAGCTAGTACACATGAATTCAGACAGTAGATACCCGCCCCACTGCCACAGTTCACTCATTCAAACTCAACCATGAGGCCTTAGTCTTGGTGTTACCACGATGAGGGCAGGGATTAGTTGAAGGTGACACACCCACTTTTTTTACCAGGCTCCCCGAGAGGCCCTACCCCCTGGGGCACTGCCTGGAAGGGGAAAGCCCTATGCCCCCCCCCCTCCCCAAGGCCCCAGACTGCCCTGTTTTCAAGGCAATTTGCAGGCTTTGCAGCAGTCCGTCTTCAAGGCCCAATGCCCCCACCCATGGGGGCATGCTCGTGAGCCAGAATGCCCCAAGCCCTCCCCCCTGCTGAAAAAAGTCCCTGTGGCAGTTTCAAATAATCTCTACCCTGAGAAGTAAACACCTTGTGTCAAGCAGAGCTGGTGTCACCACTCTCTGCATTGGCAGACATCACCATGCGACAGACAGCAGCACCACAGGGTCCTGCTTGCTGATTGCATTATTCCCAGGGAGAGTGTGGTGTTTCCTGCTCATATGAGTTGATTGTCAAGCAGCCAACCTCGCCGATGTGCAGCCGAGCCAGCAGTCAGGGTGCCCGACAAGCTTGCTGCACGAGCATCCAGCAGCACCTCCCGTTGAGTCAGTCAATTGTCAAACACACAAGCAACGCAATGGTGCTGCAAGGACGCCCCAACACAGCCACTGACAGCAGCAGCGGGCTTGCTGCAGGACCAACTGCATGGCAACCCAGCAGAGGAATTGCCCTCAAAACCAACGCTAAGCAACAACTGCATGCAGCCACAGGGCTGTACAGGCACTCGACAGCAAACAACTCATCCTGCGGCTATCACTGGATGCATCAAGGGCATGCAGCATCACTCAAGTGTGCTGTTCAATGCCGCGCCAATCCATGTCATTTGGGTAGTTCCGCGCACAAGCATCAGCAGTTGGGGTGTAATGCTGACCACACATGTGTGACGACCATGAAAAGCCCACTGCCAAGGTTGGCATCCCAACAAACCCGTGTGTGTCTGTGTTGAGTCAACTGCTGCCACCAGCGACGTTTCTCAGCACCTGAGAGCGCACCTCGGAGCGCACAAGCCTCATTAATGCTTCACATGCTGCGACATCAACATGGTGGCCAACACCAACGTTGGAGCCTCCCTTTCTAGCACTCCCACCTCAGATGCACACTCCTCCTCCCTGCGCAAACCTCCACCTTCAATCCCACAACACATCTGCTGCTTAGGCAGTGGTGTTTGCCTCAGGGGCAGGGCTGGCCAGTGTTGCGTTGACCAGAGTTGCATTCACAAGTGTTGCGTTCACCAGAGTTGCGTCCACGGGGGTCTCAACTACCTCCGTGAAGTTGCCAACAGGCAGCGCAGGTGCGGTGACATTAGCCTCCGGTGCTGTGACAGCTGCCGCAGGAGGGGTGACAGTTGCCTCGGGTGCGGTGACATTGGCCTCAGGGGCTGTGACAGCTGCCGCAGGTGGGGTGACAGTTGCGTCCGGTGCTGTCACGTTCGCCTCAGGTGCGGTGACAGTTGCATCGGGTGCTGTGACATTGGCCTCGGGTGCTGTCACATTAGCCTCGGGTGCAGTAACAGTTGCATCGGGTGCTGTGACATTTGCCTCAGGGGGTGTGACAGTTGCTGCAGGCTCTGTGACAGTTGCCTCGGGTGCAGCCACGGGGCTAGCCAGGGGTGCTGTGGTCGTCACCACTGGCCCAGTGGGCACAACAGCAGGGGCTGGGACCACAGGTGCCTCCACTGGTGCCTCTAGTCCAGTCTGTGTAGGGACAGTGGTCTCCTCCAGGACTGGGGAGGCAAGGGGCTCAGTGACGTTGGCAAGGGTAACGTTGTCGTCCGCAAGGGTAGCGGTGGTGTTGTCGGCGACCAGAGTGGCGTTGTCAGGGGTGACGCTGGCGGCAATGGGTGGGGTGGTAGTCACTGGCAGGGGGGCCGTTGTGGTCACCAGGGTGCCGGCAGGGACTGTCACGTTAACAGCCTCCAGATCGGGGGTGGTGGTGGTGGTGGCGTTGGTACTGCGCGGGCGGATGGAGGTGCTGCAGGGAGGGAATGAAAGGCACATGGGCAAGCAGCGGCGGCAGAACATGCGTCACCATACAGTGCTGTGGCGTTGACGCAGTGCCACAGTGAGCTTGCATGTGTGTGCGCATGCGAAGCAGTGAGGTTGCTCAGATACAGGCTGTTTTGAGTGTGATGTGCCGGTAGCATCAGATCTGCACCATGTATCCTCGGCTGAGGCAGCCTCAGCCCAAGAGAGAGGGGGGGGGGGTAGGTTCAAAACCTAAACCCTAACCCAAGTATCTGGCCTGCCAAGCCGCACACATGTGCAGCTTGGCCGAGACAAGCTGAGCCTGCCGGTAGTGAGACTGTCGTACCTGGTGCCGTTCCTCCTGGGCAGGTTGGCCACAGGGGGGCAAGGGGCAATGCCACATGTCCTGGCGCAGAAGTGGTTCTCAACGATGTACCACTCGCGGCACTTGCCAAAGTCACGCTGCAGGCCAAAGACAAACCCACCATAGTGTGAGACAGCAATGGGATGTTCTCGTGTTATCGTGCCAAGAAGACAGTACAAAATGTCATTCTATGAGGGATCCAGCCACAGACAGCAGGGCTGCACCTCCACACCGTTCTGTCACGGGCACAGCACTAGCAGTGACCAAGCCACAGCGCACCTGTTGCTGGCAAGTGTACTGCTGGTCGGGCTGGATGTCATCACAGATAGCGGGGTTGCCGGGCTCGTTGAAGCCAGCGCTGCTGCCTGCATCACCCTGGTCATCGGAAGAGTCCTGCGCACATACCAAATCATGCGGTGCACATAAACTTTATGTGACAGAACAGCCTGAGGGACGTGTCACACGTGCTGCTGAGTTTTCTTCATAATGGGAGACATTATCACTTGTGGTTAGAGGGAGGGGGAGAGTGTCCCAGCAGCCGGCCACGCCCTCAACAGCCAGGCGAGCCTTACTGCCTGGACCCATGTCAGGCATAGAGCTCACAAGATCAGGTGACGCCAGGACAGTGCGCTGACAGAAGGTGTGCAGCGTACACAATCAACCAGAAAGTATGTATAAGCCGACAAGGTGCTTCCATCTGTGCTCAGGCGTGCTGACATGAGGGGTGATTTTGGGGCCTGCTGTTGTACCTGGTAATCGTAGCAGGATGGGTAAAAGCTCTGGTGGTGACCACAAAAACATAAACATCTACACTATGTGTGACGAGTGTGTCCAAGGAACCCCCAGGCCCTGTCAACGCAAGAGCACGGGCTGCCTTGCTGACATGTCCTCCATGTAGTATATCATTTCATGAGTACGGTGCTACCACCCAGCTAGACAGTCATTTCCTGCAGGGGCTTTAGAGGGAGATGGTGAGGAGCCATGCACACACGTACTACCAGAGACACAGTGTGTCAACACGCTCAGTGAAGACGACAGTCACAAGCACAGCTCACGAAAACAGCAAGCATCTATAATCAAGTTGAGCTTCTGAGTGCCACTCCGGAGGTCTGTGCTCACAGCCCGAGGACGCACCTGTTGCTCGCCCTGCTCCTCCTGGCTCTCAGAGGGGCAGCGGCCGCAGGTGTACAGGCAGTAGTTGCCCTCCTTCATGAAGTCGGCATCGCAGGCACCAAAGTCTTTCTGCTCTCACACAAAACCCATCCACACACACATATGGGGCAGCGAGAAAAAGCAGCACCCAACAGTGAGAGGAATCATGCTTGGCTGTGGCTTCACTTGTGAGTACGCAGCGGCAGGCACCGAAGTCTTTCTGCTCAAAGGACACCCATGCACACAGATGCATATGGGGCAGCAGGCACAGCAGCACCCAACAGTGAGAGGCATCATGCTTGGCCACAACCAAAGTCTTTCCGCGCACACATGACTCCCATGCGCACAGAGACGTATGAGCAGCAGGCAAACGGCAGCACCAAACAGTGAGAGGCATCATCCGGCTTGGCTGTGCTTGCATGGCTGTTGATGCAGCTAGCACAGGTTGTGGAAGCATGCACTGAGTCTGTACATCTTCATGGATGTGCCAAACGCACGTTGCACCTCTGCCAGCTGACCCCCCCCCGGGCACCAAATGTCTACCAATTTCCAAAGCACCAAGCTGCAATACCAACCTGCTGCTGGCAGGTGAACCTCTGGTCTGGAGCAATGTTGGTGCACTTGTCCGCCTCCTGTGGAGGGTTCTGCAGACACCATGGCAGCAACAGCAGCAGACACACATCATAAGCAACTGCTGCTGTTGCAGAACCTGCTGTGGGACATCGACAGCGCGCAGCATCTGCAACCGAGCTTTACCACGTAGATATCCTCTCCGTCTGCTCCCTTCATCCATTTGCCGCCCTCTGCGTGCAGAAGAAAGCAAGTCAGACAGCTTCGAACGGTCGGCGGGGGCGTGGGATGGTCGTGCACTCCGCATTGATCGAGCGACGCTTGAAACATGTCAACGCACCAATCAACATGCGGCTGCGTGAGGCTGAGGCTGAGACCATCAGCGCTGCCAACACGACGCACACCAGACTGTTCTTCAACATCTTGCAGGAATGTGTAGATGTCACGCAAATGCTTGCAACAGTTAATCACAGGCGAATTGTGGAGGTGTGAAGGTTGCAAGCGGGGAAAGACGCTTGGGCGCAACACATGTTACAAGAACTCGTCACCCCGTCGGTGGCGGTTGGGCGCTGGCTTCCGCCCCCTTCCGCCGGTTACTCATCAGCGCCAAGGGCAAACAATCGACCCTTGAAATGGACATTAACTGCACATTCGATCAAGTTACAATATGCTGTTGCTGCCCACAATAGCAAGACAGGCCCGGACAGTCTGTCTGCTCCTGCCTCCTTGAGAGCCACACCACAGCTCTGAGTATGACATGCAGCCTCAACGCACGGCATCTGCTGCCTGTCCCAACTGCCTACACAATACGCTCCAGCTCCTTGGCATACACCAGCGTGTGGTTGATGAGCTCCATGTGCTGCGCGCCAGCCTCGTCATCCGCTGCAGCCTTGTGGAAGTGAATCTTGCCATCAGTGACGGTCCATCCACGCTGCGCGCAGGCGAGGGGCAGGGGGGAGGGGGTGCGCGCGCGGGGGGGGGGGGGCAACAGGGTCAGGTGGAACAGTCAGGAAGCTGGAGCACATGCACAGCTGGCACCCCCCCCCCATTTCTCATGAATGCTGGAAACCCACGACTGTCGCATATCCACACCCAGCAAAACAATGCAAGATGCCTACTACAGCTGTCGGTGCTTCGCCAGAAAAGCAGCAGCTCCAATGTTTTTTAGGTGTTCAGCACCAACCCCTGACTAGGTGGGCACCTGCCCAGGTGCACCGTTTACGCAGGGTGCTGTGCGTTGCCAGCGGTAGCAGCCAGCAGGCGCGCAGCAGCGAAAGCGGGTCTGCCCCGCAGCGCCAGAGCCCCACAGCCCAGTGCTGACGAAGTTGGCTTTACGCAGCTCTAGAGTGTTGCTGCCAGGTGCGCAGCACCAGCACCTGAATAGGTGGGCACCTGCCATTTAAACTGGGTGCTGTGTGGGTGCCAGCGGTAGCCAGCAGCAGCAGAGAAAGTGGGTCTGCCCTGCAGCGCCAGAGCCCCACAGCGCAGTGCTAAAGAAGCTAACTTTGCGCACCTGCTTGGCATAGGCCTCTGCCTCCTTTGAGCTCTTGAACATCATCAGCTTCTGCGCGTCACCCAGGCTCAAGTTGCTGTACGCCGCCTCGCTGCAGCTGGCGATCTCCTCCCTGCAGGCAGGCAGGCAGGCAAGCAGCCACGGTCACACAGCGTGTAAGAAGCGAAGTAGACCTGGCCTTCATAGCTTCAGATGCAACATTGGTTGATGGTTGATTGTGGACTTGGAAGTGAAAGTTTGTTTGTCTGGAGCACACCTTGCCAGCCAGTGCCAACAGCCGTGCTAAGACAAAGACATGGGGTGTTTAGCAGGGTTTGGAGACAGCATGTCTGCAGGCTGACCAAAGAACTGCCAGCAGCTGGCACAACGCGCCATGCCGATCCACAGCACGGCCGTTCACTGATGCGCAAAACATGACAAGATGGGTGCCAGTGCCACCGCTCAAAAGTCACACTGTGTGCATCTGGTCAGCACGCACAAACACACACTGTATCCATGTCGGTCCAAGCCACCTACCTCACTGTTGCACTCAGCTGGTCGACACAGAAGCTGCACTCTGGGGGCAGCTTGCTGCCTGCTGCCAAGACCTGCATTCAATTGCACAGCGCAGCACCACAACACACATGCTGTGGCATCAAGACCACAAACTGGCAGGACGACATGCACAGCTACGCATGCAAATGGCAACAGCTCGGAGTACACGGCCTCTTATCACTGCCCTTCAGCAACATCGCTGGTGTTAGCCTTTGTGTGAGCGCTTACAACTACTGCAGGCTCCTGCTGCCCTGCAGGACAAGCCCTTGAATAAGAGCCGCGCCTGCTGTCGAAGACACGCTGACTAAACCCTGGACGGCGCTGTGCTGCCACAACGCAATTCAAGCAGGGGCAGACTTTGGCGTAGCACTGCATGCGCGCGTGCAGTGCGCACTGTATAGACACACACCCACCCACCAACCCTCCTGCTATCACACCTTGTTGTATGCTCCCTCCATGAGCCACTGCTCCAGCTGAATGGCTGCCCGCACATGCTCTGTTGCCATGCCCTGCAGCAGCACATCAGCGCACGCAGCAACAGTCAGGGCCAACACAAACCACCTCATCCAACTGATGCTGCAACCCACTGCCTCCCCACAAACACGCAAACCTGCTGAACATATCTACAAGCTGCCGGCATGAGTCGCTCAGCAACGCGCACAGGGCTGCAAAACCTGCAAGGACCTCTCTGGCCGGCCGTCAACACTGCAACATGCGTCAACCACTTGAGTTGGGCATGCCGCAGTTTTGTTTTGCAGGGTTTGTTGGACATGCAGGGTTGTGTGCTGCATGACAGCATGTAGGTCGTCATGCAGATCTGGGTGCATAGCTCCATTGCATCCCATGACACGGCCAGGGGAACAGTGTTCCAGCTGCTGAAGGCTACAAACAGACACAAGATATGCAGCTAACTCAAGTCCGCCCGGCACATGCGCAGCACAGCATGACATGCGCGCCATGGTAGTGCACAGCGCAGCGTCAGTTTGCTTCTTCAGCAACCCTTTGTAGCACAAAACAGTGCGACGACAAGCACAAACAACTTTGAGGGATCCAACACTCCACTATGTATAGAGGTTTTGTGTTTCCTCACCTGTTCGGGGATAAGCTCCAGGTCCGTGTGAAACTCAGCAATGCGGTTGGCCAGCAGCAGCCGCAGCAGGTTGAGCCCCGCAAACACCCACTCCTGCGGGGCTTGGGGCATCACATGCCTGCAGGACGCGCAAGGCTGTTGGAATCAGTATGTGCAGGACCGCATGCGTTGATCGCAGGCAGCTTGTGCTGACTGCAGCAGATGCTGGCAGCGCTCTGTGACAGCAGATCAACTAGATGGCGCAAGGCATGGCAGCAAGGCAAAAGCAGCAACAAGTATGTCGCCGATTGCGTCATGTGTGTCTCACCGTGTGTCATCATAGAATGTCTTCAGCTGTGTGAAGGCACTCTCCTGCGCATCTTCATTCTGCGACTTGAGCGCAACCAGCACTGCATGCTCATAAACATCTCCTGCAGACACCAGCAGCACAGCAGACAAAGCAGCACCACTGGTTGATGCATGGCTACTGAACTCCTGTGCCGCCACAGCTAGTCTCAACTTTCGCAACGTATGGAGCTTGGCGATGCCAAGCGCCTACATGGCTGTTGAGTGATGAGCTACTGCTCCCAACGGCCCATCATCCTGCAACCTCATGCAGTGGGTACAGTCAGCTGGACCGAGTGTGCACATGCAAGGTTCAGCGTATTCAGCTGCTGCTGCAAATGATCTGTGCAGGCAGGCGTGTGCCACTCACGTGCCAGCTGCAGCTCCTGCTGTGCTGTTGGGCTGCTGCTGTCGTTGTTTGGGGGCACTGCAGGTAGCTGAATGAGCTTGACCTGCAACCAACAGCACACCTTGTCAGCAAACCTATCAGCATGGTCACAAGGTGAGGTAGCTTGGTAACACGACTGACCAACAGCTGCACGACAAGGGCACTGCTCAACTGCTGACTTCAAGCCCTTACCCTGAGCTGGGTCAGGAGGGACTGTGCTGTCGTGGCATCGCCCTTCTTATAGGCCCCCTGCACCAGAGCCAGTGGTTCTGTCAGCTTCAGCAGCAGAACGCCCAACAGGTGTCCTCTACAATAACCCACTGCAGACCTTGAGCTTGTCGAGCAGCTGCTGGGCCTCCTTCAAGAGAGACATGTCCTCTGATCACTTTGTCAACCAAAGATATGGTAGGCCTTTCGTAGGCAAACAAACTGTTTCAACTCAAAGATACAGTATCTGTTTCTACCACCAAGCAACCGATCCTGTCCTGGCTCGGCTTTGCGATGACGAGAGATGAGTTTGATCTGAGGGACCTGAGCCAACCTCGACTTTGACAGAGCGTCACACAACCACTACACGCAAACGAGCGAAAGGGACACCGCCCTGCACAGACAAAGTGACACAACCAGCAGGTTTGAACCCCCAACCAGCTGGCTGCAACTGCCCTGAGGGTACAATGTCAGCAGCTATGCCCAGCAACACAATTACAAAACACTCTGACTCTCTCATATTCAGCTGACTTGCTGTCATAGCGGCCATGTCATGCTGGGTCAGCACTGCCGCCAGCTGCACCAGGGTGTGTCAATTGATTGCAAGCACCTGGTCCTTGCCATGTCACGCGAGGACCGTACATCAGGACATGCTTCTACTGAGATAATTTGCAACGCTGTCACTACAGGCTCGCTGCGAAATTAGCCAGGTGCAATACAGGGGGCACGTTTCTGAAGTCACGACACAGTTGCAACAGCACCGTCGTGGGTGACGGGGGTCACATGGTCTGTGCAGCTTTGTGCTGGCTTTGACACGCGGCAAACGCTTGGTCAAGCTGTTCCATATTATTCATAGCCTACCCATATCGTGGCATTGTAATAAGATCGCAGAGGCTGAAGCTGCCGTGTCTGTCAACGAAAAGAAGTAGTAAGTGATGCATACCCTACCCATATCGTGGCACCTTTTCGTACTGTGCTCTTGCGGCAGTGGTGGGCTGCTGCCAAGCTGCCATGTTGCTGCACCTGACCAGTGGGAACTGGACGCTTTCTTGCAAAGTACGTTGCTGAAGGCTGTTGACAGCAAGAATGGATCACCGTCATTCCATACAGTAGTACTTACACACCAAATACGCCCCACAACACATTGGCAAAGCCCATGTTTCAGGGCAAAAACAACTTCGGAGCCCTTCCCTGGGGCATCTGAAGGACCCTTGGCGCTATGCTGACTGCGCCGATCCGACCTTGCATACATTCAGCAAGCCGTCGCGTAACGAACGACATAAAAGTACTGGGCACTCCGAGACCCATCCGACTCAGTGGGTCTCACTCCAACTTCTACTTCACTCACACTTCAGCTTCTACCTTTGTCAGGTAGAAGACAGATGCTGGGAGCGACAAACTGAAAAAGCCCCAGTGCACTGCAACATGCTCGGATATTTTGGCAGTGCAGCAGGCTGTGGTGACCACAGTAGACCAACAGCAGCACACCACAAGCAACGACAAGCAACGACAGGTGCAACAGCAGCACACCACAAGCAACGACAAAATCCGCTCCTATGCAGGTGCATGTTCGGCGTCACAGGTTTCAGGTGCATGCACTGCCCTGCACGGCTCCAGTTGCAAGTAGCTGCTGCCTATGCCCTGCAAACAATAGTGTACGTTGTGCGTAGTTTAGTAGTCCTTTGGCTTGTAGAAGGACAGTTCGACCTTGTAAGGGTCCAGCACGTAGGAGTCCTTGATCTCAGCATGTGTGGCCTCCGTCGCATCAGCAGTTTTGATGTAGCTCACAAACTGGAAGGTACCATCGGAGTACTTGACGTTGTGCAGGCGGCTGTTGACGGTCATGGTGCCGTGGTACACGGTAGCAGTGACGACCTTGTAGTGCTTGTGACCGTACTCGTAGTCATACTCAGAGGCAGCAGTGGCCTGCAGCTGTGCTGGTGTGCTGGCGATGGTGCAGCTCTCCAAAGCCAGGTCGGCAGGCAGGCTGCTGACGATGGCATTCGTGAAACGGTACTTAGATCCCACGATGGTCAGCACCTGCAGGAAACAACCAGAAAGTGTCAGAGCTTTGTCGCACTAGTTGGGCGCTAAAGAGACAGAGGGGCTAGGCATGGTGTCGACAGCATGACAGCTTATTTGCCAGCTCCCATTCAATGTCACCACGCCCAAGGCTTTGCCTGGCTGCTGGATGCTGTGGCATTGAGGGAACAAAGGAGGCATGGAGATGTTCAGGGGGTTTCAAGCCTGCTTCCAACTTCAATTCACACACAACTCGTGAGTTGTAACTGGTATCCGAGCGCTGTTTCACCCGACACATACATCCAGTGGAGACATCCACTCACCATCTTGTCACAGAAGGGGTGTCCGCACTCATCAGACTTCTCGTTCATGGAGCACTGAGCCACGAATGTTGCAGTCTTGAGCACTTTCTCAGAGACAGCAACACCAGTGCCAATGGGAGTCTCTGCAGCACAACAGGCAGGTGGGCACGACTCAGGTCAGGATCATTGGCATGAGCATCCTGAATGGCATTCATTGATGTTGCGGTGGCAGCAACAGGGCATCATGTTGTGGCTGATGACCAGCCTCATGTGCTGTGGACTGGATTGCACCGTGTGTTGGGACCAAGGGTGTGGAAGCATGCATGTGGCGGCTTTCATTGGCCCGTAAGCTGCTGAAGAGTCCTGGCAGTAATCATGGCAACATAAGCATAGCCAAGGCCGGCTGGAAGAGGCGAGGAGTGTGCAGGTCTATGGTCAGTGGGTCGACAGCACGCTGCCTGGTGATGCCTTGGTCAGGCCAGGCTGACCATGACGGGTGATGTAACAACGTGAGCACCTCACGGTTGACTCACTGACAAAGAGTTTAAAATTGATGTTGCTGCCCTCTGCAACACCCTGTAACTGCTCCCCGCCGCTGCCGCATGCATAGTTGAGGGTATCTTTTGTCACACGACCTTGGTAGGCCCATGTGCTTCCCATGCGCTGCTGCAGAGGGCGAGGTAATTGTGTGGAGCTACTTGCCTGTGATCTGGCAGTCTCCCACTTCCACGGGCTTGTTCAGGTACTGGTTCAGCTCCTTGTTGTAGTAGTGCTTGGCATCGCAGCAGGTCAGACCATACCTGCAGTATGTAACACACGTGGGTGCATGGGCAGGCATGACTCAGTGCTTGAACGCCATAAGAATGGTGATGGCAACATTGCTGTTGAGTGAAAAGCTGCACATGCCCCCACATGAGAGGCAGCAGGCTAACTGCCAGTTTGCTGTTGACTGAAACTGTCGCCCCCCATTGGATGCACCCTGTGACATCGGAAGATGCGTCTATTGTGATTACTGTTGCTTTCCTTTCTGAACAGCTGACGTTGGGCTGAGCTGGGGACAGGCTGGGACACTGTCGGGGGTGGTTAACTCACTCGGAGTAGACAGGAGTGCCCGATGGGAGACAGTTGCGCTTCGTCACGGCGCGAAGGCATGTATCAACTGTTTCGACCTCTCCATAGTAGTCCTCGCCCTGGCTGGGGGAGATAGCCTGAGCGCCTGCCTTCTGACTTCCGGAGGTAGCAGCGAGCCAATCGGCGAAGCTAGGCTTCTTCTCAGCTGCAGCTGCAGCAACAAGGCCAGCAGCCAGCACCAGCACGGTGAAGGAGCGCATATTGGCTCTACTGGAAACCGCCAGGAGTTTTGATGCGCCCAATGCTTCGAGCTACTGTTAAAACAATGTTGTTACGTGGCGAGAAGGTGAAGATGCCTTTAATAGGCTCCACACGTGCGGTGGATTCTTTCCTCGAACCCTTGTCACGGTCAGTCAGTCATTGCAGCCAAGGTATGGACCTTTCGACCAAACCTGATCATCACGATCAGCAACCATCAGGTGAATGCCAACCGCATGCGCAGGTGAATGCCACCATCAGGTCAGCATGGTGCATGGATGCCCCTTGTCCCCTGAGCCCCCTGGGTTACGTACATAACACAATGTTGTTTTTGTGTTACGCACCTATCTGTGAGAGAGATTCAAGTGAAGACATGCATCCCCGGGCAAACCGCATATATTACGGGCAGTACATAGTACTGCCCGTAATTCAGTAAAGTAATAGCTAGTACTGTACCACCAGGGTCAAGGGGTAGTATGTTGTATGTATGTGTGCAACGAGGAGGTTGCATGTATGTATGCAATGAGTATGTGCCACCAAGTTGCATGAGTACGTTCAAGCTGGCCCCCCCCAAGATGGACGATGGCGTTCAACAACCGAGCCTTGACTTCGCTTGTTTGAAACGTCAGTTGAAACCTCAGCACCCTCAAATCTGCACGTAAACAGCCGAACGGGTCTGTTCAAGCTTGCATCGGCTTTGATTGAGTTTCAGGCCGGTCTCTTCGTTGCTTCCGCCCGTTGTATCGACAGTGTTCTTCAGATCAGATCAGTACAGCCCCCAGCAATGGCTGCACCGCCACCTGATGCTGGATCAGGTACAAATGTCACATATACTTTCCTTCACTCACTTAAGCCTTCTGCCTTCGCTGACACAAGTGCCCTGGCTCCCATGCAGATGACCATTTGCACTGGGCGGTTGGATACGATCCCAGCACCCCAAAGAACCTGCGCTTCATGCGAGGGGATGAGGTCGTGCTGGAGCTGCAGTCCAAATGGGGTTTAACCACCCAGCAAGCTGAGGAGGCTCTACTGTTTGTCAGCTGGTGGGCAACTCCGACCCAGATCGGGCAACTGCTGGTTGCGGCGTCCAGCGACAAACTCCACCCTCATGTGCAGCAGTTACTATGGGATAGACAGAAAGCGCTGATTCGCCTCTTAAATACCCTGAAGCATCAGCAGCAGCAGCAGCAGCAGCAGCAGCAGGGGGCAGCAGCTGCTGGTGCAGCAGGGGCAGCAGGGGCAGCAGGTGGCGTGGAGGGTGCCGCAGCAGCTGCAGGTGGGGTGCCTGGCGCAGCAGCAGCAGCAGCAGCTGCAGGTGGGGTGCCAGGTGCTGCAGCAGCAGCTGCAGGTGGGGTGCCAGGTGCTGCAGCAGCGGCCCCTGCTGGGACAGGCTACGCAGCAATGGGCCCCTCAGCCGGCATGTATTCCGCCATGTGGGAAGCAGCAGGTAGCAATGCTGGCATGGCCTACGGTGGAGGCTCTGCTGAAGTCCCTGCTGGGGGCAGGGGTCGGGGAGGACGTGCAGGCAGCAGCAGGGGCGGCGGCAGGGGCGGCGGCAGGGACGCCCTCATATCTGCTCCTGTAGTTGTTCTGCTGCAGGTCCAGCACGTCCAGTTTGAGGTTGCCATCGGCATGGGCGCAGTGCAGGTGTGTGCCCCCACAGCACACAGGGCACTCCTCCTGCTTGACACCACGGCACCGCTCCAGGTGATGCTGCAGCTCCCGGAACACTGTGTAGCCACTGCTCAAAGCCTCATGGTCAATGCTCCGCACCTGTATGGCAAGGGGGGGGGGGGGTGCAGCGAGTGCGCCTGTGAGATATCTGTGGTAGTCTCAGGTGCGTCAACCGACAACAAAGCTGTTATAAAACGCTGACCTGTGTTGGACACTTGTGCGCGCGTTTGCCGACAGCATCAAGCCATTGAAGGTTCAAGAAAGGTGGTGAAGGGCAGGGCGGGCGACAATGCAAAGCTCAATTCAGCCATGCAGTTGGTCAACAGACATGGGATGTTCTGGCAGCCCACCTGGTTGTAAACACGGGCACCAACTGCATCCAGAGCCTTGGCACGACTCTCCCACCCTGTCGGGCGCTGAAGCAGCAGCTCCTGCCGAATGCGGGTGAGCTCGCGCAGCTCCAAGAACGTCTGGTTGTTGGAGTGCAGGCTGTGAGGGTACAGCCTCAACTGCAGCAAGTCCGCCCATGACTGCCACTTCTCCTTCCCACAGCCGCTGCATATGTAGAGGGCCTTGACAAAATCAAGGCGGCCTGCAGCACATGCATGCAGCAAAGGAGGGCAGCAACATCATGGAACACAGTCAAACGCAAGGCAGCTGGCTGTGCACACGCGCAGCCACAGGGGTGGGATGGTGAGGTTACCTGCAGCTCAGCTGCCAAGGATTGCTACAAATCCTGCATCCATTGGCACCGGCTGCCATACGGTTCTCTTTCACCAGCCCAAAGCCTGTCTTCCATACGCACCATAGCCTGTGATGACGATAAGCTTCTTCTGCTTGTCCTTGTCATATGTAGCGGGAGCCAACGTCCAGCCCCCGCTGCCACAACTGCATGGACCTGGTGGCGTGTTATAGCACCTCGGGAGGTCCACCCAGTCCTCCTGCTGTGGGTCATACTGCAGCTGAGTGGGCCTCAGCGGCTGCCTGAACCCATTCAGCAGGCCCTCGCGTTCATGGGTGTGCGCCCAGCTGTGCTGCTGCTGGTCGTGTGCTTCACACAGCAGCAGCCCACCCTGCTGGCAGCTGCAGCACCTGACTGTTGCCACTGCTGAACAGCCTGTATGCTGGCACTGCAGACCTGCTGGCACTGACTGTGCTTTCACCAAGCCTTCCAGCAACTCAGCCACTTGTGCCTGCTTGAGGCCCTCTGGGTCCTGCTCACGAAGGCGCTCCTCTGCAGGCAGTAAAGATGAAGCAATGGCAACGAAGCACTTAGTGATCGCCTTGGTGTTGAGTGCTGAGAGCGAAGCCAGCACTGCTCAGGTGATGCGGCAGCATTGACCACAACACCTACCTCTGTACCCGCTGTCAAGCTCTGCCACCATGCCAACCTCATCTGCAGACAGCTGGTGCAGGTTTTGCTCAAAGGTGCTGTCAGGGTGTGCACCGTGCTGCTGCTGCTGCTGTTGCTGCGATGGCCCGGGCCTTTGCCCAGCTGCCTGCTGTGGGAGTGTCGGACCCCTGTGCTCCTGGTGCTGCCGTTCCTGCTGCTGCAACTTCTGTTCTCTGAGTCGAGCCTTGTTGCTGGCCAGCTCCTGCCGCAGCTCTGACTCGAGGTGCTGGGCATTGGCCTCTGCTGTTGCTTCTGCCTCTGCTGCTGTCCGCTTCTTTCTGACCCGCTTGGGTTTGTCTCCATTAGCTGCTGCACTCTGCGCTATCTCATCAGCTAGCAAAGTTTCTAGCTCCTCTGTTGTGTAGTCACGCTTTGGCATTGGCCTGATCTGGACTAGTCGTTGATCTCAACAAGGCTTGCTTGCTGTGGAGTGGGGACGTTCAGCGTTGAGAGATACCAAGATACTTGAAATCGTTTCTGAGCGATAAATGATGATGCCTGCGGCAGTCTGGGGCTTTCTGGACGATAAAATCCCTAAAGGAGGTATGTTGGTTGCGTGTGTGCAACAAGGGATGTAACAACTACGCTGAACGCTGACGTGCAACCTGGACCTGGGACGGGTTTGCACGCATATGTGCAACAAGGACCCCCGCGCCGTAGGTGTGGTGGTGGTGCTCAAGAACGAGGACCAGCAGGAGGTAGCGAGCCAGGATTGCCCTGAGCAAGGCATCGCAAACAGTAGACTAGAATGAATCTAGAAAACATGAGAAGACGGACCCACTGCTGGCAAGACAACAGGTGGGCGAGCTCAGTGTATCCCGTGCATCGTATCGCTTGTTGACCTCTAATTACGAGCTTGCAAATGCGACTGAGGAGCAGCTGAGGGCACGGAGGCCGAGGCCAGCTTGCACTGAGAGCAGCCCCAATTTCAGCACGTTTCAGCGGCGCAAGCAGCCGAGGGGTGCGCTCAAACTCACCTTGAACACGTTAGATCGCGCTTGCTTACCCGGGTTTCTGTCTAAGCACGCATCACTCCTGGTGTCAACCCGTGCGTGATCTGATGTTGCAGTTGTGAAGCCCTTCCCTGCATCAGCCAGTGATTCGTTAATGCTCATTGCCGGTTGGTGAGTGGGTGCAAGTCAAGTTCTAACATGGCTGAAGACAAGCAGAACGACCAGCAGCAGCTGCAGGGGGTCACATATGACCCCAAACGACTGCGATGGAAGTCCAGGATCCACTTTGCAGGACAGGAGCGATACATCGGCAGGTGAGCAAAGATAGGCTGTTACTGTATGACACTCAACGTCCTGGGAAGCTGGCAGCAGCACAGAATTGTTCTGCTTCTGCACAACTTCTGCACAACTTCTTGACACTGCATGATGTGGGACTGGGGGGTGGGACATGATTCATGGAGTATGCACAACACCTATGCCACTGCACCCGGGCGTCTCCAAGTCGATTGTTCAACTGTTTCTGTCACCACCCCATCGTACTGGCCTGCCCAGGTACAAGAATAACATCGAAGCAGCACTGGCCTACGACCAGGCAGCACGCATCATCAATGCAGTAGTGCTGGCCTGTCCTGATGCAGCAGCAGACGCGACCAGCACTAGGAGGCGCAGCAGGCAGCTCAACTTCCCTGACCTGTTCCCCAACGATCCTGCGGTGGCCACAAGGCTGCATGCTATCATTACCGCAGCAGTCCCGGCAGCAGCAGACGCAGCAGAAGAAGCCATTGCTGCCAACGAAGCAGCAGCAGAAGCCGCGGCGCAGAAGCACCCTGCAGATGCCGCGCAGCTGTCCGAGCTGGCACAGCTTGCTTCTGAGCAGCTGGCAAACGGCTTTGCTGGCCCAGAACACAGCGATGCCTCCGCTGCTGCGGCTGCCCTCATGCGTGCGCCGAGCGGCATCTCTGCTGCAACAGCAACAGAGCGCACCGCAAGCCCGGCGCCCCCTGGCGCTGATGCTGACAGTGCTGCATTTGGTGATGCTTCAGAGGCAGCATCAGGGGCAGCTGCTGCTGACGCAGCCGCCGCAGCTGCTGCACCTGCTGCTGGCAGCAAGAGAGCAGCTGCCACAAAGAAGCGTGGAAGGCCAAAAAGTACGCGCACCAGCCAGCGCAAGCGCCAGGCTTCAGCCAAAGCAGTGGCAGCAGCGGCAGCAGCAGCGGCGGCGGCTGCCGACCCCGCAGTATCAGCAGACACTGTAGATGCAGGGGGTGCGTGGGACACAGGAGACGATGCTGTCACCGACACAGAAGCCATGGATATGGACGTCTTTGCTGCTGCTGCTGCCGCAGGGGCAGCAGCCGCCGCCGCTGCAGCAGCAGCAGAGGCAACCGTCAGCGCCCAGGGCGGCAGCTGTGACAACAACACAGCATCGACAGCCGCAGAACCCGCAGCCGCAGCAGGTGACACCGCAGCAGCAGACGACGCGCCCCTGATCATGCACCCGCAGCTGCCGGAGATATCCGCGCCCCTGTCGCTGCAGGCGCCACAGCAGCAGGACATGCCGCAGTCCCCCGCAGCCCCTGAGCTCCAGCCACCTGCAGCGTCCGCTACAGATGCCGCCGCGGCTGCGGCCGCAGCAACCCCGGCTGCGTTTGACACCTGCATCGACTCTGCTGACTGGGACGGTCTCATGGCTCTCATAGGGGTGGGGGACCAGCTGCCACCAGACCCCCTGTTGGCCTTACCGAGCCTCCCACTGGCCTTGGCCCAGCACCACTCTGGCCTCGGCTTCGGGTTTGGCTCAGGGTTTGGTTCAGGCCAGCAGGGTTTTGCTGTGTCACAGCCTCCAGCAGCCCTTCAGGAGGATGGCCAGCAGGGTCCCCACCTGCAGCAGCAGCGGCAGCAGACAGAGCGGGCCGCCGCCCAGCAGGACCCGCAGCAGTTTGAGGACCCTGCTGCAGCACTGCTGCCTCTAGCAGATGACATTTTGGGTCAGTGCATGCTCATGGAGGCTGGCAGTGCTGAGCTGCAGGGCAGCACGGACAGCAGCAAGCCCTCCTGCACACCAGCACCTTACAGCCTTGCAGAGCTACCGCTGTTTGATGTGCAGCCGCTGCCGCTGCCGCTGCCCCAGCTGCAGCAGCAGTTCCAGCAGCAGCTGCCTGCTAGTAGCTACTTCCCAAGCAGCGCAGCAGGCTTTGGCAGGGGGCTGGAGGCCCCCACACTGCTGCCTGTCGGGGATCAGGATCTGCTCGCCCCTTTAGCAGCACGGGCAGGCAGCAACAGCAGCACAAGCACAGGCTTTGCAGCTGCGGCTGCTGCTGCTGGCGCTGCGGCGCTGCAGATACCCCTGCCAGAGCCTAGTCTGCTCAGTAGCTTGCTGCTGGGCGGCAACAACCGCAACAGCCAGCAGCAAGCACCCTCAGACGCCAGTGAGGGGCTTACAGGCCTCCCACGCAGCCACAGTGGGCAGTTGGGATACAGCAGAGAGCAGCTGCTGCCGCCACCCCTTCCGCAGCAGCTGCGGCAGCTGCAGCACCAGCAGAATATGCAGCGGCAGCTGTCGCTGCCGTGGCTTGCGCAGTCCGACAGACAAATGCAGCTGCCTGCTGCGATATACAGCAACCAACATCATCAGCAGCAGCAGATGCAGAGGAACCTGTCTCTGCAGCTGCCAACCCTGCTGCCAATCGACAGGTGTGCTGGGCAGCGGCCGAGCCCTGCAGCGACTGCTGCTGGTACCAGCAGCACACTCATGCCTCCTCCTTTTGGTGGCTTTGCCGGCCCTGTGCAGCCTGACCTGACAGCAGGGCCAGCACCAGGGGGTATGCTGAGTGGTGTGGAGCCTTCTCCTGCAGCTGCTGTGTGGTCTGAGGGTCCCTTTGCGGCTCTAGCTGCGCTGGGGGGTACCTGTACCTCCGCAGGTCCTGCAGCTTTCGGGGGAGACTTGGCGGCTGTCTCAGGCAGCGAAGCTGCCTCGTCAGCAGCAACTAACTCAGCGGTGATGCATCACGGGCAGCATTCCTTCCCCAGCGGTGGACTCACGATGGCAGCACCCTCAGGGGTGGGAGAGGGAGCAGACACTGCCTGGGCAGCAGGGCTAGCTACTGCTCGGGCTGGTGACGCAAGCACAGCAGAAGCTGCTCCAGCAGCAGCACCCCCAGAGGGTCTTCTGGCGTGTATCAAGACCCCGCAGCAGGCCCTGGCGGTTACTGGCAGCTGCCTACATGCCCTTACAGACCTCGAGCTTCACGTCCTACAGCAACCGCGGAGCATCGGGGCAGTAGGGGCCATGCTGGACTGGCTGCAGGCTGCCTGGCATCGTGAGGTGGTGGCCAGCCAGGCAGTACCTCTGACAGCAGGCCCGGCAGCAGTGGCGGCTGCGGCTGCTGCTGCCAAAGCCGCCCAGCCGTCGGCGGCGCAGCCGTCGCACCTGTCGCTGCTGCTGCTCGACCGGCTGATGCTGCTGGTTGCGCAGGTGCTTGCCAACAGCCCTACAGATAACGCGATGCAGCGGGGGTTCTTGCTTGAGGTTTTGGCGCACCTTCAGCAGGGTTTGAGCGAGGTTCAGGATGTGATTGTGGTGCATGGGGGTCAGGCGGCTCTCTGCCGGGACTACCTCCTTGCCTGGGGAGCCAACAAGGCTGCAGCTTGCAGCAGCACTTTGGTGGGGTCTGTGATCGAGCGGCTGGTGCATCTGCTGTAAACACAGCAGCTAGCCTCCTGAAGACTTGGGGTTGGGGTACGTAGGGCAGGGTGAGGTGCCGTGCTGCTGCGACAGCAGGGGCTCCCGGGGGCCTTTCTTTGCTAACGTGGGGCAGGTCTTGATTGTGGAAAAGCCAAAGGTGGCAGTTGGTCCGGGTGTCTGTGCTCTCTACTGGGGTGTCGTGTGTCGCAGAAGCTGGCTAGCCGCATCCAAGGGCTGCAGGATTCTCAGAATGGGCTCTTGTCTTGTAGGAAAGTGTCAGCCTGCTTGCAGACACACTGCTTCTTGGGGTGTGTTTTTTTGGCGCTTCTTGAGCTGTTGCCGGGGTCTGTCATTCCCGGGCTGGGTTTGGTTCGCGCATGCTGAGGAGGGCGCATGCCAACTGGCCTTGGCGCTGCGATGAGCCGCATGCGTTTTTGCTGTGCTGTGATCAAGCTGTCCGGTTTCAAAACGAGAGCAAAGGCTGTGTACAGTTGCGACAGTTGCACTTTCCGGGTTGTGTAGTCACCCGTTTATCTTGCGAGGCAGGAGAGAAGCAGGCGGCATTCGGGGTCTGGCAGGTTGGATGTCAATATCACAGCGAGGTCTAAGCCATGGTTATGAGGGTGGGGTGGCATAGCCTTCCGGCACTGATGCACCTGTGTCCAGGCCACCCATGTTTGAAAGGGATGTGTTGATAGTGGCCCAGACGTTGCTGCTGTGACTGCAAGAACCGCAGTTTGGCAGTTGTGTGTGGCCAGAGTATGAGAACCTGCACTAGTCTTCACATGTGTGTGCAGTTGGACAAAGCGTGCTGTTGTGCCTGGCGTGGTGCAAGGGCTTGATGTAGTGTGTTATCCTCTGGGGGGCGCTTGCTTCCATTCTTGCCGGTTCATTTCTGCTGTTTTACATTTACAGAGTGGGTGATGTTGTGTGGCATAGCTAGTAGGACTCAAGCCAGGAGGCACAATTGCAATCCCCTGGTCTTTTCGTGTGGGTCATGGATGTTGAACCTGAGAGCGTACGTGTGGCTCTCTCATATCTTTGCGCAGTGGAAGAGAAACCCCAAAGAAGACAGTACTTTACTTTTGCTTGCCGCAAGTTGCTTTGCCGCTTGATCACAGCTGGTGCGAGCTGCTGCTGCTGTTGCGGCATGCATTGTGCTGTAGGGGCTGATGCATACCTTATCTGCACGGCAGAGCGGCCACCTCTGTCTGTTGGTGGGCGGCTTTTACATGGTCTTTTGTTGGCACAACTGTTGTGTTGCTTTCGCGCTAGGATGACCATGCTAGGACCACACGTGCCAGGCTCCCATCAATCTGGGAGCAAGCGTTGGGAGAGTTTGTGTTGCAGCATTCGCTGCCGATCCTTCAGCCAAAGAAGGAGAGTGAGAGGGTGTGAGCGGCAAGAGTGTTGGGTACCTTACGGGCTGTGTTGCCTTGCCTCCCAGCATGCCTGCGCATGCATCCTCGCCCTGCTTTTGCACTCTGTGTATGCGGTCTGCACCCGTTCTGGTGTGGCTCATGTGTGTTGCCAGCAACCCCATGCTGCCATATGGCCTCATCTCTCAAGTCCGCTGTTTTATTTCAGCTGGTGTCCCTCAAGCGCTGTATGCCTTTATCTTGTCTTCAGCGTGACCAGGTCTTGAATTTTGACCGAGCAGCAGGAGCGTACATGTGATGTGCGGGTGTGGCGAGCGGTGCCGGTGTCTTTGGCGCGTTTCTTTTGCGTCTGCACTGCCTACGCAACGGGCGGTGTGCAGAGGGAGTTGGGGTGTCAGGTTCAATGGCTTACGTGCTCGAGCAGAGGATATCGTCCCTGCTTGGAAGGTCTGGCTCGGCAGGGGCTTGAGTGTTGCACTCAAGTCAGATGGCCTTCGGTTTGGTGGCCTAGGCCTGGTTTGACATGGTCACTGGTGAGACTGAGGCTTCTGCGGAGCCTGTAGCTGCTGCTGTGGTGTGGTGTGGCCTGCTTGCTGCGCCTTGCTGTATTGCACACTGAATTGTTGCCCAGTTGTTTAGTGAGGTTGCCTTTTTAGGAGTACTTCTGGCGTTGACAGGGGTTTCCAGGCCCCTGCAGGAACATAAGCGCCCTGTGGGGCGCCCTGGCATCCTCCCTTGTTCATCTCACACACTCCTTACGTACATATGTATACAAAGGTATTTGTCGTGCACCTACAGCTCCAAGGGCCTGTCCGCACAATGCTCTGCTGTGTTGTGGCTTGCAGCTGGTTGTCAGTCTTGCGCACGATGTCAAGTCAGCTTGTGCCGCTTGTACGACCTGTGTGCTGGAGCAGCTGTCGTGTTGTACTGTCTTTATCTGTTGTTCCAGTCACCCTGCGCGAGTATGATCTAGTGACCCTGCCCCTGCGCAGATTATGTTCCCTGCGTGTCGGGGGGCCTGTGCCGCCTGCTTTGGGTTGGTCTGATGCCGTGTGCACGTTTGGCTGCGCCGTGAAGTTCACGGGTGTATCTGTTGGAATGTGTCTGCTGTGCAGCATGCTGGTATGGGCTGCAGAACAGTCGCCCGGCTCTGGGCTGCTTGCGTTTCAAACACTCTACGTTGCTAGCACTCTGTTTCAAGCAGTCTACGTCGCTAGCAATCAGCACGACTGCTGTTGGACTTCAGGGCTCTGTGCTTGCAGCAAGCCAGGCGCCTGCTGTGGCCAGCACATGGCAAGCTCTGTTGTCTTCCAAGTCAGTGTGTTTCTCGCGCGTCTCTAGTGCTTTCACATCAGTTGGTTTACCTCCCTTTGCGACCATAGAGGTCGTGTCCAGGAGATACACTTCCACACCCGCATGGTGTGCTTGACGTGCTGTGCATGCTGTGCTGTGGTGGTTACAAAGGATTTGGGATTGTTTTTTGCCAGCAGGACACAACCTGACTGGTGTTGCTGCACGGAGGTCCTTGCCCTGGGTCCAGATCTGCTGTAGCTGGGTTCCAAGGACTGATGTTGACAGGGTTCAAGTCACAGCTGGCGTGCGCGTTTGTTATTTATGGCTGTCTTACAAGGTGTTCACTTTTGGCTTGCAACCTGGCTACCGTATGTGGGTCTGGGCGTTTCTGAACTTGGGTCCTTCAGCTGTCGTGCTTACTGCTTTTCTTCAGCTCTTGCAGGGCTGTTCTGGCACATGTGCTGAGGTTTTGGCCAATGGACTCATGGCCCCTTTGCTGTTTGTTGTCACGCTTGCCTTTCTGAAAGGGTGGTTTGCTGTCAGTTGCTTAGTTGCTGTTTCCTGTTTGGGGACTTGGGTTCTGCACGTCACACTTAGGGGAACATGGGTTCTGCACGTTCAAGGGTGGCCGTTGGCGGGTGACCTGGCAGGGTACAGGTGTAGATGCAGCTCCTTTTGCGTTGGCAATCGCAGCAGTAGCTGCACATTTTGCTGTTGCTGCAGCAACGTGGGGCCTTTATGGGTTGGCAAAGGAAGTGTCCGGCTAAGGGACGTGCGAAGAGTGGTTCAGAACTGTCTGCACCGTGCTACATGTGGCTGTTGCTGCTTGATGTAGGGGCCTTCTGGCAGGCATTTGATTGCTACGTCTGCTTGATTCGATGGAGTTTCTGGCAGGTGCACTACACAAGTCCTACATGCAGGCAGCTGTGGTCTGCACCGTGGTGCAAGTGGCTGTTGCTGCTTCATTTAGAGGCACTGAATTTGATTGCCATGTCTGCTTGCTTTGAGGGAGTTTCTGGCAGGTGCAGCACACACTGCATGTGGCTGTTGCTGCTATTTGTAGGGGCTTTTCGGCAGGCAATTGATTGCTACGTTCTGCTTGATTCGAGGGAGTGTTTCTGGCAGGTGCAGCACACAAGTCAGGCATACAGGCAGCTGTTGAACTTGGCCAAGTGCAAGTTTGGTAGGAACTGTTACGTTACTGTATGCGGGGCCTTTGGCCGCCAAGCAGCAGCCGTCCATCTGCAAGTCTGCGCCTTTGTGTTGTTACATGGGGTGTGTGCGTGGTCCTGTGCACAGAGACCATGGTTGCTGCCAGCACGTCTCTGCAATGCATGCCTGGAATGGTTGCAGTTGAAAGAGGTGTGTCCTGGTGTTGCCCTGCGGCTCACTTATGTACAGTCACAGGGTGGCGCACTGGACTTCCAAATCTTTTGTACAGCGATGTGTGTGGGCCCCTTGTAGCGCAGCAAGGTCAGGTTTCATTTTCGCAGTGTGTCATCAGCACTGTTGGGATGCCATCCCAGCACGGTTCTGAGGTAGTTTGGTGTTGCCTGTAGGGGGTGTTGGTAGGGGGGCGTGGGTCGTAGGGGCTGTGTGTTCCAGGATAAAGCTGCACCGGGCCTTTGCAGGTTCAACTGCCAGTGAGGATTCTCACTGTGTTTTCAAGGCACCGGGCCTTACAGTGATCATGTCAAGCATGCTGTGCAGCTAAACCACAACATCTTTTGTTTCCTCTTGGGTTTGTTTAGGCAGGCAGGTAGGCAGGCAGGCAATGTCCTTCCCTCTTGCTTTTTGCTCTCTCTTGCATGTCGGCTAGGCTCTCGGCTTTCTGGTAGTTACAGTCCTGCAGTCGGTCTGCATGTGCAAGAATCCTCAGCACACTGCAGCTTTTGGTGCATCTTGGGAAGGTACTGGACATTGTGCCAGCATCAGCAGCAACTGTGCAGAGCTTCCAGGGCTGAATGCATCGCACCGTGCTGCTATCAGGCAGCATGGAGTGTCAGCACACGCCATAACTTGCTTCAGGTTGTGAGCTCCAGCGGAAGCTGTGTTGTGTGTAGAGCACGCACGACGATGCACATGAAGCTGCGGTCGCTTTGAAGACTTGGATTCCTGCCGGGTGCATGGTGCGCAGCAAGGGAGACCATGTGCCGTGTTTGAGTTTCCAGGTGCACTGTGGCCCAGCACGCCTAGCATACAATTGGTGTGGCAAGAGCCGGCAAGGCAGCTGCTGTAGAGCCTGGCATATGGTTTGTGAACCCTTTGGCAGGATAACCCCTTGGGGTGCCTAGGCAGCGCTGCCTTTGTGCAAACGTGGGACAGCCCGACGGGTGTGTTGCCCACGCATGCGAGGGCACATGCACTGCGTGCATGCAGTAGAGTATCGGCTAGATGGTTGCTTGCATCGTGGTGACCGAAGTGTGTATGCAGGGGGCCGGAGATGAAATTAATGTGTCTCAGGGTGCTGCTTGCCCAGGTTGCGAGCACAACAGGTGTGATGTGGCAGGTGTGATGATCAGGCACAGCAACACACATGCTGTAGTTGCTCAACAAGGATCAGTAGTGCAGGATGCATGGTAGGCGTGCTGGGGCTGTTGCAGTCAGCCGCCATTGGCACACCAGCCTGCCCTCTGGCATTCAGAATGTTTGCAGCAAGTTGTGCTTGTGATTTTCTGCGAGCTATTGGGGCGCACGTCCTCATCGCAACCAAGTCAGGCCTACGCGGGCAATGGGTGGCATGTATGCCGCACCGTGAAACTGGCATCCTCCTTTGCTGTGTGGAACCATTTGATAGCTGTCAAACTTGCTGTAGTTGTTGCTTGCCTGCGCGGTACTGTGTCAGGCTCAAACCAGCGCATGAGCTCAATGTACCTTTTGTACGGCCTTGCGTGGCCAACAGAATGCTGGCCAAGCATGGAGCTCCAGCCACACTTGAGTTTGCTATTGCTCCCTTTCTTTTTCTTGGTGTGGGAAGGGGAAAGACCTCTGCAGTTTTGCCAACAGAGGGTGTGTGATAGCAGTGGAATGCAATCAGTTGTGAGGGGTGATGATGTGGTGTGCATGTCAAGTGTGTACGGGGTCGGCACCCCGAACACTCCAACCAAGAGCGTGCAGATCAGGTTTTTTCTTCATGTTCAGGCCAAGTATACCCCGCAGGGTAGGTAGAAGCAACCCCAGAGGTTATATACTTGCAGTGGTTAGGTCCTTGAGGAGCCGTGAGCTGTTGCTAACAGTAGTTGGGAGTAATTGTGCCGTCACTAGCTTGGAACACAGCAATTGTGGTGATGTGATCAGTGTCATTGATCGTGCGTGCTGTGGCGAAGCTACGCTGTGCACCGTGTTGCAGGGCTCAGGGTTTAGGTGTGCTGGGAGGTCACATGGTACCGTAGTGTGCCAGCCCTTGCCAGCACATGCCAGGCTGAGCTGCTTCCCTGTTGACTCTGTTGTCTAGTGCCTCTTCTCTTCTCTTTGGCTTTTTTGGGCATGCTCTCTTCTTGCAGCTTTTGCTGCGTTTCTCTTTTGTTTCCTTTTTGGCCTTCCTTCCATCTCCTTGTATTACTGCACTAGAGGCCAACAGCACAACTTCTGCTTGAAGCTGCAAGGTGCGACAGCGGGAGCTGGGCAATGCCTTGGTGCCAGAGGACTTGTGGATCATGTCAATGACAACACAGGCTGCCGTTTGTATGGACTGTGGTTTCAGATGATGGACAAGTCGTTGGCGTTGTGTTGCGCTCTGCCGGCATGGCACTAATCTGAGCGTGTCGCATGCTTGCTGGGCTTCCAGGCAGCAACGGGCACCATGTTGCTTTACTCTTGGTTGTCTTGAGACTGGTGGCTTACTTATGGCTGAATCGATGCAGCCGCCATGCAAGCCAGCAGCCACCAGCAAGGGGTTGTGGGGGTGCAGGGTAGGCGGGGTGGTCTCCTGCAGGTACAATGTCTGCACAAGTTTGAGCGGGAAATTGGCGTGCTGACGTCATGGTGGGTTAAAGGGGGGCTCTGTGTACAGGACCTGCCACCTGCGGCCTGGCAACGGAAATCTGACTGCACAGCATAGAATGTTTGTGTGCGGTAAGAGGCTGTTCATTGTGAGCAGCTCTGCTGTGTGGTGTGATCATGTGCAGATGCTTGGGCTGGGACAAATTGAAGTTGCTTCGCGCTTCGGTGCTGATCGTTTGTTGTTGGCTGTACATTTGGTAGGCCTGCAGCCATATGCTGTGGGCGCCCGTTGTATTGTCGCTGTGGCTTCAGGCTCTGCGCTAGCAGGCCGGAAACACATCACAGTTGCCGTGAAGTAGGTCAAATATTCGAAGCAGCGTCACTATGGACGGACTGCGGTGTTGGATATGGATGTTGACATGCGGCTGCCATACAGCAGCCTTATGCGGTCCAGAACTGTGTGTGTATGCCAGCTTGATACCAAGCCCCATATTGACAACATGGCAGCTGGGCATAAGCAAGGCACAAGGGCCAGCTTCGTGGCATGGCCCCAGCGTGTATGCCAATAGCGGTGCTGACGTGCATATGGCACACATGCTCCGCAAAAGGTATTGCGATGATACAGGCAGCACTTGTGGGCTTGCGGCGATTTGTATTGTATGACAGGTATGGTGTGGCGGCCTGTGTGTGAGCAGCTTCACTCTGGGACGCTGCTCCTGCCCAGTCAATGCGAGTGGTCAGGACTCATATGTCCGCTGATGGTGCAAGGTGTACATCTGTACAGGCTGCAGTGCGTGCTTTGGTTATCCAACGTGGCTTGTGCTTTACCCTGAATTTGTCTCAAGTGGCTTGCTGCCAGTAACTTGGTACTGCTTGCGCTGCTGTGATTTGAGAGTCCTGCTGATAGCCACCCTGGCTTGGCCTGCTATGCAGTATTGCTGGCGCTGGCAGGACAGGTGGACAAGCACTTGTGTATTATTGTTGGCAAGCGGTCTTCCCGTCAAAGTGTCGTTTGTGGCACCGAGGCTGCCCGTGCAGCAGTCTCAGCTGATGGGGGGCTGTCTCATGTGGGTGATGTACAGCTGCACATGACAGCTTGATGATGTTGCCAGAGTGTGTCAGGTGCCTACTGTGCAGGCCCGCAAGGGTTGCTGCAGCAGTGCGGCTCAACACTTTTACCTGGAGGTTTGTGCGACGAGTACGCTTGAAGGACCGTGTAAAAAGCTGCCAGAACCACCCCTGTTCAAAAATGTGTCAGCCACCTCTTCCAGCCATGCCATGCGTTCAAAATCAAGCCATTCCATTGCATGCACAGCTGAGTGCAGCTGGCTCTGTCTGCCTGCAGGCACCTTATGGCAGCCCAGAATGACCCAGTAACACATGCATTGGGTCACCGCCACTTCCATTGTCAGCACACATGTCCATGAGCACGCCACATCATTCGTCATCTCCCAGCGTGCATTGCACTGGCAACAAAGCAGCCACCCTTTTCACAACCATCAACTGCCCCCTGCATCTTGTGTACACAGACTTCCCGGCAGCAGCACATACCCATGCAAGCATGCATGCCTTCGCCGCAACAAAGGACAACAGTCGCATTCACTTCAGAAACCGCCACCAGAGCATCGACAGCTGCTGCCGGCAAGCATGCTGAACAACACCCTGCTGCATTGCCAGCTGGCTGCAGTGACCAGGAGTGACACGCCGCTATCAGCAGTCAGCCATTACCGAGCAGCATGTCAAGCAGCAGACCTCCCTGCATGGCCTGGCTGCAGTGACAACAAGGGACACTGCCGCCCTCACACATCTAGCCGACCTGCAAATCAGCTGCCGCCGACCAGCATGTCAAGCAGCACCTTGCCCTGTGCTGCCAGCGCCTGCCGCTCCTGCACCCCAGCCTGTATCGCACTCATGAGCGAAGCCAGCTGCCCATGTGCTGGCGAGGCATCTGGCAGAGCCATCTTCAGCTGCTGCACAACATACAAAGCCTCCTGATCTGCACCACTATCCGCAGGCTGGGACGTCATGCATCCAGGATCGACAGCACCTGCTGCCGCCGCTGCTGCTGCTGCATGTGCTGACGCCGCCACCTGCTGGCCCATACTGGATGGGGTCATACCCCCACCTTGATATGCACCGTGCGTCGGGTAACCGCCCCCGCTGCTGAAACCGGCAGCAGCAGGTCCTCCTGCAGCACCTGCAGCAGCAGCTGGGGTGGATGCATGCGGAGGCAGCACCCCCTGCTGTGCCTGCATCAGGCTAGCTGGTATCGGCTGAGCAGCACCTGTTGCAGACTGCTGTTGCCGTCCAGCACTCCCTGCTGCTGGCACAGGGAGGGATGCAGCAGCCCCAGCGGCCCCAGGCTCCTGAACTCCGCCTGCCGACAAACCAAAGTTGCCGAGGGCGGTCTGCACCGCAGCACTGCCACTCACACCTGCCAGCGCTGCAGAGGTAGAGACACCTCCAAACTGCGAGCTGCTACTTGGGATGGTGTAGTGTATCATATGGTACCCTGACCCAGACCCTGAATTTGGTGCTGCCATGCTGCGGCTGCTGCTGCCGCCGGCGCTGAGGCTGGCTTGTAGGCGCTGCTGTTGCTGGGCGATGTCCAAATGCAGCTGCAGCCTGTCTCGCTCAGCTTTGAGCTGCTGCAGCTGCTGCTGTAGCGCCTCAACCTGCAGCGGGTACACACACGGCAGCAAGAGCACCGTCTGTCACACATCAATAACATAATGTATCTGCCTAGTAGAACGTATCTGCCTAGGGTCCCTACTGTTGGACACGACAACACCACAACAGAGCCGACGCCAGTCAGAAACCAGGGGTCATGAGGAACAGGTAATGCCAACGCAATACCTTTGCCCGTGCACCCATACAGCTTGCAGAACCGTCCACCCAGAAGGATCCCCCATTGCACTGCACAACACCGTGCAAGCAGGCATATGCACGTTGATGCACAACCCTCCAGCTGCAGGCTCCATGCGCTGTGGCTTTGACCCTTAAATACCCATCCTAGGGTATGCGAACCCCATGCACTGGAGTTCAGGCTGCAACAACCAATCTTGTCCTCACGAGGCCGTGTCCACTCACCTCCATGTCTAGCTTTTCCGCCCTGCCGATGGCAGCTGCTGCCCGCAGTCCTGCCTCTTCCGCAAACGCCTCCGCTGCTGCCTTTGCGCCCCCGCTCGCTTGAAGACTCTGCGCTGCTACCTGCATACATGCCGGCAGTTAGCAAGTAGCGAGTCAACACACAAACACCTACATTTCAAGCTGCATCTGACATCATGGAACAGGGAGGGGACAAAGGGCAAGCTGAGGGAGGGAGAGCGGGACGCAGAGGGAAAAAGAGGCGAGCACAAGGGGAAGAGACAGAGCAGAAGACAGTCCGAGCAGAAAACAGACCCTAGCTCACCTCATACTGCCGTTTGTACCGCACAAGCTTCACATTCTCTCGCTGCAGCTGAGTCAGCTCCTCCGAAAGCTTTGCAATCTGCTGCTCCAGGTGCGTCTGATGCTGCCGCAGCGCACGCACACCCCGCCCTCCGCAGCCGTCAGCCGCCGCACCGGCCGCAAACCCCTGCCGGCACGGAGACCGCCGCTCCGGCGAGCGGCACTCCGCCGACGCAACTGCGCGCACCACTGCTGCCCCGTCCGCACGGGAGCTGCTGCTGACTGTGGAGGATCCACTCAATGGCCGGCGGCGTGCGGTTTTGAGGCCGCCCTGTGCTGACGTGAGCGCACCGCCGCTGCTGCCGTTGGGACCGACAGCCGACGTGGAACAGATGAGCTGCAGCTGCTGCACCTGCAGCTCCAGTTCTGCTACCTGGGTGGCAAGCTTGGATGCTGCTGACTGCGCCTCCTCGACACGCGCAGCCGAAGCTAGCAGCGCAGCATCGTAGGCAGCAAAGGTCTCCTGCTGGTCGCCACCAGCCTGCGCGTGACAGCAGACAGAGCAGCGCACACGCAGTGCAACGCAACAGGGGGGAGGGGGGCTGTCATGTCCGCGGCTGTACGACTGGTCGCCTGCATGCTCACGTATACGGCACACACCGCGACTTCACCCGAAGCACCATCACAACAGCCAAAAATTAAGATGCGTGTTATGCCAGCAATTCCTTCTATCTAGCTAATCAAGCCTGCCTGCCTGCCGTCATCACACCACACAAACACCTTAACCGTCATAATGTGGTACACTCTGGGCTGTGAGCCACACCCTCACCAAGGCTCGCCGCAGTTGCACCTCTGCTGCCGCCCTCTCCTGCCTGAGTGCCTGAAGCTTCACCTCCCACTCAGCATGCGCTTCTCGCAGGTCCAGCTTTAGCTCAGACACCTGCAACACACAACGGTCCAATCGTCTTACACAACGGCGCACAGCATGTACTTGCAGCTATGCATGTATCCTTCATGCTGGGCTTGTCTTGCCGGTCGTACCCAGCTGACCCAAATCGGCTGATTGCAATTCCCAATTCAGCACACGTACACAGCACAGTTGTGCTGTGGTCACGGTTCAGGTGACACACCTGCAACCAACATGGCGCAACATACCCATGCATGTCATGTTGGTGCGTGTCAAGCTGCCGGCTGATCACACCCTACACACATTGCAGGCGTTGAAGTTCGCAAGTTTCATGTCTGACAAACCCTTGTTGCAGACAACTTACGCCGTGCCTTGAACGCAGAGGCTACAACACAACTAACCAAGGGCAGGACCAACTCAGGAAGGGGTGGATGAACCCGCAACCAACACAAGAAAGGCAGACCCGGCGACTTGAACCACTGGCAACCAACAAACTGACCGTCTGGGCAGCAACTAGCCGTCTACCATCCACAAGCGGCCACAAGCAGCCGTATAGCTGCCAGATGTATAAGGGTATACAGCTCCCCCAGCCCTAAGGTCTTACCTGCTGCCGTGTCTTGGCGTGCTGCTGCCGCTCCCGCTCCAACACCCGCACCAGCGCATCGTTCTGCTGCTGCAGCTCCTGCACCTGCTGCTTCGCAAGGATCAAAGCATTGCTGCACCAGTGCTCCCCCGCAGCAGCATCCAACACCCCACGGCCAGCAGCAGCCACAGCCGCTGCTGCCCCTCCTGGCCCACGCACGTCCCTAAGCCCATACTGCTGCCGCTGCTGCTGTTGATGCTGCTTCTGAGGTATGCTGGGCTTGGGTTTTATGCTGCGGGGCTGCGGTGCCCCTGCATACTCTAAGCTGTCAGTACTGCACTGGATCTCCATCCCAAGCCTGGAATATTCCCCTGCAGTGCCCACGGAACCGAGCCCTCCCGCGTCCGAAACACCAGACGGCTCAGCACTCAACAGCATGCTGTGCGTGCTGGGCTTTCCAAACTGCTCCTGTCCCATGGGGTGTTGCTGCCGCGCGCTGTGATGCTGGCCGTGATGCCTGCCCTGCCACTGTTGCTGCTGGCTGCTGCCCATGCCACTGGCTGCTGCTGATTGAGGTGACAGCAGGTGGTGTGGCACGTTGGAAACAATGAAGTGTGCTGTTGCACCCTGCAACTCGCCCTCCTCCCCACACTTGACATCCACCTCTATTGGAAGGCTGCCATCAGCAGCGGCAGCAGTGGCAGCGGCGGCAGCAGCAGCGGCGGCTGCGATCGCAGCGGGCTTCCCAGGCTGCTGCAGCCGCTGCTGTTGTTGTGTGCTGCTGGCGCTGCCGATGCCACCATTCAAGGTGGGTTCAGCAGGCCCTCTCAGTGCATGCTTGTGGTGCTGCTGCTGCTGCTGCTGCTGCTGCTGCTGCTGCGCGCTGCTTGAGAGACGCCATGGTGGTGCTGGTGCTGGTGCTGCTGGCGCACTCTGCTGCTTGGCTGTTCGTCTTCGCTGCTGTCCGCATCACTGCTGCTGCTGTCAGAAGGAGTGAGTAGCTGCTGGTGCTGCTGCTGCTGCTGTTGGCTCCTGGAGCCGACGCCCGGCAGTGCTGTGGGCGAAGTGCTGCGGGTGCAGCCGCCACTGCTGCTGTTGCTCCTGCTACTGTCATCGTCCAAAGTGTACGGTTCTGTCATGCTGTTTTGGTAAACAGCCTTGTGGGGCGACCCCTGGCTGACTTGGCTCCCTCTTGAACCAGCAGCTCCATCCCCACGCGCAGCAGCAGCAGCAGCATAAGAGCCGTGATGCTGCTGCTCCTGCTGCTGCTGCTGTCGCTGCTTGATGCTGTCCTGTGGTGAGAATACCCCCTTGAGGCTGTCCTTTATGCTAGCAAACCGCCTATCCAGGTCCTGCAGCAAGGCTGCTGCACTCTCACGCTGCTGCTGCTGCTCCTGCTGCTCTTCCTGTTGCCGCCGCCACTGCTGCTGCTGCTGCTGCTGTGCCAGGTCCACCCATTGCTGCTGCTGCTGCCGGCTGTCCTGCTGTGAAAGAAGCTGCTGCGAGGACGCGGCGGCCTGCAACCCTGCATGCGGCATGTCTCCTTGACTGGCTTGAGACTTCACCGTTGTGCTGCGGTGCAGGGCAGCTGCACGGGCAGCAGCCTCCTGCAGCACAGCAGTAGCAGACCTTTCTGCAGACCAGCTGCTGCTGTTGTTGTTGACGGCGGCTGATAGAGAGCCGCCACCGCCACTAGATGCCCCTTCCGCCGTAGTGGCAGCACCAGCAGGTCCTGATGCTGAGAACGCTGCTGCTGCGCCGTGGTATCGCTTACTGTCGACAGGCGTGCGTTCGCCAGTGGGTGTGCGGCCTCCGGGAGGCGTCGCCACAGCGCTGCGGCTGAGGGGGCTTTGCAGCGTGTCTGCTACTGATAGCGGCTGCAAGCGCAGCAGGCTGCTGGCAGATGCCACACCCAGCCCAGCTGAGCGGCTGCTTGTTGAGGCCAGCAGCTCCCCCAGCCCTGAACCTGCTGCCGCTGCTGCTGCAGCAGCAGGGGAGGCATGGCTCTGGTTTCCTGCCGTGCTGGTGGCCGCACCTGCAGCAGTAGCGGCAGCCGCTGCTGCTGCCCCAAGCCTGAAGCTGCTGCTTGAAGACAGCGCTCCTGAGCTCCGCTGTGGGCTGATCAGCTGCTGCAGGGCTGCTGTCAGTCCATCGCTGCGCTTGTGTCGGCTGCAGGCTGCTGTGCCGCTGCGCGAGAGGTACCTGCCCCCGCTGGGCGGCGTAGCGCCGCTGACGGTGGTGGTGGTGTGTGCGACTGCAGCTGCGGCAGCGTCTGCTGCTGCTGCTTTGTATGAGAAACTGTTGGAAAGGCTGCCGGGCAGGGTTTTGCTGCTGGAGCTGAGCTGTTGTAGCTGGCTGTGCAGGTCATGTGGTGGGCTGCTGGCATGCAATGATCTGGGGCAGTGTTACAGCACGTGACGGTGACGCATAAGTCGGCTCAGTCGTGGTGCACACCAAACAGGTTGCTGTGCACTAGTTGTCTGGTGCCACCAAGTGTCTGTGAGCTGCGCGTTTTGCAGTTGTGCTTTGATGCCTGAAGTTGTGCTTTGGGCTGGCCCTATCCCAGCACAAAGGCGACACATAAGAGGCAAGAGCACAACAACAGGATGTGCTCCGCCACTAGCGCCAGCTTACCTGCTGCGCTTCAGCAGCTGCAGCTCATCAGTATCGGCTGATTTCTTCTTCCTCGACTGCAAGAAGTCCTGGAATGACTGCATCCCAGTGGCAGTGTGCTCACACTGCACCTGCGATCGCTGTGGCGTGGCTGTGCTGGCTTGTGATTGGTACTACTGCTGGGGCAGGGCTGCCTTTGCATCCTATCATTCTTTGAATTGAATAAGGGAATCAGTGACGCTGCATACAGCACGATATTGCCCACAGTGGACACTCCTGTTGTCTGCTGTTGCCATGCGCACTGCTACTGTGTTGTGTGACAACAGTAGTGCTGGCCAGACAAGGAGGACCGTGTTGCAGGAAGGATACACTGACCCGTGACCTGCCAAAAAACTGATATGTACGCAGTAGGCAGCCTCAACTGTAGGCAGCAAGACTGCTCAGCACAGTTTGCACAGTTTGCAACAACTCGGGGCAAGCATGAGAGATATGCAGACAAGGTAACTGTCAGTGTTAAAGCAGAACAACTTGGTTATAAACATCCATGCCTCGAGCTGCAATCAGTCAACCCTTTAGGCCGTTTGACTTCCATCATGGTGTTTGCAAGCCTGCAGGAGGATTACAGTGGCCACAATGCATTTGCTTTTGAATATATGGCCCTTTGATGTACAAATCAGAGGCGATGGGATGAGGATGAGAAGCTTGTGTACAGCTGTCCCTTGTTTGAAGCGAGGGTTCGTGTGCTGCCTTCTGGCTCGTCCAGAAGCCTCTGGAAAGTGTTAGCAGCATTGAGCTGCGTATAAGGACCGCTAGCAGGCACAATGAGAGCAGCTTTGCGAGCCAACAGCGTCTTCAGATCATCGCCTTGCAAGCATCTCAAGAACGTTCTGACAGGAAGCAAAGGTGAGCAATATGACTTTCAGTAGCCTCAACATTCTGATAGTCTGGCAAGGCCCCCCTCCACCCTCCCAAGTGACCCCCCACCCCCACTCTCGGTGTCCCTGCATGGTCAATGGGGGACAATGAAAGAGCTGGCAGGAAAACAAGGCTTCCCCTTGTCCAGTTCAAACCACCACCGTTTGTTTTACTGGCATCAGCACGTAATTGCATGCACAATGCATGCATATGCCATCACCCTCGATGTGGGTGGCAGTCTAAAGCGTTGGTTACACCTGTCCTGCATGCATGCATGCGTGCGTGCACTGCAGGTCGGCGCAACGTCACCACGTGCAACAGCAGCATGTCCCCAGTGGTAAGCTTCACCCCAACAGCCTCCAGCCCCAGTCAACAGCCCACCCTGCCCAGGTCAGGTGCCTGTGCGGCCACCCTCCCAGCCAGCCACACCCATGATGTCATCATGTTTGGTGGCTACACAGAAGAGCAGCAGCAGTCCAACATGGTGCGAGTGCCAACCAACGAGGCCTGGCTGTTTTCCAAGGCGTCTGGGGCCTGGAGTCCTGTCAAGTACAGCAGCGAAGCAGTACCCTGCACACGCCTTGTTGCACAGTGTGTGGTGGTGGGTGATAAGCTGTGGCTAATTGGTGAGTGCTGCCGCACTCTGTTCATCAGCACCAGCGTTGAGCAGCACTAGTGCAGCAGCTACACAGCCTTGCCTGCACACAGTGGCAGTGCACCAACCACATACATGCGGCAGTGGCTGACATATCAATCTACGGTATAGTGCATATCAGGGGAGTGGCTTGCTGTGCATGCATCCACAGCGCAAGCATGATGCATGCATGCATATCGTACAAGGGTGCCCCCCCCCCCCCTTTGGCGCTCAGAAAAATTGCTTACGTGCTTGCTGCACGTAACAACAACCACGCAGGGATTGAGGCCTCTCCATCGCTGAGTTGACCAAGCTGTTGTTGCCTGGCCGTGTTTTGTGCTGTTGCCGTCTTGCTGTCCCCCTGCCCTCATCACTGACCATCCCAACTCAGGTGGCTGGGATTCTTCCAAGTCTGGCCCAGAAGCATTCCTTGGAGACGTCTGGACCCTAGACCTTCAGACCTGGGCGTGGGAGGTGCAGCACCCCACAGGGGAGCAGCTCCAGGGCATTTCCCGCTTCCAAGCTGTCGCCGACGGCACCCGAATCCTCATCCACACCCACCGCTGTGAGGACAGTATCCTTGCACTCCACACAGACAGCAGCCCTCCTAGACTAGAGAAAGTCCCAGTAAACGGGCCTGCACCGGCTAGCAGGGGCTTACACAGCATTGTCAAGCTGGGCGGCGCGCTGTACCTGTATGGGGGCGCCCCGCAGAAAGGCCCCATGATGGACGACCTCTGGAAATTGGAGCTGGACAGCATGCAGTGGCAGCAGCTGCAGCCGGACGGGCCCACTCCCCACGCGCGCTGCTCCCCAGCTGCAGCAGCAGTTGGGAAGTATGTGGTGTACTTTGGGGGTGCGTTTTATGGGGCCAGTGGGGGTTGGAGATGCTGGGGGATGTGCAGCTGTATGATACGGAGTCCAACAGCTGGGTGAAGGATCCACAGCTGGCAGCAGGGGTGGCTGCGCCAGCTGCTAGGAATGCAGCTGTGATGGTGCCGCTGCCGAGTAGGGGTGCCGGTCAGCCGCAGCTGCTGCTGTCAGGAGGCTGGCGGGCATTTGTTGAGACCTATAATGACTCGTATTTGGTTGACATTGAGTGAGGGTGGACGAGGGCGTGTTAGAGGTGGGGTGGGGGTGTGACATGCAGTAGGAGAGTTGTGTAATGTGTGAGGGAACTTGACCGTGGAAGCTGTGTGGGCAAGGTGACATCCGAGTGGGGAGTTGCGGTTGATGAGCGTGTGAGAGTTTGCGCTCATTGCATTTTTGCATTCAGGCAACGGTCTGATTTGCCCACTGGAGGAACTTGCACTGCGTGGCAATGCTGTACAGTACTGCAGTGATTGAGCTGTGGCAACTTTGAGCCGGCCTGATGGGCTGGTGTTTCCAGCACAAAGGGGGTTGCTGTACCCATTGCATGGAATGGTATGGACATGCATGCAGGGACATACGCATTGGCCGCGCTGCGTGAGTGCGTGCTGTATGTTTTTTCTCACAGTAAAGTGGATAGACTGTGCAACACCAAGTTCAATGGTAGCGACTTGAGCCAGGCAGTGGATTGTGAGGTGCTGCAGGGGTAGACATCATGCAAGGGTTTCAATTGTGCTCAGGCCTGCCCAGCTAGCGACATCCACATATTGCAACGTGGTTGTCGCACCTTCCTACGTGAGAGATGGCACACTGTTGTATTTTTGAAAAGCAGCTGAGCCTGCCAAGCACATTGTCTTCATGGTGTTACATGGCAGGACCTTGTGAGCCAATCAACAGGCAGCCTCCTCAAAGTTGATACAGCACAGCAGACCACCACACTGCTTCATGCACTGCAAACAACGCAGCAGCAGATGCCCCTGGCACTGGTGAGCGTGCGGCTTGTTTGCCAGCAACACAACGGCTGCAACTGCCAACACAACAACAGTATGTGCCTGCAAAGACCCGCACGCCATCCACTGATGCAGTGCGTACGATACAGCACATGCAAACCCTCTGTGTGCGCATGCGGCCTGAGAATGTGCGCATGCGGCCTGGGAAGGCTGTGAGGCAGACGGGCGCTACACAGCTGAACAACACTGCACCAACAACCCACATAAGTCCATTGGCTGCTGAGAGCGCACTGCAGCAGGCCAGCACAACCGGCAGGCCAGCACACGGCAGCGCAGCGTAACCAGTAGGCACTGGGTCAACAGCACAGAACCATTGAAGCAGGGCCTGACGACAAGTGATCCTGTGAACGCAGCTGCTGTGCTGAGACAGCAGCACGTTGCAACCCTGCGAGGGACATGAGCCTGCAGCAGCACACCTCAATTCCACATGCTGTGCGTGATGACAGTGACGCTGCTCCTGTTCAAGCACTACTGCAAGTGGTACCGCCGCCAGCACTGCAAACCGTCCTGCCAACGGAACTCCAAGCCGTCCTGCCAGCTGGTACAACCAAGAAAGTCAAGTGCTCAACAGCAATGCTGGCCCTAGTCCCACGCAGCCAACCCCACCCACGCCCAGGCCAGTGGCCTTGCTGACCAATGCTCATGACTGCCTACCCTAGCAGGCTTGCACGCAGCCTTGCGCTGGCACGCCGGGTTCAGACACACTTCTACAACGCCCACACAGCAGGATGCCAACAGACGGCAACAGGAGGTCCTGCCTGGCAATGCATCACCGCCACCCAACGTGGCGTGTGGCACTGGCGCAGCAGCACGTGACAGCACTGTACAGTCATGACTGCGCATGCCCTGCATAGATACACCCAATGGGCAGGCATGGACGCAGCCCGGCCAAACACACCCTCCGCACACGCACACCACGCGCGTGCGTGCACACACCAGCGCAGTCCACATGATACTGACGTGCAGCACCCCCATTCAACACAGCACAACCAGCGCACAGTCCTAGCCGGCCCACACAACCAACACCCCCCCCCTGAGCAGTGCAGCAACAGCTGCCACAATAGGTACACAGCTGCTTGCCCACTAGGCGTGTGCTGCGGCGGAGTGCCATGAAAATGCTACCGCATGCGATATACAAAAGAACAACAAGGGCTTGGCAAAGGATTGCTCCTGTGCGCTCAGGCTGCTGTGGCAACGGTGAGACCTGAGATGCATGGGGGAAAGCCCTCCCGATGCAGCAAGCTGCACCTGCTGCGATGCTGGACAGCTTTACCCTAAAACCCCAACAGCTGCCCCGCAAGCTGCAGCCCTGTTGTGAGCACAGACCGTGCTGACAATACAGGTTACGCCCACACTGCTGCTCTGCTACGCGCCGCGCTGAGCCCTGCTGTGCAAACACTTGACACACTGTGGAGTGTGCGACCATGTGCTGCACAACATTACCCGCTGCAGCCTGCGCACTGCCCTGCTGAGATGCACGCTCCCTGCTCAGGCCGCCGTGCTGTGCCGTGCTGTGCTGGCGCGCACGAGCTCATTTGCTGTCGCTGCCGGGCATGTCCTTGGCCAGCAGCTCCCGCAGCGCTGCTGCGCAGATCTCTGTGTCAGTGGGGCTGAGGCTAAACTCCTCGCTGATCTCTCCTGCCAGGTTGTCTGCCGTGTCGACATCTGGGTCAAACACAAAGTCAATGGTGCGCACGACGCTGTGGCTGGCCCCTTCGCTGCTGTTGTCGTTGACCTGCAAGAATCATGGTGTCAACACACATCACAAGTCAAGGCGCGCAGTACTGCAGACCCTAACCAGTGCAGCCAGACTGTCTGGGTGATTCCACGAGTACAAGCGCTGCATTCACCCCTGCTTACAATTACAGCCATAACTCTTGCTGCACCCCAGCAGAAGTCCTTGTGCTACCTTGAAGGTACATGAACGCTGCTGCACATGCTGCACAGCAGTCGCACAGCATCACCCGCCACTGTGTGCCCTGCTGTTATTCCCACCACACCACACAGCACCAGCGCACGGCACACAGCAGCCAAGCAAACCGCCCTCGTGTGTTTTCTCACCTGTGTCATGAACAGCCGGAAGTGCATCTTGCCGTCCTTGACCTTGCCGTTGAACTCAAAGTTGTAGTCCTCGCCACGCAGCTTGCCTATGGCAATCTCCTCTGACTGGCTGGGCGCATTCGTGCTGCTGGCCTCGAGCGGCGCCGCCTTCTTGACCTGCGCAGGACAGGCGCAGCAGGGGTGGAGCACGTTTCAGCACTGCAGCTGCATGGTGGAGGGTGATGCAGCAAAGTGTCTCTGCAGTCAGCAATCATTGCCGCAGAGCTACTGCTGCTGTTGCAACAGAAGCAACCCTGCTGTCACAAACACTGCATATCCGAAAGCTGGCCACATGTACAACCGCATGTACAGCGTCCAGCAGCAAACTTTGTGCTTCACTGCATCCACAGGCCCACCAAGCATGCCAGCCATGCAGAGCGGCAGTGATGCAAGCAGCCCACCCTCAGTCGCTGCTCACCAACAGGAAGGGGTCCTCCAGCAGCTGCGTCGCCGTGTGCCGCTGCTCACTGTCACCCACACAGCTGGCAATGAACCGCGCCGCCTCCTCATCAACAACCTGCACAGCACACAGCACACCACACCATGTAACCAGCCGACCCAGTCATGATTCAGTCATGCAAAGCTCTGAAGTGCTATTGGTAGCAAGCATTCGACGGCCCCTGGCATCTACAGGACAGGTCAGACCACATGTGTCAGAGAGGTGCATGAATGTGTCTGGAGCTGGTCCCCACCTGCTCCAACAGCTGCGGCACCTCCACGCAGTGCTGCGGGTCCAGCTGCTTCAGCGTCAACAGCTCCAGCATGCACAACCCAAACGCAAAGATGTCGTTGCGCATGTCCTGCAACAAGACGCAACAGCACAGCAGGGGGTGACGGCAGGGCGTTGGGGAGGTGACACAGGAGGGCAGGGCTGCTGGAGACACGTGGCGAGGGGGAGAAACGAGCAGGCACAAGGCAGGAAGGGAGGGGGACCTGTGAAGTGCGTGCAGCCAGTGACTAGAGGCAACAGGGCAGGAGGAGGGAAACGTGGAGAGGGGTGAAATGAGGAGGCACAAGGCAGGAAGGGACAGATGAGGTGCGTGCAGTGAGTGACTGGAAGCAACGGGGCAGGTTGCATGGCAGCGTGACCAGTGCATCCCTAGAGTTCACCCACACACCTTCTGCATGGTGACCACCTCTGGCGGCGGGTCCTGTTCACTCTCCTCCCAGCGCAGCGGGATGAGGGTGGCCAAGCCTAGATCACCAATCTTGATCTCGCCTGCACACGAGAAGCACGCAGACGCATACAAAACGCACACCAGCCAGGTTTGAACCAACTGACATAATGTACCCGTAGGTCCGTCATCCAATGCCCTTCCGAAGTCCGCACAGCAAGGTGCTGTGCAAAATCTGTCATGGACACCAATGCATGCAGCGGTTGCTGGCCAACCTAGGCAGCAATAATCTGTCGACGCCGAACCCAGCCTGACACACCCACAAAAAGTCTACCAGCCATTGTGATGCCTGCCAACAGCACTGCCCACGCAACGGCGTCTGCAGCTGGTATCCCTCCTGTGCATTGCTTCCCGGCCCCGCTGCTCACGGCTGTGCCTATTGCTGCTCACCGCTGTGCCCGTTGACGTAGATCTTGTCGCAGCGCAGGTCCCCGTGCACCACCGGAGGGTTCATGGAGTGGAGGTACTCCAGCCCCTTCAGGATCTGACGGGCCATGCGCTTCACAGCCTGGCGCACACAACACAGCCGCAACAGCAGCAGCACAGGCGCAACAGCATGGGCAACATGTTGGTGAGCGCAGGCGGCAAGGTGCAGCCTCACCTAATCGTCAGATCTGCCGGCTGTCAGCTTGGCTTTCCTGGACCTCTGTACGCATGCTCCCCGACATTGCTTGTGCGCACCCTCAACCCCGCTGCATGCTTATGCCTACAAAGACAAGTAGGCCCACAAGCCAGGCATCCCCATGCCGCTGCAACAGCTGCGCACAACCCAGTCACAGTGACATCCAGCTGCCAGGCCTGACCACCTTTGCATGACGTCAGCAGCAATGGTAGCCACCACTGTGGCCTCTCACTGCATCAACACACCGAATCACACCCCCACCCTCACACACCTTGAGGTCCAGGTGTTTGTGCAGGTTCCTGTACTGCCGCAGGTTGCCAGAGGTGAACAGCTCCGTGATCAAGTTGATGCAGTGGTGCTGCTCATCCTCCCAGCACTCAAAGCACTTGATGATGTTGGGGTGCTCCAGGTCGAGCCCCTTCGTCATCTCGCCCACGATCTGCTGCAGCTGCTCGTCCGACAGGTGGTGCGGCTCTGCACTGATCTTGCTCCAGGCCACGTCGATGCCGATCTGCGTGTCGAAGGCTTTGTAGATCTGCTTGAAGCGGCCCTTGCCCACCACCTCAGTGTACCTGCGCACGGGCAGGCAGGAAGGCGGGAAAACAGGCCGACTTCACACACACCTCGCGCGCGAACAGCCTGCAGGTCGCAGTGCTGGCTGCCGCACACCGTGCGCTGTCATCAGTGCATTGCTGGTGCAAGATCACGCCATCGGAAAGGAATGCTGCAAAAGCCCCTGCTAGTGAGGCTGTCGCGCCCTGCAGATGGCCAGGCCCCCACAGCTGCGGCAACTGATGCTGCGCGCACAACCCACTGCAGCAAGCAGCTGCCAGAGATGCAGCATACCCCTGCACACTCCTGTTCTGGCAGGGAAATCAGGCTTTCCCCCATCTGCAGAACTAAGCGTGCAGGGATGTAGTGCAGTTGCACTCCTGCTAGGCACTTGCCACAACAGCTGCGTGCACATCACAGCCGCCACAGCTGCAAGGGCCAAGCAGTCACAATGCGCGCAGGCACAAAGCAGCTGCAAACCCAGTGTAGCCAGCCACCTGTGCTGAGCAGCCTGTCTGGGTGTGCATATACTAGAAGTAGCCTGACACTGTTGGAGTAACTATACTGCTGGGCTGTCACTGCTGTGCTGCAGCCTCAGTGTGGGATAGTGACGGCTGCTGTGACAGCATCGCCATGTGGCAATCTAGCGCCAGATCGCCTTCCTACCCGCATATTGCACTACTTGCTTAGGTGCATGACTTGCTGTGAAGTTAGTTGCAGTTTCTGAATGTATGCAACTCGTGCAGCTTGAACTGGCACGGTCCATCCATGCATGCATACATACATGGACCCCAGCACAACACGAGGTGTCCTGGCTGTGGGCGGGTGGTTGCAAGGGATGACGAGGTGGCAGAGCTATGATGCAGCTGCTGCAGCCTGATCAAAGTAGACTGTGTACCTGTAATAGCGGTTCTGAGGGTCCACCTCTGCGATCTCATCCTCCTCTCCAGTGTGCTGCGAGTGCAGCAACGCCTCGGCATCCTGCTGAGGGTCCGGCAGTGCTGCTGCTGCTGCTGGGGCTGCTGCTGGGGCTGCTGCTGCTATGTGGTTGCTTGGCTTCTCAGCAGTCCCATCTGCATCCGCTGTCTGACCCTCCATGGCCCTACCCAGTAAGCAACACCAGCTCAACACGATGGTTCCTGCTCAAGGGTACTGACAAACGCGCTGCAGCGCTGCCAAGGGAGATCAAAGCATGCCCTCAATAGTCCCATAATAATGCCATTTAACTAAAGGCCATCAGCCAGCCCCAACGCTCAAAAACGACAAAATCGCCTCTTGCCAAACGCTGGCAGCCCAGAGGGCGACAAGGAACCCCAAGAAGGGGTATAGGGAAGCTAACAGGTCCCCTTGTCTACTTGTTTGATCCGGTCGGTCTGAAAGTGAAGTGGTCAGACAATGTGGAGGGTGGCCAGGGCAAGGGGACAAGAGCGCTGGATCGCACACAAAACAAATCCATGCATCTTCTGCAATTTCGATTGCCTGGTTTGGAGGGGCCTGTCCAAACCCAGGGCCTCGCTGAAACCTAGGTTGGACTGGTTCAGCCATGGACGCCGTTTTGAACAGCATTTTTGTCCCAAGTCATGAAACCCCAACTTAATGTGACGGCCTGGTATGCCAGGCTGCTTGACTCACAGCTGCTGACTGGAGCGTACCAGGTATGGCAGGAGTGTTGGGTGCTTGGGGGCCACTGTAGTCCTATAATGAGGCTGGCCAATGCCAACCTGTACCAGAGAACCCAACATGAAGACTGAAGGGGGCAGAACCCCTCCCGCCAACCCCACCCATCATGGCATGAGCATGGAGCCCTTGCCCTTGGGTGAAAACTCAAGTTGGCCCAAGCTGGCCCAAGCTGCCAAATGCCCCTCTTTTCCCCACCCCAGCTGCCATCAGACTGGACCCCCTGCAAGTTGCTGGTAGGTGAAATGAAAAGGCCGAGTTGCTCAAGCCTTCAAGGCAAACGGGCTGTCTGGGCTCCACCCGTGGCACTGCCATGTGCTGCTTCGCCGCAGATCCTGTTGCTGAGGCTGCCTAAAAATATATGTATTCATGATGAGTTTGGATGTGTGGAGCTTCACCTTGCTTGCACATGATTGTCGCACTGCGTTGCACCTTAGCCCCTGACTCAGATCGCCACAGATGAGTGTTAACAACGTTGTCAGTATGCCCTCACACAGGCGCACAAGTCTTGCAAGTACGCTGCCCCCCCCCCCCCCCCGCCCCCACACAAGTCCCTGCGCACACTTACTGCTGTTACATGGCAGCCCCAGGCTGTTACTGAGCCTCAGTTACATCAGAATGAGTACAGTCAATCCAATTCTGGAAGTGTCAGGGCACACCAAGCGCTGCGCACAGACTGGAAAGGCACACAGGGGACAGCCCATCAAAGTGTGACGTCATCGCGACACCATACCACCACATGCGCATACTGATTCCATGCCACTGCCAGTTTGTTGCCAACACACTCGGCCCTGAGCGTTTGTGCCGTGTAGAGTGAGGTGTTCATGTTGCGGACAGCCCCAAGCACCCAAGCAGACAGTTGCAGGGGCCGTTTATGTTCAATAACTCGCGATCGTTGCTGAAGACCAGCCCAGCTGCATCAATGCAGTTAGCTGCACAATCCACAATCCACAATCCACAGCACATCATGATGCCCCACACATGGCGGGTAGCCATGGCCATTTTGATGGCAATCAAAACAGACAGCACATGTACATGATGCCATACATGCACCAAGTAGTCAACCCATCACACGCTGTATGGATTGGCACTGCCCCGATGTACATTATGCATTGTCAGGCGACTTAGTGCAGGCATGAATAACAAGTGTTGCCTCTGCCACGGAAGCACTGCTGCCTGGACGTGTACTGCTTACTGTTATCGAGCTGTTTCAGCCGCGAAAAAACACTCATAACATTCAAGTTCATACAACCCTTGTCACGCGTCAGCATATGCCGAACAGCAGCTGGCCTCCCGCGCTCATACTCCCCTCAACACCAGCAGCCTGCGCCCCCTAGCTGCCCCTGGTGATGCGGCTGTTGCCTCTGCTGCTGCCTCATGGTCTTCAATGGCAGCCTCCATATCTTCCTGCTGGGAGGTCAAGCCCCCATCAGTGAAGTCTATGCCCTTGCCATGTGCGAGGGTGGGGTGCAACCAGCTTTGACCAGACAGCAGCCTTCGGGGAACGCCTTTGGATGCATTATCTTCAGCTGCTGCCACGTGGCTGGCAATGGCATCAGCAGTATCAGCCTCCTGCGCGCGGCAAGGATGGCGCAACGGTGTCACGTCAGCCGGAGTTCAACAGCGATCAGTTGCTAGCTGGTATGTGCTACCTCAAGATGCAGCAGTGGCAGGAAAAGTGAAGGCCGTGCCAGTCAAGTGCATGCACTGCGTGCTGGCTGTCAGCTGATGCGCAGCATGGCCTGCCAGGGCCAAGCCACAGCATGACCAACACCAAGCTGCCACCTGCCAATGTGACTGATAGTAGTTTTGAGTGAGGGCTGGTCCTGAGCAGGGCTGGTCCTACGAGCAGTACCGCTTGCCTGTCTCATGTCCTCCCAGCCGAGCTTGTTGCCTGTCACAACGGCCGGTTGAGCCCAATCTGTTGTGTGGGGTCCCTTCAGAGAGCGGGAGGCCTGTTGCAGAACAACATGGAAGCGGGGAGGATGTCGCATGATGTGCACATGGGTGTGCAGGTTGTGCCAGTACAGGCACATTCCGCAGCGCCGCAATCATCAAGACACAGTAGTATGGTGTAGCTGTCAGCTTCAATGCTGTCGTTGCTGTGCTGCTTGCGACAACGTGCGTGGGACACGTGTACGATGCACTACATGCTGTGCACTTTGCTGTGGCAGGTGGTGCTGGGTGGGAGTTTGCATGTCAACTTGCGCATACAACACTGACATAGTAGAAGCTCCATAGTTGCTCCATCACGATCACTGGTCAACACGTCAGCAGCTGCCATCCCACCTTCAGGGTGTCTGTTGGTCCAGACGGGCCTTGCAGCCTGGCCACGGCAGGGGAAGAAGGTAGCCACCAGGAAGAAAAGAGCGACTAAGCGAGCGAAATTGGACATGATGATATTCGTTTCTAACTTGTGTCAGCGTTTGGCAGATTGCTGAGTGAGTACCTGTCTGTCAAGTGCAGCGTTGGAGCGAACTCCGTTTGTCGTCCAACCGGCAGCGAGGATGCAGGGTCAAATGCAAGGTGGTTCTTATGAGGCCTTGCCAAACTCTACTATGGGACTCCAAACCAGTGACCAGTCTTCCTGGAACCTCCTGCATCCCTCTTCTTGGTCTGCGGTCACACTTCGTGCTACAGCCAGCAGTGGAACCGCTGCGCTGATCACAAGTACAAATGCTAACCACTCATACATCAAATCAAGTTCAGACTTTTTTCACCATCAGACGACTGAGGCCATGGGTCGCGCCCAAGGGCCGACCAAAAGCAGGCAGGCACCACTGCAACTGCTCCCTCAGTTGCAATGGTGTCTGCCCACAGGCAAGGCAACCAGTTCGCACCACTCTCAACATCATGAAAATAACAGCAGACCATCAGCAGACACTGATCCACACCAGATGAAGCAAGCCTTGAAGGTCGTGCCGCAACCGTCACAAGCCCACCAGCATGTGTGCCCACTGTGTGTGTGCCATGTGGCCCCTACTCCTTATGCTCTTGCAAAAGCTGCGGTTTTCAAGGTTGCGGCACAAAATGTTCCACGCACATCTGGAAACTTTGATACATCTCCCCCCTTGCCAAATTGGGTACCAAAGGTTGCAACCCCTCACCCAACCCTGCCCCCTCCCAGGGCATTCAAAGGCTTCGTTGCGTCTGCATCTGCGTTGTGCTTGGCTGCACAGTTGCTTGGAACCACAGCCATGTATGTAGCTTCTACAATGCTGCTCGTGATGCTGATGCCACCAGCATGCCCGTCGCTTCTGCTGCTCCACCCTCATGCTTCTGGTTGTACAGCAGCACGCTGGTGCGCGCTGCCTGCAGCATGTCAATAAGAGAGTCCGGCAGCTGCTTGCAGTTGGGCGCTTGCACGGCCAGGATGTCAATTGCGTCAGCCTCCACGGCCTGTCAAGCACAGCAGAGCAGCATTGGTGACCAGTGTGATCTCCCTTGTCAACGGCCCATAAGGATGTGCTGGACCACAAAAAGTCTTTGCTTGCATGGCAGCGAGATACCAATTGTTGCTATACAGTCACTGTAAGGCCTCATGCTCAGGCCAACAGAGACACTCCCATGCACCTGCAATGCCGGTGCTTCACATGAGACACCCGGCATGTCTCACAAGAATGCCCCCCTAGTCCGAACGCGCACACCTGTGGCAGTGCTGTAGCTCCTGCGTCTTTGAACACCCGCTGCGCTGTGTAGAAGTCATTGGTGCCTGCCTGCACGCTGAAGTTGGTCAGCATCCGTGTGGCTGTCTCCTTCACCTGCACGCAAACAGCACAGGATGGCACGTCAGCACAAAATGCAGTCTGCAGTAACAAGGGGGGGGGGGGCACTAGTCCCCTTGTACTGTTGACAGCAGCAAAAATGCAGTCTGCAGTAAGAAGGGGGCAGACTAGTCCCCCACTGGGCCAGTACTACTGTTGACGAATCATGCAGGCTGTGCTGTGCACAAGGACACCCTGCACTTGCTGTGCTGCTTTCACACTGCAAAATGCAGATCCTGCCTGCAGTATACCAAGCGCCTTTTGCTCAGGCGCTGCCAATGGCAACTGCCACACGATGCAAACCTTGCCTGATCACAGACGTTACTGAGTGACTTACGTTGCCTGTGCCTTGGTCGTGTGCCTTGGTGACCGCAAGGAAGATGGAGTCCTTCTCAGCATCCATCTGGTCCATCAGCCACGTCAGCATGTGCCTGCTGGTGCTGCAGCACTCCACCATCACCTTCAGCCCTGCGCCAGCATCAGCCCAACACAGCACAGACAGGCAGGTGTCACCAGCTTAGCGCAATGGGCACCAATAGAAACCTACATCAGGCCGTCTGACTGAGTGGACGGTCCACTGGCAATGCTGCTACGGCTACTACTTGGGTGGGTGAGGGTCACACTGTGACCCAGCCTTGCAGAGCAAACTGAGGCCTCAAAGCCACTGCAGGAGATGCTTGTGGGGCTGGAGCATCATGTTGTAGCTGCACTGTGCCTCTGCAGAGGAACCATGACTCACCCAGTGCCGCGCTGGTTGCTCTTATGTAAGGTCCCTTGCTGTTGGCCTTCACCACCAGCACAGGGCAGCACCGCACCGTCTTCACCACTCGCAACGCAAAAGAGCCAGATGCCGGCAAGGGGTCCCCTCGCGTGCCTGCGCAGGCAGTCATGCACAGCAACAAACACGTCGTGTCCGTCAGTCATTGTGCTGGCAACTGCCTGGAATGAGCTGTGCTCTCCTGCAAGTGCCGAGTGTAGGCAGCAGCTGCATGGATGATGTCTGCTGATCTGCCTGTGCTGGGGTCCAACAGCAGCTGCAATGCCTCCTGCAGCAGCTGCACACTGCAGGACTGCAAGTTTATGTCAGCGCACTGACATTGCTTGACATGACATTTTCGGGCAGTAGATTTGTAACATCTGATTCAGGTCTCACGCAGGCACTGCTGCGCCAGCTTATGCATGGCATGGCATGGCATGGCTGCTTGTGTTCCCAGCACAAAGCGTACTGCTGCACGCCACTGACACCACAACCCTGCCTTGCCTGTGCGCAGGCTGCACTCTTTGCATGATGTCAGCACTCACCATCTACACACAAGTTTTGGCTGCCCACAACCAGCAGGTCAGCACCACAGTCCTTGGCATACTGGCTGATCACATCGGCCAACCGCTCATCACCCTTCAGCAGCACCTGCACAGCAAGATCACATGCATGTGGCTTTGAAGACGGGTGGTGCTTGCCATGCATGGTGCCGGCTGCTCATTCGCTTGGCTGTGCTAGATGGTGCACGACTAGCATCTGCCTCGAAAGACACGTGCTGGCATGTGCCGCTGTGGCTCCTGCAGGTTGGCAGCTGCTGCGACCATGACATATGTGGCTGTGCAGGACGTGTGTGAATGTAGCATGAAGCTGCCCATGTCTGAAGCAGCTGTGACAGCAGCATGGCTGCAGCACTGCAACCTACCACAGGGGTGACAGTGGGTCCCTGCTGCTGCTGCTCCGGTGGCAGGAAGGGTGCCAACAGCTCGCTGCCATACTGTAAGCTCTCCTCGCCCAGCACCACCGTCACCAGTTGTAGCTCATCCCTGGGGTGAAACAACATCGACAGGCAAGCTAGTATCAGTACGACAGACAGGCCAACACACTGGCAGGGGCATGAAACGGCAGGTGCAGGGGCACGCAACGGATTCTGACACACCATGCATGGTGAGGCCAGCAGGGCCGATGGATTTGCTTACAACGGCAGGGCATGCCTGGAGCTGTTCAGCTGACACACCTGGGCTGCAGAAGGGCCTTTGAAAGCTTCAGCGCTAGTTTGGACGCATGGTTGTCTGCTATGAGGCACAGCACCCTGGACCCTACAGCAGGGGTGTGACAGACAGCAGCAAACACGCTGAGCAAAGCATCCCTAGGCGTCACAGGGTGAATCTTTATCACCAGCAGGTTGTCGTGGCCATGAATAACTGTCAGAGCATATCAGACACGAGACTGCAACAATCTGCACACCTCTTTTCAGCGACCGCCTGAAAGAGCTGCTGGGCTGCATGGTCCCTCCTGCCTGTGATGATTAAATGCTGTCAGTTTCATTCACCAAGCATACAGGTAAGCAAGAAGACCTAGCATGGGCAATTGGTTGAAGTTGTGCATGACTGTCATTGACTAATTGACAGAGCAGTCAAACTACTCAGGATTGACCACCGCAAAAGTTGCGATGCGGTCCGCGGCCTCACGTTCATTATCTTGGACCTTGCCTAAGTCGTTGAGTGCTACTACAGTTTGCTGCAGTCATGTCGAGGCCATTCACGTCCAGCAGATCGTGTGTCTCTCGCAAGTTTGCCTCTACCCAGCAGACCCTGTCGCATTTGCCCCTACATATATGCTGCTCGTCTCAGCAACGTACACCAGGCACCCTAAGCAGCAGCAGTAGATTCAGTAGAAGAGAGCTGCTGGGCCTCACAACAGCAGTGACCACCCTGCCACTATTGCTGCCATACAAAGCAGAGGCCGGGTGCGTGGGGGTGTGACATGGCTACAGTAGAAAAGTTTGTCGCAAGCACAACTGTCCTGTCCACATCAGCAGAAGCAGAACTAAAGATGCCCTTTCTCTGACAGGTTCAAGAAAGAATTGAAGAAGCGGAAGATTCCTTTGGAAGACTACACAGTGTCAGGTAGGCTTGAAAGGCAGCAGCAGCATGTGGAACAGATGTGCCAGCTTGGGTTGCCTGCAAGTATGCATGCACCATCCCACTTTTGACTTGTCAACGTCGCAACCCCCACAAGCTTGCTGCTGTTGGTGCAGAGTTTGATGGCTTGCGATTCTATGACAAAGAGGAGGGGCGAGGCAAGGAAATCAAGGCGGGGGACAATGTGCTGGTGAGTCCCTCCCCTCCCCCAAAAAAACACCCCCCCACACACACACACGCACCTTGCTGCCAAGCCAACACGTTTTGGTGGCCACAGTCGACAGACATCGTCGGCGCACTGTGGCCAGGCGGCTAAAACCAATCTTGCAATTGAGCTTATCTGAACTTGGTACGAACCATTGTGCCGAAATGTTGCCAAGCCTCTTACAGTCTCCCGACTCAACAGCTGTGCAAATCAGCATGGCAGGGTGACTGTGGGTCAAACTGCCACCTCTCTGACCAGAAAATGTTTGTTTGTGGGTGCCACTGTTGTATGTGTGCAGGTGCACTTTGACTGCAGATTCCGTGGCATTGATGCTGTGTCCAGCAGATATGCACGGACGCTTGGGGGCAACAGGACTATTGCAGAGGTATGCACTGGGGCCCCTCACACTCACAGCATGGGGTTCGTGCTCCTTCCGGTATACCACCTTCAGCAAGCGTCACCACCGCCACCAGCAGCAGCAGCAGCAGCAGCACTACTGCAGTTCTTCAGCAGCAGCATCACTTCATGCAGCTTAGCAGTGTCCGCCATTCCTCCCTGCAGCAGACCATCCCATCCTCCGCATCCCTCAACCCCAGCAGCTGGGCCACAGCTGACAGGACCCAATGGCACCACCGCTGTCCTGCCAGCAACAGCAGCACAGCAGCAGTAGTGGGAGTAGTACTATCGGCATGCTCCTGGTGCCATCACCATCACTTGACGCTGTCGCTGCTCAACCTCCGCCTTTTTGGGGCCAGGCTGGGGCACCTTGGTTGCAATGGAGGGCGAAATTTAATACTGGCGCTGCAAAGTCTGACATATTGCTGTCTTGTTTCGTCCCCGGCTTGTCCTGTTGTGCCACTCGTTTGCTTGCCTGCCCTTCCGCCTGCCCATGCAACCGCTGACAGCCGCTGGAGTTCACAGCTGGTGAGGCTGTCAACATGTATGTGAAGAAGGCGAATGACACAGCAGGTGGCTTGTTTGCAGGCGGCTCGGGGCCCAAGCCGCCTCCGGCTATCTCCACTGCAGTGATCGGCATGAAGCCAGGGGGGCGGGTGAGTAGGGGCAGGTGCAGTGGCAGGCACATGCTGGTGTGTTGGGTAGATGCCGGTGTGTCTGCCTAGTACTAGGCAGACTAGTGTGGCACACCAGTGTAGCACACCAGCTCACACTGGTGTGGCCAACCAGCCCTGAAGCTTTTCTCGCTGCTACCGTAGCATGGCAAGTCTGCCAGCAGCAGTGGTCAGGGTCCAGCTGGGGCTGGGCAGCTGGTGGTGAGTTTAGATGAGCTAGAGGGGCAACAAGAAGACGTTTGAGCAGCAGTGGTCAGGGTCCAGCTGGGGCTGAGGCAGCCGTTGGATTGAGGTGTGATGATAAGATAGAGGGGCAACAAGAGGGAGAGGTCTCAGCTGCTGCCGGCAGCGCTAGCGGTGCGGATGGTAGCAGCCTTGAGGCCGCACAGGCAAGGACCCCAGGTCAATATGCTGGACCTAAAAAAATGCTGGACCTCTGGTCAAGACAATGTATGTGGAGGGCTAAAGTTGTTGAGGTTATGGCTGCTGACTGAATGGACCTACTGTGTTGGTTGAGCTCACGGCCAGTCCGAAGGACAGTCGGTAACACCCAGTGTGTTATGCAGCTGCCACTTGCTGACTGCTGTGATCGCTGCTGCCTGTATGTATCATTGCCCTTGTGTATGTTGACAGCGCATTGTGTATGTTGACAATCCGGACCTGGGCTACGTGAAGGGCAACCAGGAAATACCAGCAGGTGCTGCTTTTGAGCTGGAAGTGGAGGTGCTGTCAGCAGTTGCAGCAGTGCCAGCCAAGAGCAGCTGATGCAGCCCTTTTGCCTGAAGATGTTGTGTGGAACAACTGTGGCTGGCTGCATGTGTACAGAATACGTGCATGTGTACATAATGCGTTTGTTAAGTTTGAACGGGACCTGGGCTCGCCCTCATCATGGTTGTAGCAAACTTTGTCATGGCAATGGCATGCTACAGCCTCGACGAGCTTGCACTGTGCACTGCTTCAAGCACTCTTAATGTATAAACGCCTTTCAAATGCATGTTTTGTGACCAGTGTGACACGATCCTCGCGACAGTCGAAGCTGTACTGAGAGCACAGTACCGATACTTGCGTGTGCAGATGAGTGCGTAGCAAGCACTTTCAGCACTTTCTTACCAACAATCTTCAAAACTCGGACACACACTAGGACGCCTGGGAGGTGGCCTTGCTGTGCTGGCCCCTTGAGGGCTGGCTTGCAGCATGGGCACAGCATGGAGGGATGTGCTGCACTCAACGAATAGCTGTTTGCTATCGAAACATAGAAAGCTGCTGTGGGCTCTGTTGCTGCTGTGGGGATGCCAGCTGGGCACCTGTCAGCTGGAGCTTGAAAGGGCGTCTGAGGAGCCCAAAGTATTCTTCGGTGAGTAGGCAACTGGGTGCCTAAAGCACAGCTGCAGATCATAATGGAATCAATCACCGTGCAGCCCATATCAGGGGCCTGCCTGTTCCTCAGGTACTGCTAGGCAGCTGTGACTCTCCAGCAGATCGCAGGGGCTCGACCACCACAAACTCATGACAGCGCTCCAGCAAGACGCTCAGTGACTGCAGGTGCAACAATGCACATGCTGATGTCAATGGAAAACTAAGACGATTATGATGTTCTTGTCTGCAGGTCAGTTGCAGGTCGTCATTTTGCATGAACGCGAGGGGGGTGCAGACGCCCCCAGCAGCAGCAGCAGCAGGCGCCGCCTGAATAGTGCTACTGGGGAAGCTGGGCAGCATGCGCATGTACTGGAGCACTTCTTACGGTTATCCACAGGGGAGCTGAAGAAGCTGGTGTTTCCCAAGCAGCCAAAGCAGGTGAGCAGCAGTGCCTTTAGACTTGCAATTGGTCTGTCATGTGAGTGTGGCCAGGAGGCTCAGAGGTCTTACACCTTGCTTGCTTGGGCGTTCATGCTGGGCTCCTGCTGGATTGACCTGGAACATGAGATATGTGGATAGCTCACTGGTTCGGAAGCAACCCCGGGTCCCTGTCAGTCGAAGTTGCCTGGCTGTTGTGCGTGCTGTGGCCACCACACGGCGGCCGGTGGGCGTCCGTCCCCCTGTTGACAATACTTGGTACGGCAGCCTCAGCTAGACACCAGCCCTGATCACAGTGTTGACCACACACATTGGTCAGTTTGGCAAACAGCTGCCTGAAGGCTGTCTTGGTGAGACGAGTAGTATGTCACAGTTGCGGGTGATCCTGGAGCAGCAGGGCACTCCCAAAGGCTGTGCAATGCTTTGGCGAAAGCAGCGGTGCCCTGCGGATTTGGACAGTCAAGCCCTCTGCCCCTACCCCGCATCACGCAAAGTTGCGCGCTTTCTAAGCTGTGCGACAAGCGTCGAGCAACACCCATCATGCTGTGTGATGCATCCTTGCAACCACCAGTAGCTGACCCGCTGGGCCACGTCATGCTGTGCTGTGCTGTGTCATGCTGCAGATGCCCCGCACCGGCGCCTACATCATGGTGCGCTTGGCTCCCCACAGCAGGTGCAGCAGCGTGGCCGGGACAGCGGCAGCTTCTGGCTCGGGTCCTATTGGTGCTGGTGCCGATGTTGCTGCTGTTGTTGATGCAGCTGCTGCCTCATTTGACAGCAGCCATGTGTGTGTGGCCAGCATGATGGCACAAGAAGGTGAGCACACATATGCTTTTCGTGAAGGTTGGAAGGGGAGATGGAACTGCCGCTGCATCATGCTGCCATTGTGCTGTCATACCCGCAATACTTGGTATGAATGCATGTTTTTGTGCACATCATGCATGGTCCAGGGGTTGGTGATCGCAGATGCTGTCATGAAGGTGCTGTGTGTAGGGCGAGGGCTGAGCCCTGCATGAAGAAATCCAATAGTGTGACTGCATCTGACACTGGTACCTGCCCTGTCATTGTTGCACACGCGTGAGCCTGCTTGCACACATGCATAAGCTCTGCACAACATGGGTCACAGTCTGGCAGCAGCTGTACATAGGGTCAGCAACATGCCGCGGCTGCCATGCATGTATGTGCCCATGCTGGTTTCCAGCGCCACAACGCTACCGCCACCTGCTTGCCCTCTTGCTGTATGCAGCTGCCCCAAGGGATGTGTTTGCCCCCAGCCAACCGCAGGGGCAGTACAAGTTCAAGGCGCTCGTGGTGCTGTTGCAGGTGAGGCAGCTCTATACATAAAGGTAATGTCAGTGTCAGCAATGCTTCCAGTTGGTACGATCGTACTGCCATGTGTCCTTCCAAACTGAGTGCCACAATGGCTGGTGGTGGGTGCTTCACGGCAATGAACAACCTTGGGCTGGCGTAGCTGCACGACGGGGTTGGTGCAACCCATGACAGCACAGCAGCAGCAGCAGCAGCCGAGGTTGGTGTCAGAAGGCAAACAGCGGCAGCAGCTTTACCAGCTGAATATTGCACAAGGGTGTTTGCCTGAGATCAGCAGCTGGAGAAGCCAATAGCTGTCTCTCTGACTGCAGTCACTGCTACTGTCCTGCTTTGGACCTGTTTTTGCAGGTTTGTGGCAAAGGCCCCGCCACCACTCCAGAGAAGCTTGAAGCAGCCCTGTTTGACGGCCTGCCTAACAGCCAGCCCCAGACTGTGCAGGGAGCATTCAAGTCTTGCTCATATGGCAATGCAGACTTCAGCAGAGAAAGGGTCCAGGTGGTGTCTGTCGCAGTGCCTATACCCTGCAAAGGTTCAACACCCTGGAACCTGCCATATGACAGCAGCACATGTCCGTACGTTGGTGAGTAGAAGGGCGGCATGTTGGGACAGTTCGAGTGAGACATTGGCCAGACATACACAATACATGCCTTGCCAATAAAGTTATCAGCTAGTGCTGCATTGTCAATGGCGTGAAAGCTAGTGGTTATGGTGCTGGTCCGTGCAGGCAGCATTCAGCAGGCCTGCTGCGTGGCGTTGATCAGCACTAATCAGTCAATGAAAGTTACACCTGTAGCTATGAAGCTCAAGAGCTCATGCCAGCCACTAGCACAGTCACTGTGCACAGTGACTGTCGAGCTGCACATGAGTCACAACGGTCCAGCTGCAGGGCAAGCCCCGGGCCAGATACGCCTTCTCAACTTTTGCTGTTGCCTGGTGCTGCTGACTCAATGGCAGCTTACGCAAACACACAGGTCGAAAGCTGATACCGCGTGTCCGTGCCATGCAGAGTGGTCTGATGTGGCCAACGACCACCTGAAAGGCCTGGGCATCAAGCCAGAGGACTTCAAGCATAAGCTGTATGTGGTGCCTCCTGGGGACATGTGCAGCTGGGGAGGCATGGGCTACGTGGGCTGCACAAGGGACTGCAGGGTGTGGATCTCTGGCGACCTCTGGCAGGTGAGCATTCAGTGTTTCTGTACAGCTCACACGCACGCTTGGAATGCAGCTGTTGCGCTCAAGCATGTGCGACAGTAATGGCTGCACCCTGCAGGTGCAATGCCAACCGCAGCATGATGTCTGATGGTGCAGGCAAGCCAATTCACATACACAAAACATGGCGCTGCGGTTAGCCGCAGCCGGCTGACAGGTCGCAGTGTGCTGGCATGTTCGTAGTACAGACGCAGACGACAACCAGCTGCCTGAATTGGGGGTTGCTGCTTGTGTTGTGTGTCCCGCAGTACCCCACCACATGGCTTCATGAGCTGGGCCACAACCTCTACATGAACCATGCTGGCAGCTACCAGGACAACGGCAGCGGCTCCCTACAGGTGAACAACGGCAACGTGCAGCACACATGTACATGGGACATTACCTGTATGTCCTACATTAGTAATTAGGGCAGCAGCGATGTGGTTCCTTGAGGTGGCATACTATGCCACCAGCTTGCAGCAAGGAATCCCAGTCTCTTGCCCGGCACCCACTTACTATTAGCATCACACAATAGACTGCCGCTTCTGTGTGCTACCGCCAAAGTGGCATGCTCAGACATGTGACTGTCCTGCCACGATTTCAATCTCTCTCTGACGACACCCGTTGTTCATGCAGTTTGTGAGCTACAAGGATGACAGTGGAGCTATGGGGCACTGCTGCTCAATGCGCTGCTTCAATGCACCCCACTCACACCAGGTGAGCCGCTGTCATTGCTTGGTCACTGACCACGGCTGCACTACTGCCATAATGCTGCGTCATATGACAGCCAAGCAGCAGCGTAGGATGCACGTCAGGCAGTCTCTGCAACATGCAGGCTTCATTGTATGATTATCAGCATTGCTGTAAAGTGTCAGGTGGCACCTTGGCGGTGAGCTTACTACTTCATTCGTTTTCTGCTGTCGTCGCAGCTTGGCTGGTCAAAGCCTGTTGCCGTGCTTCACAAGGACAACATGCCTGCTGGTAAGTTATATGTCACCCCTGTGGACCCGGAGTGCCAAGCCTCACACAAAACTTTGGTGTCTGCAACGGGGTCAAACCCCTTGCACAGTGTGCATGCCATGCTTTAGTGGCGGCTGACCTACACATCACAATCATGGGATAGGGTGTACCTGCAGCAGAAAAAGCTCCAAGCTCTGACCCGGGGTGCAACAGGCACCTGGAAGCTGACATAGTTTGAAGGGCGTCACACACGCTTCTCCCCTGCCACATTGTCACTACTGCACCATCACGAGAGCGTCTCACACTATGTGTGCATTTTGTGAGCACCTACTGTGTGAGCTGGACGCGACGTACTGACCACCAAGGCATGTCTGTGTGTTGTGTGCAGGCATCTGGCGTACATACGTACTGCCGCCCCGCCAGGGCGCCTCCAGCTCTGCCACCAACATGCTGCGGGTATTGGGCGACTGGAACGGACCTTCAGCAGCCTTCAACTTGTTCCTGGAGTACAGGTAAGCCCAGCACTGTGCAACTGGTCTGACTGCGACACAGTGCACTCAGAAGCAATGGCGAGCAGTTCTGTCACCTTGCCAGGCAATAGTGGGGCACGCATAGTTATGACGCCGTCCGGTGTTTACACATCTGCACAGGTCGACTGTTGCCAGCGGCCATAATAACACAATTCCAATACTACAAGCACCGCGCTTGCTGCCTTGCAGGAAGCCCGAGGGTTACGATTCCGGTCTGCTCGACACGGTCAAGGATAAGGTGACGCTGTACAGCACGTCGGTTGGCGACGCCATGCCATTCACCACCCTCGAAGCTGCAGTCGGTTTCAACCAGATCCTGCGGGAGTCTCGTCTCGGCTCCCAGCTAACGGTGTGGGTGGGCAGCCGGGCCGGCGACGGCGTGCGGGTTCACCTGTGCCGGCCCGAAACGTCTTCCGAAACGGACTGTGGCGATGGCAAAGACAATGACTGCGATGGCTATACCGACAATGAGGACACCGACTGCAAGTCGGGCCCCGCGTCGTCTCGTCATCTTCTTGTCGAAGGGCTTGCGGACGGTCACGAGTCTGCGCACGACGATGACAACGGATTGTGGGGCTGACGGCAGCATCAGTGCAGTAGCGTGCCAAAATGCTGCTGCCTTGTTGTCCTTCGATGCATGCATTGCATGTAGGGGGACCAAATGCACCCTGCAGTATGATCAGCATTGGCAGAGGGTTGCATGACTTGTCGGCTTCAGGCCGGCAATGTACCTTATTTGTGTGTGCACACATTAGCGTCCAAGCTGGCTCGTGGGCTGGTGGGTATGCTGGCTGGAAAGCGCATGATGCATTTAGCACCGCCGTACTCTGGGCGAGGCTGTTAAGGAAAGGAAATGTGAGGGTACGGCTGCTGTTTTCATGGCGGCCATGAATGGGTGCAAGCATCACTGCAGATGTTGGTGACACTTGAGGGTCTTGGGAGTGTTGTGCATGTGGGTGTTGGCAGCTGGGCCGCCCAACTGAGTTGTCTCACAGCACACAACCACAGCGTGGGGATCCCTGTGTAGATGCTAGTGCTTTGGGAAGGCTGCACTCAACTGAGTCGCATGCATGTACTGTGTGGTATGCATAGGCATGTACAGTATAGTGTTGCAGGGGCTTGCCATCTGCCAGAGAGTTGCCCCTCCCGCAGTTTGGGCGGGGTGTCGACAGGGGCGCCCCTGACGATTAGCACTTGCGGACTGCTCAGGCGCCAGCGCCCATGGTGAGCACGCCTGCATGCATAATTGCATGCATGGCCCATGGACTCCGGGAGTCCACAAACGGCACATTTCAAGCCTTGTGGCACACGATATGCACATCCACTGTCGGTCCATTGTGCCGATCACCGCCTGGCAATCGTAAGCCAATGCCTCTTGCATTCAATTGCTTGTCAGGCACTGCATTAGCACTGCTGTTGTCACATGCGCCGCGCGGCCATCATGGCCAGTGGCCGTACTCTTCATTTTGCAGCCTGGGGGCAGCATGCACATGCTCAGCTGCTCGACTCTGTTGATTGCTGCTTGATTTGTGTTGGATTTCACTCCCTGACGTGGGCTTGTGGCAAAGGCACCGAAGTGCTTCAGTCCCACGCATGCAACCATGATTGTGCATGGACCCCAGGCAACGGTTGCCTGGATCTCATCTCAGCACCCCGTAATCTGGGACGTTATGGAACAGAGTTCGAAAGTGTGCCTCCTTGTCAAGCTTGACTGTGAGTGGCAGAGACTGCAAGACCTGAACATGCTAGTTATAACTAATTAGTGCTCTCAAAGCAAACAACACTTTGCGCATTGACCCAACAGATGGATCCATGGAGCCAACTGCCAAATCAGCCTCTGCGATCTTTTTACAACAGCAAAGCCTTACTTGTGCAAACTTCACATGGCCTCGAGGCGGACCCTACGTCAACATGCCATGGTGCTTCATCAGTGTGCCACACACATCCCCGCCTGCCTGCCCAAACATTTCACAAGGGACAGCAGCAAGACTGAAGCACCCCAATAACACAATAGCACATGCGCTGCCAGCATGTGTGTACCAACACACACCACACTGACACAAGCCACTACTACCAAGTGCAGGCTACCTGTGCGCGCCCATCTGCAGGCACCCACATACACCTGCCACCGACGCACTGCTCGGTACTGAGGCATTACGTCACTGTTGCTTGCCTATCTAGTAAGACAGTCTTAGTGAGCTTGCATGTATCCATGTACTCCATCTGTCGATACACTCATGCTGCTGACTGCAAACAGTGTGCGTGTTGCAGCACACGTCACCGTCCCCATCCGAAGGCTTTGTACACCTGCTCAGGCTATGTACAGCGGCCTGAGCACACCTGCATCTTACAGGCAAATACAGCATGGAATCAACCCATATACAGGGAACACCACGCTAGCTGCAAAACTGCTTTGTTCAAAGCTGCAGACTAGGCCTACAGTGCAGCATGGACAGAGGAGAAGTCTCCCCAGTCATCTTCAGTAAGGGACGGCTGCTGTTTGTGCTGCTTCCCGCTCTCCTGCACAGCCCCACGAGGCTGTGTGTGACTCAGACTCATGTCCTGCAGCTGCTCCAGCACAGACTGCTGTCCTGACAACCCACCAGGATCCTGCAGGATCTGCTGCGACCGTGCTGGCTGCTGCTGCTGCAGCTGCTGTGGCTGTACCGCCTGCAGGGGGTCTGGTTGTAGCCGCCGCTGCTGCTGTGGGTGCTGTTGGTGTCCCAGCACATGGCTGCTGCCTGCCTGCTGCTGCTCCTGGTGATGTGCGGGAAGCACGGGCCCAAAAGGATCCCAATCCGGTGGCCAATGGTGCTGCTGGTGTGGTTGCAACCCGATGCTCCCTGCCGCTGCTGCTGCTTGATCACATTGCGTGCCTGCTGCAGCCACGCCGCCTGCTCGAGGTGATGACATGTCGATCATGTCCTGCTGTGCATTCTGCTGCTGCTGTGACGGCAGCTCCTGTGCCTGCACCGGCACCAGCACACCCAACGGTGAATGCCCCACGTGTACGGCAGTACTACTGCCACCATTGGCCGCATGCCACACTCCTGCTGCTGCCAGTGATGCTGACGGCACTTCCACAGCTAGTTGCTGCTGTACTGCACCACATTGTGAGGAACCCCGAGATGCAGCCCTGGACACGGCAGGAGACACAACCCCACTGGCTGCTCCTGTAGACGACGGCCGTTTCGGTGACGGAGGCGGCGGGAACAGCGGCAGCACCCCCGCTGCGGCGCCACCCCCGCTGCTGCTGCTCCCCGTAACCCCTCCACCGCCGACCCCTGGTGCTGCTGGCGCCTGGCTTGGCGTGCCGGCTCTGCTGCTCGGAGCTGATCCAGCAGCCCCGCCAATGCTGCTGTTGGCCTCATCTGCTGCTGCTGTACCAGCGCTCACGATGCTGTCCGTGCTGGCGGCGAGGTTGGCACGCTGCACTCGTTCCAGTGCTTCTGCGACTGTCTCTGCCCCTTCTAGTGAGCCCAGCAGCTGCAGCTGTCTGCTGCTCCAAGGTTTGTTGAAGGCCTCTGTCAGCACATCATGCAGGACAGGCTCCTCCCATGCTGCACGCACAGGCAAGCAAATCGCTCAACCAATTGGTAATCAGTGAGGAGTGAACAGGCTTCAGGTGCTGTCAGCATGTGGCAGGGTGTTGCCAACAGAACTGAAGCAGGAGAAAGCATGAGTGCTTATGCAGTATAGAGGCACATCATGCAGAGCGAGGCGCAAGACAGCTCTGCCTGCAGCAATTCCTGACAGTGCAGCTGTGTCAAACAGCAGTTTTACAAAGCAGTTGTTGGTGCCGCGTGAGGCCCACCAAGCACAGCACAGTCACCAGCACACCTGGTAGCTCCAGCTTGAGCAGGTGCAGGGCATCTTCCATGTCATGCATCTGCAGTAGCTTGGCCTCGCAGCGCTTGAGCAGGGCCACCGCTGCCTTCAGCAGGGCTTGATCCATCTTATCAGCCATGATCACATCCATCACCCTGCACAGCCGCCAGCAGAGGTGGCAGCGCAGGCAGCACACGGCAGTACAATGAAGGACTTACATGCAGGACATGTGTTGAATAAGTGTCCCAAAGAACTGGTCTTTGACGATACTATCAGCACATCCATCACCCTGCACAGCAGCATGGCAGCAGTGTACAATGCAAAGAACAACTGTCACCAAGGACAACCCTTGCGCCACAAAGAACAGGGTGGCGAGAGTCCTGCCAAGGGTCTGTGCAGCATCAAGTCACACACACCAGCATCAAGACACACCATATAGGATACATATGCACCTGACACACCCCAGCAACCTCATCTTGCTCAGCATACATGCTCAGCACACATGTGACATGCCAAAACCTTCAAGCTTCAACCCTACACCCCCTGCGCTTTAAGCTACTAGGAAGTGCCTAGTGCGCGCCGCCCCACCCACCTTGCGCTGAAGCTGGCAGGGAAGTCAGCACTGAAGCAGGTCATCAACCAGCTGGCGCCGTACAGCAGCGGCAATACACCTATGCTCTCAAGGTGCGAGCACAACTTGGGGGCATCAGCCGGCCTAGCTGCCACAGGTGGGTCTGCGCAAACAGAAGACGCAGGGGCGTTGGGGTTTTGGGTGCAGGATGGGCCCAAAAACCTGTATCCTGCGGGCTGCAATGCAGTCTCAACAACAACAAGGAGTGTTGCAGTTGCACGCTCATGGTGACTCTGCAAAGATTGCCAACTCACCACCTTGCTCTGCTGCGTAGCCAGCTAATACATCCTTTGCAAGTGACAGAACCACTCAAGGCAAAAAACATTATCCGCTCACCTGAATGAGCGACATATCTGTTGAGTAGTACTTGCGCAGGCCCCTGTCCTGCATCAGCACCACCAGGCCTCTAAAGGCATGCCGCTCCGGGACGTACATCAGCAGCAAGCCAGCAACAAAGTTCATACCCTGACAGTAGCCAACCTGTTGCATTTGTGTCCAAAGTGACGCACCAGAAGACAATGCAGCAAGCAGCACACAGCTGTCAGCTACTGCTTGCATATTGCACGATTGCATGTCGATTGCAACACAACAGCATAGGGTTTACGGACGAACAATATGAAAGACCACTCAACCGTGCCTGCCGCTCTGCTGAAGCCGGCGGCAGGGGCGGATCTGCTGCTGCTTATGTGGTGATTGCAAACAGAATTCAACGCACCTCTGGGTCGAATGCTGCGTATGCTCTCAGCACGCGTCTCAGTGCATCCTGTCCTTCCGCTGCTGCAAAGCGCTTGGTGGTGGGGAAGGTCCTGCCCAAGTCCTTCTCTATGTCGTCTGCAGCCTCAGCACCAACAGGCTGCAGGAACAGCAACAATGGGAGCAACAACCACACTTCTGTTGACACTTTAGATGGTGACGAGGCCAAACGCTCTCGCATTTGCCGGGTGGCTGATAGCTGGGCAGCACATGCACGCGTGAGGGAGTGTGACAATAGCCCACGGCAGTGACGGGGCGCGCAGCACGAAGCAAGCAGGCAACTGCCAGTTCAGTGCAAGCGGTGTGGTTTTTGCGCGCTGCCGTCAAGACAGGTTGGCGCTGTCTACAAGCAGAGACGGGCGTGTATGATTGTGTAGGGTGCTCGGCAACAGCGGTACCCAACGGATGCAGCGGAGGTGTGACAGCTAGTGTGTGGACTCTGCGGGAGGATGCGAGATGTCGACAGGGCATACCCCATGGGTTTTGAGGTCATTGGTTGACTGCACTTGCTCACGGGTGGACCGCAGTGCCTTCATCTGCTCACTGGTTGCCTACAGCGCTCCTTCTTGCCTGCAGCTCTGATGACGCTATATGGCAGTAAGCAACAAGTATGTGCTGACTACAGCTGCTGACTCACCGACAGCAGCATATCCTCATACTTCTGTGATGCCGCCACTCCAATGCCTTTGCGCTGCAGAGAGGACATCCACAGCTCTGTGCGCATGTTGCGCGGCGCACCATCAAACACAGACTTGCCCACTTGCAGGGTTACTGTCTTCTCATCCTCCTGAAGTCGGACTTTCTGACTCTTGCTGCCGATGGCTGCCAAGCTCCTGCCGCATGCATTAAGATGGAATACTGGTTTTGACAACAGCACAACTAGCTGCTGCGCAGCAGCATGCTGTGCTGTACTTGTATGCATGCCACCCTGGTGATGCTGCCACATGCAATGGCAGGGGCCATGTGTGCAGTGCTGACGATAGGGCAATCACCTGGTGCCAACTGCGTTGAGGTGATCAATCAGGTCCTTCAGCCCTGCAAATCTCCTGCCCCTCGAGCCTGGGGACAGCATGGTGCTGCTGTTTGGCCAGACGGAGCTCCCTATCAGCCTGATGCGCTGAGTGAAGATGCCAGATTGTTCCGTTGTCTACAGCAAGATGTTTCAGTGTACATCAGGGCATCTACAGGGAAACGTGTGATGTGATCTGGCTGATCAGTGGTCTCAATCCTTGTAGGTTGGTCCGAGTGGCTCATAACACAATACACCACCAATCGTATGGTTTGGTTGCCACATGCTGCTCAAAGCGTTGAACAGGGTTCGTGTATCAAGTCACTTACAATACTTGTAGAAGAGTGACTTCACAAACTGGATGGCCCTGATCGTTTGACCGCAACAAAACACTCCCTTACAACCATTAACGCCACCATGGTGGCTCAATTCCACGACAAGCTACAAACCAGTATGTACAGTCAACCATTGGAACTGAGGCACCGGGACAACCATGTTCATGTGCCATGCCATGACGACAGATGAGCTTGCAACTCATGAATCTCCATACAACAACCCGTTATTGCACATGTAGTCAGCCCTTGTTTATGCCAAAAACATTGTTTGAATGCAGTCATGGCTGTACAAAGTGGTCATGCGTTCTTCTGCTTGGAAAGCCCTTCCATTTCAGCGATCACGCCGTCGTGACGCTGATGTTGTACCTTACATGCTCCACAAGCCTGCAGGCAAGCAGCAGCGTTGCAGCAGAACGTTGCAACAGTGTAGGATTGGCATGAGCATGTTCATCACCGCCATGAACATGCTCATATTCATCACTGCCAAACCAGCCAGGCTGCATGCAAGCTGCAGAACTAGCCATTCTTCACTCACAGCAGGCTTATGCCCCATATGCTGCTGAGCATTGCTGCTATAGGCATGTAAGGTCTTACTCACTCTTCCATTGCCCCAGGTTTCTTGTCCTTTCTGGGCAACGTCAAGATCTTGTCAAACAAAGTCATGTCTTTCACTTGGCCCCAACACAGATGAGAGTCCTTGAACCCTGCTTGATCAACCAACTGCATGTCAGGATATCAATACACACACAACAGGGCTTGTCAAGCGAGGGAAGGACCCTGTACAAAGGGCAGGGACGCAGCCGACAGGAAGCTGCGTGACTGCAGGCCTTTTTCGCCAAGCGCTAGCATACATGTATGTATGTACATGCAGATCGTCTGGGCAGCCGTCAGTACCCCTAGGCCCCCTGCGAGGAAAGGTGTCCTCCCTGCAGTCAATGCTGTTCACCCACATTGGCAAACCTCCCGAGATATGCAGTGCAGCCCTTGTAAACCCCTATTATCATACCTCCAAACACTGCATGTACTCCCCAACACGCTGCCCTATGCTTCCTTCCCTGCCTCCCTCCAAGACAGGGAGTCCCTGCCAGCTGCTCACACTATGTTCCTTTACCTCCAGATACCTCACGTACGACACCATACCCCCAAAACCCTACCCTATGCTTGCTTCCCTGCCTCCCTCCCTGCCAGTTGCTTCCCTGCCTCCCTCCCTGCCTCCCGCCCTGCCTCCCTCCCCTTACATACAACCCTGTGCTTCCTCCCTTGAGGGAGCTCCCTCTTTTTCTGCCAGCTACTCACATTGACAAACCAGTGGGGGCCCCCAGTTCCCCCAGCCCAGCACACCATCCCACGAGGCATCACCTGCAGCAGCAGGTAAAGCACAGACAACACAGTACAGCGTGTGGGGGCGCACAGTTCCAACCTCCAAGCTAGCCAGCGAGCCAGGCTCGTGAAGTCGTGTCACCCATCGCACCCCAGTTTCTCAAGTTGTAGTGCTAGCAATTGGGCATTATTGGAGGCAGGCAGGCAGGCAGGCAGGCAGGCAGGAAAGCAGGCATGCATGTTGGTTGGAGCCCTGACTGAACCTCTACAAACACATGAAAGTCGTGCCATAGCCCGCCAATCCAGTGCACGACCTACCCTCTCCTCCTCTATCTGGCATTTCGTTCATCCCCAGTACAGACATGCCTTGCGCTATCGCCGACTTGCTCTCTGCTCCTGAGCCTCCCCTCTACTTCACCCTGTCTTCATCTGATCTTCCAGCCCCCGGGCCTACCCTTCTTGTGATTCCTTCAACACCCTCTTCCCCATCCTCCTTCCCACCCTCCTCATGAGCCCGTTCAAACAGGAAATTCCCCTGTAACTATCTGCCCCTCCCATCCTTCACCCCCCACGCACCATGGGCTGTTGTGGGCTGGGGTACCGAGGCACAGCAACATATGAGCCGGGTGCCTCCAGAAGTCCCTGAATCAAAAAGTTGGGCTCAGGCCTGTAGAGCACGACATCACACAACAGCAGTGAAGGCGTACCAGGTCCGTTGATGCAATCACAGTACACATGTTTTGACAGTTGATGCAGTCACAAAACAGCAGCTGGACAGTATCAAGCAGCTGCTTGACCTGCAGGATAGCTCGCCAACACATCCAGCAGTGTCACACACTGTATGCAGTATCACATAGTGTTGTACTAGGGTCCAATTAATATGCGAGTGAGTATGAGTGTCAATTATTGCATGCATTATTGCAACGACCTCGTGGGAGGAAGTTGCTTGAGAGGCGTATAGGCTCCCCCCTCCCCCCCCGCAGGGGGGGGGGAGGGGCAGGCCAACAGGAGGTAGGAAACGGCCGTTGGCAGGCCAGCTGTGGTTCATGCTAACGTTGTTGTTTGATGCAGGTGACGCCATGAACAACCCCTCCCCTGAATACACAACCCTCGCTTCACTATACCCCACCACACCCCTAGTTCAGCTGTTAGCTGCCAGCAAGACTTCCAAGCCGCGCACCTGTAGATCCTGCAGTTGCTGCACCTGCTGATGCTGTTCGCCTGCATCTCTGCCGCACGCTTCAACTCCCGCACCGAAGCCGGAGCAAGTTCCGGCAGCAGCTGTATTGTAGCATCACCATGCGCTGTGTGCATTACGAGGTAGGAGCCATTGTCCTGCTGCTTTAGCACTTCCTCAGGATAGACCACGCCAGAAATCCAACCCTTGTTTGCGTGTGCGTCTGGGGGTAATGCTGGTGGGGGTGGGAGGGCAGCCTTTTGATGCTTCACCCTGCGGGCACCAGGTGCATGGTCAAAGACGCAGCAGGTAAATTGATGCCGATTTCAAAGGGTGTCCATTGCGCTTGCACGCGCCAGTTTCATGCAAAGCTGGTGGCTGTGGGTGAGTGCTAGGGTCTTGCACAGCACTGGCGTGCAGTGGGGTAGGCAACCAACTTGTCAGGACTTGTCAGGCTGGTTGTTGACAAGATGGCGTTGGCAATGTGACATGTTAACAGCGCATCCCCTGGTTCTCACCAGCACTCGCCCCAGCGTTCCTTGCAGACCTCCTTGTCAGCACAGAAGGCCCACGTGTTGCAGCGGGAGGCATTCCTGCCCTTTTCAGTGCCGCCGCGCTCTACTGCCGCGTTGTATGCGTGGCAGGACGCGCAGCACTCAGAGGCGTCTGCAGCACGGTGGTCGGTCCCCCCAATAAGCTGATCTCCCCCAAACTGCACAGCAAACAGGTGGGGACAGCATGATAAGTAAAGTGAGTGGCAGGTCAGCCAAGCCGTAAATGTTGTGACATGGTGTGGGTGTGGATATGCCACCCGAGACGGTCTAGGGCTGCATGGCCGCCTCAGGAGCTGCAAATGCTTTGCCAAAGTGGGCTGAGGTGGGCACATGTCCCAGGCTTGGCCAGGCAACCGACACACGTCCACCGTTCTTGAAGACGCGCAGGTGGGATGGCATTCTAGGACTGGATCAAATGCTCAAAGCACGGCAACAACTGCTGTGCTAACATACCGACACCCCCTCTCACCTCCTGGTCTTTGACCGGATTGCACTGCAACCCCGCCATCTCCATAATGTGCATGCGTCCAAATGCAGCATCCTCTGCCAACGGCGCCGTTGCCACCTGCTGTTGCTGTTGCTGTGCTGACTGTGCAGGCTGCTTTGTGAGCTGCTCTTCCTTCTCCTTCACCTGCTGCTGTAGCTTCTCCACTTCTTGTTTCTGCTGCTCTTCCTTCTCTTTCAACTGCTGCTGTAGCTTCTCCACGTCTTGTTTCAGCTGCTGTTCCTTCTCATTTGACTGCTGCTGCTGCTTCTCCTGTTCCTTTTTGAGCTGCTCCTCTTTTTCCTTGAGCTGCTGCTGTAGCTTCTCCACTTCCTGTTTGGCTGAGTTGGCGGCATTCTTTGCCTGATCCAACTCGCCCGTCTTCTGTTTCAAGGACGTTATTTCAACCATGTGCTCGATGATCTTCTCCTTACTGTCTTGTAAGTACCCCCGTGTTTCGTTCAGCTCTTGCTCCAGCGTCGCTGCCTTGGGCGCACTCTCAGCTATGCTGTCTGCCAGCTGCTGCAGGGCGTCGGCTGCTGTCGTGTTGCGCCGGCGCAGGGCTTGTGAGGTATCCAGCAGGTAAGTATGCAGCGCCTCTACAGAGGCAACCCTTGCAGGGGCCACACAGCTGCCATACTGCAAACAGGCAACCGCAGAGAGAGGTCACAGGACACAAGGATTGTGTGGCGGTGGCAGTCATACTATGAAAGAGGTGTCAGATGGTGATGTGGTGGCGGTGGTGGCGCAGGTTCTTTACCGTCCCATCAAGTTGGCAGCTGCGCAAGCCGGCCATACTGCCCAGTGGATAAGGACAGAGGTGTGCCACTTTCCACAAGGGATTGTGGTGATGGCGTTGGTTCTCAGATCATGGTACCACAGGTGCTGCTGCTACTGCTGGTGATGATGGTGTGCTGGTGTCAGCTGGGCTGCTCCTGCCCAGTCTGCCGATGGTTGATATGCTGTCTGCATTGCAGTGTGTTGCTGTACTCAAATCTGCCGCAAGCACAGTCAGTACTCTGAGTACTCTGCTGTGCACGCAGGGGCCACAGTGAGACAAAACACGATGTGCTCAAATCAATGCACCCTCAGTGCCGTACGTCAGCCATATTGGCTTACCAGTTGTCCTGTTGACCAAAAGATAGCCAGGCAGACTATCACTGGCACGACAAAGACCGCCTTGAGCCTGGGTGGGAGGGCTTTTGGGCCTGTCCCCATCTCTGCTGTCGCCTCTCACTGCCCCTTGGTGACCCTTGCACTGCTACCCTAGTGTGTCGGCTTCGCAGTCTCGGGTACCATTACTAATTGTGCAATGTGTTGTCGAGGTATGGTCCTGCCTCTAGCCATAGCCGAACAAGAACGTCAAGCCAGGTGCGTCAATCAAAATTTTCGAGTGGCCTTGGTGAGGCGGTGTTGCAGAGGGTGTCGTACGCTTTCATTTGCGCATGAGTAGAGTCCAGCACTGTTCGTAGCCAGACGCCAGCCGTTTGTAAGCTAAAGCAAAAATGACAGCTACAGCTGTGTTGTGGGTGGGACCGCTGGTGATGAGATCTCACGGGCACGACCATGGCCAAGCACCATCACAGAAGACCGAGAGGGTGCCAGGTCTCTTGTTTGGAGGCGTAGTAAGGCCCTGACGCATCCGTCTCGAAGTGGATCTTGCTGTGCAGCTGTTCCTTCCCCTGCTCACAGCACACACCGACACCCAATGCAGCCAGACCCCTGGCTGGCCTGCAGAATTCCAAATACAGCGGCGGCACTTGCTTTTTTCTGTACTGAGGCTGCTGCTGTGAGTGAAACCAAGATACAGCTGCCGCAGGCAACCGCAGGCTGGCTGGAAACAGTGTCACAGTACAACCCCGTACCGCACACAGCTGCAATTCAGAGCACCATCTCACTCCGGAGCAGCATCCTGCTCATGCACAGCCGTCGAGCACATGGCAGCTGATATGGGAATTTCCTCATTACGTGCTCTCCACGCCGTCATTCAACGTGTTCCGGACCCCGATATGTTGCATGAACGCCCTTCGTTGCCGTTCACAAAACAGCAGCAAACCCAGACTGTCAACCACAAGGAAGGGTGATTTCACAAACTAGATGGCTCTGGAACCGCCGAAACGCTGTTGTTTGCGTCACCTCAGGCCACCACATTGGCACAATTCCAAGACTCTTGAAATTGGCAAGCGTGAAACCAGTATGTACAGTCAACCCATTGGGACCGAGGCACCAGGACAACCATGTTCATGCCATGACGGCGGATGAAGTATGCAGCCCATGAACCGTACATCAGCATACCACCACATGTTGATGCACAGATAACTCACAGAGTTAGTCAGCCATGTTTTTGCCAGGCACACACTGTTGGGATGCTGTCTTCATTGTACACACAAGTGGGCATGCGTTATTCTGCTTGTAACGCCGTTCCAGCAATCACATTGTTGTGGTGCTGATGTTGTACCTTATTGGCTCCACAAGCCTGCAGGCAACAAGCAGCAGTGTTGCAGCAGAATTTTTGCACCAGTGTGGGGTCGGGATGGGCATGTCCATCCCAGTTCAACCGCCATGAACATGAGCAAGTTCATCAGCGCGACACCAGCTGGGCCGCATGCAAGCTGCCCAACTGCACCATACACACAGCAGTCTTGTCCGCTATATGCTGCCGAGCATTGCTGCTGTAGAGCATGCAAGGTCTCACTCACCCTTCCATGTCCCCTGGTTTCTTGTCCTTTCTTGGCAACGTGATAATCTTGTCAAACAACGTCATATCTTTGACTTGGCCCCAGCAGAGATGTTCGTCCTTGAACCCTTTCTGATCAACTAGCTGCACAGCAGGAGGACACAGCACACACAGACCAGCCACAGGGCATATCGTCAAGCTGTGCAAGCACACACATTTTTCGCCAAACATACATGCATCTATACTTGGCAGGCAGGAGCCCACTGTGACCACTGGAGTCCCCTCCAAGCTGGAGGGAAAGGGTCCCACCCCGCAGTCAAACCTGTCCCCCTACATCGGCAGACCCCCTGAGGCATGCAGCGCAGCCCTTGACCCTCCCTAACCTCAAACCTCCATGCACCTTATGTACCTCCTTATCCTCCCCTACACCCTACCCTGCCAAAGCAAGCACGGTCCCTCCCTGCCTCCGGCCCTGGCAGCTGCTCACATTGACAAACCAGTGGGGTCCACCACCCCCTCCAGCCCAGCACACCATCCCACGAGGCATCACCTGCAGCAGGGTTGCACAACAAGTTAGATTGCACAGCAAGTTTGGTTGCACAGCAAATTGTGCATTAGTGGAGGCAGGCAGGCATGCATGGAAGCAGGCAGGCAGGTTGGCAGTGAGTCATGACTCAACTTTTGCGAATCAAGGCAAGTGGCGTCATAGCACTTCAACCAGTGCAGAATCTACTGTCTGACCTCCCTCTTCTCCTCTATACGTGATTCCTTCAACATTGACGGGTGTGAACGCTGATTTAAGCACCATCCTGGCTATCCTCCTCCTCCCCACCATCCTCACGGGGCTGTTCACTGGCAACCCTCTTGTCCCTCCCATCTTTTACCCCGCACGCACCATGGGTTGCTGTGGGTTGGGGAACCGAGGCACAGCAACATACGAGCCGGCTGCCTCAAGGACTCCCTGAACCAGGAAGTTGGGCTCAGGCCTGCACAGCACGACATCACATAACAGCAGTAGGCGCACCAGTACAGTACTGTACTTGTTGTACTGGTGATGCAGCTAGACCAAAGCAGCAAAACAGCAGCAAGCAGGGCAATGCATGAGCACATGCAGCAGCGTCACACAATGCATGTGGTGTCAGACAGTGCTGTGGTAGGGTCAAATTCATGTAAAATGATTCCTTCATTCATTATTCACTTGGTGCAGGTGACGTCATGAGCATCCGCTCCCTGAGTACAAAACACGCGTCAACCTCGCCCCACTGTACCCTACATTCATGCATCATTCGATGCAGGTGACGCCTTGAACAAGCCCTCCCCTGAAAGCAAAACCCTCGCCCCGCTGTACTTTACACCAAGCCCTGGTTCAGCTACCATCTTGTTCTCAAGCCGCGCACCTGTAGATCCTGCAGTTGGTGCACCCGCTGATGCTGTTTGCCTGCAACTTTGCCGCACGCCGCAACTCCCGCACCGAGGTCGGTGCAAGTTCCGGCAGCAGCTGTATTGCAATGTCACCCAGCGGTGTGTGCATCACGAAGTGCGTGCTGTTGTCCTGCTGCTGCAGCACTTCGTCAGGATAGACCACGCCTGAGATCCACCCCTTGGCCGCGTGTGCGTCTGGGGGCAATGCTGGCGGCGGCGGGATGGCAGCTTTCTGATGCTTCACCCTGCAGGTGTACAGGCGGGTGTACGGCATGGGCACTCATCAAGAGGGTGGAGGCCACTTTTGAACGGGTGTTTGCATCCACTTTTACACCGACAGTTTCATGCACATATGCTAGGGCCGTGCGCAGCAGTGTCGTGCAGTGAGGTGAAGGGTGCTGTCCTGTCAGAAGTGGCTGTCCCTCAATAATTTGGCGGGGGTGAGCAGATCTTATGTTCTGCAGGCAGTCGATTGGCTCTGCACCCTGCAGTACGCCATATGCACCAAACAGCAGGACAGCAGATGCCTTCATGCAGGTGTGTCTGTCACCGGGACTGTAGCCACTGCAGCTGGGGAATCAACCTGCTCCAACAGCAGCAACCAAGACCCCCTGCTATCAAACCCTCCTTCACACACATGCATCAAGGTCGTGGCCTCCTGCATTCTTACAATACATCCTGACTGTCCTGCTGAGTTGAAATGGCTGGTTGCAACACATGCCTGTCACATCATCATGGCAAGCAGTCAGATGGAGCGCCCGACTGTTATACTGAGATGTGCCGCATGGTAACAAGCCATGTGTGTCAGCGCACCCCCCCCCCCAGCTCTCACCAGCACTCGCCCAAGCGTTCCTTGCAGAGCTCTTTGTCAGCACAGAAAGCCCACGTGTTGCAGCGGGTTGCGTTCCTGCCCTGTTCGGTGCCGCCACGCTCTACTACCACGTTGTATGCGTGACAGGACGCACAGCACTCAGAGGCGTCAGCAGCACGGTGCTCATACCCCCATATGAGCGGGTCGGCCCAGAACTGCACAGCAATTCAGGGGCGATAGTATGACGAGAATGTTGCATGTGACGTCACGTGTTGACAAGGTAAGCCAAGCTGCATACCATGTATAGTTGACAAAATGTGGGTGTGGGTGTGAGTGTGGGGGTGCATGGGCACCATGGCAGGTGCCAGAGATGTGCCAGTGGCTGGGGTGGTGCATGTCAACAGGCTTCGTCAGGCAACGGACACGCTTCCACCCTTCCTTGAAGACGCGCATCTGGGATGGATGGTAAACGCTGAGTTGACTGCTGTCCAGAACGCAGCAACAACTGCTGCAGGTGCATGTAGCAGCTCACCCCTCTCACCTCCTGGTCTTTGACTGGGTTGCACTGCAGCCCCACCATGTCCATCATGTGCATGCCATGCGCAGTGCGCGCAAGTACAGCATCCTCTGCCGACGGCGCCGCCACCACCTGCTGTTGCTGCGCTGCCTGCGCAGGCTGCTTTTGAAGCTGCTCTTCCTTCTCCTTTATCTGCTGCTGTAGCCTTTCCACTTCCTGTTTCAGCTGCTCCTCCTTCTCCTTCAACTGCTGTTGTAGCTTCTCCGTCTCCTGTTTGAGTTGCTCCTCCTTTTCCTTCAGCTGCTGCTGTACCTTCTCCTGTTCCTGTTTGGCCGAGTTGGCGGCATTCTTTGCCTGCTCCAACTCCTGCTGCTGGCTGGCTGTCTTCTGTTTCAAGGACGTTATTTCAACCATATGCTCGGTGATCTTCTCCTTACTGACGAGCAGGTAGCCCCGTGTTTCGTTCAGCTCTTGCTGTAGTGCTGCTGCCTTGGGCGCACTCTCAGCTATGCTGTCTGCCAGCTGCTGCAGGGCGTCGGCTGCTGTCGCGTTGCGCCGGCGCAGGGCTTGTGAGGTATCCAGCAGGTAGCTGTGCAGGGCCTCTACAGATGCAACACCAGCTGGTGCCGCACAGCTGCCATACTGCAAACCGAGAGTAACAGGGACAGCACATTGTCCACAGGGGATTGAGTGATGGAGGCTTGAAAAGTGGTGGCGGTTGGTGGTTGTGGTGGCGGTGGGAGCGCAGGGCCTCTACCGTCCCACCAACTGCACGGGCCGCGCAGCTTCCATAGCGCAGGGTGGAGACAGACAGGGATGTCCCACGATCCACAGGGGGTCGTGGTGGTGGCGTTCATGCAAAGTCAGATGGTGGTACCACCGGTGGGTGCTCAGCACCATACTGCTGCTGGTCGTGGTGGTGGCAGTGGTGTGCTAGGGTCAGCTGCAATGGGCCTGCCAAGTCTGCCAACTAGTTTACATGCTTTATGCATTGCCGTGTGATGCTGTACTGAAACCTGCCGCAAGCACACTCTGCTGTGCACGACAGGGCCCACATGTGCAGTGCTGAAACAAGTGCAGCCTCAGTGCCATACGTCAGCCAGGGGCTCACCAGCTGTCGTGTTTGCCATAGAATAGCCAGGCAGACTAGCACTGGCACGACAAACACCGCCTTGGACCTGGGTGGGAGGGCTTTTGGGGCTGTTCCCATCTCTGCTGATCCCTCCCTGCCCTGCCCTGCCCTGCCCCCCCCTGCCACTGCTGCTGGGGACCCTAGTGTCTCAGCATGGCAGTCTCGCGAACCATTACTATTTTCAAAACGTTTTGTCAAGTGCTGGTGCCTCTAGCCGTAGCGGCACAAAAAGGACATCAAGCAAGAGAGTGCACCACGTGGTCTTGATCAGGCGTTGAGTGGTGTTGCAGAGGGTGTCAAACACCTCAACCTGGCTCGTTGAAAAAACAAACATTGTTCGTAGCCTGACGTCAGCCATTTCTACGCTGTAGCACAATGACAGCTACAGCTGTGTTGTGGGTGGGACTGCTGGTGAACGGATCTCTGGGGCTAGGCCATGGAAATCACCACCACAGAAAGTTGAAAGGGTGCCAGACCTCGTGTTTGGCGGCGTAGCCAGGCCCTGTCGAAGTGGATCTTGCTGTGCAGTTGTTCCTCACCCACTCACAGCACACTGTGACAGACTGACACTCGCTGCAGCTCAACACTGTAAGCTTGTGACGGGATTGCAATGCTGTTGTTCGTGCCTCCAAACTCTCTTCACTGTGAGACAGCAGATGGTAGTGCAGTGCTGGTGATTTTGCAACTGGCAATTGGCTTCAGTCAAGTTTGTCTGCATGTGCCTGTCAGCAGTGCCAGGATGCAGCCAGAACCTTGGCTAGCCTGCAGAAATTCCTGCACCTACGGCTGTGACACTTGCATTTGGACAGTGCATGTATTGCTGATGCTCCTGCCTTGGGTGAACACACCAGAATCCAGCTGCCGCAAGCGGGGTCGACTCAATGGTTGTAAACAGTGTTACATTACAGCCCGTACCGCAAACAGTTTAGAACACAGTCTTGCCCCTGCTCACACAAAAGCCGTCAAGCACTGGGCTGACAGGCTAATGTGGCAGCACAGCAGCAACCTCCAGGCACCACACACACCACGATGCACTACAACAAACGGCCCATACGTGACTGACAGTGACTGCCCCAATAGGGCAGTGCCGATGCATATGATGGCTTCACCGCCAGCCAAAAGGCAGCAGAAGACCCTCTCCCCCAAGGCCCATTCTCACAGCAGCAGCTGAGTCAGCCCTGTCAGCTGTGCTGTCAGAGCAGCCCGGCACAAACCAGACACCCTGCGCCTCAGATCCCCAGCCACCACCAGGCTCTGCAGCTTGCGCAGCGGCAGCAGGCACTCTATATGACAATCCTGCAAGTCAGGCCGGCTGTACCAACCACTCAGCTCCAAGTGCGTGAGGTTGGTCAAGCTTGACACAGCACCAAAAACAGCCACAGTCTGCATCTGCCTACAGCTCACGACAAGGGACTCCAGTCCTGCAAGCTGAGGCAGTAAAGAGACTGCAGTAAAGTCATCCACCCTAGTCCTATCACCCAGCCTCAACACCCGCAACGACTTCAGCACAGATAGCTGCAGCAGCTGGCCAGACTGGAGCCCACGAGCACCAAGATCCAACTCCTGCAACGCCCCCAGCTGCGCAATTGCCTCACACCAATGAGCCAACCCTGCACTCTCAGACTGCATATCCTCCAAAAGCTTCAGCCTGGTAAGGTGCTTGCTGGAGGCCAGCGCTGCTGCAGCAGTATGCAGTGCTTTCATCGGCTCAATCGTGTCAAAGCTTTTGTCCCCGTCATAACACACCTGCAAAGCCCAGGGCTCGGGCGAGGCTGCCAACCGCTGCAAGATACCCAGCTCATACACACTACTAGCAAGCACCTCAGCTTGCTGCACATAGCACGGACTCTGCAGGTCCAACCCGCCCTGAACCCTGAGGAAATTTAATCGAGGTGGCAGCACAGCCGGCAACAGCTGCAGCCTGGCCACAGGAGCCCCAGGGTCCCCGAGGATCTCCCCCTCCTCTTCAGAGTCGCTGTCTGCATAGCAGCTACTGAAATGACGCCGTCGCCGTCCCAAAGACTGTGCGGCCCACCTCAGACCCGTGAGGTTTGTGAGGTGTCCCAACTGCAGCACAGTGCCTTGCGGCACCTGCTGCTTCGTGGTCAAACACAACTCCACGAGAGAAGCTGGCAGAAACTCAGCGCCTGCCGGCTGCAGGTGCGCATGCAAGTATGTAAGTGCCGTGAGGGGGTGCAGGGCCTGAGCAAAGGAGATCGGCATCACCGATGAGGCAACATACAGACGCTGCAGACACGTCAGCGTCTGCAATGCACTGCACACGGCGGCAGAGGGCCAAGAGTCCCTGTCCCAGGAGCTAACATTGTACCCGCGCTCAAGCGATGGCAGCGATAGTATTGGGACCTGGTTGCTAGCAAGTGCTTTCAGCACAGCTGCAGGCGGTGAGCCACCAAAGCTCACGGCATCTAGGCGCAGACGAGGCTGCGGGGTTCCCTCCTGCCCTAGCAAGACCCGCCTGCATGCACATGCCTGCAGTGCAGTGGCCACGGCAGACCATGCCTCAGCCTGGCAACAGCCAGCAACATCGAGCGCCAGACCAGACACCAGACCAGGGTGCTTGACAAGCCAGGCACAACTGCTGGTCAACTTCTCTGGAGGCCCAGCCTCAGCCACTGAACAACCCAAAATGCACCTCCCACGGGCTTGCTGTAAAACAGCATTCATCGTGGCACTGCTTTGCAGCAGCATGCAGACAGACTCGAGGGGCAAGCTTCCGTGCTCTACAACAAGGGTCAGCACCTGGGCAACCCGCTGAAGCTGAGCAGTGATGCAGGCCATGGGTGCAACAAATGCGTGCAAGACAGCGTGCAATGCAGGATATTTCAATGTCGTTTGGCGTTGGGAGTGGCCGGGATGCGGCTATGGGAGCGCCTTGCCTTAATACCCCGTGCAAGTGGAAGTGTATGGAAGGTGCCATGGAAGCCGCATGGAACATGAGGACACAAACTCAGCCGCATGCAATGTCGACTTCGCGACCCTGACTATAGTACTCAGTTGAGCGTGCAATGAACGAGCGTCTGACATCGAAGTGATACGTCTGAATGCAATCGGACCAAACTTGCAGAGTGGACCCACCTATCCAGCTGAGTGGCTGCGACCAACAGAATCTGCAACTGACGTGCTTTGCGCGTGTAATGTGCTCAGATGGCTCGGGTGACCAGGGAGTTGCCCCCTGCAGGCCCTACCTAGGGCACCCTAGGGTGCCCCCATGCGCAGCACACGGTCGAGTTGCCGCAGCCGATGTTTGCATTTGTCATGCAATGCTGCACCCAGCTAAGCTAGCCTTGCTTTGTTATTGCTGCTTGATCATGCTGTGCGCGACTGGCTGTTTGTTGGCTGCTGTGATATCCAAACGCACATGGATGTGCAGGAAGCCGCGCACCTGACTGAGGAACCAGGTGTGACCCAGTGTGCATTCTGTGTCTCTTGACTGCGCTTTGCTGGTCTGTTGGTGTGCATGTCATGCCATTCAAGACAACGTTGATTCTGGTGCCAAGTGGACAAGCTGCCAACAGTCCTGACAAGTTGATGCCAGGCAAAGTGCAAGCGAGGGGTGTTGTTGCGGAGCTTTGTTGCCCAAGGGAAGGAACCCAACACAACCAGGGGCACATGCCTCAAAGTGCCCACCTCCCACGTGTGACACTCACTAAGGCCCAGCCTGTGGGCCAAGGCTGAAAAATCAGGCAGCTGCCTCAAAACCCCTGGGACAGGCTGACCTGTCCTCACAGCAACAAATCAAGAACGCGCTTCACCATGCATACATGTGCAAAAAATGCAAAGGACCTGGAACAGTCCCTCCCCAACCCCAGCACCTTTCCTGCCCATCTCCACCGCCCAATGCGTCAGTATCCCTAGAAGGTGAGGCACTTGCGCACAACTGCAGTACACACATCGCACCTTGCTGCTGCAGCAAGGCCATACACAACACACGCCCCGCACAGCAGCAGCCAAACGCAAGCGCTGCACGACAATCCCGTCCTGCTGCTGGCAACAGCCAAGCTTAGCCTGCCTGCCCAAGAACAGCTGCGGCCCCCAGAGGCTTCATCTTCTGCTGCAAGCAACGTGCAGCCGCCTGCCGCCGCCAGCTCACATCAGCCCGCCGATGGAGTTGTCTGACTCGTCATAGTAGAACATGGGCGCCCACTTCTTGTCAGCGGGCACGTTGTCGTACTCCCCGCCCGTCGCCGCCTTCAGCTCGCCCACGACCGCCTCCCGCGACACCCGCACCCCCCGCTCCGCCAGCTTCTCCATGACCTCATCCAGCGTGGTGCCCAGGGCGTTGTCCTGGCCCAGCTCATCACGCAGCACCTGGCCCAGCACCTGCAGCTGGGGCCAGCTCAGGCCCTGCAGGGACACACAGTGACAGCGGCAGCACACAACACGTACATCAATAAACAGACATGCATGTAATACCTGGGGACTGCAGCCCATGCAGGAGTGTGGTGTGCACACACGCAGGCCAGGCGCCTCAGCTGCAGCAGGCTCCAGGGGTGGACAAGATGGGCATGAATGCGGCCACCTACGACAGCGCCCCACCATGCGCAGAGTAGATGCTTGCGGCTGATATGTGCTGACGCAGGCAAGCAGCCAGCAGCGCAAGCACGCAGCAGCGATTCTCAACTCGACCCACCTGCGTGCGGCGCTTGGTTGAGGGCCCTGCACCACCAGCTGCTGCTGCTGCTGCAGCAGCTGAGGATGGCCCAGCACCATCAGCAGCAGCTGTGCCTGCAGCAGGGGTGCCCCGCACGCCAGCTGAACGTGGCCGCTTGCGCTGCTGCTTCTGCTGCGTGCCGCCGGCTGCTGCTGCTGCAGCTGCCGCCTCTGCCTCTTCCATGGCTGCTTCATCTGCAGTGAGGGACACACAGGACAGCGACTGAGTGGCTTGCGCTGGACGACTTACTGACCAAGGGGGGAAACATGCCTTCTAGCTTGCTGGATGCCATCTGCCCCCCTCTTGCAAACACAACACAGTCAGTAGGGGCGACGCAAAGGGGTGCCTCAGGGGCCTCAGGCAGCCCCGCAATGTGAATCAACACAGCAGGTGTGCACTCTCGCATCCTAGCATTGAGCGGGGTTTGTGTGCTTCCAGTGACAATCGCTTTGACTGGGGATTGTCTGCCTGTGCGCAGTCAACGCTCACCTGCTGCCTCGCTGTCGTCATCAGCGTCCTCCTCCTCTTCCTCGTCCTCCGACCAGGCGCGCTGCTCACCCTGTGGGCTGGCCTCCTCTTCGATGCACTGCGTGTAGCAGGCGTCCAAGATCCTGCAGGGGGCATGGGGTCAGCACACTGAGTGACGGGGGTGCTGCACAGTACCTACTTCCTGCACAGTACCTACTTTCATGCCTCAACTTGCAGCACACCTGGATCTATTCCTATATTCCTATATTGACCCCAAGCACGCGCTCCTCTAGTTGCCAAAATGAAGACCCTTTTGTTTCTGATCCCAAGTGCAAGCACCCACCTGCTTGCTGCCTGCACGTCAATTGCCTCCACCCTGTCAGCAAGGTGCAGCTTGGCGTGGGCCTGGCTCAGGCGAATGAGCGCCTCCAGGCTACGAGCAGTCACGGGCAGGGCACTGCAACAGCAACAGGGGACACAGCAGCAGCAGCAAGGCAACAGCCAACCTGGTGTGCAAGTGACCCTTTGTGTGTGTCATACTGGGGGTATGTCTGTGCAGGCATGACGACGCATCACGTGTGGTTCTGCTTTTGACCTGCAGAGGAACATAGCTCTGTGTGCCTACCATACCAGACTATGCACACAAGAGCTGCCTTTGCACCCTACGGCCTGGCGGCTCAGCATGCTGCCTGCATGGCCATGCAGGCTGACAGTTCCCCCCAACATTCCACCCCTACAGCTGGTCAACGTTTTGGAGCCCAACCGCCTTTTCCGACTGCAAGTGGGTGTTGCTAGACTGCTGGCTTCAAACGTGTGCCAGGCCTGAGACTTACGCGTTGTTGGCCGCCTGCCTCATAGCGACCCACTTGGCCTGGATGGCAGCCTCAGCCTCTGGGCTCATGGGCATGTCCTGGTTGGTGCCCTGCAATGTTTGACACAGCAGCAGGCACGCGCAGCAATGTCAGCAACATAATTCACGCACCCATACATCATCATTACACGTGTTTCCGGCCAGGTTCATTGCCCAAGCAGCATGCTGCCAGCAGCAAATCGACCCTGGTGCAAGACAAGCAAGGCACCACCAGGCGACCAGTGACCTAGGACACTAGAACTAGTGGCCTGTGCCAGTTACGGCCACAACGCAGGCATACAAAGGGCATAAGAAGCAGCAGCGCTGAAACGGGCTGCTGCAGACCACCCCACACATGCTGCTCTGTGGTTTCAGAACCAAACTACTGTAGAGGGATTCCCAAGGACCTGTGGTCAGCAAGTCGCAAGAGTGCCCCAGGCAAGCACCAGGCGTAGCTGGGTGAGCAAAGCACCCATACATGCACATTAAAGATGACGGTGGAGAACAGTATCACACATACAGCGAACAGAGAACAGGTGCTGGTGGGGCAGCTGCTGAGTGCACAGCAGAATGTGCATGTTTTCACATGCCCCTGGTTTGTTGGCCAGCGCCAGGGTTCGGCTTGCATCTTCTGATGGCTGCCTTGTATGTTCTGTCCTGTGTGCCAGTCATGTGAGGCCTGTCCTCCCTGCACTCACCGGGTAGCGGTACCTCCTGACGTACAGCACAAAGCGCCGCAGCAGCTCTGGGTCCAAGCCGCGGGCCAGCTCGCGTGCACGCAGAGCCTTGAGGCGGGGCGTCAGCTGAGAGTCGTCCACTAGCTGGCGGCACAGCGTGTCGGCGCCATCCTGCAGTTGTTGAAACATATGCAACAGCGAAGGGGACTTTTCAGTTGTTTGAGTGTGGCCGGCAGCACCTCTATGAGTGCGCTATGTCCTCGACTCTGCCTCTCCGAACACAACATTCACAGACAGACACAGGATAACAATCACTGCGTTGTCTGCACCAAAGATGTCGACGCACTACACACAGCTTTGGACACCCAACGGGCCCTGCCTTCTGCCCGTTTTGCCTGCCCACCTGGATATCTGCCAGGTCCTTGATGTTGCTCTCGCCCAGCTCGTCCTCTGGCCAGTCTTGCTCTCCCTGCCTGCTGCTTGGCGCATAGTGCCCGTTCATCACGTTGCCGCCCTGTACCAAAAAGCGCCAGGCCAGCACACAGTGCAGTTGCATGCAGGCTTCAGGTCTTTTGACGCATATAAACTGTACTGTGCAATAGTACTACTTGCACCCACTGCCGGAGCTTGTGGCCAGCACACCCCACTGCCCCAACAGTGGAGTATATCTGCCCAACAACCTAGCAAAAAAAACATCGCAAACTACATCACTATGGTCTGGCAAAGCGTGATGGGGCCAACACCATGGTCTGGCACAGCGTGATGCGGCAGACACCAACCTTGAGCCAGACGGGTGCTGAGGAGGCGCGCTTGTAGTCCGAGTTGAGCTTGATCTCAGCCATGAGGTCCATGATGCCAGGCTCAGTTGGGGGAGCGTCGCTCGTCTCGCCAGGCTGGCGGTACAGGTGGCCGCGCAGCACGTGCTGGGCAACCTGCAGGGACAGGCAGTGTAACATGAGCATATATTAGTGTGCACTGCGATGCTCAAGGATCTATTCAGGCAGCCGTAAGCAGGATTCCAGCTACAGGCAGGCAGGCAGCAGGCAGGCATCACAAGCCATGCGGCCAGCACCGGCATGAGTCAGTGAAGAGTGGAGTCAACTACAGCTTGGAAACTGCTTGTGAGCAGAGTGGTCTGTAATGGAAGTTGTGAGTGAGCGGACTGGTGAAGCAATGAAGTGGGTTGTCATGTTGCAGCGCCAAGAATGTGACTTCTCTTATCCTGGCCGCACCCACCTCCTTGTCCATGGCTGTGTTGGTGTTGTCCAGCACCACAAACAGCATGTCGAAACGACTCAGCAGACTGTCAGGCAGGGCCACGTTCATGCTGATGCTGCTCTTGCGGTCGTACGAGCCATACAGGGGGTTGGCAGCTGCCAGCACGCTGCAGCGGGCGTTGAGGGAGGCCTGAATCCCTGCCTTGGCGATTGTGACAGTCTGCTGCTCCATGACCTGCACAGAGTCCAACAACAATCGCGGGGCATGTCACAGAAGAGTCTGGCGCAACACTCACAGTGTGCATGGCTTGAAAGACGCACACACAATCGTGTGGGACGTGAGTGCAGTAGGCCTCGATACTTGCAGGCATGCCCGGCAACAGTGGGCATGGCACACAGGCACTGACTCCCAGGGCTGTGAGCAACAGTCACAGGGCTGAGCGTGCGCACCTCATGGATGGCCACGCGGTCGTCCTCGTTCATCTTGTCAAACTCGTCAATGCACACCACGCCCCCGTCAGCCAGCACCATGGCTCCAGCCTCCAGCCGCTTCTCACCGGTCTCGCGGTCACCTGTGTGTGGGAGGGTGACGAGCACAAAATCCACAACCAGCTTGAGGCCCATTGACATGAAAGTGCTTATGTGGCACCGGAAGTCACACTGCTAGTTTACTCTACAAGCTCTGAAAAATCCTGCACTGTGAGGTTTCAACTGGGGTGGCACAAGTTGTGCAACACACAAGTTTGTTGCCGGTGTCTCTTTGGTCCTGCAACCAGGCGCCCGCAAATCAAACACAGAACAGACATTGAAAACAGTCTGTGCTGCGCATATGCGCTACAAGTCAAAACTCACTTGTTACTGCTGCTGTGAGACCGACGCCGCTGCTGCCGCGACCTGTAGTGGACACCGCATGGGGTGCGACGTTCATGACAGCCCTCAGCAGCTGCGACTTGGCCACACCAGGGTCTCCCACCAGCAGCATGTTGACATCACCCCTGCAAGGCAGCAGAGCACCGGCAGCGCAGCCGCAAATGGTTGAGCATGTGCGCAGCGGCCACCAACGATTGTTTGTGCAGAGCGTCAACTTTGCAGCCCCGCAGCTGTGCACAGCATCAGCGCCCATTTGAGCGACAGCAAATGCATGCACACAGACAAGCTGGCTGCACAACCTGGCAACGATGCTACTTGGCAGGGTGTGCTCAATAGGCAGGACAGCAGTCCGGCATATGTCCACCAAAGATCTGGAGCCCCATGCATGGATGGCTGCGGGACCCCCCTTCCCACACATACACACACGCACCTGATGTGCATGTTGCCCACCACGCGCTCCATGCCCCCCATGAGCATCAGCACCATGCCCTCCTTGATCGTGTCGTGGCCGTAGATGGAGGGAGCAAGGCTGTTGGCCAGCAGCTTGAGGGCCCAGGGCCTGCAGGACAGAAGGTCATACGTAATATTGGTGTTGTTATTGGTATCAAACTTGACTGTGCCACCAGGAAGAAACCCGATTTTAGTACTCCCTGTCATAAGAGCATACATACTTGCAAACACTGGTACATGACCTGCTCCAAAATGCAAATCTTGCCGTCCCTGTCCATGTGTCAAGTCAGCACCAGCCATGCTCACCTCTGCGCGACTGTGTTGATGTTGGCAATGTCCTCACCGCGCCACTTGTAGCGGTCGTGTGTCAGCCGCTCGATGCTGACACCCACAATGACACTCCTGCAAGAGAGCAGCAGCAGCAGCACAGCCACGTGCACCACACACGTCAGTTGAGTGGCGCTGCTGAAGTGCCAAGCAGCGTGCAACAGGAAGTGTGACCATCATGCACACATCACCATGTGACTGCTCATAGCCCCGTGTACACATACATTCACATGCGCAGCATGCAACCTCCTGAGGGTTGAATTGGCTGGGCGCATCCGTTCTGCGCTGCATCGCACCTGTATGCGCCGCTGGTAGTGCCGCCGTTTGCTGATGCCAAGGGCCTGAAGATGCCCACGATGGCCACACGGTCGCCGGGCTTGCAGCTGTCCACCAGGTCTGACTCCAGCACCACCTCAACTGCAGGACAGCAGGGGAGCAGAAGTAGCGGCAGGGACAGGACAGCGTCAGCAGTTGCACATAGAGATCAGCACAGTGATGCTGGAGGACAGAGTCGCATCCTTGGCATGCGCCAGGAAGCAGTGGGATGATGGCAGAATCAGCATGTCTGCCAGAACATGTGCATGCACGTGGGGTGTAAGGAAAAAGAGCACATAGGCACAGATATATCTTGAATGACTGATGAGCCCCACAAGGGGAAGAAAGGCACCCCCAGCTATCCTTGTTGGTCCCTCTTCGGATGCTGTGCACCCTCCCTGCTGCTCTCCACCTGCACGCACCTCCGTAGGGCAGCTGCCCGGGTGGTGCCGTCTCTGGCAGCTCCTGCAGCCCAACGATCTGGTTGTCCTTGTAGCGGCACTTGCCGTACTCAGTCTGCAGAAGGTGGCCATTCTCATCACGTGTGGGGTAAGATGATCCTGCGCAGGGTAGGGTGCACACAGCAGCGCGCGTGGCACAAAGAGGTTGACGACAAAGGTTGTCCAGCATGGTATGAGGGCATGCTCCAATGGAGTATGACACACATGGGCTGGCAGTGGCAGACGAGACTTGCAGATACTTGCACAGCCTGTACTGCTTCACTAACAAACAACGCACACCCCCAACACAGATCCTACGTACCCTGCTGCAGCCCCCCAGGGGGCCTATGTGTCACCCCGCCCTACCTGTGGGCAGTCCAGTGAGTGCTGTGATGTCCCTGTACTCGCGTGTGCTGGTGACGCCGGTGTCTGGGCAGTAGTGCACGCTGCGCACAAGCTTGGGGCGCACCAGGGAGCAGCGGGTCACGATGCCGTACACCTTGACCATCTTGCCCAGGTGGCTGCTGTTGAGGTCGCGTGGGGACACCTCCAGGTCGCCAAATTCGCCCTTGAGGCCCACCAGCACCTCGCTCTCCTGCTTGCTGAACTCTGTTGCCAAGTCCTCGCTGCTGCGGGCATACTCTGTGACGGCGTCCTGCAGGCCGGGCAGGTACTCTGTGGGGTGCTCCAGCAGCTGCTTCTGCACGCCGGCGTTCCAGTTGCGCAGGCGGTAGTTCTGGATGTCGATGCGGTTGCTGATCAGGCGCAGGACGTTGTTGGTCTTGCGGTCCCTGTCGGCCAGCTCATCCTTCATCTGCTCGGACAGCTTCCAGCCATCAGAGTCCTCCCAGTTGAGGAAGTCAGCAAACAGGCGCTTGTGGGCCAGACGCTGTTCAATGGTGTCATCCATGGCTGATCAGTGCTGGTGCTGATCACTGCCGCTAGTGCTGGTGCTGTGAAGGGAGAGTGTGCTTGCTGATCCTGCTGTTGCTGCTGCTTGCTGCCGCTGCTGTGTACACACGAGTCGAGGCCAGTTGGAGCAAGGAAAGTCGTGACAACCTGTAGTTAAGAACAACGAACATAGCACTGCCTCAGCCTGCGGATGTGACTAGCCAAGGATGGAGTGCAACGGTCCTGTGCGTGGCCTGCAACGACGCTCGGTCGCTGCAACTGAGCGCGTGATGTCAGTGTCGTTGTTGTGGATGCATCTACACGTGTGGGTGATAGGAACACGGTCCCTTTCCGCGCCTGAATCAAATTCGAAAATATAACAACATCGCAAAGAGGTTCTCCGCACTTACAGTTTGAAGCAAACGTTTGGAGACGGCACTTTGCGGCATCAGGAGGGGTAACAGGCCCTTCGAAGCATTCAAAACAAGACCGCACCTGATCGAGATCAGCTTGTTGTTTGTGCTGGACCCGAAGCTGCTGGTTCGACGTTTGCTGTTATCCAATCGGACCTCCAATTCCTTCAGCACGCGCACTGCTGCCGAAACAGCATGTCAGTCAGGGGCATGTTTCCCCTAGTGGACGTCTCAGTTGATGAGAGGGAAGCAGCTGGTGAAGTGTACAGGGCCTGCACGGAGTCAGGTTTCTTCTATGGTGCGCTCCAGAAGGCAATAGGGCCTGGCACCGTCATGGTGCAACACCCCCACCCAATGCATGCTTCTCCCCCGCCCCCCACCCACCCCCGCCCGCAGTGAGCGGCCATGGCATCTCAGAGCAGCTGCTGACGGAGGTATTCAAACAGTTTCAAGCTGCATTCGCACTGCCAGAGGGTGAGTGGTGAGGGCCCTGCCCTGCTGGTGTCAAACCCTAGTCAGGGATATCACCAGGCCTCAGTGGCAGCTTGCAGCACTGACAGCAGCCTGTGCAGGACCAAATGGGCTGGTGCTGCACCCATACACCCCAAGCCACAATGTATGCAGTGGCTGAAATCAGCAGACCGCGCAATCCTTGCCACGGCCTGAGCCCCTGCCAGCCTGTCACCCTGTGCGCCTGCACGGGGGACTGGTATGGATGATTTGCAATTGGGACTCAGCGCCTCTCCCCTTCCAATCCCTTCATACACAGCCACACCTTTCCACCTGCCTTACCTCATCTCACCTCCACGGGACGGCTGGAAGTTGACGCACTTCAGGGCGATTCCCCCTGAGTTCTTCAGCCTCAAAGCCTGAGGCAATGGCATTCGTTCTTGGCGCTCCTCGACGGCAATCTATTCACTCCCAGCAGTCCAAGTTTGCAGCTGTGCTTGCAGGAGGCCCTGCGGCTTCAGTTATAGGGGCAGCGGCAGCAAGGGCTCTGCCCTCCAAATCACCCTGGTTGGAGGCTCTTGGGATGTGCTGTCAGGCTCTTCTGCAACACCACTTCTCTCCCTCCCTCTCCTGGCCGCGCAGAGGAGAAGCAGAAGCTGCTTGCTGACGAGAACAACCGCGGCTACACCCCCTTTGCTGAGGAGACCTTGGACCCTGAGCACCAGACCAGGGGAGACACCAAGGAGGGATTCTACTTTGGCAGGTGATGAGAGGCCTCTCAGGGTTGGCAACAGTGCGAGGGTTTGGCCCCAGAATGGTTGCCCCATGCGCCCCTGGCCCCTCATGGGGTGCATGATGTATGCAGCTGTGCCGAAATCTGTACCTTTCTGACTGACTGTAGCAGCACAGTGTGGCAGTACTGTCACGCTACCTGTTCTGATCATCGTCAGCCGACCCTGCCGGCATTGGCCCTGGATTATCGTGTGCCTCCCTCCATGCCTTGTACATTGCTCCCACTGTGACCTATCCTGGCTGCCCCCCACCCCCTTTTACCTCCTCCTTGACACGCCATGCTGTGCTTCTGCCCCTTGCACAATGTGCCGTGGTAACTATGATCACATCATATCAGGGAGGTGCCAGCAGATGACCCAGAGGCTGCATTGCCCCTGCACGGCCCCAACCAATGGCCAAGGGAGGAGCTGCTGCCAGGGTTCAGGGCCACTGTTGAGGCCTACTTCCAGGCCCTCACAGCACTTGGACATAAACTGCTGCGGCTGCTGGCGCTGTCACTGCAGCTGCCAGGTGAGGTGCAGGGTTGCCAGTGTCGCTTGTGCCTGCACCCCTGCTGGCTTGAACAACTGCAGTACAGTGCAGTACTGTATGGTACATTTAGGCTTTGGGACTACAGTGCAGTACAATACTGTGAACAGCAGCACCGAGGTACTTGACACTGTGGTGCCATGTTGTGCAGTGTACTGCTGTTAGTATGAGGCAGGTAGGGTACCTGACATGCTGCTTGACACCAGCCAATTACTGCCAGGCCTGAACACAGTCTCCTGCCGCTGCGCTACTTGCTGCTGGACTGTCGTCACGCCACCCACACATGTCGTGGGTGGGGAAGTATCTGACGGGTGGAAGTCATGTGTCAATACACAGGCATGCATCAATTTGTACTCTCTGCTGACACATACCCACAGGTGACTACTTTGACCCAATGTTCATCAAGCCAATGGTAGCGCTGCGCCCCCTGCACTACACCGCAGAGGTGCGCTGTTATGGTTTTGTTGCTTGTTTGGGGGTTAGGGCTGGAGGAGCAAGAGCTATGGCGATGTGTTGGTTGTCAACACAACAGCGGTGACGGAGGGGGTCGGCAACTCAGCAGCAGCGGCGGCGGCGGCGGCAGCAGTAGCAGGGAGGCATATGACATCACCCTGGACAGCATGAGCAGCGTTGATTGCTCGGGGGTTGCTTGTAGTGGGGCTGGCATTGGCAGAGCGGTACTGCGTCCATGCCCGCATTACTGCCCACCGGGCTGATATGGTGCAGACTGCTTCTTGTGGGTGTTGCCATGTTGAAACCATTCGAATATACAGATGCACACCATGCATGCATGCACATTCTCCGTGCGCAGCGACGCCGCATGACTGTGCCCTGTATTGCCATTGCCGCTGCTGCCATGCTGCCAGGTGTCCGTTCCAACAGACGGCGTCTTTGGGTGTGGTGCGCACTCGGACTATGGGATGCTTACAATACTGGCAACAGACAGCACTCCTGGGCTGCAGGTGGGGCTTGAGAGGGGGGTGACCGCTGCTGAACATGGGTATAGTGGGCATGCGGGCCTCCTGGAAGGGTGGCGTAGCCGCCTGCATGTGCTAGCAGGCAGGTGGCACCATCCAGGTGCATTGTTGTAGCCTCCGACTTCACGGATCCCCGATGCATGCGCATTGGTGGGGTGTTGCACAGCAGTGCAGGCGGTTTTCTGACACCCAACATTCACTCTCACGATGGCGGTCACCTGTTCAGCTGTCAGCTGCTACTTATGTGCAAGGACCTGAAGCTGTCTTGCTTCGTCTGGGACTGGTTGCTTTCAGGCATTCTGCAACGGCAGCTGGCACGATGTGCAGCCCATACCAGGAGCCTTCATCATAAACTTGGGGGACATGTTGGAAAGGTGAGCAGCATTACCAATCGGATGTGTGTGCCACTTCTCAGACGGCTGGCTGATGGTTGTGCGGCTGCCAAATCATCTTTTGGCTTCGCAGTGGCTATGAGTACATCCGTCATTTGGGAGCATGTCTGACTTGTGCGCCAAGATGCAGCCACAGCTGTTGCGCTGTTGGGTGCAGTGGTGTGGGCGAGTGTTTGGTGACGTTGTGCCACGTGCACTGCCACGCTAATGCAGCGTGCATGCGGCATGGGGCCACACAGACCTGAATTTGGGCGCAGCCGTGCAAAGTATTGCAGCATCACTACAGCAGGACCGACCGCATATGGCAGTGCTCGTAAGGTATTTGGCCAGGAAGTGCAGGTGACAGTCTTGTTCTGCTAAGAGATATGTTGCCTTGCATGCTTGCATGCTGCCTGTACACCTGCAGGTGGACCAACGGCCTCTTCAAGTCAACCCTGCATCGCGTGGTCAACACGGAAGGCAGGGAGCGCTACTCATGCGCCTTCTTCTTTGAGCCAAATTTCAACACTCGCGTGGAATGTCTGCCCTGCTGTGTCAGCGAGGATCGCCCAGCAGCCTACCCACCCACCACAGCTGGCGAGCACCTCCTGGCCAAGTATGCGCAGACACATGCTGGCTATGACGTTCACCGAAAGCAGCAGTAGGTGGGTGGGTGTTGTGGATGGTGTGTTGCTGAGACAGCTCCTGCTGTATGTTCTGGGTTTGACAGCCTCGCCGGGCTCCCATGCGCCACCAGCTCTCCATGTTCAGCGCTTTCCTGCGCCCTTTGACCGCGTTGGCCACCCTGTGGCTACAGGTTGGCCAATGCGGTTCCATGGTACATGGTGGAGCTGATGCATCAGCATATGCTGTACAGCTGGCAGCAGGTGGGCTGCTGGACAAGCAGCTGTCATGTGATTTGTGTACTTGTAGATCACAATCTGCGAGATATAATTAAATGTTATTTGTATTGCGTTCCTTCTGCGAGTCAACTGCCGTTCAACGTTGGAAGGTAACGGCTGTCGCACGGGCAACATCTCATCAAGGTTCATTGTCCACTCATTGTCCACTCATATCCATCGCACCCCAATCAGACGCGCCAATCATTCTCACTGACTCGTACCTTTGTATACGCTTTTCACCCCACGCTGTGCGCCTGGCGTTGCTGCGACCATGCAGTTCGGGAGGGCTGCTGGATTGTGCGCAGGTAGGCACCGAAAACAGATACATGCATTATCTCAAAACTTACTTTTCATGCGCTGCTTGTTCAAGCTGGCGCTGCGTGCTGCTGCTGCAAGGCAGCTGGCAGCAGCTGCAGTGCTGTTTTGACTGACTCACTGTACGTCTGCTCCTGTTGTGCATCGTGCAGTGTTGCTGGCCATCTTGGCAGTAACATCTCTGGCAGCTGACTTTGGGGGCCGAGGCACACCAAACCCCCTGCCATGCGAGTGCACTGATGTGGACCCCGGGAGAGCTTCGTGACCACAGTGCCCTATTCGTGCTGGTGAGTCTGCTGTTGAGCCAGCAAGTTGTCTGAAGCAAGCTGCTGCTGTGCTGTGCAGGACATCACATATCGTCCTTTTAGTCTTATGTTGTTGTAAACGTGCTGGGCTGGAACGCTTCGGGGCGTGAGGAATCTTTTCAGGCGTCCTGCAGGAGTAGCTGCCCATATGAGCCTTGCTTGTGTGCTGCTGCTGCTGGTGACGTTTCATTTCAATTCCAGGGATCAGTACAAGTTTGGGTCCTGCAACCAGTCCTTCATACTGGATGCCATTAAGGAGGTCAGCGAAGGTGAGAGCATGCTGTGGCAAGCCACGCATTGCGCCTGCCTTGGCACAACTGCGCGCATGCAGCTATCAGCGACACTTTCCTTCCACGCTGCACTCTCAACAGTGTGGCACTCTGCAGTCTGGGAAGTCTTCACTCATCACACTTTCTCACCTCTGTTTCCTGCTGTCCCAACTGCTGTCTGCCTGTTTGGCCGTGCCTGTCTGCCTGCAGGCTACTGTCAGATCTCTTGCGGGCGCTGCAACTGCTGCCCCACCCTGCTGCAGGCAGCAGTGACAGCAGGTCTCACAGAGTTTGCTTGGGCCATGAACCGGTCAGTCAGCAATGTCGAGTCCCTTGCGCAGCACGGTCTGATTGCGACTGTCATGGCACCGGATGACAATGCAATGCGCACCCTGTTTGATAGGCTAGGTGAGCACACTGCCTTGGCCCCAGGACATCTTTCAGCCCACCTGTGCCTTGGCTGCTGCTGCCGGCCAGGCAGACTGACAGCTACGGCTGCGCGCAGTCACGCTTCACCCCGCGTCTATCACAACCTGAGCCCAGCGCCTGTGATTTCAGTCTCGGCTTGCCACCGCAGTGTGCGCCTGCTTGGCACAAGCGCAGTGAAGCTGTGCCCCTTTGACCCATTGCATTGCGCATATCACCAGTGAACAGCAGGGCAGCTGCATGTCCAAGTAGAACAATGGCAAGAGCCGACAAGCATCCCTCCATCATCCATGCATGCGCAACACGTTCTAGACCCCGTGCTTGACCCCCCCCCCCTCGCCCCACTTGCAGGTGGTAAGGCCGCTATCGAGTCCAATGAGGGTGTGAGGGCCAAGCTGGCCAACATCATGTCGTACCACGTGGTGCGCCCTGTGCCTGGCTACGAGGCATTCACCACGCCATTCATGGCTGAGGGGACTGAGATGCAGGTAAGGTTGGACGATGGGCGTGGGACAAACCCTGGGGGTTGTAGCGGCTCACATATAGACACATGACTTGCGCAAGTGCCTGCATGCATGTTTTCACACTTTGAACAGTGCACTGTGAGGCCCAGCTCTAGTTTTTTGCCGGGCCTGTGGTGTGTGGGTTGAGAGGAGAACACGGTCGACGGGTGGGCTGCTGTGCAGAAGCAGGCAAGTGCTGGCTGCCGCTCGAATCACCTGTTGCACAGTGTGCAGCAGCTTTCATTGATGTCACATTAACGGTTGCTGTGGAATTAGATGTAGCACCTGTGCTTGGGGCCACTGGCAGCTGCTCGCATGTGTTGTTATACTACGCAGTACTACTAGTCTGTATTGCTCACGGCCGCATGCTGCTTGTGTGCTGCAGACCTTCAAGAACGGGACCAGCATCGCTGTTGAGTCTAACACTGGTGGCAACATCAAGCTCAAGAGTGCTGGCACCTCTGCAGACATCACGCGCAAGGACCTGTATGCGTGCAAGGTGGGTGCCGGGATACACTTTGGCTCATGAGGAGTGATCGCAGCTGTGTGCAGACATGTTCGTCAACAGAGAGGATGCTTGATAGGCCAACATACGATCCTGCAGCACAGTGCATGCTGCAGCAGGTGGTGCATTTGGGCATATTCAGTATGGGATCAGCGGCTGCTTTGGCCACTCAGGTGATGTCTGCTTGTATGGCAGCTGTGCTGCTGCACCTCGGTTGTTGAATCTACACCAGGATCTTGGGCATGCATAATTGCGCAATGCAGGCTATGTGCTTGCCAAAGCATATCGGCAGTTGTACTGAGTCTGCTTGTCTGTCCTGTGCGGTTGCGGTGGTGTGTGCGTGCAGGGCTTCATCAACGTGCTCAACTGGTACTTGCTGCCTCCTGGAGAGTCCCTCGACAGCTAAGACAGTCGAAGCTTCCACCATGTCTCTTCCACACTGCAACTGCGGAGTTGGGACTCGCAGCGTTGCGGGCGCAGCCTGCTGCAGCGGCTGCAGCACGGAGCGCACGGACCAGGAGAGCCTGTCAGCATCCGACTGTGTGTGTCAATGTGACATCATCACTTGCTGTGGTGACCGTGTGCTGCATTGAATGCTGCTGTAACAGCAGCTGCGCCGCAGCAAGCAGTCTTGCTATTGCCTGGCACTTGGAGTCCTTGCCTCAGGCCCCCCAGCAGTGGGGTTCGTCCCCAGCGGTTGTGTGTTGACGCATGCATTGCTACCAGCCACTGCATCTCAGCAGGACGGCCGAGGAAGTATTGTTATGATTGTGTGTTGGGTGTATGGCCACCCGGCGGGATCTTGCAAGGGCCAATTGGTGACTAACACTTTGCCTGGCAGTCCATGCCTCCTGCACCAAGGAGCTGTTGTGGACATAGCCTGGCACTAGCTCAGTTCCCTGCCTCCAAGGCAAAGTGTGCCTGAAGTCGCATCTGTCCAGGAGTGTGTAGAGTTGTGGGGGGTATGTTGGCAGAGTTGCTGGGACGTTGCTGCCCCAGCCTGGTACCGGGTACCAGCAGCAGCTGGCAGCAGCATTCGCAACTGTCTGGGGTGTGGGAAGTACTACACTGTATGGCTTGCGGTATCAAGGCTGCAGCGTATGGAGGGCACTACCGTTCGAGACTGTTGCTTGCTGGTAGCTACTCCCCCGTCTGGGAGGTGCACCTGTGGGCCTGTTGCTGCTGCAAAGCCGCAAACGCGATTCACTCAGCAGTTGGCCAAGGGGGTGGGGACCTTCTGTGAAGCCCACCAAGCAAGCATCTGCATGTTTGAAAGAATCCATTGTTGATGTAACGGAGGCTGCACTGGCAAGGCTGTTGAGCTCCAACAAGCTTTAGATTGCGGTCAACCGATGTGCAGTGCACTGGGTAGCAACCCCGCATGCCCTGGCTAGGAGTGTTGGCCAGGAGAATGAGGCCGCGGCTGGATTGTGGTGATGATTTGTGGGAACCCCCTTGAAGCAGCATGCGGGTCTGTTTAGGGAGCATGAGTAGGAGAATGGAGGCCCGGCCAGGCTGTTCATCATGACATGAAGAGCTCTAAGGGTGCTCGGCCAGGGAGCGTGATTGCACAACTGGGTGGAGAATATAAGTCAAGCTTGGAACCCACGTCGATTGCAACATCAGGAACACGCAGTCTGTAAGTCAGGTGCCCAGCTGCAGTTGGACCCAGCTCAGCCTGCCCCTCCCCCACTTCGCTCCGTCCTGCTGCGTTTGCGTCGTCGTAGCTTGGTTCCATAAGCGCTTCAGCCTCATGATGAGGCCTAACCCGACTGCAGGTCAAACGCCATGTTCACCGTCAAACTTCTAACAGTTTGACGCAGCCCTGACCTTATACTAAATAGGAAGGAAATAGCGAAAGTCCAGCGTGGGCAGATAGGGTGGTTTCATCCAATCTTCCTGCAAGTTTGGAATGAAAGCTCCTACCTTTACTTGGCTTGAGAGGTGTTTATTAGGAGTGGTGGTTAAGGCCGGGCAAAGCCTGCAGTTTCCTTAGCCAAAAGCAAAACGACAAAGCTCCCAATGCCAACAGTAGCTGGAGTTTATGCTCATAGCAGAGGGAACTGAACCGTGTTGTCGTTCGGTGATCAGATCAGGTTCAATTCAAAAAAATACAGTTGCAGTCCATTCCTTGCGCGGCTTTCTAGTGGTACAGAGTGCAGCTTACGGTGTGTTCCCATGCTGCACCACCAGCCATCATGGCTCTCCTTCGGCTGACAGAAGCACAGTGGAAGAGCAGCTTCAGGGGGTTGTCAAGGCATGCACGAGGCAACCCCACCGCAAGAGTCCCCACTAAAGAGTATCCTTGGCAAAAGGTTTTTATTCTGATACACGGAGAGCAGGATGATGCCGCCCCATTGCTTACAGCTGCAGTAGAAGACGTGCTCAACTGTGCAGCGGCGCAGAAGCACAGCCTGCAGGATGCCCTGAGCGCTGCACACAGCACCGATGACAAGCACCTTATGATCCTCAGGGTAGGTGCATGAAGAGCAGCAGGAGCACAGGCAAAGCTGCAGCCCAGCCTTTCAACCACCAACCACCACTCTTGCTGCTGTGTGTCTGTTCAGGCTGTTGCACGGTTCCTGATCAACCAGCCAGCCAACAGCCACTGGAGGGGCATGTTCAAGAACGAGAGGGACGAGGTGCAGGAGCTGGAGGAGACAGTGGAGTTCATCGCCAAGGACGTGCTGATGCCAGACCTCCCTCACTTGGTGGCGCACCTGGAGTTTGCGGAAAGCCAGAACATCACTACTGGTGGGTTGCACTGTGGGTTGACGGGGATAGACACGCACCGCCATGGGTGTTCAGTACTGGCTGAGCATCCCCTGACTGCCTGCTTCGAATGCTGTTAGAAGTATGACGCCATGTTGAGCCATTGTCTTCACCTGAGTGTTCCATGCTGTTCATAAGCCTAATCATTAGTTTAAAACCGGCCAACTGGTCTGCGCCTGCTACATTGTTGCTACATTGTTGTGCAAGCCGGTGTTCACTCTGCACTGCCATAGGAAGCCGTGCCGCACTCGCCAAGTGTTCGCAAGGACACGTTTGTACTACTTTTTTCAGTCGGACAGCGATGAGTCATACGGCAGCCAGGGGCCAGTTTCAGACATCACTGTGTGCACACAGGCAGCGTGTAGAGCAGTTGCAGGCCGACAGTTGGTCTCATTCACACCTTACGCCACTCTATATACCATGCTTGCAGCCGTTGCAGCTTTGCAGCGGAAGCAGCAACAACAAGACCATCGCAGCTCTGGCTCCCCTCGCCAGTCCCACAAAACGGGTCAGCGCCAAGCACAAGCTGCGTTGTTCGCGGCAGCTGTTCTCCCCTGATGCAAGCCGATCAGCTGCGATGTCGATCTGGCTTCAAGCAATGGAGCAGGTCAGTGCACAGGTCAGTGGAGTTGTGTGCTGGGCAGTGTCTCGTGTCCTGGAGCCCTTGAATGCTTGAAATCAACTCATGCGTTGCATATGTTCATTTATCTGACCTTGCAGGCGTCAGTGACGTCGCCTGCTGACCAGGGGCCTGACAAGCAGCAGCAGTAGGGGCCCGCAGTCCCCACAGGCCTGCCAAGGCTACAGCACGCAGCCTTCTGACGTGTTGCAGGCAGCGTTATTACGGACGAGGCAACAGCACGTGGGTGTGACATGATTGCATGGAGGCGGGTGACGGAACACACACATGCGCCTGTGGGGTGGGCTGATGCAGTGCCACAGCAGCTGCAAGCGGCGCGAAGCACAACACGGATGTGGCCACAGCACATGACGGACACACGGGACCTCTACTGTAGCAACAGCAACAGGCAAGTTGGTTGCAGGCCTGAGCCAGACAAGGCGCGGCAAGCAGTGGGGCTGCTGTGCTGAAGGGGCATGGGCGGTGCTTCTGTCACCCTCATACATGTTTCAGCAGTCAAAGGCTGTTGTGGTGTCACTTCGTGAAGAGTATGCGTGTATCATGTGAGGATGGAGAGCGAGGGGTGTGTCTGCATTTTTGGCAGGCCGGGAGGTCGGCTGCTGTGCACTTTGCTTGTGCAGAGGGGGTGTGAGAGCACTTGCGCATAGCGCTCGTGGCATGACAGGAGGGGCACAGAACAGTTGCTGGGCTACGCAATTGGCTGGTGTTGCTGAATGTGGGGCTGCAGGTGCCTGCTGCAAACCTGGGTTGCCCACCATTTGCGCAACCATGCTTGGGGCTGCGTTGTCAGGGGCACTGTGGGGGACTGCTGCTTGTTGCCCCGGCTGTGCGCGCAGCTTGTGTTACGTCTTGCTTTTGTCTCACACTGGCAATGCATGCCATGGCTGATATGTTATGTACTGTGTGGTGTGCAGCTGCCTGTGTTTTGGAAGGGTGCACTTGCATGCGGCCGCCACTGACGTTACCATACGTAGTCTTTGTGTCTCGTACCATACCAACTGTTGTATGGCAATCATACGTTATGTCTCTGTGCCTGCTGTTTCCTGCACAGCCGTGCACCCTTCCCCCTGGGTGCTTGGCGTGAGTCAACACCTGGGTGTATGGATGCCCGTGCGTTGTGGCTGCCATTGTTATGATAAGTACTGTTTACCAGCTGGGTGGCTTCGCCTGTACTGATTTTATTTTGCTGTGTACTGTAGTCTGTGTTCTGGACCTGTCAAAGTCAGTGATGCTTTTCCAGGGGCGTGGCATGTCAATGTCACACACCCCTTATTGCGTGACGAGACCTGGGCTGGGGCGCTGCTGCAGCCTTGGCAGCACGTGCTGCCACTGTGCCAAGGCTGCAGCAACGTGCGACGCGACACACTGCTGCACACGCTGTCCAGTGCACTTGTGACGACGTTTTGGTTGTGACGGAGTGCGCTGTCGCTCAAAGTTGACAGGCAAGCCGTCTGCTGCAGTCGGTGTTGCACCCTTTGCACTGACGGCGACACTGACATGTCCTGCAGGGGTTGTGTGGGTGCTGGTTGACATGTCGGCTGTTCAAAACAGCTCACTGGGGCTGCTGCTGCTGCTACTGCAGCCTGAACTTGGTTTGGCATGGCCTGGCAGCTTGCCGTTTGACCCTCTGCTGTTCAGTTGCGTGACAGTTGTCAATGCATGCCGTGCTGACACCTAGCTGTGACATTGTGCCCTAGTGTTTCAACCCTGCAGACCTGGCACCTTGTTTGGAAGCTAGCGGCGGGCACGCCGTGCTGTTTTGGGTGTTCACCACCTCTCTGCTCTGCAAGACTGTGGTTGGGCGCTGCAATTGTACTGTTGTATGCACACAAGTGTGAGGGGACTGAGGCTGGGGTGCTTCCCTGGCACTAGCCAGCAAGTGAGATGCCCATGGGAGCACAAGACTGTGTTGTTGTGTCTGGACAGAAGTGCCGGCATGCCTGCCTCACACGCCATGGCCACCCTAAGCCGCCTGTGCAGCTGGCACGCGACCATATGGCTGCGTAGCACGCGCACCCTGACATGCATGTCAGCGTGTGCGTGCTATGCATGTCAGCGTGTGGTTGGTGACGTGGTTGGCTGCGGCAAGCTCTGCATTGTGCCATGGCTGCGTCTTGGTGGGGGCGTGGAGTCAATTCCTGCTAGCAGCAAATAGTGGTTTGGTTGTGCATGGTCAGGTAGTGTCAGCCGCTTGCCCGCCCACTGCTGGCTGCTTTGTTGCGCAACGCACGCCGGCGGGCTGACGTGAGTTTGGCTGACATTTAATGAAGCCCCATCTGGTGGCGCATTAGTAAGGTCCGGCGAATGTATTATCGATCTCAGTGGCGGTTGGAAGGACAAGATTGGAGGTGTGATGCATCTGTTGCGACAATCTGTATGTGATTCAGGGCTTTTACTCTGACCACAGAGCGTTGTTGGGTGACAGGGGTTGTTTGGACCCACCGACAGGGACAAGGGTGGTGGGCCACCACCTGACCGTGTACTCACCACAGCCTCTCTTTGCATGCTTGCTTTTTCCAGGTGTTGATTGCTGTCTTACATAGAACTGCATTGACGAGGTGCAGCATCAGGACTGTCTTTTTGGGAAGTGGTGCCAGCCATATGACATGGCTGGTCTCCATCGCGTGTTGTGCAAACCTCTGCCTTGGCCCTGGATTTTGGTGTAGTGTTTGTGGTTCTGCTGTTCTCACTGCTCTTTCCCCCGGCTGAGCCTGCACACAAGGAGTGCTGTGGCGCCAGCAAGTGATCTTGTTTCCCTCTTCCCCAGTTATCCACCTTGACTACGGCATTCCACTTTGGCGGCGCAGCATGCACCTTGCTCGTTGCTTGAGCATTGAGATCGTTCACAGCTGCTGCAGCTTTGATTCGATTGAGTCCTGATCTTGGGTGATGGGGCCTGCTCTCACTGCCGGCTCAATGACACTCTTATCTCACACATACTGCATGGCATGGCGGTCTCATGGAGTGTGATGTGTCTCACGTCACCATGACAGGAGCACCAGCTCACACAATAGCATCACACACTGATGCGGCCTCTTGAAGTATGGTATGCGGGATGAGGACGGATTTTGGCTGACGTGTGGTGGCGACTCGCCTTAGCGCGTGCAAGTGTTGCCTCGTATTATCCATTGTGTGTGCGTGTGTGTTAAGGAATGTGACCACACATTGGCACTGCCTTCAACCACGGAGGGTGGAGCGGCTTCTGCTAGAGCTGGCCGACAGCAGGTACTGCACAACTGCTCACACAGGGAAGGTGTAGGTGTCTGCAGCGGTGGGGTCGGGTGCTGTCACTTTTCTGGGTTATGTGGCCTACTACGTCGACTTATTGGTGGTGGTGCAGTGTGTGTCTGTGGTTTGACAAGGATCAGGGTTTTGAGACGCATGGGAAGAACCCACTCAGCGCATCTGCATCGGGCATGGCTGTTTGTGTTCGCAGAGTGGTATTGATCCTGTGTCAACCAGAGCCTTTTTCCCCTATCTAGTATGTCAAGAGGTGGAATGCAGGGTTGCGCGAAGCAACCATACAGACAGATCGGCGCCTGCACTCATCTGTGATGTCGGCTGTTTGAGGCATTGTGGGCCAGCCGAGTGCTGCGGCGCCTCTTTCGTACCACTCAGGCGCTGGGCTGCATGTTGATCATGCAACAGTAGCTTGCCTGGGCGATGTGGCTACCACGGGTGATGAATGCTGGCAACAAATTATTGGTTGCTGGCCTTGCGGCTGTACCGCTGCCGTTCTGGGGCGGTGAGGGCTGCTGCGGCTGCCTGATGTGATGCTTTAGCAAGGAAGCCCTGCTGCCTGCTGAGTTTGTGATTGGCCCTGAAGCATCTGCTTGTCAGGGCACATTTGTCGCTTGATCGCAGAGGATATGGTGACTGGCCTGCGCACTGTGCACAGCGTCCACCTGATGATCAAGTTCATTGCATTCCGTGTGCTGCGCACAAAGATGGTGCGTGTGGCGTATGGCATAGTTGCTATAGGCCCTCGGCAAGGGGTGGTTATGATTGCACCCTTGTGACTCCAGGTGCCATTGCCGCGCTCGACTGGGTGTGCTCGCATATTGGTTGCTAGGGTGCCGTTGGCCAGGGGTGGTTACGATCACACCGCTGGGACTCCAGGTGCCACTGGTGCACTCGACTGGGTGTGCTTGCATGAACAACACACTCCTGCAGCCCACTAGGGGCAGAGGGCCTGCTGTGTGTGCTCCGCACATGTGTGCTGCGCTCGCCGTGCTGATGCGGGCTTGTTGTGGTTGGCGATGGGTACTACAGCAGAGCTAGGAGGTGCGTGGGTTGCAAGGCTGCATAGCTAGCCGCAGTGCTAGGTTGCTGGGGTGCACTAGCCAGCCCGCAGATGCTATCTGCAGGAAAGAACAGAACACACACAGCAGTACTGTACCGCTGTTTGCAACATGTGCTGGCCACGCCCAAGGGTGTTTTGAGCCAGAGTTGTGCGTTGGTCGCAGGCACACGTGTGGGGCAGTGCGGTTGCTTGAGCTTGGCAGTAGTAGCTAGCTAGCTGTGTGGGCTGATGGGTGTGTCGGTAATGGTACGGTTCCATGGTGCACTGTGCCCACCTGTTGCGTGCTGAGCTGGTTATTGTGCCTGAGCTGATTGTTGTGCAGTGTGTGGGAGGGTGAGGTACCAACAGCGTAGCAGCTAGCTGTAGTAAGGCACAGGCAGTGCATGTTGGCTAGCTGTAGCAGCGGAGTCCTGGAATGCTCCCCAGGCAGACAAAGGAGTGTGTGTGTGCGTGTGTGTTGTGGCAGTTGCTTTGGCACTGTGCCTCGGGTGGGACAGCCTTGTATCCTGGCAGAGACTGTCCTAGCACATTTGCATGGCTGCTGTTGCACTCCATGCGCATGTATGAGAGAGAGTGTGTGTGTGTGTGTGTGTGTGTGTGTGTGTGTGTGTGTGTGTGTGTGGTAGAAGGTCACATAGTGAGGTGGTCAGGACTTAGCCTAGGTGTCTAGGCAGGCACGTACGTAGCTGGGGTCTAGTCAGGGGCTTACGTAGCTGCGGCGCACCCCACGGCTGCTGCTTTGCAGGCACCGATGCATTGTGAGGTGTGCTGCTGGCCACAAAAATAGGTCAGTTGAGTTGCCTCAGAATGCCTGGTGTGAAGGATTGCTGCCTGCCGCAGCATCTGCTTGGAATCTTGCTGCTGCTTGGCAGGTCTCTGCCTCTGCTTATTGTTGGTCTCAGGGTGGGCATTCTCTAGCCAGGCTCTAGACAGGGTGGCATGGCAACTGCTGCATGCTGTAGGCTTAGGCAGAGACAGGGGCTATCACCAAGCATGGTTTGAGATGCTGGTTACTGGTTGTTGTACACCAATCACCTGCAACACCCCCTGTTGCTGCCGTCACGTATGCACACGGTGTCTGCTGAAGGCCAATTCAAGAAGTGTGTGTGTCAGTGTGCTGCTGTTGGCTGCTTCTACGCGTCCTCTTCTGTGTACACACTACTGTGGGGCTTGCTGTGTGATGTGCTGATTGTGTTGGTGCGGACAGCTTTTGGCATGTGAGTACGTCACACTGAGAATCTCACTGCAGTGCAGGTCAGTGAGGTGAGGTGGCATGATGGTGCTGATCCATATACTGCCGCAAGGCGCTGTCCGCTGCAGCTGTTGTGACTAGTACGTTGTGAGTCCTGCTTTTCTCAAACCTGGCATGGCACAGCATGTGCATGACTTTCTGCGTCGCAGCATGCGTGAATGCCTTGGCGGCAAGTGCTTTACAATGCGATGTACACGCACTGTCAGCCTGAAGACATTTGCTGCCTGGGAGAGGTCCTGACTGCACTTGGCACCAAGGGCGGTGGCGCATACACAGCTGCCGATGCCCTTCCAGCTTCCAAGTTGTCCTGGTTCCGCGTAGTAAGTAGTCTTAGGGGGTTGGCCAGTCTCTAGGCAGTGTGTTATCTTTTTTGGTAGGCCTTGCTGCTGTTGACGCCTTTCTGGCTGTCACAGTGCAGGCGCGCGCGACCAACCGCCGCCAACCGCCACAAACGCTCAGGTCTTTTCGTGGTGTAAGCCCACTGTGCCGACTACAGGCTTGTGGTGTTGGTGTGTGCTGTGGTAGTCGAGTCAATACATTTCGTCGTTTTGCAGGAGCTAGATTAGTATAGGCTAGGCCGTAGGAGTGTGTGCATCATGCTGGTCGTAGGCTAGGATACAGTTCTGGGTAGGGCAGAGATGATGTACTTTCCCTGGTACGGGTAGATAGGTGGCTGGCTGGCCTGAGTATCCGTGGGCGTGGCTGCTTGGTACTGTGCTGTCCGGCGCCGCTCTTGTGCACGACCACGATGGACGGCTAAAGAGCAGTGGAATGCTGGCAATGATGCTAGCCTATTATGTTGCGGGGCTCCAGCCTCGATCGGTATACTATGCTGCTGCCCACTGCTCTCGTTCACATCTGTGATGGACAGCGCAGCATGTTGCTGGCCTGCTTCTGCATGAAGGTTATCCTCTGCCTGGGTGCTGACACACCACTTGCAGTATGGTGCGGCAGTGTGCTTGTGCAGCAAGGAAGGCTGGTGGTCGAGAAGGCACCCCATCGAGTGCCATTTCATCCTGATACAGTGTCGTTGAGTGGTGCAGAGGCTCAAGCTGGTCTGTAGTAGTAGTAGGGTGAGGTGCATGTGCTGCTGTTGCAGCCACCCCAGCAGCAAGGGTATATGGTGGTCCGGGCTCACAGTTTGTATTAGGATCAGGCGGTTGGTTCTGCTGTGGCAGCGGATCTCTCAAGCAACGGCATTTGGAGGTCCACAATTTGTAGTAGGATCAGGAGGCGTGTGTTGTAGCTGCAGTCAACCTCTCAAGCAGAGGCATTTGGTGATCTGTTAGAGTAGTAGGATCAGGAGGCGTGTGTATTGCTGTTGCAGCCGACTTACACATGCAAGTTTGCAAGATCCAGTCATCAGTGTCCACAGAGGCAGCATGTGATGCATCCCTGTGTTGGCCAGGACACCAAGGTTGACACAGCTGCATGTGCAGCATTGTGGTGATGATCTGTGGTGTGCGCCAGTCAAGGCGTGAGGTGTGTGTTGTGTCGATCGGCCTGTGCAAGCCTGCAAAGGCTGGGAGGCTGTGTGCTGTCAGACACAGATCCTCACATGTGCATTATGCCCTATGGGCTGTGGCTACTACCGTGACATCGTACATGTAAAACAGCGACGTGGCTTAAAGGTTGACGGCAGCACATGAAACCAGGACTACCACAGACTGCTGCTGCACCACTCACAAACGGGGACCCCTGAAGGAGTCTGTTGAACCATATCTTGTCACACATCCTCGCTTCTCAAGCCGACCCGACCTTGGCCTGGTCAGCCATACATAAAGCAACTGCGACACTCCCAAACACACTGTCAGCAAATCCCGCTCAGCTGCTGCACACTGCCACCCTTCACAGCAGCAAACTGTTTTCCAAATGCGATGGGGCTCATCAGGCCTGTTGTGCATTGCTTATGAAGTCAACCATGCAGCGCACGTTGGCTATCTCTTGGCAAAACAAACAGCTGGAGCACACCGCACCCCTTCAAAGCACAGCAACACACTGTCCTTCACGTGCGATGGGACTCCTCAGGCCTGCTGGGCATTGCTGATGAAGTCAACCATGCAGCGCACGTTGTGCAGCAATTCGTCAAGCCTCAGCCAGACTGGCCGCAGCTTGCGCTGCAGGCGCTCAGCAGGGGCCTGCAGTGCGGGGTAGGCCAGCAGGGAGTCCCCGTGAATCTGCACAGGCAGCACAGCAGCACGCACATGTGTACGCGCCGTACAGTCAAGATTCAGTAAGTGATGGTCTTGTTTGTGTATTGGGCCAGTCAAAAGTACTCACGGAGGGGACAGGACAGACACAGCTAGACCTGAACACAGCTGCAACAGAGCTCTAGAGCAGTTACAGCAGGACTAGTGCAGTTGCAGCAGTACATGCAGCATCCCGCGTGCAGCTAGCTGTAGCTGCATGTCAAGCAGAGGGGCGGTCTAGATGCCCTTCCCCAACCTTACCGTCAGCACACGAGAGGTCAGCGCCTGCACCAGCTCAAAGTTCCTCGCAGCATCCAGCTCCGACAGCAGCGCCTCCAGTAGCAGCACCACATCAGCAACCTCCCGCTGCTGCTGCGCATCCTCAGGATCATCCACCGGCCCTAGCACCATCATCGCCCGCAGCTCCCGGTCCAGCGCAGCAGGGCTCAGCGTCCGCACGTGACCCATAAACCCTGCAAAGTCCCCGGCGGCCGCGCTGCTGCGCAGGAGCGCTACAAAGGCGCTGGGCGCAGCTGCAGCCGACACTGCGCCCTTACGGCTGCGTAGGACCCTACTGCCTGCATTCCCGCCGTCATCATCGCTGTCTTCGATGTCGTGGGCAGCAGCAGAAGTGCCGTCACCCGGTGCGGTAGTGCCATTCATGCCTGTGGCTGCGGTGTCGAAGGTGGGCTGGCCTGCGAGGGTGGGTACTGTGGGCAGGAAGAAGGGCGCTGCTTCTGGCTTCTTGAGGGGCTGTACTGGCTTGCTGCGGGCCTTGATGGTGTCCAGGTGCAGCAGGTTCTCCCACTGCAATGACAGCAGAGAAAAGCGGATGAAGCAGCAATGTGGTGACAGCAGACAGCGGCAGATGGTGTTGTCAGCAGCAAGGTGAGGTAATGATAGACACAGCAGGGCGCTTACATATAGACGCCTGCCGATTCTGGGGTCCACAGATACCAACAAACAAGAGTTTCATGTACGCATGGGGAGACAAGAGCGCCCAGTGCACTGCAGTGTAGCACCCCAGCCTCTGCCTACTTCCCTGGGGGCCAAAAGCATCCCACAAAAAGAAGCACACGTATCCCACCCTGAGGTTGAAACACACACCACCTTGAAAGCTCAAGCCACCAACAAATTCAACTGAATGACTGGCAATAGACCCTGAACCCCAACAGGAAAACAGCAATGGACCCTGAACCCGACAAAAACCAGCAAAGTAGAAGTGCAAGAGCTGTCCACGCACCTGAGAGCGCGGCAACAGCGACAGGGTTGCCAGCTGTGGTGCCAGCGGCGCCGGTGCTCCCGTCCCGTCCACCTGCTTGTATGCTGCAGCTGCCATAGCAGCAGCCTCGGCAGCCCTAGCAGCAGCTGCTGCCCGTTGGGCACGCCGCCGCTTCCTCAAGCTGCTGCGCTGCTGTTGACCGCTGCCGTGCTGCTGCAGCAGCAGACCACCGCTGTCGTCACTATTCGCAGCAGCTGCAGCTTCTGCAGCATCTGCATCTTCGCTGCTGTCACCATCCTCGCCGCTGCTGCTGCTGCCGCTGTCACTGCTGCTGCCACCATAGAACTCATCACTACTGTCCGACATCACCCCACCATCAATGAGCAGCCGCACTTCTCGCCCTGCCCGCAACTGCCGCTGCTGCTCGCTGCTGTCACTGCCTTCATCCTCACTGGGTGATTCACCCCCCTCACTCTCACTCTCACTCTCACTCCCGGCCCGCTGGTGCTGCTTCATCTGGCCCAGCCGGCCCCGGGTGGCCTTCCGCTGCCCTTCCTCGCTGTCATCATCAGCGGCAGCAGCAGCTATGCTGGGTAGGTGGACAGGTACTGGTGTCTCTGTGTAGGTTGCAACTGCTGAGGGGTCCCCGAACATGAGCTGGTTACTCCACAGGAACACCCCGCGCTTGTTGATGTGTGAGGTGGCCAGCAGGTCCTGGGTCACACTGAGTGAGAGGGAGGTCACTGGAGTGCCCATGTGCATCACCTGGGAGAATTGTACACATACACACAATGAGGGACTGAGGGACGACCAGAATATGTAGGGAAATCATGCTGTGAGGGGTTGGACGGTATCAGTGGAGCAGTACCTGCAAGTCTTCTGCAGGCAGCAGCATGCCACATCTGTGACAGCCACACAAGCAGATGACGCGAGGATATGCAAGGCACACCATAAAACAAACTGACTATGCTGCCACATCAAACTGTACCTTCAAGTTCTCGTATCAAAAGTTCAGCACTAACACCTGCCGATTTGCCATGCAAACGCCCCCAAGCAGGCCACCAGAAAGTCAAAACCCGCCAAGATTCGAAGCAAGCCCCACCTACCTGCATACACTGTGAGGCTGGTATGTCCCACACCCTGAGCGTGCAATCCATACTCGCCGTCAGCAGCCAGCGGCAGTCAGCACTGATTGCCATGTCAGTCAAGCGGTCACTGCAGCATGACACGGCACAACACAGCACAGTCAATCACAGCACCCTCAGAATCACATAACAAACCTGTCCTCAGACTCACAGGCATTTTGATTTGTGTTCAAGCAAGAGGCAGCAGCCTCCTGCTCACCTACGAACTGGCAGCGCTGCTGAGCTACATGTATCCCGCAGCACATCTGCTTACCACTGCAACAGTTTACTGCACATGCTGTACCCGCTGTTGCTGCCGAAGCCACTCGGCTTACACTTCTTGAATCTGCACCCCTTCCTGATCGTTGCACCCTCCGCACCCCTGCTCATTGCCCCCGCATCCCTCCATACCATCCCCAATTCCTTCCCACACCCCGCCCACCTGTGCCCACTGAAGCGCCTGACAACCCGAGCCGCTTCTATGTCCACCATCCGCACAGTCCGGTCCACACATGCAACAGCAGCTAGGCCAGTGCCAGCATGCAGCTGCATGTGGCTGGCAGCAGACCCCAGGGGGAGCTCCGCTCGCATCTTCTGAGTGCGGAAGTCCCACACACGCAGGGCACCGTCTGATCCTGCGGAGACGAGGAGCTTGTTGGTGGAGTCGGAGGCGATGCCGACCACGCTGCCGTCGTGGGCTGGTAGAGGCGGTGGAACGGGACCTGCGGCGGTGCAGCAAGGAGAAGTGAAAGGGGGCTTGTTAGTGCTAGGTGGTGCAGGGGGTGAGTGGAGGAGCTGGGGGGATGGTGGCTGGCAGAGGCAGTGTGGCCGGGCCTGCGGCGGGGCAGCGCACAGGGAAAAGAATTGTGAGGGGATTCTGATGCTAGGTGGTAGGAAAGGTTCAGTGGATAAACCTGTGGGTCGCTGGGCTGCAAGAAACAGCGGCGGTGGGGGATGTGGCAGTGTGTACACACACTGCCACATGTTTTGGTAGGAAGCGAGGTTTGAATTCTGTTCATGTCAGTCGGTCTGGCTGGCAGAAATATGAGAATACTGGTGCAGAGGGAATGAGGTGCTTCTGTGCATTGAACCATACTGCTGACTGACCAGCCCCTCAGCTACACCACTTGGCTGGTTCCCAGTTGGGGATCCCCTCCACACCACCACCACCCATCATCCTCACCTCCAAGCTGCTGCTGCTGCTGCTGGCGCCAGTACGTGCCCCTGTGTATCCCGCTCTGCAGGTTGTACCTGTCCACCCTGCCGCCCTCAGTCCCCACCAGGCCAAAGTTCCCACAGCAGCTGATGCCCACAGCGCTGACAGGAGGCCCTGCCTGCAGGTGCTGCTGCTGCGGTGCATCAGGGGGCAGCAGCACGTGCCGACCCAGGGTGAAGTGAGCCAGCCGCCAGGTGTATGCTGCTGCTTCCCCTGCGTGTGCGGTGATGACGTTAGCCCAGTCGCGTTCACGCGCCTGGAGGAACAAGGAAGGAGAGGACGGTGGATGCGAACAGCAGGGGCAGAAACGGCAGCGGCACGGCAGCAGCAGTGATGGTGGGAAGCACGGCTATGATAGATCAGCCTGTACGCTGCAGCAACAGCATGTCACTCTGTGCTGGCGGTTGGACGTTGACATTTGAATGCCAATAACACTTGTCGCAGCGTCCACCGGTGAATCAAGTATATTGTGACGAACCGCTCCCCAGGATACCGCCATACGAGACGCACCTCGCATGCTGCCATCTGCGTCACGCGTGGGAGTTTGATCTCCTCCTGTGTGACTCGCGCCTTCTTTGCGCGTGCTGCTGTGTTCTTCTGGCTCAGCTCCCTGCTCTGCTGGTCCTGGATGGTGCTGAACACCCTGAAGCTGCGGTCAGCACCCGCTGACAGCAGACGCAGGCCCTGCAGGAAGACAAGGGCAACAAGAGGACAGGACAAGAAAGGACAGGACAAGACAGCAAGGCGTTTCAGCGCAAGCACATCTGTGAACACCCAAAGGCGCAGGCCCTGCAAGACAGCCAGCAGACCCTGCAAGACAGCCAGCAGACAAGAATGGCACAGCATGCTGCAGCGCAACAGCGCTTTGCGCATCACCATTACACCACACTGCAATGTTTCCCCACAGCCTACAGCAGCCGTTCACTGCTCACAACACTGCTGCTGAGACGACAAACACGGAAGCTGCTGTGAAAGCAGGACCAGCAGAGCACAGAAAGCTGACCCAGAAAAACACTGGGACAGCAGTGCCGCATGACTGCTGTGACGGCAACTCACGTCTGCATAGTGGCGCACCACTACCGGGGGAGCACTGTGTCCAGAGCGGAACTTCAGCAGTCGGGGTACGGCTTCCTGCCCATCCAGCACCTGCAGGAAATCAGACATGACAGCACCAGAAAATGGCTTGCAGGCTAGTGCTGAGGATGGGAATGTATCCTTCATTGCCTGTATTGCACTGTACGGCAGTGTGCTGTAGTGTACTACTGTACCGTACCGTACTGTACTGTACTGCAGTATACTGTACTGTATGTATGTATGTATGCACTGTATCACCTGACCCTACACATCGTCACACACATCCACTCACCCACTGCTTGATGCTGTTGTCGGCGCCGCTGCTCATGAGCCGCGGCTCCCCGGCAAAGAAGTGCAGCCCCAGCAGCGGTGCATCATGGGCGTCCCTTAGCACGTGGTGCAGGCAGCGCTGCTCAAGGTTCCATAGAGCCACAACACCAGCAGACCCGCCCGCAGCAAGCAGCGGCAGCCCGTTACCTGTGAAGCGATACAGTACAGAAGAGTAGAGTACACTACAGTGCGGTACAGTACAGAACAGTACAGTGATTGGGGACAGAGTCCCAAACCTCGGCACTAGCCAGCGAGCCAGGGGCTCATGAGGGTGGCCGGAGGGCCGACTAACGTACCCCAGATACAAGGGATGATGTCATTCACAGCCAAGTTTGACGAAGGATAGTCATCATTAGGGGATAGTTTCGTTCAGCGCCAGGTCAACAAGGTACAAGCCGTACAGCAGGGGAACAGCATGGGCAGTGACTGAGGAACTCTGCTTGTAGAGGCGTGAGAGGACAAGGGCCGTTGAGGACCAGAACCTGTGGTTTTGTTACTTTCTGCATGTCGACATTTTGGAATATGAAGTTTCAAACCAGCCGTTCACAACTGCTACATGCCTGTGCACCTACCTGTTCTGAAGGAGAGGCAGGTGACAGCAGCACTACTGGCTGCTGCAGCCACTGCCGCCGTCGACCCCGTCAGGAAGCGCTCTGCTGCCGTGCCTGCTGCTGCGGCGTTGTGCAGCGTGCACACCTCCTCATCATACCTGCACACCATCACACAGCACAGCACAGCACAGCACAGCACAGCATAGCACAGCACAGCATGACGTGAAGGACAAAACCCCCAAGGCAAAGCCAAGCAAGTACAACCGCAGAAGCAAGGTCGAAACCAGTAAATCTGCAAATTCTGTTGATCGCTACGTTTGCATAAACTCAAATCTCTAATCAAACCTGACCAGAAGGGTACGATGGCAGGTCAACGAGCTGGCAGTGCAAAAAACAGCATCCACTTGTAACAATCCCCATCCACCCCAAAGGAAAAAGAGACAAAACACTGGCAGTTCACCCAGTGCTGCCATCACCCGCAGCTTACCTGAGGTTATGCAGCACTGCACGCCCATCCGCCAGCCCCACGCCCATCACATCCAGCGCAGGCGAGGGTGCCAAACACTTGACGGGTGACCCCCTGCGACGCACACACCATGCGCGATGACTCATGCTCTCTCAAAGCGAAGAGACAACGTCTGCTACATACTCACGTTTGAGCTGGTTCGGCCAAGCAAGCAGCAAGCAGGAAACCAAACTTCTGCTAAGGCATTTGTGACAAGCCTGGGTTCACCAACCGCATCCATCATGGTAACCAGCCTCATCTCCCTCACACAACCCCTGTGGCCTCCCCCCCCCCCCTCCACCTCCTACACTCACCAGCCCTTGAAGGAGTGCACCACCTGTCCAGTGACAAAGTTCACCAGCTGCAGTGATCCATCCGCCCCACCCACCACCACCTTGTTGATGTAGGTGTCGGGGTGGGCCAAGCAGCTGGGCTCAAATGAAGCCTCAAACTGGACTGAAACCTGGGGCTGGTCATGTTTGCCAATCTTCCAGACCAGCAGCTGCCCATCCTTGCCCAGAGACAGCAGCTGCTCTCCAAGCACCAGCAGCTGCACGATGCTGCTTGTGTGCCCAGCATAGCAACCAGTCCTGACACAGCATGACACGGCACAGCAAAGCAACGCACCGCAAAGCACATCACACAACAGCATCGCTATGAAAATGGGTTCATGTGTCCGTTTGCAGGACGCACACCGTAGGGCTGTCAAACAGGACAGTCATAGCCGATTGGATGTGGGGCATTGATCATAAAACCCATGTGGACGACTGCTCCGTTTCCAGCACCGACTGCTGCTGTTGATGGAATAACACTGTTTATGTTGACAAAGCCCCTGCTAAACATACATGCGTCTGAGCTGTGCATGTGTGTCATGTGTGGTCCCCCTTCCCCCTGTCAGCTGCTGCTTACGGCGTGCTCCTCTTGGCTTCATGGATAACTCCACCCGCAGCTGCAAACGTCAGGTCCCCTTTGCACGCCAGTGCAGTCACAGACCGCGGCAACTGCAGTACCAGCAGTAGCAGCAAGAACCAGCTTATGAATATAAGCAAAAGGGCTGGGGTTGTGTCCACTACCAGCTGCTGCTGCGCACCTATGAGATATACAGCTGTCACGATATGCCCTGCTGCTTGAAAATAACAAGCTGCTGCTCAGAGGCAGTTTGTGCTGAAGTTGTGTAGGTGACTACAGCCACTGCAACATCTCAATCCAGGGCGGGTGCAGCTGCAGCTTGCTGCTACAGCCGCAGCTGCTGCAGCAGCTCATCTTGCGGCAGAGGGAAGCTGTGCCGCAGCACTACAAGCAGTACTGTGTCCAGCACAGGCAAGGGGCTGAACAGCTAGGTATAACTGAAGCTGCCTCCCCACCTGAGGGCCAACCAGGACCAAGGTCAACTTGGCTGTGTTGTAGATCTGCAAGATACAGCAGATGCAGCATGATCGGGGTCGACGGCCCAAAGGCGGCAGCAGTCACCCACTGCGTGGGAGCTTTCATGGACATGCGGCCTGTGGTTGTATTGATGCTTGCATCCCCTGCTGGTCCTGTTCCACCTATTGATCCTGAGACAGCTGCGTATGCAATGCTGCACACACTCGAGTCCCAACTCAAGCCATGCCTTTGAGAACCCTGCTAACAGCACATGGCATCTGCTTGGGCTCAGCTGGCTGTACCACCCCAGACACATGATAAAGGAGTTACAACTGCACAGGCTGCATGTCCTGGCAGCAGTTATGGCTGGCTGCAAGGCAGCCTTGCCCTACCTGCCATGTCCTGCCAACGCTAACTGTGACGTAGGTCTCCTTGCCCCGCCGTTGCACAGCAAAGGGAACATCCTCCGTGATGTACCCCAGAGCACGGAAGGGTTTGAAGAGGGGTCCGGTAGCAAACTTGCTTTGTGCCATGGCTGCCGTCAGTGCTGCTGCTGCTGCTGCTGCCTAGTGAGTGCCTGGCCAGCTGGGCCCCCAGCTACTGCTGAAAGCGCTGGCGCATGTATGTCACAGTGAAACTACGATCAGTGCTCCTGGTGCGCCCAAGGAATAGCTGAACAGATTTGCAGTTTCAACAGTTGACTGCTGTGCTGTTCAACTGGACAGGCTGTTCAGCTGCAAACGCGGCCAACAGACACCCGAAAAACAAGGATCGGCAAGAAAACAGCCCTGAAGTTTTGTAGCGTTTTCCCGGCATCCAATGGCTTGCGACAGTTGATGACGTGAGCCCATCATGTGCAGCCATACCCACGACAGCCTCTCCATTGTACCATGGTTATTGCGTGCTGCTGCATCTCTTTCTTGGGCAGTTGAGGGACCACCGGCGCGCATTCCAGTCAGTATCACCGAGTTTTGCAGATCACCTTGTGGTCTTGTTCTGGCCCCCTGCTCTCTCCACCATCCAGTATCTTTCACATTGGTGCTTATATAATGGCTCATGCCTTATCAGATGGCGCCGGGACCCCAGCAGTGTCCCCTGCAGAGGCAGCAACTGATGATGTGCTTGTGCTGGTCTTCACAGCCCTGGCAGACGGCTTCTGCGCCCCAGATGCGCTGACGTTCCCGTCCCACAAGTTAGCAGCAGCACGTTTCACGTGGTTCAGGACGGCCCTGCCCATGGTCTGCCAGCGCTGGAAGCGGCTGGTCCTGCAGACCCCAGCTTTATGGTCGTGCTGCATCATCAACCCCGCAGCAGAGGCCCATGCAGCTCGCAGGAGCAGCAGGCAGCAGCAGGGGCATCAGGGGGACCCCGCAGGCACACCAGCAGCAGGAGCAAGCCCCTTGCGGAGCCGGCTGTTTTATGATGCAGACAAACCCTTCTTCTCTGGGGCGTCCACACCCAACCAGGCTGCATCGCCTGTGCTGGGCTCCTCTCCTGACAGTGACTCTGGAGGCTACTGGTCATCACACTTTGCACCGTATACAGGTCAGCAGGAGGGGCTACAGTCACTGCAGGTTGGATCTGTTGGCTGGGGGCATGGGTGGTTGACGGTTGCGCAGTGTTGGTGGTTTGATTGGCAGCTTGTGCAGATCATGCAAGCGTAGAGTTCCTGTGGTCGTTACAGCAGCTGCAGCAATGACTTGAGTGCAAGTTGGGCAGCTCAACGAAGCAGCTGCGCACACCTGCAACCTGCATGCAGCTGCAATCCCCGTTTATGACAGATAGATGGCACACCCTTGCACGTGCACTCGCCACAAGCAGTCTTTGAACCCCAATACCAGCACGTAGTAGTCTCTCTTTTGTAAGTCCACCTGAAGTGTGCGTTTAGTTGCGCTCTGCTACGGGCTTCTTCTCGTAGGTCTGGGGGGTTGGCCAAAACTCAAGCAGGCCCCGTGAAAGGTCATGCACACATCGCTCTTGTTGCAAGCTGGTGGCATTGCAGATGAGACCCCCCAACACTCCGCCACCTGTCCTTTCACAGTTGCACTGCGCTGCGCTGTCACTGTCTGCGCATGCAGGAGGTGCCTCCCCCCGTCACATCAGTCAGCGGCTGTCACACCTCAGCACAGGCCGCCACAACCCCCGCGCAACGCTGTCTGCCTCAGCAGTCACATCCTGGCTATCAGCGCACGCAGCAGCAGCCGGTGGCATCAGCACCCTCAGTTTGGACCTGTCACACCACATGGGCATGCATGACTTTGACACCAGCAGCTTGGACGGCCTCCTGCAGAAGCTGCCGCAGGTCACACGTGTGCTGATGGCGGGGGCGGTGGAGGGCACCGATGCCTACGAGCCGCTGGGTGAGCACCGACACTGTTTAGAGCACCGACACTGCTGCTGTGCAGATTTGCAGCGTCACTACCATCTCACGAATCGTACGCTCTGAGGCTTTGCAGGCCCCTTCCCAGCGCGTGCGTGCTTTGCTGCTGTCTGCAGCTCGTGTGTTCAGCGCATGCGTCCCTCCTTTCGTCTCCCATCTTCTTACTCAACGTGCTCAACGCATGTGCGCTCTTTCACCTGCTCTCTGCCTTCTTTGCGCATGCAGCTCGCCTGCGCCGCCTGCAGAGCCTGGAGCTGTCCTCAGCTAGTCAGGCCTGTCTAGACAACGGCATGCTGGCCCTATGCTTCCTGCCGCACCTGCACAGCCTATGTGTGTCGCTGGACATCAGCCCGGCCTTCCCCATGGCCCTCAACGACCTACCCAGCACACTGCAGAGCCTGCGGCTGGGGGCGATGTGGCTGGAGGAGATGCCGCAGCAGATCGCCGATTGTGTGGGTAAGTGGGACGGCGGCCGAAACAAGGGTGTCAGTTGGATGTGTCTGGGTGTAAGTCGTTGTGCAAGTCGGGAAACACATGGTGCCAAGTGCCGCATGCATGCCCAACTCGTTTGCTTGTCCGCAGCCAACAGCAGGTTACTGCCATGCAAAGGGACCACGGGTCCCTGTAACACCCCCCCCCCCGGGCCTCCACACGCTCAGCCAACAGATGCACAGCACCAAGCTGCCGCTATGCCTTGTGCCACGCTGTCCTGCAGGCCTGACGAAGATTGTGCTGGAGCGCTGTCAGATTGAGCAGAACCCCCTGCCCTTGCTGCTCACCCTACCCAGCCTCTCCTGCATCACCATCCGCACAGCCAGCAGAGGCAGCAGCGAGGCCTCCCTCCCAGCCCTCCTCCCCATGCGGCAGCCCCAGCAGCAGCTGCTGCTGCGGCCCAGCGCCAGCAGCAGCAGGGGCCGGCACCGCCGCACCTCAGCCGCTGCGGCAGCAGCGGCAGCTGCTGCTTCTGCTTCTGCTGCGCCTGCTGGTGATCAGCACGGCAGCGCGGGGTTTGTCAACACCAGTATAACGTCATTGTCGCTGGTAGAAGTGGGGCTGAGGCAGCTGCCTGGGTGTATATCGCAGCTGGTAGCCCTGCAGGACCTGCAGCTGGCACTGAACCATGACATGGCCCTGAAGCCTGCCACGTGCCTGCCGCATGAGCTCACGTGTCTGACAGGTGCGTGGGCGTGTAGCGATCAAGCACTCTGGCGGGTCTGTTGGTTGGGATTGCCAAACGAATCTTCTTGATGCAGGTGGCCTTGCGCATGTCACCTGAGTGTTAGGGGTGTTTTGGTGTAGCTGCTAGCAAGCACAGTATGCAGTGGCTGCAGCGCACAAACTGCTTAGGCGGGGCTGCTGCCGAACAGTTGCAGCAGAGTGCTGTGCTTGTTTGGCATGGTCTTGGCGCGCCATCCGTTGTTGTCGTTTTGATGCTGCGCGCTACACTATGTCCAGGTCAGGTGATGCTTTTTGGCACCACAAGCCACAGTAGCACCAGCCTAGTGTATGTACCAAGTGAATGTTGCTCACCTACCTGTGCTGTGTTGCCATCCACTTCCCACCCTCCCTCCCCTCCCTCCTATCTGCAGGCCTGAAGACACTGGGCCTGGGCAACTGCAGCCTGCACCACCTTCCCCCCATTGTAGCCATGCTCACTGGCCTCACACGGTTGGAGCTGCAGGGCAATGCCCTGTCAGCAGCCGGCTTCAGCAGCAGCGGCCTAGAACCTCACTCCATCGGCTTTGCCCACAGCCTGCAGGTGTTAGACCTGACAGCTCAAGGCAGCGGGCGCTCACGCATGCGGGGCATACCCGCCTGGGTGGGCCAGTGTGCAGCGCTCACCGAGCTGCGGCTGGGGTGCTCGTGTCTTGGGTACCATGGCGACAGCACCGGCAGCGGGTTAGTTGCGGCTGTGGCAGCTGCAGTGGGCGCTGGCGGAGGTGCGGGTGGCAGTGTGCCGAGCAGGGGTATGCATCACAGCAGCAGCGATCTGGGGGTCAGGGGGCATCAGAGCCACGGCCGGGGGGCGGTTCCTGCAAGCAGCAGCAGTGTGTCACGTAGCCTAGACCTAGGGCATGCGGCCTCAGCACCTCCTGCTGTAGCCAACAGCAGTGGGGCTGCAGCTACGGCAGCAGCAGCAGCAGCTGTTATCGGAGGAGGAGGGAGTGGAGGGTTACCTGCCGTGTCACTAGGCTCTGAGGCAGCAGCAGCAGCAGCTGTTAGTGGAAGAGTAGGAACGGTAGGAGGAGTAAGTGGAGGTGTAGGGTCACCTGCTGTGGCACTAGGGTCGGAGGGGCTGAGTCTGCAGCAGCTGCCGGTGTTGCTGCCGCAGCTGCAGCTGTTGGTGATTGAGGGAGGGACGTGGGAGCAGCGGGCTGTGCGGGATGCGTTGGAGCTGGTTAGGCAGCTGGCCAGGACTGGCAGCAGCCTCCAGCTGGTGTTGCCTTTGTGATTGTCGTGTTGTGCCGTTGTGGTCAGTGTCATGTGGTGTGGTGTGGTGTGGTTGGGCGACAATGGGTGTGTCATTTGTGCTTTTGGAAGTGGTTGGTGCTGTGCCATGTTGGGCCATGTGAATGTAGAGACAGCCGCAGCGATGTGTGGCATGGGTGTGTAGGTCAACTGCCCCTGTGATTGGCTCTGCCTACCTTCATCAGTCAGCTGTAATCACTATTGGTTCTGTTTGTTGTTGTTGTTGCTGTTGCATTGTTGTTGTTGTTTGTGTGTTGCTGTGGCTGTGTGTACCGCATCGCTTGTGCTGAGCTGCCACCTTAGGTGGCCGCCTGCAGCTGCAGCAAGTCAGCCATGGGTCAAAGCAGTCGTTGGGCAGCACATGTCTCAAGCAGTGTAGTTTGCCTGTGCATTTGTGTTTTGCGTTCATGTTCGCCCACAAGCCAAGTTGACAGCTTTGCCCACAAGCCAAGTTGACAGCTTGGCTGCGTCACATTTTGTGCACAGTCACAGGGAGTGATCAGAAGGTGCACTGCAGGCTTGTTGTTCAGGCGTCACTGATGTGACATGTTGACAGCTCCACATGCAGCTGTCAGCACCTGCTCTTGACTGGCAGGAGCATGCAGCTGACCTTGTGTTCACACTCTTTGCAGCTCCCAGTTGCTTGCCCACATGTTTTTGCTGTGTATATGGTGCAAGTTGCTCGCGCTTGAGGTTGGATCAAGCATACACAGTGCATCAATGTCGTTCTGCTGGGCACTGGCTAGTGGGAAGTGCACCGAGGGTGGGTTTGAAGTAATGCGGAGTTGTGGGTACAAGTTGGTGCACTCAGCAGGGAGCCAGTGTGAAGCAACACTAGGTAGAGCTGTTTGACTACCACTCAGACAGTGTGGTCATGCCACCCAAGCTATCAACCTGTTACCTCAGCGTGCCGCAGGATTTGGCCCACACCACCAACAAACAACAACACCAGCACACCACCAACGACAAAAATAGTAGCAAAGCAACCGCAACTCGTCAGAACTGTCCAGCACAACACAACAGGATCTCTGTCTCCACAGTGCAGCAGCAGCTCACAGGTGATGCTGCTGACTCAGCCTCAGTGAGGCTGCTGCTCAGCTGCTGGGTCGGGTGTGCGGGCAAAACACTCATGATCACATTGAATCACAACTGTACATCACCACATGTGCATCACATCTGCCAAAGGGAACGACCGAATTATATACAGACCAGGGTAATAAGGAGACCCTTACAAACCCTAGCAATGTCCTCCTGCAACGCATCAAACAGCGTACACTTAGGGACAAAAGTTTTTACGACCGACACAAAAGAAGAAGAAGAAGGGGTTACAGGGCGACACACGCAGCTACGCTGCAACGACACCCAGCATCGGAAGGGAACCAAAGTCCTTTGCAGGACCCACAAGGACGGGAACAGACAGCACGGAAAGGAGAGAACCCGCCACCATAGATGTCTGCAGAGGAGACTGTCTGAAAGGAGGGGACCACAGGCAAGGCTTCAACCCCACAAAGCCAGCCACACAGACAAGAGGGCTTCCACCAGTACCAAGCCGAACACACACCCCCATGCCCCCGGGGCGACCACTTCGAACACAATGTGGAAGAAAGGCTCCAGCTGTGCTGCGATACACACCCCCAAGACAGGTGCCCGGGGTGTCAGAGCGACACCTTTGTATACCGGGCTGCCCCAAGTCAGCGCGCCCAAGCACCTGCACCGTTCACAGGCCAGCAACACTGCCCCCTACAACCAGGCCCAAGGCCACTGCACGGCCCTTGCCTGCGTTCTGCTGCCACGGCTGCTGCACACCAGCACCTGCCTGCTGACTCAGCGGACTGCTGCTGATCCAGCCAAAGCTGCTGCTGCTGCTGCTGCTGTAAACGCGACCAAACCACGGCACAGTGAAGATAACCAACACTGTACGTGATGCTGCACGCCAGCTGCTGCTCCAGCTCCAGCTCTCCAGCTACTGCTGTCAACTGCTACTGCCCCACCGTGCCGACAGCCCACTGTGCTGGCCAAACGCCGGTCCGAAACAGCCACAACACAAACACAGAAACCAACAAAAACAAGGGACCACACAACAACCCCAGCGAGAGGCCAACGTGAAAGGCCCACGTCAGCACATCGCGATGGCTGAGCTCAGCCCGTGCTGCACAGGCTGCCTCCTGATCCGCGGCACAGACACAAGAGGAATAACTACTGACTATAATAGGGGCGAAACACACCAGCGAGGCTGGGCTGGGACAGCCCCTGGCGCATGTTGCAGCGCCGTGCTGATGCGAGGCAGTTTTACGGCATGCCCAGGCATGCGACCGACACAAATGAATGAAGGTGTTACACGGGTTTCTCAAGCAACTACGTTGCAACTGAACCCAGCCACGGATGGACACAACCAGCACGGAAGGGGGCCGTTCGGACAAACCCCACCATCAAAAGCTTGTCACGCACACTCAGTGTGCTTCCAGATTGCGAACACAGAGATATAATACACTGGAAGGACTGAATGGCGCCAACGGCACTGCTTCTCGCACCTGCAGGGTTGCGACAAGAAAGGGCGGACGGAACAGAAAACAGCGAACACACAGCTGCGAGCCACAAAACACTCCCACATGTTGCAGTGGGCGCACGTGGGGGCAACTTCACCGACACCACCAGTCGCTGCACTGTTCACAAGCCAGCAGGATAGAAGTCACACAGCAGCCAGCAACTCACATGTCACCACATGCAGAAGCTCAATGCCTAACTACCCGCAAACCGTTGCCTCCTGACAGCACCACATGCCATGCAATGAAAGGCTGCTGTGTGAGCGCAAGCCCCTGCGCCCGCTTAGGGATGATTGCAGAAACCGCAAAGTCAGCCAAGACGCGCCAAAACTCCCCAACAGCAGCACGCCCTGCAATGCGCTCTACCGTCAGCAGAGGCAACGCAGGACCTTCTGCTGCCACAGCCCACGCCACTCTGCGGCCGAAGTCAACAGCACCGATGCCAGCCAGACAAACCATGTCCCACACAATATGATGCAACCGGGGATGAGGTTTCACCCCCATCCACAAAGCTGCACACTGCAGGCCGCGGTCAGCAGCCAACCAAGGGGGGCGACCGACACAAATTCCCTGCCACCCCAAGACAGCAGTAGTTTCCGTTGATGTTCGGTATTTGAACGTTTCTCAGCTTTCCCATTGCACTACTGCTGTGCGTTGGCCAAGGTGGTCAGCGCGGTGGTTTGTGGTGCGTGCAGCCGGCGATCGAGACTACCCTCCCCCACCCGGTTGATGCCACGCGCGCGCCTATCCTTAGCCTTAGCCGCACGCCGCACCAGCACCAAGCACCTAGCTCCTCTGCCTACACCTTTCTTATTGATGGGGTGGTGGGAGCCTTGGGGTGCCTGCTCAGCTTCCACCAGCCTGTGGCCTGTTGTGTGTGTGTTCCAGAGGTGAAATTACCCTTTGTTTTCAGGGGTGCTGGCTGCCAGGTTGGCCTTCTCTGTGCTGAAGCTGCACATGGCTTTGGGGGACAGGGGGATGGGCTGGGGGTGAGGCATACATGCAGCTGGTGGGGCTATCTGCAGCATCCATTCCTGTGGCTGCAGCCTGGACGGAAGGGTGTGGGGGTCAAAATCACCTTGCAATTTCAGGCACTTTTTGAGGGGGTCACCCCCAGGGTTGCACTTGCATGCAGTGATGGTTGCAGTGATTGGCAGAGCCTGTCATGCAACTGCTCTGGTAGTGCACCTCTTCAGCTGTGTGGTGGTGGGTACTGATGACAAAGCTGATGTTCTAGCTTGTGAGTGCTACTGTGTCAGTGACATCGAGCACAAACTTTTGTCCCTGGGTGTATGATGTAAGCTGCTTTTCATTCCTGCAGATTATCCCACAATACACACAAGCTGCCGTACACACGAGCGCATAAAAAAGGTGTGATGTACAAAACTACATGTGCATGTACAAGGTTGTCTGGCCCTGCACAGATATTACTCCTTGTTGCTTATGCAAACACTCAACACAAAGTCAATTCAGAGACAGTATTTTTCACCGATCATAGATGTCTCCAGGCGACACCAGGACTGCACGGCTGCGTGCTGTGACCACTGCGGGTGTAAGTGCCTTATACAAGGCCTAGACACGGCAACCGCACACCAGTAGAACGTTTGAGTGTGCACACTGCACACCGACAGCAGCTGGAAAACCACGACCGCGTTTTGGACACAACCCCAGGGACCATATAATGTTGACAATGACTGCATGATGGTGGCAGCAGATGCATACTGCAGAATGCGGGGAACCAGGGAAGATGTGGGGAGCAGTGGTGCTGCCTGGTCCCTGTGTAAGCACACAGCTGCTGGGTGCTGGCGGCATCGCTTGTGCGAGGTGGCCCAACAAATATTATCAGCGATTCTGCACAGGCAAGGGGCATCCGTTGAACAGGAGCCCACTCACAGGTGAGGCTCAGCACTAGTGCTGCTGGCAGTGACTGCAAAGCAGCACAGCAACTTATGTACAGCAAGTTGCGACACCAGACTGCCCTGCCATGCATCAAGTCACACAAGCATGAGATAGGGCACAAGCCGTGCTATGTAATACAGTACTTGCAACCACATATGCTGCTGAAGTAGCAGCTGTGCATCAGCTGCAACACAAGACACCCACTGTGCACGTGTGACCACTCGCCGTGGTGCAACAAAAGTTGCTCACACAGCAGCGCCACTGTTTCACAAGGCTACAAATAGACCCAGATGCCGAACTCGCGCCAGCCAGTTATTGGGGTCAGCCTCCCAGTTTGTGGGCCAGTTGCAGCCACCTCACAAATATGTGTACACAAACTTTGTGCTGTCGGACAGCAGCAAAGACCGGCTGCCATGACTCCAGAGACATGTTGCTTATGATGCCAAGTCAAAACCCTTCACTGCAGAACCGACATTCTGTAAGACCTTGGGTAGCCGCTACCGAGTCACTTAGGTGCACCTAGGCATATGCATAGGCACAGGCAAACACAAAGCGTAGCTGGCAGCACAGCTCATGTAATGCACAACAGCAGCTGTGTTGAGCTGACAACAACCGCTGTGCAGTCATGCGTTGAACACCACCCTGAAACCTTCCATGTGCCATCCAGGTGCCTGTGCTGTTGACAAGGTGGATGCATATGGTCCTGTGAGCTGTCTGCAGCTGACAGACAGCTCAATCAGAGCCACAAAACTCTCCTGCAATACTGCTCCTGCTACTCCCGCCTTGTGATGTTGTCACCTTGAGACACACCTTACGAGGGCCACACGCCGGTCAAAAGCTGGCTGGCCCGCCACTGGCAACAGCCACAAAATGCGGTCTTGAGCAACAGCCAGAACAGGAGCCCCATGTTCAGTTGCCCAGATGAACTGCACCAAAGCACGCGTCCAAGCTCACTTGCCCGAATGGGGGGTAACAGAAGTCCCTTTGTTGAACCCCATTGCGTCACAGTGGATGGGCGATGTGATGCCTGGGAACTGGATTTCGTGCCTTTGGACCCTGCCCATCACTAGGCGCCCATCACCACAATCAAGCCAATCGGTATCCACCCACCCGCTCACACACCGTCCTCCCTGCTGCCGTGCCCTGGCGCACAGGTCGTCGCAAAACTGGCGAGATACACAGTAGTTTCCAGGCCTGCACCCAGGCGCTCCATCTGGGCACATCATATACCCAGTTCCTGACTCAAGCCTGCAGTGACCTCCCTGCAGCCAGCCTCTGCAATTCTGGGAGCGCACCACCCTGTGCAGCAAAGTACAGGCACATGCAGCAACAGGCACATGGAAAGAGGGGTGCAGAGAGCAGCCTGGCCAGGTTCCCTCCTACACTTTCAACAACCTCCTCCCCCCCGCCAAAAAAACCCCCGCGGTACTATTGCATAGCAGGCTAGCTGTTGGTTTGAATCTGATACCACCCCAGGCCCTAACTTGAGGGGGGAGCGGGGAGCAGGAACGTTTAAGGCAAGTCAGAGGGGGAAAACTTTGGTGTGGGCTGCTCTGCAGGAAACACTCATAGCAAGACACACAAGACTTAGCACACATGCCGCAGATGTACAATACCCACACTTACTGTGCAGACAAACAAAGAAGCAGCGCCACGTGCACAGCCAACGCCCTGGGGAACATTCTGCTGCAGTTTAAAGCTCCGCACAACTTTGTGGATATCTACGTCGTGGATATCAAGAGAAGTGCCTTACGGATGTGTTCTATGTGGGTGGAGTCCTGGATATATACCGTGGGACCAAAAGGTGGAAGCGGAACGGGTGGTGACCTTGACCAAAGAATTGATCGTAAGAGAGAGTACTTAGCTGTGACTGTGCTGCACCTGAAAGGGCAATAGAACCGCCGTGTGCAGCAGGACCGTGTCACTCAAGGGACAACCCTAATCTCTCCTCGGTTTGCCGGGAACGACAAGCACTGAGAGTATGGCGCTGCTGAACAGATTCAAAAGATCTCTCAAGCACGTCGCATCCTGGTTCGAAACACGCGCTGGCATCGTGCTCAATGATGCAGATCAGCACGTGGCTGTAGTAGACCAGTTCCCTCTTGCGCCCAAACAGAAACTAAGAGTGGAGAGCACTTTCAGTGTGCCAGGAACAAGGGTCCCCAGCTGGTTTCGCACGGCCCGTGTTGCCTGGGCCATCCTCCTCTTCTCTGGGTTGATCATCTGGCTGGCAGTGGATATAAAACTTGGAATCAACGGCTTTGTTGACGGGGTCAGTGACAGCTACAGGGTGGAACTGCACAAGTTTGACAACCAGGCAAACACGAGCAACGTCCTGAACTGCATGTGCTCCTACAAGGGCTCTGTTGATGCTGGCACAAACAAGGCCTATGCGGCGGGTCCACCATATGCCAGTTTGAGCTACGGTGTGAATCCCTTCGACTGCCCGAAAGGGTTTTGGACAGACTGCGCTCATGTTGAGATGCCGGACCGTGATGCAGCAGGCAATTTCACAAGGCGTGTCATGCACACGTTCTGTGTAGGGGTATACAACTTGAGGGTTGCACCACCTGCCACTGCCGTCCACATGTCCAGACAAGGGTGGCAAACCACACGGTTGGCTGAAACCTGGAGTGAGTGCCCTCACTGCGTTGGTCAAATTGCACAGCAGCTGATGATATGGCATGCCAGCCGATGTGCATGCAGCCTCAAGACACTTACTGTTGTGACAGATTGCACAATGCAGTAGGTTGTTAGGTGTACCGAACCCTTTGTCGCCCTGTCCTCCCATACCTGACATCGAGGGTACCCTGGTCCTGTGCTGGCATATGCTCCCGTGCTGACATATGCTCCTGTGCTAACAAACATGTACCACTCCTGTTCTGCGCCATGTGCAGGAACGTTACAGCTGCACCATTCCCTGGCCGTTGCAAGGATTGAAGGGGCTTTGCCTGAAGATTATGACATCTCAGACCGCAAGGAGCTTACCAAACTACAGGATATCTCAAAGGATCAGCTGGCTGCGCTGCTGATCGGTGTAACAGCCACTCTTCAGCGGCTTTTGAACGTCACTGATGGTGAGTTTGTCATGCACGACGGTGACGCAAATGTCACAACAACGGTGCGCTGCAAAAGTGCAGCAAGCATGTCCCTACCATGGAAGCTGGTGGAGCACTGCTGCCCTGCCAAACCAGCAACGTGTGACCTATTGGAAGGCGGTGCTTGCGATGATGATCCTTATGCAGCCTACACAAGGTGGTGTGACCCAGTGATGTGCTACACCGTAGAGTCAAAGAATTCCTACCTGAAAGTGATGCAAGTGCTGGCGGCACTTGGTGGCTTGTATGGTTTAATCACAATGATTTGTATCGCCTGGGTGTGGAGGGCTTGCCTGTTCTTTTGGCGGCCAAAGGCAACGGCAGCTCACTTTTTAGGGAGCGCTAGTGCACCACCGCAGGCCCCAGCACCTGCAGCACCCCCCAGCCCCTCAACGCAGGCCACAGCACCTGCAGCACCCCCCAGCCCTTCAACGCAGGCCCCTTCACCTGCACCACCGCCCAGCCCTTCAACGCAGGCCCCAGCACCTGCAGCACCCCCCCAGCCCTTCACCGGCACCAACGCCCAGCCCTTCATCTGTGGTGGCCAGCACAATTTCTGCAGCACCAACCAGCCCTCCAGCCGTGGTAGTGTATGTAACGCCCAGCCCGTGGCTTTACCCAGCCCTGCTTTTGCGTCAATGCCCAACCCTTGAGCTGGTGCGTCGCCCAGCTGTTGGCCTGTGGCACTGCCTAAGGCTGCGCGTGTAGTGCCCAGCCGTCGTGATCATGTTGTGATTCCACCCCTGACAATGCAGTGCGTCATGATCACCAGTGGTTGGGGTCGCTGTTGTGGCTGATGCAGCAGCAGCTGTGGCGGCTGCATGCAGCGTGGTGCTTCTTCGACCTGTTGGGCTTGCCGAGAAGGCCTGCTTTGTGGCAACAGCTGAGATATTGTTGACTGCCTGACTCGCTGCCTTACTGCAGTGATGGACTGATTTGATAAGTGGCAGGATGCTGACTGTGATCCATCCCCGCCCCTCGCCAGCCATGGGGTGATTCCTTTTTCCTGGTTAGAACTGCAGCAGGGTGAAAAGTGTTGTTGCTGCCAGGCGTCACCGCCAGCGGCTGGCAAGCAGGATGGCTGTTGTTGATGATGATGTCTTAAGAAAATTGTTTGGTTCTTTGTGCTGGGACAGTGCGTGCATGTGCACATGCCACTAGTGTTGTCATGGGGATCCCAATGCATGGACTTACCGTGCGCACCATCATGGAGTGCAGTCATGTAGCTCTACCCGCTGGGTGGATGCAGTGTTGGAAGAACTGCGGAGCTGTGGAACTAGAGGAGCAAATGCATACTATGCCTAGTTGGCTCTTTATGGCATCAGGTTGGTGCGCGTGCGCTGCGCCTGGGTGGCTGGCACATGCATTGCCAGTGGGTGACTTTTCTGTTGCCCTTCAGATGCCGTCTGTTGCACCTTGTTTGCAACAACATGCCTCGTCCTGCCTTGCATCACATTCTGGTGCATGGGCTATCTTTTGTTGTGTGGGCGCTGCTTTGCATAATACCTTGCACAATACTGTCGAGCTGACTGTCGCTGTCCTTGACGTGTCGCTCCTACGGGTGACAGCTCCGGGGAGGGGGGGGGGGCGACAACACCTGAGTCAGGCAACTGCAATAGGTGGTTGGTGCTGCTGATGTGAGGATTTACTTCCAGCAGCAGCCGGAGAATGGTGCCACCAGTGGTTGTTGAGTGCTCGTATGTATAAAAATGTGCTGGTTGTTGGTTTTGTGCTGTAGACAGTGCATGCGTGTTGTGATCTTGTGAGTCTCCCAATGCATGGCTTCACAGTGCGCACCTTCAACTGCAGCCGCGTTGCTCTGCGCTGCACAGCATGCTGAGTGGATCTGGCCTGGAATAACTACGTGATCAACTGCATGCATCCGGGGCTGTGCAACTACATAAGGCGCAGGCTCTCTCTGGCATAAATTGGCGTGCTGTGCCAGAGAGCTGCATTTGTTGCCTTGTGCTTCGCTGGCACCTTTCTGTTGCCGTCGGGGAAGGACGACAAACATGCCTTGTCCTGCCTTCAAGTTGCAGCACACTATGTGTGCCTGGGCTATCTTATGTTGCTGCTTCATCATAGCACCTTGCAGGATGCCACTGAGTCAACAGTAAACGTGTTCCTGCTACCAGTGACAGCTGCGGAGAGAGGGGGAGTGTTGGTCAGGGTATTGCAACGGGGTGGGTGTCGCATACACAACCACAGCGACACACAACCAAACAGCTTCCAAGCTGCCTGCACCATATCACGTGCAGCCGTCACCGTGTGGCACATGAAGAGAAATGCTAGCGATCATGTCTGCAGCCGAATGTCCAACTTACGAGGCTATCATATGTCCTGAGGACAGAGATAGCTGCAACTCCTGCTGGGGCAAGGCCTGGCATGCCGCTCCTAACACTCCTGGTCCCCATCAGAAACTGTACACAAGGCTGCATGAAGCACCAGCAGTGGAACCATGTACCAGGCACCCCTTCAACACCCACCGCCACACCACTATTGCGTGCATTGCTTTGTGCACCCAAAATGTACAGCTATGTCTTCAGAACAATGCATCAACCGCCACACGCAAGGCAACCACCTGCTGCACTCAACACTTTCAGTAAAAGTTCATTAGCCCATGCCAGCATTCACAGCTTGAACCCGCTATATCCAACAACCAACACACTACACAGCGGCACATACAACGGCTTTACTCAGCAGCCGCAGCCCAGGTTCACCTCTGACCTATCACCCTGCAGCACTGCAGTGTTTGCTGCAGTCTGCAAAACAGCATGTCAGCACAATCTCATGTTGAGGCGCGCAGATGCAAGAGGCCTGGCAAGCCGCCTGTGATCTGTCAGTAAGTGCCCCACCACCAGACCAGTTGCATGTTTGCGTCACTCAGGTGCCTTTCGGCAAGCTGACAGGGCAAGCCACCAGCAACCAGTCACTGACTGATGGTCAGCAGCAGCAACTGCCACCTGTGCAAGTTGCACATGTGCTGTTGACCAGCAACATAAATCTTGCTGCCGGATTCCACCTAACCAGCACACCAGCACCAAACCAGCAGCTGGCCTCAACGTGTCTGTCATCACATTCAAAAAAGGACACCATAAACCCTCCATTGACAACCCTCCATTGACAACCTTCACCAACACCCTAGAATCGGCAGCTGCGCGCATTCTCCCAGCCCCACAGCCTGCCAAAGCTGTCTTTGACGGGCTTGTAGTAGTGTGGTGCCCCCACACAGGGCGGCGCCGCCGCCCAAGTGACTGCTTGGCTAGCCCCCGGGACTCTAAATGCGCAGCTCTTCCCGTTCTCATAACCCCAGAGCTGCCCATCGCCGCCCCGCACTGCATTGCTGCCCCATGGGGCGCCCTTGCAGGTGGCAGCATTGTCCCAGGTGACTAGCTGCTGGCCTGGAACACCTGGCGCTTGCGTCTGGGACCCACGGAATGCGCAGCTGCGGCCGTCCTGCCAACCCCACAGGCGGCTGTTGCTGTCAAAGACGCTGTTGGACGCTGTTGCAGTGCCAGAGCAGTCTGCTGCTGTGTCCCAAGAGACTGTGATCGCAATTTTGCCTGTGGGGGTCTTGAATGCACAGCTCTCGCCGTTGATCCAACCCCACAGCCGGCCCTGCTTGTCTGGTATGCTGTTGGAGCCCGTGGGCTCTGCCAGACAGGGCTGCACTTTTTCCCAGTTCTGCTGCTGCCCCTTGTCGGGCCTTACGGTGGGCGCGGGCGGGGCGGGCGGCATGAAGACCGGAACCGGGGATGTAACAATCGCCTCTGCAGGTGGAGAGGGCGAAGGGGCTGACACGTTGGCTGGGCTTGGAGACGGCGAACTGGGCTGTGGCAACGACCCGTTCGTCGCGTTTGCAAGAGCAGGCGCTTCGGGCAACGCTGCCGTTGCGTTTGGTGCCGACGTCGCGTTTGTGCTGGCCGTAACATTCAACGATGGTGACAGTGGCTGCAGTTCCTCCGTGGCGTTCACTGGCGAGGTCCCGTTGACCGCTGTGCCGTTGACTGCTTCCGTGCCGTTCAGTGCCGGCAGAGGGCTCGGACTTAGTCCCGTAGCTCCTCGACCTCCGCCTCAACTTCTTCGGGCCCCTCCTCAGCTGCTGCTGTCCCTGGTCCTGGGGATGCTGAAGGCACCTGCCTTGACCCTGTGACACCATTGAGCAGTACAGGGGGCTCCACATCCACTGGATGCTCAAACAGTACTGTCATAGGAGGCCCCAGCACCTGCCCTGAGTTCTGGTTGATAAGGTCCATCCGTTTCTGCCGCTCTGTGGGGTTCTTTGGAGCCGGCACTGCAAAGACAGTGCTGACTGCGGCTGGCGCGGCTGCCTGCTGGCGCGTGGCAGCTGTGCGCAGTAGTGAGCGGCCGGCAGCGCCAAAGGGCGGGAAAGTGAAGTCGGAGCCTGTGTTCTGCAGTAAAGCTCGATGCCTTGCAGGTCGCGGCGCAGCGGGGGTGCTGCTGCTGCTGCTGCCTCTGCTTCCGTTGGTGTTGTTGGGGTCTGACAGCAGCCTGCCCCCACAGGCAACCTTCTGTATGTCGACGGCTGATGGTGGGATGTCGAGGACTTTGGCGTATGCTGACCTGAATACCCGCTCATAGTCTTGCACGGTCTGCATATACAAGCAAACAACAAACACATGTTGGGAAGAGGTCAAGCGCACTTGACGTCTTTGGTGAGACAATGCACTTGGTCACGGTAACTCAGTGGCTGCCCACATGCGGCCCCAGCATGCCTTGCTATGACGCCCCACTTTCAGTACACACACAATTCAGCTTCAACACAAACAGGACGCGCACAGTTCATCTGACTCCTGCCAGCTTACCCCACCTTCACCCACCCCCCATGCATGCAGCTGCGAGGTCATCCTTCCCACCCCCAATTCCTTCCTGCCGTTGCACCCTTACACGATCACATGCGACAGTGCTCACCGTCCTGGGGCTTGTTCCTCCAAACAGTGTGTCACAGCTCGGCCCGCGGTTGCCGCTGCTGTCAGGCGCCATCTTGATGTTTATACTGTACAGCAGTACACCCTGCGAGGCACCTGGCTGTGCTACTGCTGCTGCAGCTGCTGCTGCTATCTGCTGCGCGTGGGCTTTGCTGCGGCTGACAACCACCCCCACTGTGGTTCCTAACACTGCCATCAGCAGCAGCAGTGCAAGCAGAATCCAGGCAAGGCGGCGGGTCAGGCAAGGGGAAGCCTTGCCCGACCCTGCAGATACTCTCGCTGTTGCACTGCCCTTCTCCTGCTGCTCTGGCTGCTGGTGTGGCTGCATTGCAGGCCCAGCTGAGCCAAAGCCTGTGAGGAACACACCATACACAAGCATGTGCAGAGGCCATAGTGTCAAAAACATGCAGATGCAAGCCACAGTGTGTGGTGTCATACTGCTGCACAGCACACCTTGGGTACCATTTTCAAAGGTACACAGGCTGCTTAAGTCACACTGGAGATGCACGACACAACAGTATATGCCAGGACCTACAGGGTTGTGACACTGGTCTGCATGAAGGAAACAAACATGTCTATGCGCCTGAAGCACCTGCCCTCACCTAGCCATGAAGCAACAGCACCGCCAGCAGAAGACCTCATCTTCTGCAGCTTGCTCTTGTCTCCATCAGCAGCAGAGGCAGCAGCAGCAGCAGCAGCAGCAGCACTGTCACCCTCTGCCTCCTCTGCTGTTGCCTGCTTTCCTGATTTGCTTGCCCTCCGCTTCGCTCGGACTGTAGTCGCCGCTGCTGCTCCTACTGCTGCTGCACCGGCTGCAGCCGCCACCACCCCAGCAGCCGGCTGCTGCTGCTGCTGTGGCGGTTGCACGGCTGCTGGTACACCCACACCTGCTGCTTCCCTAAACCCTGCAGGGCCTTGGCGGCTGGCAACCGCCACTGACTGCTGCTGCTGCTGTGGGCTAGGGGTGGCAAGGTCGGAGACGTCTTCAGTTGACAGTTCCTCTATCTCTGAAGGACTCACAGGTGTGAGAACGCGCCGTGGCTCACGCCCGGATTTTGTAAGCCTTGCTGGGGAGGGTGATGGCGTTGACAAACCCATCACCTCTCGGCTGCCAGCAGCAGCAACAGCAGCAGCAGTAGCAGCAGCAGCGGCGGCACCAGCTGCTGCAACAGAAGGACCAGCCGCTGTTGCTTCTTGGCGGAAGCGGCTCTGGGGAAGTGGAGCACTCCATTCCTCATGCTGCTGCTGCTGCTGCTCAGTGCTTCCAGGCAGCTCCTGCGCATGTGGGGCTGAGTGGTGGATCATTGCAAAGGGTGAGGCTGCAGCTGCAGCAGCTGCTGCTGCTCCGACAGGGGTTTTAGGCAGGCTCCTGGACCGCAGCAGCACACCCTGAACCCTGGAATGCCACTCTGACTGGATCCTGACCCAGCAGATGCTGCCCCTCCTCCTGAAGAGGTGGTTCCGCCCCCTGAGGAGATGCGATGGGATGCAAGTATGGCGAACGCTGCTGCTCCTGCTCCTGCTCCTGCTCCTGCTCCTGCTCCTGCTGCTGCTGCTACTGCTGTTTGTGTGCTGGCGGTAGCTGAAAGGGCAGGGGGCTGTTCCACTGGCTGCTGCTGCTGCTGCTGCTGCTGGTGGTGTGTCTGCGGCACTGTGAAAGTTGGTGACCCCTGGTTGGGGGAGTCCCCTGGCGGATGTACTGTGAAGGTGGTCCTCAAGGGTGCGTGCCAGGCCTGCAGCAGCAGCTGCTGCTGCTGGACATATGCAGCAGCTGAGGTTGGCTCTGCTGCTCCTGCTGTTGCTCCTCCTGCAGTGGACCAGGTTGAACCCCAACGGCGGCTGGCCTCCAAGGCAACTGCAGGCTGCTGCTGCTGCTGCTGCTGCTGCTGCTGCTGCTGGTGTAGTTGCTGCTGGTGCCACGGGTGTTGCGCCTCCGCCGCTGCCACTGCAGCCGCCGCTGCTGTTGCTGCTGCTACTGCTCCTGCCAGCGCTTGCTCAGACAGCAGCGCTTGTTGGTGGTGGTGAGATGATGATGATGCCCCGTCCCACCCGGACTGCTGCTGCAACCGGCTGGTGCCAGCTCCTGCCCTGCTGTATGCATAGGGTGCTGCTGCTGACATAGCCTCTTCTTCCTCTTCCGCTGCTACTGCTGCTGCTGCTGCCGCCGCCGTTGCGGCCGCCGCTGCAGCCAGTGCTGCCGCTGCTGCCGCTTCTGAAGATGCGTGACTGCCATGGATATCCCGCTGTATTCGTTGGATGCAAATGCGCCCTCACTTTCCATTTGAGCCTCTGCTTCTGCTGCCTCTGCAGCGGCGGCAGCAGCTGCTGCAGCAGCTGCGGCTTCTGCTGCTGCTGCAGCCGCCGCTGCTGCCGCTGCTGCTGACTGACTGCCGACGCTGCCGGCTGTTGATGCATAAGACTGGGCGGTGGCATACGTGTCAGTGGAGACTTGCGAAAACCAGGACTCACTGCTTTGGTTCACAAGAGGTAGCCCTTGCTGCTGCTGCTGCTGCTGTTGTTGTTGAGCGTACTGCTGATGTGGCAAGGGCCATGTTCCTTCCACACCAGCAGCTGCAGCCGCAGCAGCAGCTGCTGCTTGGTGAGCCTGTGCTTCTGCTGCTTCTGCCTGTGCAGCTGCTGCTGCTGCTCCCGATTGTAAGTTCGCAGCTTCAGCTGTCGATCTGGCTGCAGCCCGCCGGCTGTAACGCCCCATTTGGGCTACTGGTGAAGTTGGCTGGTGCTGCTGCTGCTGCTGTCACTGATGCTGATGCTGAAGTCACCTTAGTGCTGTTGTGGGCGTCACGTATCGTGATTCATTCTGCAAGTGATAGTGCTCGTGTTGCATGTTCTGCATCACATCTTGCAGATTTGCTTGGCTGGTGCTGGACACCTGACACCTGAGACAGCCTGTGTGCAGCAGAGGCAGGGGACAGGCCTGCGTAAGCCTGGCAACATGTGTCGTTAAGCATGTAAATGGTTGTACAGAGACGGTTGAGACCTTTTTGCTGCACAGGAGTGCGTTATGCGATACCCATGCCTTTTTGGCGCCTGGAGCACTGTGTTGTACCTGCAAGTGGGCGTTGCACCTCGCAGCGCCCCAATGACTTGATATCACTATTGAGCTGTTTGAAAGGGAGAACTTGCTCGAACACAAGCATGAACGCAGCAAAAGTAGGTACAGGCGCGAGGGTGATGGCTAGATGTGGGAATGACGCCCACCAAATGGATTGAAACAGTGAACAAATACCTTCACACTCAGTTGCACCGTGTTGAGGCGTTTCTCCTTCCGAGCAGGTTGTTACGAGGAGTTGTCATGTTGAGGGACCTCGTGCTGCAGCAGTTTGTGACGCTGCAGCGTTTAAGTCGTCATTCGATGTAAAGATGCACGCGCAGCAGCAGCTGCATCGTTGGTTGAAGCGCCATCTGCACAGCACGGGCCCAGCATGACATGTGCCAACACTGACAACATTGGCCACCGCGTTTGGAGCGAGCGTAGCTAAGTGTGAAAGGCAAAGCAGCAGCAGCAGCAGGGCACTGTTGTCAGCATTATCAGCCGGCCACCGCGGTGGGCGCAGAATTGTCTATGCATCCCAACCTTGTCCCTACCGATCATTGGGACCCAGGAGGCTAAACTCTGTTATGTGAGGTACACTGCTTTGATGGCTTTCACTAGGCATTGGTGTCGCGGGAGTGCAAGGGGTGCCAACAGCACACAACTGCTGTCCAGCACCATGTCATGTCGCACGTATGCTGCTCTGTTTGCACTAGTGCCAGTACCATCGCGCATGTGTCAGTACAGTCAAGCCAATTGCAAGGTTTTTTTTGTAGTCTTGGTGTCGCCCAGCATCCTGCGACCTGAGCTGAGCATGTGCATGTCAAAAGCAGTTACATCAAGCACTCAGCAGGCTTGAGCACAGACGCTGTGCTCATGTCCAGACAACAGCAAACTGCAGCACAAGCACACTGGAGCAGTTCTTGGCAAACAAACACCCCTTGCGAGGCACGATAACAACATTCATGGATGTCCAAGCATCACCTTGTTCATTTGTAAGGGTGGTTGCGGTCACCCCAACCGCCAAGCCCATTTGAAAAAGGGGAGAGGGACGGGCAGCCTTCTTGGGCAGACAGACAGACAGAGCAGCAGCCGCGCGGGCTCGCTGATCTTGCACGACTTGAAGCCGCGCACCAGCAGCCAAATGCACTGTCTGCGCTGCCGCGTTCGCTTGCATAGCCCCCTCCCCTTGCGCGCCCAAGTCAACACCTCTCACAGCCATCAGGCTTCTCACATAGGCTGGCACCAAGCATGTGAGAGCCTGCAGCCACACCAACGCTCCCATCCCACACCCTTCCCTGCCCTTGGCTATCCAGGCAATTTGACGTGTTGCCAGTAGCTAGGTCGTACCCACTACTCAGCCTGTGCCCTGCAGACGGCTGTTTGATGAACACACCCTTCCTTGACAACCCACAGCAGCAGCCAACAGGCTTTGACGCAGCGGACAGCAACACACCAATCACACCATGGCTTGCTGCAGAGGTGCAACATGTACACATGACACCCAAAACCCTTCCCCCAGGACCCGTGACAGGCGCACAGGATGCGCGCACAACAGGCTGGCCTGGCATGTGTGCTGTTTGGGTGCAGCTGCCAGCAGCCAGCCAAGCACTGACAGCGATGTGGCTTCACCGCACATTCTGTAATAGTACTCTGTAGAGCAGCGATCAGAAGCATCACGCCTAGCCGGTCCACACATGCCCCAGCATGCCCCACAAGCACGCAAACTGACTTGCAGTGGGCAGACTCTGCATGGCTGACAGCCGACAGCTTGAGGGCGGTTGCCAAGTACATGCATGCAAGTGACCTGCATCACATGTACCACATGGCACAGCCATATTGTGCACACTGAAAGCAGGCAAACAAGAACAAAGTTAGGAGCACACTCACATACAATTCAGCCACTGCACACCTGCGGTGCCACGCTGCAGCTACCTGGCGGTCAGCAGCAATGCACGGGGCTCGCATGCCACTAGCTGTAGAAGACATGCTGTGAACCCTGGAGTAGTGCTGTGCTCAAGTGCAGCTACACTGACCGCTTGCCACATCAGAAACCCGCACCAACATTGCTTGGGCCTGAAAGCGGTGGAGACAGGAGCGCAGTCCACACAATGCTTGAAAGGCAAGGCTGCAACAGCGCTCCAGCACATGCCCTGGCGGGATGTGAAAAACCTGTGGACAACATGTGCCAACCATGTTGATGCACAACATGCTGTGCCATGTTGGCACGGCAGCAAGTTGAAAGAGCTCGCTTGCTGAGCAATAGACACAGCAGACAGCATACGGTGCCAAACCAGAGCGGGATGCTGTGCACCCCCTCAACCTCACTTACTTGACAAATTCAAACAGCGCATAGCGCCATAACAGGGCTGCCAGCCCACTGGGCTGTGCATTGAACATCTGAACACTCACTGCTTGGCTACCACGAGAAACCCAAGTGAGTGCACTCAACACCGTTTTCCTTGATTCCACTCCCTGGACGTCGCTGACGAATCCATGCCGACGCTGCTAGCTTCTACATGCAGGACACTAGCTGCACCGGCCAGATAGGCCAGCCCCCGAACACATGCCACAGGGGCATGCAGCAAAAAGGCCTGGGGGGGGGGGGGGTTATAACCTGGCCGGAAACACGTGTAATGATGATGGGGGGGGGGGGGGGTTATAGAGGGCGCAGTACCACTGGACACCTAGCCTAGACGGCTCCATGCTCTGCCTAGGCCAAGGAAAGCCAGTTTGTGCCCTTCTGACGTGAGGCCTACAACCTCTGCTGCAAAACCCTATCTTGCTGATCCTACAAACAACCCTACTGGTGAAACCACAAATGCCTGGTACAAAGCCACGCAGAGGCTCAAACCTTGCCTGACCAATGCACCGGGTTGCCGACAGATGCACCGGATGGTGCAAAAGACCTGGCAAGGTACAATGCCCTGCTGTCGGCAGGACCTCCGTGCCAGACAGCAGGCACAGCACGGCACAGCATGAGGCATCACACAAGAGCCCAGTGCCCCCTGAGGCACACTGCTGTCGGCAGGGCTAGTAATGTTGGCACAAAACGAGCCGCGACGGCCCAGCCAACGGCAATTCATCTATAACATTCACACAAGTACGCGCGCTGCATGCCAGGGTGTCCATGCGGCCTACCTATTGTCCGCCGAACATGCCTACTCTAGCCTTGCTCTGGCTACATGCTGTGTGCTGGGCAACCAGGGGACTTGAGTACGAGAGGGCATGGGGCCTTGAGCCTGATAACTACCTGAAAGGTGGGAAACACCTTGCCACAGACCGAAAGAACACCAGGGTACCAATATGCTGGCAGGCTGAGCATGCCAGACCCTTGTGCTGCGTCTGGCAAGACAATCAGAGGGCAATGGGCCCCGGACATGGGAGTGTGTCTTTGCCAAAATCCACAGCATGGGCGCTGCTGGGACTCCACACAACCAGAAAGCAGGCGCCCCACCCAGTACCAACAGCACTTGATCCTCAGCCATGCTGAGCAAATCCACCAACACAGTACGGTGCGGATGCAACTAGCTAACAGATGGCTGAGTATGTCACAGGAAATATCAACGGTCACAAAACAGGGAATCAGCGCGCGGCTACAGGACTGCTTCTGTACCGCACAGCGGTAGGGGCATACCAGTGCTTGCTGCACAGCGCCTGTGGTTTGAGCAACTATCTAAGCACAACAGCACCGCAAAGGCTGTCACAGGCAGGCATGCACCCTGTCCTCCAACTGCTGCAGCAGTTGGGGTGTGGGTGGTGGTCGCACGAGCAGCACTCGGACACTGCTGGCACCAAGAAGTGGATCACAAGGTGGGGACAGCGGGGAAGATCACAAGAGCACAGGGCCAACGAATGCTAACAACAACAACCAACCACGATAACAAAAAGACAGGCGCGCACACACAGTGCGAGGGCACCAGCCACCGCACCACCAGGCCCCCAGAGCGCTAGCCGCTCCCACGGCTGCAGCTACGGTGCTGCAACATTGTGGGCCCGGATGAGGCCGCACACAACGGGCCTGGTGTGTTGTGCTGGATGCAAGCTTGGCAGTACAGGGGTAGCTCAGGGGGGGGGGGGGTGCAACGGCACCACTGCAAACGCGGCCCCCTCCCGCCCGCGTTTGAGAAAGTATACAGGACCCAGAGCTGCCTTCAAACCTACACAACAGTTGCAGTTGCAGCAGCTGCAGAAAGCATCAACATCAAACAAGAAAAAGGCAAACAACACATACACACATATGCCAACCACCAGGGCGACTGCCACAAGGGGCCCTTGGCGCTTTGATAAGGATTGCAGGCCAGGGCTTGCAACAGTCAGGCGGGTGCATGTCACTTGATGCAAGGGACCAACAAGCGCACACACTTACCGCGCGCGCGCACACACACACACACACACACAGCGGCCAACCAAAAACACCACAAAGGAAACCACCATCTTGCGTGAGCAGGCATTGCTCACACGAAAAAAGCTGCTGAGAAGCATATGTCTGTCCTGCTCCAGGCACACTGACACGAAAAACACACCGCCAGTTGTGCGCAAGCATCCAATGCCACCAAGCCCAACACGCACACCTTCCATAGCTACACACCATGCCAGCACTGCAGTAGCAGCCTGTCTGGGTCCAGGTTGGGCCCGCAGCTCTTGACAAACCACCCGTACGGGCACGCATGCCCAAAAGCAGCACACAGCAAACAGCAACCGCCTGCTGCGCCCATGCACCAACACTGAAATGGTTGCCCCTTGCACAGGCAGTGCACACAGCAGCAACACACAAGTCGCAAGGCATTTCGCAGCCACAGCAACCATGTTTTTGACCTCACCTGTACATGGGCAAAAGGGGAGACGCCTTTCTCAAACAGCAGACCTGCCTAACCCCACGCCAGACTATCCACATGCAACAGTCCCTGCGTTCAAGGATCACACACCATTTTGGTGGATTGTTGATTCAGAACAACTGCGGCATGCACGGGCTGCAGGCCACTGGCCTGTGACTGCACCTTGCCCAGTCATATCTGCATGCTACTGTCCGAGACACCATATTGAACAAAAGCCAAACAAAATAACATGCAGGGATCACTGAGAGCTTGCAGCCATGTTGGCACTGCGTGTGCGAACTATGTGCTGGCCAGCGCAGGGTCGCCATAGATGCAACCGAACTGCACCCGTCCAAAGCATGGCATAGCCAACGCCACACACACAAACACGCAAACCGTGCGGGCCACAAAACACAAAACATCCGCCCTAAGAACAAATAACTTTCACCAGCCTTGCGCAGGACCTCCTGCGCACTTCCAGAACAGCTGCAGCACCCTTGCTGGGCTGCAACCACCACCACTGAATTGAGTTGCCTGGCTTTCCAAGCAGCCCTGCAGGATACTCATACTGTGTTTTTCCTAACACACATATGCCAGGACGCACACGCAGCAAGCCGAACATGCATGCAACCAGCTGACTTGACTGCAAGGCAGCATCAAACCACTCCTGATGTGCGCGCAGGCCCGCGCCTGACCGCTGTATTGACCCACTGCCCAGCACACACCCTGCATCCTGCGCTAATACACCACACCCATGCCCAGCCCTCTTGCTGTCTGTACAAAGCAGTGCCTAAACTCCCCGCGATGTGCAGCAGCACCGCCTGCCCGAACACTCGCAGCCTGCTGTCCTGCAGAGCCAGGAAGCGCTCTGCCGAAAGCCTCTGCACAACACTGGCCCGTCTCAGGGCCACAACACCGAGCAAAACCATGAGGAATCTGTATCCGTCCGCAGTGACTGCATGCCCAGGCCATATGCCTGGCTGTCCTGCAAGGCGGCAGCTACAGCACGCCCCCTATCTGGTGACCCTAACTCCACCAGCTGTCAAGCTCCACCATCAAGCTCAGACAAAATGGTGTGGCTGCAGCAGACCCACATAGCTCTGCTCAGGGCTGCAATACTTCTCACGCACGCAGGGCGGCTGCGCAGCGCTGCCTGCCCATGTGTGCATGTGGTGCAGCTCCTGCATGCACTCGTCCAATTCAGTGCCTGCAGCACTACTAATGGCCGTGCACAGGTTGCTGTACGCCGCACGGCTGCTGGGATCACACTTGCTAGACAGCATGTCGGCTGCGAGCTGCAGCGCAGATGCTGCGACAACAGAGGGCCTGAAGCGCAGGGTGTCTGGAGTTAGCAGCGCGAGCTCTAGCAGATACTCAGCCAAGTGGACCAGCACAGCCTCGGTAGGGCACAGGGGGTGGCAGGGGCCGCGCGGGCTGCTGCTGCCCGTCTCCATCTGCGCGTGGCTCAGGTACTGGTGCAGGAAGTGCAGGGAGGTTGGCACCGCCAGCTCGAAGCTCAGGGTTGTCAGCAGGATGGCTTCCATTTGGATGAGGTCTTCGGGCTGTAGGAGTTGTCTGTGATCTCCACAAAGGACTGCATGGGCAGAGGAAGGTATGAGGGAAAGACAGGGGCAGCAGCAGACCAAGGACAAGAGTGAGCGTTTGTTGCGAAGCATGGTCTGCGTGGTGAGGACAGTGTGCCAGACAGCTGATATACATGCTGTGACGGTGAGATTCAACAACAGTGACCTCTGATTTGCACAAACTACAGCTCTGCACACAAGTGGTGCAGCTGGCAAGATCATGTTTCTGACAGGGAAAGAACACATGCCTATGCCTGCGCGTAGATAGATCAATGTCAACCCCTGCGCATAGACAGATCACTGTAATTTTCTCTGGGTTGACAGACGCGTCACCCATATCTCCATGATAGACACGCCACCCGTCTTGCACGACAGCGCAGCCCGTACCTGCAGGGCGGGAGGCATCACCTCCTCGTACTTGGCTGCCACCCACAGGCAGGTGATGCCCAGCAGTTGCAGCTGGCAGCACAGCACGGGCTTGACAGACATGAAGCGGTCCAGCAGTGCCACCCCCAGGAACAGGGTCTCCTGGCCGAGCTGGAACTCATCAACCACCTCCACCAGCCAGTCTACCAGCATCAGGCGCTTGTGGGCGTCCACCTCCTGCTGCCGCGTGTTGAGGTAGCTGGCATCGGCTTGGACGCGGGTCTGCGGTGCGGGCGCATGATGCAGGGCAGAGCAGAGTGAGAGGAATGATGTGTGGACATGTGCGGGAGGACACATGGGTGGGTGGGGCGCGGGGGGTACATGGGGGATGTGATCTGCTGCCAACAGAAAGCATGTCAGAGTATTGCTGCTGCTCTGTATAAGTGAAAGAAACCACGCTGACGCAAAGGCAGAGGGCAAGTGTGCACCAGGCCCACTGCTGCCCACTACTGGTGGTGTCCGCTGTTTTGACCAACAAACCTTGTGCACCAGTGTGTGCTGCTTGGGTGCTGCCGCCATCCAAACTCAGCACCTACGACCCCCGCAGACTTGCTCACCTCCTTGCACATGCAGCTGCTGAGAAACTCCAGGTCCACATCGGTGAACAGATAGAACGCCTTCTCAATACTGCATTGCTGCAAACCTGCAGCCCGGACCCACCAGCAGACGATTCAGAAGGCTTTCGACAAACACGATGTATCAACTTGTCAATTGCGACGCCGGCCGGGCGATTGATTCGGCACAAAAAGATATTAGATCACGCACCTGCTGGTGAGAGCCGTTCTAGGCCCAGGGGCACACTCTCAAGCTGATCGCGCTGCAGAAGGTCATCATCATCCTGCAAAGATGAAACGCAACGGCCAGGCCCGCTCAGCGCAAGGAAGAACAAGAAAGGGTGCGCGCGATGATGCAGTTCAAGCTCTTGCCCACCTGCTCGCTCTGCGACCACGTCATGGCATCCAACATGCTGACGTGCTTCTGCTGTTGCCCCAGGCCTTCAAAGAAGGCCAGCTGAGCCGCACGCTGCTCGAACTGTCCGATTGCGATTTCACCGAACACCGTGCTGCTTGAGGGGAGGACGCAGCAGGCCATGATCTCGGTACTACTTCTTCGGATGTGGTAGAGAAGCGTTTTGGCTGCTCAGCAGCTCAGCAACGATAAGAAATCCAGCGCAGCGCCCCAAACGATATCACGAAACGTAAATACTGTGTCTTGCGCAGCTGCTGGCACCCAACGCACCCACATATGGTTGGACAGAAGGTCAAAGCATTCTCTGAGCACAGCCGGCAGGCGGGTTCAACCCCAGCGATTTGTACTGCGTTTGACTTGACAACAGCAACACAGAGGTGACACATGTTCATGAATTGGATTAGTGCGCGGTGTCAGCAGGTTGATCATTTGATTTGGTAAAATAAGCCACCAATGAGCAAAACAGCTACCCCCTGAGCAACCTCTTTGGAGGGCATGCAGTGTGTTTGTTGACTTCTCCAGCGTTGTTGTGTTGAGCAACATGTGCTGGGGCCTCCAAGCCGCGCCATCACGTGCCTATTGCTGATAACGACTTTTGGTTCAACATTGCCTCCAGTGCGTGCTGAAGTGTGTCTTGCAGCTGCGGCAGCAGCGGCAGCAGCAGTCCTGCCGTTTGACTGCTGCCAACTTTGTTACTCAACGACTAGCAGCAACCCCTCAAAGCCTGGAACTCAAGCATTTGGTTGTGTACATGAAAACGAACCTGTAACATCTACCCTTGGCTGTTCTCATGGCATGGCCAAAGTATTTGGGCTTTGAGTCAAATTTGAATGCATGAGCGGCACCACTAGTGACCAACCAGTTTTTGTTCGGATGTCTACAGAATTGATATATCCTTACGTAATCATGCTTAAAGACTGGCACTATCCCTGGTTTTTCTCCTGTTCCCTGCTGAATGCTGCCAGGGTGGTTGCCAACAAAGAAAAATATGCAGTAGCATCCTGAGTGTTGCACACCCTACAACCATAAAGCAACCGGTGGTCTCTCTGGTTGCATGGCGGTATTCAAAGTGCGTGTGCCCGTCAGCGCTGACTGTACACTGACTCACTTGCAGCCCATAACAACGGTCTGTGCCACACACCTGGTCTTCCATGGAACACTGTTCGTGTGACACGACTGTGACAGTCACAAGCACCATGCTTGATTTTAAAGGGTCTACACCCGTGTTCGAATTCAAAAGGGGTAGAATGACTTCCAACCTGTATCGAGCTGTACCTACTAGCTACTACTATGGGACCATCCCCAGCCAGTGGCTGTTGTAGCTGTCTCAAAAGTGTTTCAGCCGAGCCAGTTCCTCTCTGTATACAGATCTGTCTCTAGAGACATGCCATGCCGTAGCATACACTGACCCACGCCATGCCACACGCCCTGTCACAAGTTGCAATGACCGTGCAGTGCAACACATGAAGATAGACAGGGCTACACCTACAACACAGCGTTGTGTGTTCTTGCAGCATGCAGGCTAACCGCCCCTTGCTCTTCTAATATATGTGTTGCGCCCTGGCATGTGGGCAGCTGGTAACAATGGCCATCTCCACAGCATCAGCAGGCCCTGCTGACCTGGCTCATGCTACCACAAGCTGAGCCTCTGCGAGTATGCAGGCAGTGGCAGCAGTTCGTTTGTACAACAATAGCACGTGTTGTCTCTCAAGGCCGCTTGTGTACCCGCCCCAACGGATGCTGTTGGTGCGCTGCGCGACACTCGAGTGAGTACCCCCTGAAGTGTTGTGACCTTATGGACTCCCGGCATCTGCGTGTTGCTGCTGTTCTAGAGTGGCAGATTCGAGAAGGTATTTGTGAAGGCCTCCAGTGAGAATCTCTATGCAAACCTTGCACAACCCCTTGTACCTCTTGGGTGATCATGATCACCAGCAGGGGCAGGCCCTTGACTTGACTTGCAAAGGAAGACAATGTAATCAGCAAAGGGGCTGCTTAGTATTGAGGCCCAAATATCTGCCGTTTGTTTTGTATGCGTTCAAAAAACACGCATTGTACGCGTTCAGCAGCCAAGCGATGACGATCCTGCGTTGGGAGGGTACAGGCTGTAGCTGGGAATTACTCACGTAAAAGTTTTGCGGGCGCAAGAAAGAACCATGGAAGATGTGTTTTGAGGGCTTTGGAAGAAACCCACGATTGCACAAGCGGTGGTCCCAAACTTTGACTCGCGGTACACTTTGACTCGTTGACCGTATGGTCAGGCTGGCTAGCGTGTTCTTGCTATATCAAAAGAACATTTTGAACATCGTTTGAAGCAAAGCCTGCAGCTTTGAATGTGTACATGGCGACAGCAAGGACTACTGATGGATCAGGATGACAGGATCAGCCTGTGCGCTGTTGCGAGTCATTGTGCAAACACACTATGGGCATGTATGGTTCACAAACTGCACAGTGTGTGCCAGCAGGCAAATCCATACCCTTTCCTGCCTTCTGCTTGTTTTACACCTCTCTTGTTACAGACATAGTATAAAATCCGCATTGAACAGAACCATTTGAACCCGTTCAGGCCATCACTGCCATGCAGCAAAAGCTGAACACTATCCCTGTGTGTACAAGTACATTGGGACGGGCTCATTGCACCAAATGGCACAGGGCAATCACGCCGCCGGCCCCTTGTGCTTGCTGTATATGCCGTTGGCCACCTCCAGCTTCTGCTGCTCCACCAGCAGCTGCAGGAAGCTGCCCAGCTGCTCCTGGCTGCGCCCCTCATACTTAGGCTCCCCCACCACAAACACACGCAGCATGTTGTGCAGCCGCTCGCACGGCAGTGCCCCAAAGTTAGTGAGCATGCCCATGATGTAGTTCTCAAAGGGCCCCATCTCAGCTACCAGCCGGTCCTCGGCTGAGGCTGAGGCACCAGCAGCCTCCTTCCAGCTGTAGTCACTGACCTCACGGCTGCCTGCACAGCACAGCACAGCACAGCACAGCACAGCACAGCACAGCACAAGATGGTGTGAAAGGAAGGTAGGAATCTGTGACCTCACGGCTGCCTGCACAGCACAGCACAGCAAGCAAGAGTTGTTTGAAGACGCACAGTCAGTATCAGTAATACAGTACAGTACTTGATCCGTGTCCTCACAGCCTGCACAGCAGCACAGCACAGCACAGCAGCACAGGAAGCACAGGAAGGTGTACAGCAGGAATATCTCAAGTTTCATACACCATGCCACACCGAGTGGCGGACCGCATGCACCTTGCACGCCTTCCCACACTGCACAACCCGTCCCCCAAAAGCAGACCCCCTCGACAGCGTCGCGCATGGCAGGCGCAGCCCCCCCCCCCCCCGAGGCTCCCGTCATCTCCCAGCCCACACACACAAACACACCCCTCACCACACCCTGAACCCACACCACTTCCTCCCTCCGCCATCCTGGCCTCTGCCCCCTGCCCCACACGCCCAACATATCGTTGTCGTCGGACTGTGTTGGTTTGCCTCATGCATTGCTTGCATGTGACTTGCATGTTCATAGCATGCTAGCTACACATGTATTCCTTGTGCTTGAACCTACCTATCCGGCTGGGATCCAGCTTCGTAGCGCGTGAGTACACCACTTCCCCCTTGGCCCCCCGCCTCTCCAGCAGCACCCCAGCAGACACCCAGAAGATGGCCTTGCGCCGCACCACAGGCACCGGCACACCCAACGCTGCCGACAGCTGAGAAGCCGTCTTGCTGACAGCCCCTGACGGCTGCTGCTGCTGCTGCTGGGGAGAGGATACTGCATTGACCGCCCCCTGCCCTGTAGCCCCTCCTGCATCCACTTCCATCCTGCCTGCTGCTGCTGATGCTGCTGGTGCAGTCGCCCCGCCACTGCTGCCCACATTGCCCAGGTTGCTGCTGCTGCTGCTGGTGCCGTCTGCGTCGGCAAACTGTATGAGCAGTGCCGCGTGTACAGGTGTGACCTTGAAGTCCAAGGGCCCGCTGTCACCCACAGTGAGGGAGAGCTCCACTAGGCCCAGGGTGGGCCGCCAGTGCAGCTTACGGGGTGCCTTCAGGTGCCTGAAGCGCTCAGCATACACCTGCGCAGAAGCGGGTGTAGAAAATCAGGCAGCACAGAGAGACCTCAACTGTGAATTTGTCTACAAGGGAGCTACGAGCAGGGTGGGCCGCCTGTGCAGCTTGCGGGGCGCCTTGAGGTGCCTGAAGCGCTCAGCATACACCTGCACGGAAGCGGGTGTAGTGAAGCAGGCGGCACAGAGAGAGCCTTGATGTGGACTTTGTGTCTATAGTGAGAAGCAGAGGAAAGCAGAGCGCATGTGCTGTGTGTTCGTGCGCGTACTTGCATGCCTGGCCCCATCCACCAAGCACTGCAGCTGCCTGTATGGTAGAACGCAGCCTGTTCAAACCTGTGTGAAATCATTTGCGCAACCTGTCTGTGCCATTATCCTGAAATCAACAAGTAGCGCATGATGCAGACTGGCACTACAAGCATGTCTCCTGCAGAAGCCAGATTGGGACCCCACTAGTGTAACCCCCAGCACTGTTTGTCACCATGTTACGCTGTGCTGGGGTTGTTCAACACATGAGTTGTGTCGAGCTGCATCGAGTCACTGACAGCAGCTCATTGGCGCAATCCAGTCTCCTGGATCATGTGTGTTGAACAACCCCATAACCCCCAACGCTGTTTGTCATCACCTGTCATCATCCCCATAACCATCTCAATTCACCTCCAGTGCTGTGTTGAGCTCGGGCGGCAGCCTCAGCTCATGTTCAGGCAGCTCCGGCCAGACTGGCACTACAAGCATGTCTCCTGCCAAAGCCAGCTCATGACCCCAAATCACTACGTTACATAGTGTTACGTCCCCAACTGACGTCGCAACTCTCAACTCACCTCCAGTGCTGTGTTGAGCTCAGGGGGCAGCCTCAGTTCGTGTTCAGGCAACTCCGGCCAGAAAAGGTAGGAGCACACAGTGGCATGGCAGCGGGACAGAGCCGCATCCACATCCGCGGGCAGTGGCTGCGCAGGACGCAGTGCACTGCCAGCAGCACAGCACAGCACACCACAGCATAGCACAGCATAGGAAGCAAGCACGCGTCAGTAAAGCCCAAACTGGTCAAAAACGTCACAGTTTATGACTTTGCTGTAAGTAATGTTAACTGCTGTACAGTGTGCAAGACGATTGTGGATGCAGGCTGGCAAGGGCATCCCACGCTGTACCGTCATGACCTCTGCTGCTTCCAGACAAGCCCTGTCAGCATATTGAAACTTCTTGTGGAACCATGTGCAGGGCGGGGCAACCTTGCACGTACCGTATGTTGGTGTCGAGGCGCTTGCTGTCTGCCATGTCTTTCAGCAGAACCTCACAGGCATGCAGCCCAGCATCGCCAAACCTGCGCTTACGTAAATGTGGTAACAGCGGGTTGGTGGCAAGGGAAGGGAAGGATGGGGCAGGAGTTTGGTGGGCAGCCAGCTGAGCGGGCGCAATGGGATGCTACAGTGCAGACCACCCCCAGCATCAACAAAGCCAAGCATGGCAAGACAGGTTGGCTCAGGAGTTGACATGTAACCAGCCCAGCTGGTGGGGTGGGATGGTACAGCGCACACTACTGGCACAAGCCGTCAGCTATGTAACCCAACAACCCAAACGAACAGACAGTCAGGCTGGCTCACCTGATCTTGAGCAGCTCCAGTGTTCGTATCTCCCTCACACAGTCGTACTCCTCCTTAGCCAGCAGCCTGTCTGCCAGCATGCGGCGGTACTCCTCCATGAACAGCAGCGGACCACCGTAGATCCCTGACAGCACAGCACAGCACAGCATGGCGCGGCATGACTGAGCTTGGGACTTGATAGTGCACAGGAAGTTGAGATGCAGGTGTGTGAAATTGAACCTTCTCGTCACTTTGTCAGAGCTACAATTAGCCCAGAACAGTGAGCACACTGCAGGTTGCAGCAGCCAGCAGTGGGCCCAACAACTGGTGCCGAAGACTCCTAGAGCCCTGATGCGTAATGACAAAACCAACACAGGAGCACACCAGCACCATGTGCGGCATTGTAGCACTACGATGTACCTGCATGATTGCCACCCAATCAGCCAGCAAGACCATCACGTTAGTGTTTGTTCCTTCTCACCTATCAGCATCGACACCACATCTCCATCCGCTCGCGCCGCCAAGCTACTGCCAGACAGCGCAGCAGACGCAGGCACAGCCGCACTGATGGGCAAACCCAGGAGGGTAGTGCCCTGCGGCCCAGCAGCCGCCCCTGCACCCCCTGCTGCTGCTGGGGCACCCTCCGCCCCTGGTGCTGCTGCTGCTGCTGTGGGCCCTGCCTCCAAAGACTCTAACAGCCTCAGAGCAGCATCATCACCCTCCACCTCCCCTACATACCAATTGAAGCTCGCATGCGCCGCAGCCGCCGCAGCCGCCGCCGCGCCGCTGCTCACGCTGCCGCCGCCAGCCGTCGCAGCCGCCACAGCCGCCGCCAGGCCGTAGCCGCCGGCGGCTGCGGCGGCTGCACCGCCAGCCGCCGCAAACGCTGCAGAGGCTCCTGTGAAGGAGCCGCCTTGCCCGGCTGCTGCTTGCGAGGCCTGCTGCTGCTGCTGCTGCTGCAGCTCCTCGAGGAGGCTGCCTCCCAGCCCCACACCTGCTGCTGCTCCTGGGTCATTGGGGTCTTCTGTCAGCATGCTGACGATGCAGCGAATGGTGTCAGGGCGGCTGCGCAGGTAGGCCCTAATCGGCTCACTCACAAGCTCCAGCAGCAACCCTGCAGATACACATATGGACATGACTCACACAATACACCATGCGTGTACACACATGCATGGTTGCTGAGGCAGTGCGAGACATGAATTTACTCAAGCTTTAAAGTTCCTTGCAGCAAAAGCGATGGCCAGCAACACAAAAGTGGGTGGCATGCATTGACGATGACCAAGCGCACTGACAGCCATTGCCTAGCCCACAATCGGCACTCTACCAGCACTCTCCGCTCTTGCCACTCCTCCCACGCTTGTCCCGTCCCTCCTGTCCTTCTTCCCCCCTCTCCCCGCCCAGCATCACTCACCGCTCTTGTCCACCTGCTGCATCGCCCGTATCGTGCTGACATACGTATGTATAATATCCCCCGTTGCCGCCCCCGCGTGCAGCACCCGCTGCTGCAGTGCGGCTTTGAAGGAGGCAGCAACGTGCCCCAGGGTGTGCATGCATTGACGATGACCAAGCGCACTTGGCCATATTGTGCATGCCCCTGTCTTCCGTCCCCTCCCCTGCCCCTCCACACCCACCGGTCCCCGCAACACTCACCGCTCTTGTCCACTTGCTGCATTGCCCGTATCGTGCTGACATATGTATGGATGATGTCCCCGGTCGCCGCCCCCGCATGCAGCAGCCGCTGCTGCAGTGCGGCCTTGAACGAGGCAGCAAAATGCCCCGCCAGGCTGGTGTGCTGCAGGCAGGCTGCTAGGTCTTCAAGGGCGGGGGCACTGTCTGGATAGTCGATGACTATGTCAAACATGTCACTGCTGCGGAGAGCCCCTAGGGTCTCTAACATGAGGTATGTCAGCCGCAGCTTCCACTCCTGAAAACATGGGCGCGGGGTGAGATGCGGCAGCGGCAGCGGCAGCGGCAGCAGCAGCAGCAGCAGCAGCAGCAGCAGCAGCAGAAAAAAGAGAACAAGATCAGCATGCAATGTGTGTTTGCCGCATTCATGGGTTAGGGGTGGGTGCAGGCTCGACATGCCTGTGTATTACATGCTGCCATGAGTTGCTCCCAAATCAAAAAGAACATGTAGCAAACCAACCATGCATCTTGCAGGCTGGACACTATCTTGCCCACAGGATCACGCGATCATCTTTTAAAACACGACTCAGGGTAACATCTCACATCAACACCCTGATCCAAACCCTGAACCCTCCCCACCTGCAGCTTCATGCCCTGCCGCTCCCCTGCTGCCTGCAGCACCAGCTGCAGGAAGGCCAGGGGCCCAGCACACACCAGCGGCTGAGCACGCGGCAGCACCGCCTGGTCAAACTCATGCGTGGCCAGACCCTGCAGGCGGTCAAGGACATAGCTGCACAGGGGCGCAGGGTGAGCAGGGAGGGAGGCCGGCAGAAGAGGCGCAGTGTGGGGGAGGGAGGCCAGCACAAAGATGGACGGACGTAGCTAGAGCAAGCAAGCTAAAAAGCTTCACAGGAACAAGCACCAGCGTTTATGTGGGGTTCAAGCGAAAGCACAAAGCAGGAAGCATCAGGGGGAACATGGATGTGCCTATCTCCGTAAGAGCAAGCGGGGGATTGCCACCCAACCAGCACACCTTGCAAGCACCACAACACCCAGCTCCCACCCCATAATAAGCACACTCACAAACCGCCACATCACCAGCATGCCCTGTCTGTCCCCACCTAGTAATGGCGCGCTTATATGCCTCCTCTGACGCTGTGCCCATCAGGCCCCGCCCTCCAAACCCTTATGCTGGCTAGCATGTATCCTCTGTGCCAAACCACGTCAGCACGCCCCCTCTGTTCCCACCTGTTGATGACGCATGCATATGCCTCCTCCGATGCTGTGCCCATCAGCCCCCCCCCAAAACCCACATGCTAGCTAGCTACACAACTATCCTCTATGCCAAATCACACCAGCACGTCCTGTCTGTCCAACCTGTTGATGACACGGCTGTAGGCCTCCCGACGCTGTAACCATCAGCCCCCCCTCCTTTCCACATGCTAGCTAGCTACACATGTATCCTTCATGCCAACCACACCAGCACACCACCCCCTGACCCCCTACCCACACCACCCCAGCCCCCCACCTGTTGATGACGCGTGTGTAGGCCTCCTCTGACGCTGTGCCCATCAGCCCCCCCCCCCAAACCCTACTCCCAATTGCCAGCTAGCTACACATGGGTATCCTCTTTGCCAAACCATACATGCACACCACCCCACCTGTTGATGACGCGTGTGTATGCCTCCTCTGACGCTGTGCCCAGCCCCAGCTGCTCCAGGCAGCTGGCCACACCCACCAGCTCCTGGGCCCAAGCAGCACCCAGCGCTGGCAGGGGGTCAGGCTCACGCTGCTGCTGCTGCTGCTGTTGTGGGGCCCTGCAGGGGATGGGAAATCAACCAGGGCAGTCAAGTCAACCAGTGAACGAGACAGGCAGTGCATCGTGAGTGGTTGCTTCTGGGGTGACTTGTGCATAAATGGTGGTCACAACAGCACCGAGTCTGCTGTACTGCTGATGTGACACACGTGTTTAGTAATACAAATGCACATCAGTTTTGGTATTGATGTCCCTGGTGCTAGGCAGCAGATATTTGAGGCTGGCAGCACCACCACTGCTGCCACTGGACATACATGCAAACCCCATGCAAACCCCAGTCTCTGCAGAGACTGTCAAGTGTCAGCGAAAGCGAGCAGCGCACCTTGCTTGTTGCTGCTGAGGCCCGTTGGGGCTTGTGAGACCATCTTCACTCATGGTATCTGCCAAAGACACCACAGGCATCCACATAAGCTTTGACGTCAGGACACACAAACTACACACAAAATGTTCTTGTCGTGCTAAGAAAGTACTGTACCCAGTCTCATCCAGTGCATGCCAGAACATCACAATTGACACACTGCAACTGTCCGGTAGTGGCCAACACAAGCACCTATGATCACCATGCTGTGTGAGACTTGGTATCTGCCATGTGCTGACAGGTTATGATCGAGCTGGTAGTGTCAGGATTGCTCTGTGCTGTGTGCTGAACTATATCTGGCAGGCGGCAGGCGGCAAGAATCACTGCTTGTGCTAGTGAAGGTCGGCTTCTTGGGCTTTGTAACCTGTCATCCTTTGATGCAACACACTGGCAACTGCACCAGACTGCAGAGAAACTTGGTTCCTACCCGAGTCCTGTGCCTGCTGCTCCTGCAGTTGCTGGATCACCTCACACATCTCATGAAGCTTTGTGTGATAGTACTGCTGCAGCAGGTCTGACAGCAGCAGGACAGGAGAGGAAGTCAGGCCCTTTTACTCAGGCATGCCAGCAACATCAAGTAGATGTGATGTGCTGCATAGCAATGTCTCCGTCTAGACCTGACCCTAAGAAATGTGCTTTCGACACCCTGTTGCGCCCATGAGTGCATCAGCAGGCTGCCGTCAGCATGAATTGTTGGTATCGTTGAGCGCGGCGGTTGTGCTTGACGCAGGACTGACAGCAGGTGACGACTGCTACACAGGGCTGGAGAACAGAGGAAGCGCAAGACACGCCGCCCCTTCTGCATGCTGATCTTGTTGTGCAGACACCCAACTTAGCAGCCCACAGGCATGACACAGGTGCACTCATGCACAGCGTGCAACTTGTGTTCCAGCTGTTCACTGCCTGTCTGTCCTTCCTGATGGCTTACCAGGCAAGCTGAAGGGGGCAGTTGCCATGATGAGTGATGTAACAGCCATCCTGTGGCGGTCACACATGCTGGCCAGCAGCGCAACTGTGCTGGCAGGAACCTCCTGCGGTTGTCCCTGCTGCTGCCGTTGTTGCTGCTGCTGTTGTTGCTGCTGCAGGAGGCCGAGCAGCAGCTGCTGGGCCAGTGCTGACAGCTGCTGTGACTGCTGCTCCACTGCATGGGCGAGGGCCTGCAGGGTGGGTGCAGGCAGCAGCAGAAGCAGGAGCAACAGCACCTTCACCACACACCCATATCACTGGCATTGATGTGCAGCAAGCCTATCATAACAATTTTACCCCCCTCGCTGATTCCACCTTGCGCAGGGCAGACTTGGGGCCTGTGTGGCCTGTGAGCAGGCAGCTGGGTGGCACTGCTAGTGATGCTCCAAGTTGAGAAACACTCACGTCTGGTTGTTCTTACACAGCATGTTGGCATGGCAGTAGAAGCACACTACCACCTGTATCGACACGACTATGCATCCCTGGTGGCAATCATGCTGCATCTGCGCACCTGCAGTGGCTGCAGCAGGCCATGTGCTGCATCACTGCCTTTGGTGGCTTGCACTGACCGCAGCTGCTGCCAGAAGGGCCTGATCAGCTGTCCCTGAAGCTTGCCCTGCCAGGCAACAGCAGCACACGATCACAGTGTGATCATCACAACTCGTTTGCAGCAAGTGCACCCAGTTGTTCCATGCAGTGTTGGACAGCCATGTGGTAAGAGGCAACCAAATAGGTGCTGAAGAAACCATTCGACGGCGTGTTTACCTCGAACTGTTCGTAAGCTATGCTGGCCAGGACATCCAAGCGCCCACTGCTGCAGAGAGAGGACAGCTGCGCTGCAGAGGGGACGTCCTGCACGAGACAGGGCAGCTCAGGTCAAGATCACTGCCATGAGGGCACTAAACGAACATCAGGATGTGCTTTGGCTGCCTCACCCCGCAAGACAAGCTGTGCACATAGGCAAACCAGTTTGCTTGATCAGTGGTTGCCATGATTGATCAACATGCGAAACCCAGTTCGCCGAGCGATTTCAAGAGCGTTCAACAAAATGTATAGCAGTAACAGAGCTGGCGTGAGGCCCCCCAGCAGAAACAAATCTGAGTTTTGCTCAGATCAGGTCTGGAGTTCAAGTTGAAGCCTGAATATTTCAAACGTGCTCGACCTGTCTGAAACTTGGGCAATGGGTTCTTCTGATCGCGCCGTCAATATCCTACTGGGAGCACCTGCTGCCGATGCACCTGCATGAACTGGCCCAACTTGGCAAGTTATGACCTGGCCCACGGAGCAGCTGTTGTTGACTAAGCGGCATGCATGGGCACAGCATCACCAGCTTGTGCTGTCTGGTTTGGACAAACACGACTCTTCTCAGCAGTCTGAAGGCACCAAAATTGCAAGCAGTCTTGGGCGCGACAGCAAACCACGCATCAACAGCACTGTTAAAGCTGGCTCTCAGCCACCCACGCAAGCATGGCACCCTGGGCTTGAACTTGCTGTTTCACGTGTTGTGTGGGACGTGTTATGGCTCTATCTATTGCTGTTCCAGAACAGGGTGGGCCCTGCTCTGCAGGAGTGCCGGGCCATTTAGTGTCACCAATGCCCACTCACACACAACCTCCCTTGTCAATGATTATGTGCAGCTCATTACCCAAACCGCGCTGCATGAATGGAATGAAAGCTCCCAAGATGCCTTGGAGGTCTGCTGCTGCTACCAGCTATCGCTAGTATCGCTGCTGTTCTGATAATGCTGCTGCTGCCGCTGCTGCTGCTGCTGCTGCTGCATCGCTTGCACCAAACCTCTGCTGCTGCTGCTGCTGCTGTTTTGGCGCCGCCGCCGTCACCGCTGCTGCTGCTGCTGCTGCTGCTGCTGCTGGTGAGCTCAAACTTGCTGTCAGCCGCTAGGCTGTGCAGTTGGTATGGGCTGCTGCTGTGCCGCGTCAGGGGCTGCCAGCTGTGTACAGTGAAGCTGAGTCGACAGCATGAGCCCCCTTGTACATGTATGTGTTCCATCAGCAGCAAGCCTGGTGGTGCTACAGCAGCAGGGTGAGGTTGTTGCTGCAGGGATCCAGTCTGCTGGGGCGCCTGTGAGCGCCCAACAATCAATGCACTGACCATTTGATGCAAACACTTCTGCATGTCTGTCTAGTCGATGTCGACAAAGACGGCGTCATCGTTGTTCCTGCGCTCAAGTGTGCAATTCAGTGGTGTATCACGCCGTTCAGGGGTGTTGCACGTACTGGGGCAAAGTGCTTTCAAAGCCCTACCCACGCAACCTTCAACATTTTCCCATGATGTACCCTACAGTCCCACACAGTACGGTACGACAGGAACCACCCATGGTCCCTGGCAATGAATCAAAGGGACCTCAGTCACACTACGCTTGCAGCAATTCGGCAGGCAAAAGAGTTCCAAACTCGAAACACAAACATGCTCCAACAAGTCCTTGTACAGTACTGTACAGTCCGGTAGTATCTGACATACTGGAACTGGACAGCAGAAGCGGCCCTGTGGGGTGACATTGGACCTCACTATACAACCAGACAATGAACCCACCTCAGGTAAGATACTTTGGAATAAAATTGTCAGCCTAAAAGCTTCAAGGACAGGGATGATGCGCTAGTTTGCTAGGTGGTTGTACAGCCATCGTGGCATGAACCCTACACGCCAGGAATGCTTCAGATGTCCGAGCGCACAGCAATGTCAAGCAAAACATCTCTTTAACAAGCCAGAATCTCCTTAGCGCCATTGCACTGGTGCTGTATTTACTGCTGACAGGGTGCGCTCTGTCAGGCAGCGCCAGCTGTGTGTGCGCGAATGTGGGCCTGGCGCTTCAGCTACAGAATACAGCGCAGGCTTCACAGGAGCAGCAAATGAGGGTATGCTGCGGCTATGAGTCGGCTGAAGGACTCCCTCGCCCAACGGTCTCTGGACAGCCTGTCGGCTTGGTGAGAGACTTGGGGGACCCCTCCGCGTCTCCAAGGACTCCTTGGAGACGACAGCTTTCGTTGTTTCTGGTGTCCCATTAGCTCTTTGTATGCTCCCAACACATCCTTAGGTCCGCTCAAGCAAGCTAGATAGTCGTCTCCTTAACGCCAGTGCACTGGTGCTGTATTACTGCTGACAGGGTGCGCTCTGTCAGGCAGTGCCAGCTGTGTGTGCGTGAAATGTGAGCCTGTTGCTGCAGGAACCCAGCGCAGGTCTCGCAGGAGTAGCACTGTGGGGATATGCTGCGTGCTATGTTTGCCGAATCAGAGGCTTCTCTCCCCATAAGGTCTCTACAGCCGAAAGGCGTGGTGCGAGGCTGGGGACTCCTTCGCTCCGCTCCTGGGAGACGACTGCTTGCTCAGGGCCAACTTTCATTTCTTTTTGAAGTCCGTGTGGGCGGCCTCCCCGTGGCGATTTTGGATTGCCTGCTGCTGATGGCAGATAGGTGCATGTTCTGCTCCTTCTGCTTCAGCAGCAAGCATACTAACGGCCCACAACAGCAATTTACTCTTGCTGTTACCACAATTGCAAACTTTGGATCCTTGCTTGCCACCAGACTGCAAGCAGTTGGCTGTGCTGGCTGGAGGACAGTCAGGCAGTACTGCTGGTACAGGTACCTGCACTTGTACAGCATCAGCACCAACAACACACCTGTACATCACACCATACCTTGCTGTCCTGCATACACCCCTGCAGCTTCTGAGCACAGGGGTGGGGACACATGCTGCTGTCTGAAGACACGACACCATGTCCCACATTGTGACAGGAACTATGGTACCATCAACAAACAAAAACCACCATGGTGGTTCTGCTCACAGTTGCTTTGCCCGCCTCAACACTCTCTGCTGCCCTCTGCCCTGCTGAAACTGCTGCTGCCCAGTACAGTCAACCATAACCCAGCTTGGTTCAGCTAGCTCACTCAACCCTGTAGCTGGCAACACCCCGTCCGATTCACCCCACAGTGGCTGCTGCAACTGCCTCCCGCAGGGGGGCCCAGGATGTGAGGCCGTTGCGCTGCTCCTGCGGCACGGACTGCCATAGCAGCACAAGCAGCCACCGAACTGCCTGCTTGACCAGCTGCTGCTGCTGGGCGTGGCTGCTGCTGATGGGCACTGTAGCTGTTACAGTACGGCTGCGCTGAACATAGCTGATCCTCACATTCTCACCCTGTGTGGCGCAACTGCTCTTGACGAGCTGCAGCACATCTGTCAGCTGTAGCAGGCCGCTGGCACTGACCTCCCACACAACAACCTGCTTCTGGCCCTGCTCCAGGGGACTGCCTGCATCCCTCAGCGCAACCACCTTGCTGCCCGCCTCCTCCACCATCTTGTACACTTGGTCATCACCTGGGTGCTGCATGGCCTCAAAGGCCCCAAACACGCCAAGGGGCTGACAACCGCTGTGGGTGCTCCGCCGCTTGGACCAGCTGCTGCCTCGCTGCCTGAACCAGCTGCTGCAGCAGCAGCCGCTGGGGGTGCGGCTGCTGCAATGGCAGCTGCACCGTCAGCATCTGCGGCCATGGGCATGGCCCCCTGCACCAAACACAAGGCGCCCTGATTAGGAGGGCAGACAGTGGGTGCACGCGCTGTCTTTCACTACGAGAGTCGCCGACAGCTGTGCTCGGCTGCCTGTCGGGCATGACACCTCGCCCTTTACAAACAAACAGACTCATACCATAGCTACACAAGCGCCTCCTCCTTGTGAATCTGTCGTATCAGTGCAGGGAACCCCACCCAACTTCCCCAAGCCTGCTGTATGCCTCATTGGACACACATCTAGGGGCTGCTTTGACATATAGCTTATTGAGGTGCGATTTAGGTCCCTACACTTTGCCTGCACCCCTGCAGAATCCATGGCCGGACGCCTCTCGTAGACAAACCCCTCACCTGCTGCAGCCCAGGCCATCCCTGGTCCTGTGCCACTGCTGCCACACCGCCTGCTGCTGGGGGCTCCTCACACGCCGGGCCTGGTGCTGCAGGTGTTGGCTGCTGCTCCTGTAGGTATTGGTCTGCTGAGAGAACCTGTGAGCAGCACACAATTGATGATTGATGCAACATACACCAGTACATGTGTCTTTTACGACTCAAGCAGGACGCCTTCTGCATCCCAACCCAAAAACTGTGTGACACGCTGTCCGACCGCTGCAAGCATTATTCAGGCTTCTGAGGAACGCTGCTTGGAGGTAAAGACGCCTAGGGTGGTACATGAGTCGAAACGTTAGCATGCATATGTGCCGGAGGTCAGAGCAGGATGCCTCTCACCTGCTGCTGCGCACGTCTGCCCTCGTCCTGTGCCCCAGCCGCCGCTGCCATTAGCTGCAGGCAGAAATGTGTGGCAGCGTGTGTGGAAGACATGCAGCCAGTTTGTCAAGAATCAACCAGAGTCTAATGCTGAGCCTTGTCAGGTACAGGCTGCTGAGTTCTTGTAGATGTTGACCAACTACGTCGCTGAAAGCAAATTCCCCCTCAAGCAGCATGCAGAATGTGCTGGGAGTAGTAGGGCGCGTCTGTGTTGCATGCCTGCTGACATCAGCCTATGCCTGAGATGACGTCCTTCAGCATCATTGCTAGCTTGTGATGTGTATATCGCGCAGCATATAAGAGCGCACCGCCTGCCTACCTTTGACGCCTCTTCATTCTCACGCGCCACGCGCTGCCTGCGCAGAAGCCCCAAGAGGTCCCAGAAATGGTGCAACTGGGCCACCCTGGCGGCCACATCAGGGTTGCCAGCCTCCAGTGGTGAGCCCCTCGGTGCGTCCTGCTGCTGCTGCTGTCCCTCCTCCCCTCCCGCTTCAAGCTGCTGCTGTCCTGCTGCCGCCGACACTGCAGCAGGAGCGCCTGAGGGTGCCACCCTCAATGCGGCACTGGAACCTGCGGCTGCTCCATCCTGCTGCTGCTGCTGCTGCTCTCCTGCGCCAACCTGCTGCTGCTCTGCCGTGCCAACATGCTGCTGTCCTGCTGGAGTTGACGTTGCAGCAGGAGCGCCTGAGGGTGCACTCACACTCAGCGCGGCACTGGAAGCTGCGGCTGCCACATCCTGGTACAGCTGCAGCACCTGAGTCATGCTGTGGGTCAGTGTGCGCTCAATCTCGCTGATGGCGGACTGGCCGAGTGCGCTCACCACTGACTGTAGCTGCAGCACACCCTGCAGTGCCACGATGCACACAAGTGCCGACAGGGAGCCAGTGCGCAAGGCTACCTGCATGTGCTGCTGCCTGACCCAAGCCAGCAGAGCCACAACATCGCCAAACCAGCTGTGAACGCGCCGCGGGGTCAGCACAGCTGCTAGTGGCATGGCACTGGCAGGCAGGTTGCCTGACGTGAGCTCCTGGGCGATGTGAAGCAGCACTGTTGCTGCCATGACAGGCTGGTATGGGCAGAGAGCCAACGCTTCTGCCGCAATCTGACCAGCACTGACTGGCTGGGCAGCACCGCCGTTGAGGATAGCTGCTGCTGCTGCGGCGGCGGCTGCTGCGGCGGCGGCAACGGGTGCTGCGGCTGCGGCAACCAAATGTGGCGCGGCTGATGCCAGTGCTGCAATGATAGCGCCTTCAACTGTGACGGCGTCTGCCTGCACCAAGCGGAAACCAAGCGGTGAGACATACAGAAGGGCAGACATCGGGTGCATGGTCAGCTCTCTCGCAGGAGAATTATCAACAGCGGCGCTTGACCCTCTGTCCTGCAGGACGCTTTGCCTCTGGTCATACACCTGCAGGTTTTACAAGTCGTAAGTAATCACAGAAGTGCAGGAGAGCACGCACTACTACACAGACACCCCGTGCACGATCAAGGCCCCACACTGCAGAGATGATGATGAGAGAGATGCATACAATCCTAGCTGCAGATACATCCATCTAACCAGTGCTGGGCTGACGCTGCACTGAGCATTGCTGAACACAGTGGGTGCAGCAGCGACACAGGGATGCTAAATGCGCGTTCACACCTGGGGTTCGTCCTGCTGGTGGCTGCGTATGCCTGCACGAGCAAATTCTTCCACAGACTCCCCGCCCAATATCAACATCAACAGGCCCTGCAGGGTTGGACAGCAGAGCGTGTTTGTGACCGGCAGGCAGCGAGCAGGTCTTGCAGGCAGCAACCGCTGAGAACATGTAGTGCCACAGCAGCAGCCATGTCCGAGTGTCACTCTTTACAGCAACACCAAGACTTGATGGCCACACAAGCATGCCGCCGCGCTAGTCAGTATGCTGCATGTGATGCTGCTTGCATGCAGCATGCACAACTGCTTTGGCACCACTCAGGCCTGGGCCAATAACGTTCGACAGCGAGCCGCTCACAGCAGCACTGCATGGGGCCAGCACACACACCTGATGTGGGCCCTGACCTCCTGCCTGCTGGCCCGGCGCATGTGCCTGGGCGGACTGCTGCAAGCCAACCTGCTCTAGGTGGGGGTAGGTGCCAGCCTGCGGGACAGCGGCAGCACATGCGCGTCAGCACACAAGTTGCGCACCATGTCAGATTCAGCTCAGCACTGACGACTGCATGGTGTTGCATGTCATGTGTGATGTGTGCAGGACAAGGCCATGCTGCCACAAGCACGGTTGTGCTCACCCTTGGCCGCCTGGCAGGGCTGCTGACCTCGCCAGTGTAGCGATCAACTGCCACAGAAACAACCGCAGCAACACATGATGTGCCATAGTGGTGTGAGGCATTCGTAAGGCAGCAAAGGCAGCAGTCGCCCCTGTAACATGCAGCTGCCAGCTGTGCTGGGGCCACAGGTAGAAGCCAGCACACCATGCATGCCGTCATGCGCTGTGCTGGGGTGCCACAAGGAAGCCAGCATGCTGTGCTGGACCTGCAGGATGATTGCAGCAGGCATGCTGGCTTGCGCTGCCTGACTGGCATTTACTTTTGGACACCATGCCTGGTAAACACAAGTGCTGGTGCTGCTGCACACCAGCACATGTTGCATCAGCAACACACAACGCAGCTTCCATGTGGAGCTTACTAGGTCGCCCTTTGGCACCACGGGTTGGTTGCTTCCTTCCTCCACTCATCCCACGAGACAGCGATCAGGTGCTGGATGCAATCTCATCAGCAGCTGGACAACTGTTCATGCCTGCTGCTGCAGTGCCAGCTGGCACTGGGGTGATAGCACCTGCAGGGCAAGGACGATCAGAATGACTGTTAGGCTCCTTGCAGCAGGTTGTGGTCGACCAAGTTGAATGCTTGGTTGCCTTGTCAACACAACGTGCTATTCTGGCGGTTGGTTGCTGCTTGGCAGCAGCTACAGCTTCAGTTGGGCAGCAAATTGGGCAGCAGCAGTCTCATTGCAGCTGCGCAGCAGTCGAGACCCACCAGCTGTCACTGCAGTACTACTTTTATTTTCAGGTGCAGGACACCTCTGTGACAGGCTGCATACAATTCTGTTTGGCATGTCCAGGCCCTGCACGCTGGTGAACTTGCCAAAGTACAAGTCACTGCCTCTGGCAGGACAACCAGCAATCACAGCTGCCTGGCAAAGCAGTCAGAATACCAATATGACACTGAACACGAACCTTACCTCCTTTATGCGAGTTCGTTGCGCAGGAGGCGGCACCGGGTGCGTGCTCAGTTGCGGATTGCGAATCAGCGATGGCCGATGTACAGCTCACTACAGCACGACTCGGCCGTGGTAACAAGCATATGCGTTCATAAAGTATGGTTTGCATGCATGACGAGGCTCTCACCTGAGGTCAGCTGTTGCCAGGTTTTGAGTAGGGACCTGGCCCATGAAGTCAGTTGCAGCATCGGTCTCCCAGCAAGGCCTGCACATATCAGCACCCACTCAGCTCTGCTCCCTGACGGCTGAAAATGACGCTGGTGGCCTAGCACCACAAGTTGCACATGAGCAGGAAAGCTTGTGTTGGGACACTCCCACTTGGCACTTGGGTCTTGAGTTTGACTTTTGTGCTTGTCATGATGGACAGAATTTGCAGTGCATGGCAACATGAACAAATGCTATTGTTGATGGCACCAAACACCCCAACCCCTACTCCAAAACAAATACACAGCCCACTGGCAGCAAACCAGACGGCTGCATGTGTTGCCCACCCACCTGCAATGGGCTCCTGGAGGAGTGTCATCAGTAGCTGGGCTGAGGCTGCCTACTGCCTGCAAGACTCTGACAGCAACACCCTGTCTGGCGACCCAGAAACACTGCACCAGCACGCATCATCAGTTGCTGTCACCAGTGCTGTCCTGCGCACCAGGCGCCTGCCACACACAGCATTCGAAATGCTGCAGCTGTAGCGGCTGCACGGGACACACAGGCTGCTGCTGCCCTCCCAGACTGAGAGGGGGCAACGCATCAAGCAGCAGCAGCACAGCCCACCAGCCGCTACCCTGGCAAAAGAGCAGACAGCGCAGGGGCAGTCGCGCAATCCAGTCAGCAGAGATCACGTGCTGCGGCTGTAACAGCCCTTCCACATGTTCTGCAAAAACCATGGCCCAGTTGCAGCACACAGCAAGGGCTGACAGTCATGCAAGACTATCAGGCAACGGGAAATGGGAAGGAGAAGGGTGCGGCTGCTGACGCTCCTGACACAAGTTTAGTGACAAGTTCCCTGCATCTCCCTGCTAACAACCCTGTGAAGAATGTGTGCCACCTCCTCCCATCTCAGCAACACTCCCCCCACAATCATCTCACTCCTCATCCATTGTCACAGCACATGGCAGACCAAGATCCCAAACTGCGGATCTGCAGCTGCTACAACCTCTGGCAAGTATGCAGCAGTCATCAACAGTATTCGCCCCTGCTCTTGACCACTGCTACTTGCTGCTGGACGCAACGTAGTTGCGCAGTCAGCATGGCTGCCCTGCTACGTTTGACGCAGTTGCTGTCCTTGTTGGCTGAGCTTTGACCAGCCTCTGAGAGGCCCAAACTGCGGGACTGCAGCTGTGCTAGGCTGCTGTGCATGCTGCATGGGTTGTCATACAGTAGCTCACCTGGGTTGTGCTCAGCCTGCCAGCAGTCTTGCAGCCGCAGCCGCTGCCTGTTGGCCATACTGCTTCTTGGTGCTGCTGGGGCCCTCCTCCTGGTGCAGCTGGTGTGGCCACTGCCTTTCCCAGCGGACTGGTATCGCTGAGCACTGAGTGCTGAGCAATGTGTGCAACATGGCTGGGCACTGCTGACACTGCAGCCTGCAACCTGCAGCAGTGACAGCATGAGGGAAGGGCAACCCATGATGCTGTGCAAGCATACACAACCGCTGCTGAGGCTCGGTGTGCTTGTGGCTGCCACAACCTGCTCCCCACCGTAGGGGTCAGAGAGGCTCAAATAGTCTTGAAGGCCTTCAGCTGTAGGAACACAGCTGGCTCAGGATGAGGTGCAGAGCGAACAGCTAGTCGTCACACCACCACTGTTGCTGTATGAATCCCAGCATAGGGCTGCCCAGGCAGGGGGCCATGCCTAGATGACTACACAAGCCTCACGCTACTGCAGACACTGCATGCAGTATTGTGCGAAAGTCTTTGATCGGGCTCGCGCTGAAGAGTCTTGAACTTTCAACCCCTGTTGCTGATGATACACGTGCCTGAAGGCACAGATCATGAGCAGGAACTGGACCTGACGAATATAAAGGCACTGCAGTCACGTAATGCTCTGACACAAACCCCTACTGGGCATCAGAGTGCTTACCTGGAAGTGTGGGTGAGCGATGCTGACCAAGGCAAACACATGTCCTGCACACGCCTGCTGCTGCACAGAACTGTGACAGCTATGCCGGAGAGGGAACGTCCTGCATGCGGCCGATTGTTGCAATGACATTCAACATTCCAAAGAACATACCACAATGTGGCTGTCTGACCCCGCAGGACAAGCTCTGCACACACCAGTCAGCTTGAACAGTAGTGTTGCACCGTGCTTGTGGCTTCATGGATCAACATGCTGCTTGGTTCTGAAAAGTAATTTGTTGATTTGACGCTGAAACGTCCAACAATGCAATTGTTGGTTGTTTGGTGTTCAGATCAGGGCTCAAGATCAAAGTTCAACTTCGTTTTCCAGGTATGCGCGCCCCAACGTAGTACTCTGAATCCCCTATTAAAAATGTGTTAAGAAGTCCCGTCCCGAAGCTCGGGACGTGTGATAGGCTCGGCACTAGCAACGTCGCTTGGTAGCTGATCTTACAGCTGATCTTACAATTCAGACATCCTCAGGTATGTAGGAAGCTGCTGTCCTGAGCCTTGTTTGAGCTGCTATCAGTTTTGAGGGAGCCATTGCCAACATAGGGTTGCACTGCATGCTGCATATGCACAGACAATGCAAGCAATGAATGGCCTGTACCCGTACTGTGGATGTGCTGTTCACTGTTGAACCAGGACTCCTGGCAGGTGCATCTGTCACTCACGAGCGCAAGCACAGTGGCAAACCTGGCAGCGATGAGTCTCTTTGATAGCACCCTGTGACAGCACCGGCAGAGACATGCACATTTACCTTGAAGTGCTACAGTGATGCACCGCGGCAACCAAGGTCGAAACATGCAACTGCACTGCAACAACTCCCAGCTAACACAGGTCTTCTGACTGACTATGACAGCACATGCCCCATAGCAATGGCAAGCACAGCCAGATGTGGTCCAATGACTATGATCACACACAACATTTCACAGCACACTGTCACAGTGTGGGCATGAGCACACCCTGTCTAACAGCAGCACTTCACAGGTCCAAAGAGACAAATCTGCTGCCAGCTGCGTGCGGCTGGAACACATGCACCACAGGCGACACAGCAGCAGCAGCAGCAGCAGCAGCAGCAGCAGCAGCAGCTTCATCCACCCCAGCTGCTGTGCCTGCTGCCGATACACTAGCTGCCCCTGCCTCTGCCGCAGCTACTGCCTGCTGCTGCTGCTGTGGCGGCCGCTCAGCCGGCAGCAGCTGGCTACTGAACACCTGCCCACTCTCTGTGGCCAACACCAGCTGTGTGGGTGTTGTCAGCAGCACTGTCAGCATGCCCCCTGTGTCAGCAACAAGAGGGTCACTCCCACACCACGACTGCCGGTCCTGGTCTGCTACACTCACCATAACTGTCTGACTCGCAGACAGCCCCAGTGGCCCAACGCCCCCAGCAGTTGCTACTGCAACCCTGCCCTCTGCCACAGCCCCTGTGCCAATCGAAGACCCCTGCGCTGCTGCCCTGCTGCCACTGCCGTTGGCGGCTGGTGCTGCCGCCGCTGCTGCCGGTGCTGCTGGCAGCACTCTGTCTGCTGCTGGCCCGTCCTGGCTGCTGCTGCTGCTGGTTACGCCAGATCTTGCTACCGCAGGGGGCAGCTGCATCGCGTGCACTGCGCAGCTGGGGAAGGCGTTGTTGCTGCCTTGTCGCAGAGTGGCGCAGTACACCACGCCCTGACTGACAGCGATGATCGGGGTGCCCTGCATTGAGAATATGGGTGTGTCTGTCCACAACCTGGAAGCAGCGGCAACAGCAGCAGCAGCAGCAGCAGCAGCAGCAGCAGCAAAAGGACCTTGGGGACTTGCGGGAATTGAACCCACGGCCTCTCCTACCCTAAGGGAGAATCATACTACTAGACCAAAGTCCCTGAAGAACCCCATTAAACACACCACACATGCAACCAGCAGTGTCCACTACGGTTGAGTTTCTCCCCTTGACCGAGTTCCCAAGCCCCTGCGTGGATTGGTCCCGGGGCTTGCATTGGGTCGGCTGGCCCTCTCAGGGCCTCTTTACAACACGCATTGACTGACTGACTGCGTCACTTTGTGTGGACTACCTGAACTACTACCTGGACTGCGCATCAGCTGGCTCTATGCCTTGTGCAAGTTGCAAGCTGACTCGGCTCTTTGTAGTGCAGGTGGTTGAGCTGACCGCAGCAGGTTGGTGGCGCCTTGGTGAAAACAGCGGCACATGGAGTCAGTCCCGGGGCTTGCATTGAGCTGGCTGGGACCCTAGGGGCCCTTTGCAACGAACCATCAATGTACTAATAATACTAACACTATCACCACGACTACTTCAGGAGGCAAAGAAGGCTCATAGGACATGCAGCACTTAGCAAGACACACAATCATAACCCTCCAGCTAGGCTGCCGTCACGGCAATGCCATGACCATCTAACACTTTCGCTCCACCAAGTTGTGTGGTTGGCTGTTCAACTGTTTCGTGTAGCAACGTCATTGGGCTGGCATACATGTGCACATTGTTACCACAAAGTACACTTAGTCATGCCTCGCTGCCTGGGCGCCAGCAATGAGCAGCATCAGCACTGCAGCAACTCCACCCTGTTGTGAGGACTTATGCAATAAGATTGCAATACAATCCACCACACGCTCCATGTGAGAACACGTGCTGGTTGAAAGTGACAAAACCAGTGGGAAGAAGCTTGCATAGTAATGAAATACTGCTAATGCTGCAGTTAGTAGCCGGCTGTCTGAACATCAGCAGTGTGCTGTGATGTGCACTGTGCTGCGCTCACGGGACTCGCACCCCGGCCTGGTCCGTGGCAGGGACCTATCATACCCCTAGACTATGAGCGCAGGAGTTGGTCTCAAGCAGGGAGGCAGTACAACAGTACCGTACAGGGCAAAATCTGCCGTCCCTGCGCCGTGCTGGTCTCTTGTTCCCACGTTCGTGTTTTGAACTTCTCTGTTCCCCCAGCAGCAGCACCGGGAGCAGATAATTGCATGTGGCAGCCAACACAGGTCAGTACAACCTGTCACATTCCCCTGCTTCTGCATACTCTTCAACATAACAGTCTGGTTTGCTAAACTCGGCTGGCACAACCAGCGGCAAAACATATTCCCAATTGCTGCTGTGAAACCTTGGCAACACATCAACTTCACACATGTACAGCTGCTGCGCTCACGGGGACTCGAACCCCGGCCTGGTCCGTGGCAGGGACCTATCATACCCCTAGACTATGAGCGCTTGCTGTTGGTGACAGCGGCCGGATCGGACCGGTCTTGTACTGCATAACGCGAATTTCGCCGACAGTTCGGCGCGCATTCAATGGCCGCGCATTCAGACGCTTTATGCCTTGTACATGTTTGCATGTTGCCCAACCTTGTGTGTTGCAGGTGGTTCGCTGCTCTTGAGAAGGAGGTGGCGCCTTAAGTTGCATTGGAGGGACATGGTTTGGGTCCCTGAGCTTACATGGTGTGGGCTGGGTCTTTCGGGGATCTCAATGTAACGAACAATGAGTGAGTGAGTGAGTGAGAGCGCGCCCTGCATAAGGGTGTGTGGCGGGTTGTGTGTCTAGCTGCGATCAATGCCATGGACTTGGGCCGTAGAGCAGCGTGCCAGCTTAGTGTGCAGCAGAAGCAGCAGCGTGCAGCATCAGCAGCAGCCCTCCAGGTTGCCGCTGCCCCGCGGGGCCAGTTGCTCATCACTGACATGTTTCAGCCTGCACCTCTTACACCTTTTCAGCAACAGCATCAGCAACAGGTGCGGCAGCGTCAGCAGTTGCAATTGCAGCAGCAACAACAGCAGCAGGAAGAGGCTGCTGCTGCTCAGTTGGCTGAGGTTCAGCAGCAAGCAGTGAGTCACTTTTTGGAGCTTTTGGAGGATTTTGTAGCCCTAGAGGCAGCCCCCAAGTCCTGGTTCCCTCAGATCCCACCCAGCCACCCCTTCTTGCGTGTGACTGGGGACTCCATCTTGAGTGTTCACCGTATTGCTATTGTACCAGGAGCTGATTGAGTTTCTGGTTGGCATGTCTCCTGTTCTTTGTGCTCCTGATGCTTTTCACATTAAGCTTGGCCACAGAAGTTAAGGTGGCAGTGTGGATTTGTGCATGCTTTGCTTGCTTGTTGCACAGCATTGCTGCAGTTGGTACATGTCCATTTCCACACTGAAACAGCAGGTGCCTGTCACTCAGTCATGCGTATTCATGTTCATGTGCGTTCCACAAGGCCGCATCTTTCAATGCTCTATGCCTTGCACATGCTTGCATGTCTTGCTAACTTTGTGTGTCTTTGCAGGTACTTGCTGAAATATGCAGGTCGGTGGCGCTTTGTTACTTTTGGGGGGATGATGGATTGGTGTCCCCGGTTGCCAATGGTCGGCAGCTTATGGCCTGAACTGACAGGCCCCATGTAACACAACTACTACTACTACTGCGCGCCAGTCGGGGGCGCGATTTCAGCATAGATGCGTGCGCACGACTTGCGACACAGTTGCCTTGCATTCTGTGCGGGTAAAGGCCTTCCCGCGTGCAGTGCCGCCCGCGTAACCCCTTTTTTCTCTTCTGTTCTCAACCCCCTCCCCTGCCCCACAACTCCCCAGCCCTCGCCCTGCCGCTCATCACCCCCCCCTTGCCCCAGTTGGCTGAGCTTCAGCAGCAAGCAGTGTCTTACTTTTGGGAGCTTTTGGAGGATTTTGTGGCCCTAGAGGCAGCCCCCAAGTCCTGGTTCCCTCAGGTCTCCCCTAGCCACCCATTTCTGTGTGTGTCTGGGGAATCGACCTTGAGTGTTCACCGTGTTGTTGTTGTGCCAGCAGTTGACTGATTCTCTGTTGACATTTGCCCCTGTTTCCTTGTTCATCTGATGCTTACACCGACATGCTTGGCTAATGAAGTTGAGGAGGCAGTGTGAATGTGTACTTGTCTTGCTTGCATTTTGCACAGCTTTGCTGCACTCTTACTTGTACATGCTCACACTGGACAGCAAGAGCCTGTCACTGAGTCATGCTTGCCATGTTCATGTGCGCTTCACAAGGCCGCATCTTTCCATGCTCGATGCCTTGCACATGCTTGCATGTCAGTTAACTCTGTGTGCATCGCAGGTACTTGCTGAAAAAGGCAGGTCATAGGTGGCGCCTTGTTACTTTTGGGGGGATAATGGATTGGTGTCCCCGGTTGCCACTGGTCGGCAGCTTATGGTCTGGATTGACAGGCCCCAATGTAACACAAATCATCATCATCATCCCCACCTTGGAGACACAAGCCGAGTGCACTGCCATGTGCGTGTCTCATACACATTCACCACCACTGTGTAGGGCCGCTCTGACCGGAACGGGCTGTTGCTGCTGACTGCCCGGCCATGGAAGCAGCTGGCCACCAGCAGCAGCCCTTGACACAGCTGCATGTGCGCGGCGGCGTTCACTGGCAGCTCCTTCAGCAGCAGCGCCCCCACAGCACCTGCAACGAGCAGAGCACAGGCACCATATCATGCACGAACCAGGAAAACACAGTATGTCAAAGAGACAGAGAGGGAGAGAGAGGGAGAGGGAGAGGGGGAGCGGGAGGGGAAGGGAGAGGGGGAGGGGGAGGGGGGAAGCGTAAGCATGCAATCACGTGCAATATGCTGTGACTGACGCCCAGCCTCAAAGGGGTGATTGCGTCCCTGCCACACTGGAGGAAGTTGCAGCGTAGCTACTTGCGCATTCCGTTGTGACATCCTCACTTCACTTTCAATGGAACAAAAATCTGGATTGACAGGCCCCAATGTAACACAAATCATCATCATCATCATGGAACGGGTGCAACTGCTGCAGGTGAAGGGCCTGCCTGGCACACAACCCCCTCGAGCGTTTACAGCTCAACCTCGTTATGCCTTCACACGCCTTCCCACGTGTCAACTCAAGTAAGTCACAAGGCAGTGGACCGCCAACCCTAACTGTGTCAACTCAAGTAAGTCACAAGGCAGTGGACTGTCAACCTTGTTTCAAGCTTCCTGTACCCTCAACCCTCACCTGGGCAGCTGCTGTCTCCCACGACACTCACTGCTGCCGCAGCAGCAGCCGCTGCTGCCGCTGCTCCAGGGTCGCGGCTGGCTGCTGCTGCTGATGGTTGTCGGCCGCCAACCCTGCTGCTGCCGCTGCTGCTGGCGGGGTTGATTGCTGGTTTGCTGCTGGTGGGTGCGGGGTGTGTGGAGTAGATCTTGACCACTGAGCAGGGGGCAGGGGCTGCACAGTTTGCCAGGGCCAACAGCTGCTGCTTGTGACACAGTGCTACATGCGGCTCCAACACTGCGGAATGGGAGAGGGGAGGCAGACGGGGGAGGGCAAAGCGCGGATGGCAGCACAGACAAACAGGCTCAGCACAGGCCAGTGGGTGTGTCGACAGAGAGAGTGCAAGCGTGCACATGCATGCTGACTAGCAGTCATCCGACAAGGATAGTCAAACAATGACGCTGGTACGGAAAACCAGGGCGATCCCTGCATCAAAGCTATCGTTAGAGCGAGATAATAAGGAAGGGCGTTCGTAGTGCATTGTGTGTGGGTGGGTGGGGGGGGGCTGAGGGTGAAGCGCGGCAGGCAGCACATACGAACAGCCTTAGCAGGCTTTCTACCACCCAATGCCATTAAGAAGGAGCAGCAGTGGTGCGTGGACAGTCAGGGAGCAGCAGCAGCGTTTGTGCAAGAGAGTGCTGTGGCTTTGATTGAGCTGTCTGCCAGACAGCTCACAGGATCGCCCGCCCCAATCTCACATCACAGACATAGGATGCCACATGGACGGTTTTCTGGGCGGTTTTCAACATGTGGTTGCAAAGCAGCTGTTGCAGTGACCTGGCACAGCTACTGTTGGGGTGCATGAGCTGTGCTCACCCAGCTACGCACTTTGTGCTTGCTTTGGGGCACCGGAGCGACCTGCTGACCACAGGTCCCCCCAATTCCTCCCGCAGTAGTTTTGGTTATGAATCCGCTCAGGAGTAGGTGTGGGGCAGCAACATGTGGTTGCCTGTTATTTTGGGCATAGGTGCACTGCAGCAATGAGTCTGTCAGTCAATACAACCTGCCCTTCTCTGGACTTGATCCTTAAAACACTTTATGTGTGGTTGGGTCGCCTGCATGGCAGTCAGTCCCGTGCTGTTTTTGATGCATTTGCTGTTGAGCGGCCACAACTGGCCCAGACACTGGGGAGCTGCAAGGCTTTCCCAGTTTTTGTCTGGTGGTGCTGTTTGAGGCACCTAGGTAGATTTGTTGCTAAGCAATGCTTTGGCGCAATGACCCTGTTGGAGAACGTGTAACATGATGATGATGATGAATGCCATTCATCATCCTTGGACAGTTGACCAGCCAATGTGTCCAGTCGCGATACACCCCTTGCTCCAACATGCCTCCTTTCCTGCCTTGGACACCACCAGTCAACCCCCCCCCCCCAAAAAACTTGCACCCACTGACATCTCCAAGCACCACCCACCACACTTACCTGGTGAGGGCAGAGGCAGACCATGGGCACGACATACAGGCAAACCTTCTTGTCGACGTCCCACAGCCGCATGTCTTTACTGCAGCTAGAAGCTGCCAGGTGGCCACTGGCTGACAGGCTGGTCACAAACGACTCGTGGCGACCCAACACGCCCCGGCAGGTGCAGTCTGAAGCATCCCACACCTGCAAGGGGTGGCAGAAGGGTGGGTGGGTGGGGGAAAGGCAGCAAGTGAGATCATTGGGAAACAAACATATGATCGAATAGTAGGGGCACACAGAGTGCTCTACACTTCTGTCAAAGCATGCATGTAGGAGTGCTCTGGATGTGGTTGTGACAACAGGGAGGCCAGGGGCCACTGGCTGACAGGCTAGACACAAATATTCATGGCGACCAAGCACTCCCTGCCACCCGCACTCCCCCCCCCCCCCCACACACACACACACCCAACTTCGGAATGTCACATCTTTGGATGGTTGATGCATTGGCTGGATGCACTCCCTGTGCCCCCCCCCCCCCCCCCCCCCGCCAAATTCCCCGCACTGCCCCCCCCCCCCCCCACACACACACAAATCCCCCTCACCTGCAGGGCTCCATCTGCAGCTGCCAGCACCACCAGCTCGCTCCCTGTTGACGCCAGCAGCGGGCGGTGTGCTGTCCCTGCAACACCATCCACCTCTGCCACCTGAAACACCAAAACAACAGCAGGAGCTCTCTCACTCATTGTTCGTTACATTGAGATCCCCGAAAGACCCAGCCCACACCATGTAAGACACCCAAACCATGTCCCTCCAATGCAACTTAAGGCGCCACCTCCTTCGCCAGGAGCAGCAGAAGCGGCGAAATGTTCCCAGTGAGTCCAGGGCGAGCCTGACCCTGCTGCTGGACAGTCACCAGCGCTCATAGTCTAGGGGTATGATAGGTCCCTGCCACGGACCAGGCCGGGGTTCGAGTCCCGTGAGCGTAGCACACACAAGTGACCTGTCCTGATACTGCTGATTCGGGGAGGGTGGGCTGCAGCATAGTGTCGTTGTGCAGACAGTAGAATCTTCTGTGCCTAAACAAGCCATGACTTCTGGTTTTACTGCTCTGAGCAGCCCAACTGCCGACATCAAGAACTATCAGTGTACCTTGAACCCTGAACCCTACACCCAGGGGTATGAAAGAAGGAAGAAATGAGCGTTCAAGCTACAGTAGACTGCGCAAGCAGCGTAGCTGCAAATCAACCACTGAAGAGACACACGCAGCACAGGAAAGGACCGTCCGTCCACAAACCCAGGAGTTCACCCATAAAGGGGGGCGAGCACGCCGGTAAAAGGCAGGCTGCACCACCGTTGGGCCCAGCCGACCCAAGGTAACCCCCCCCCCCCGACCCAACCCATGTCTGCCCTTGAAACTCAAGGCTCCACCAAATCCCCTCAGGACAGCCAGTCAGTCAGTCAGTGTTCGTTACAAAGAGGCCTCAAGGACCCAGCCAACCCGATGCAAGCCCCGGGACCCAATCCATGTCCCGCCCTTGTAACTCAAGGCGCCACCAATTCTACTCAAGACAGCCCAACCACCTGTGGCACACAAGCTGTGTTAGCATGAAACACGCACAAGGCATAAAGCAAACGAATGCGCGGCCAAGAACGCACATGCACATGCTGACACAGACAGTCAGTCAGTCAGTGTTCGTTACAAAGAGGCCTCAAGGACCCAGCCAACCCGATGCAAGCCCCGGGACCCAATCCATGCAGACAATCAGGCAGTCAGTCAGTCAGTGTTCGTCAGGCACTCACTCACTCACTCACTCATTGTTCGTTACATTGAGATCCCCAAAAGACCCAGCCCACACCATGTAAGCTCAGGGACCCAAACCATGTCCCTCCAATGCAACTTAAGGCGCCACCTCCTTCAGGCAGTGAAAGACAGAAAGGTTTGCACTTTCCCCTACCCTGCCGGTCCACCAAAACCCCGCCCACCATCAGCGCTCATAGTCTAGGGGTATGATAGGTCCCTGCCACGGACCAGGCCGGGGTTCGAGTCCCCGTGAGCGCAGCACAAGCAATATACAGTGGTCACACACAAACCAGGAACCCACCGCAAAGAGTGCAGAACTGCTAGCACTTCAGTATCATAATGGAAGGCACAGCACAGCCAGCACTAAGGTATTTTGCTAGCTTGATGCACTGTTGCTATCTCTGCTGCTTATGCTGCCGCCGCCGCTGCTGTGCTGCTGCAACTGTCGTCGCCGATATGCTGCCGCTGCTGCTACAGCCGATGCCACTGCTGCCACCGCTCATCCCGCCGCTGCTGCCACCCCTGCTGCTGCTACTGTTCCTACTACCTCAAGCACTTGCAATTTCCGTTGCCTAAACCATAAACCCTGATTGCGCTCGGAGCTGTTGCGGGCAACGTAGTCAGCTTATGCTGCCTGGTCTGGACATGGCAGTGATCATATCCATGCGCAGGAAGGGGAACTTGCAGGCCATGGTATGGAATGAGCTTGCCAGCAAAGCAGGGGGGGGGGGGGCAGGGACAAGAAGCTACATGTAGTCAAAGCTGCGGAAGGGACGCAATCAGCGCCAGGGGTGGTCACGGACTGGACATTCAAAAGGGTCCGCGAGGGGCCCCCGATACGATGCTCCACTTGGGTCCAATGTCCCTTTCATGTCAGTCAGTGTTGTCACAAAGAGGCCCCGAGAGGCCCAACCAACCCAATGCAAGCATTAAAAACTGCGCCACTCACTCACTCACTCACTCATTGTTCGTTACATTGAGATCCCCGAAAGACCCAGCCCACACCACGCAAGCTCAGGGACCCAAACCATGTCCCTCCAATGCAACTTAAGGTGCCACCTCCTTCTCAAGAGCAGCGAACCACCTGCAACACACAAGGTTAGACAACAGGCAAACATGTACAAGGCACCGTGCGCCTTTCATTCATTCATTTTTTTTCATTCATTGTTCGTTACATTGAGATCCCTGAAAGACCCAGCCCACACCATGTAAGCTCAGGGACCCAAACCATGTCCCTCCAATGCAACTTAAGGCGCCACCTCCTTCTCAAGAGCAGCGAACCACCTGCAACACACAAGGTTAGGCAACATGCAAACATGTACAAGGCATAAAGCGTCTGAATGCGCGGCCATTGAAGCACATGGGGCCTGCTGAGCAACCAAGCATGCAGTGACACGCTGTCCCAACAAGCATACAACCATGGCAAGCAAGGCACCTGCTCCCGGTGCTGCTGCTGGGGGAACAGAAAAGTGCAAAACACGAGCCTGGGAACAAGAGACCAGCACGTGGCACAGACGGGACCCCGCACCAGCCGGACCACTGCAACTGTGCACTGCTGCTCCACACTGCTGCTGTTGATGCTGCCAAGCCTTCCTCCAGCTCCGCGCCGTGGACTGCATGATGAAGTTGGGAAGTGCACACTGTGAATGTTGCGCAGCGCTGAGCTGGCATGTCCTGGGTGCTGAAGATATCCTTCAGGGACTTTGGTCTAGTGGTATGATTCTCCCTTAGGGTGGGAGAGGCCGTGGGTTCAATTCCCACAAGTCCCCAGTGCTGCTGCTGCTGTGAAATTGATGGCAAGGACAGCCGAATTGTGATGCTGGGCACACCGAAAGACTGGTATGCCTTTGTTGCCAGTTGCATCTGTTCATCCGCTTTCTAGCACCCCTTTTTTTGAAGCGGGGAAGGAATTCGGCAGCTGGACGGGACCAGCATTGGACGGGAGGCAAGAAGGCAAGATCACCTACACCACCTGTGCCTACTATCCCAGCAATTACCCCTCAACCATGGGCAGCACGGTGACTGCAGATCTGGCAAAGTCAGGCACTGCACACCCAAACCTCTGTGAGCTTTTCAGGGGGGTGAGGGTTTGGCGTGATACGGCATCACCACTGAATGTAGTGTGAGTGTGCTGATCGGCGCTGGCCGTACCGATTGCACCCGGCTGCCAACGCCAGCTTGGCACATGGCCACATTCCAGTGCTGAGTGATTGACGGGGCTGCCTGATGGCAGCTGACCCAAGCTCAGCTTACATCCACACCCATACACGCGTGTGTGTTAGCACAGGGAGTACTTGTGTAGCTAGCATACTAATAGTATGCTACTATGAACATGCAAGTCACATGTGTGTGTGTGTGGGGGGGGGGGGTGAGGGATGTTGCAACAGAAGCAGCTTCGAAAATGACCACGGCTCCACTCAGAAACGCGCGGGTCAGTCAGTCAGTCAGTCAGTGTTCGTTACAAAGAGGAAGAAGAAGAAGAAGAAGAAGGGGTTACAGGGCGACACACGCAGCTACGCTGCAACGACACCCAGCATCGGAAGGGAAGTGAATGAATGAAGGTGTTACACGGGTTTCTCAAGCAACTACGTTGCAACTGAACCCAGCCACGGATGGACACAACCAGCACGGAAGGGGGCCGTTCGGACAAACCCCACCATCAAAAGCTTGTCACGCACACTCAGTGTGCTTCCAGATTGCGAACACAGAGATATAATACACTGGAAGGACTGAATGGCGCCAACGGCACTGCTTCTCGCACCTGCAGGGTTGCGACAAGAAAGGGCGGACGGAACAGAAAACAGCGAACACACAGCTGCGAGCCACAAAACACTCCCACATGTTGCAGTGGGCGCACGTGGGGGCATGAAGGTGTTACACGGGTTTCTCAAGCAACTACGTTGCAACTGAACCCAGCCACGGATGGACACAACCAGCACGGAAGGGGGCCGTTCGGACAAACCCCACCATCAAAAGCTTGTCACGCACACTCAGTGTGCTTCCAGATTGCGAACACAGAGATATAATACACTGGAAGGACTGAATGGCGCCAACGGCACTGCTTCTCGCACCTGCAGGGTTGCGACAAGAAAGGGCGGACGGAACAGAAAACAGCGAACACACAGCTGCGAGCCACAAAACACTCCCACATGTTGCAGTGGGCGCACGTGGGGGCAACTTCACCGACACCACCAGTCGCTGCACTGTTCACAAGCCAGCAGGATAGAAGTCACACAGCAGCCAGCAACTCACATGTCACCACATGCAGAAGCTCAATGCCTAACTACCCGCAAACCGTTGCCTCCTGACAGCACCACATGCCATGCAATGAAAGGCTGCTGTGTGAGCGCAAGCCCCTGCGCCCGCTTAGGGATGATTGCAGAAACCGCAAAGTCAGCCAAGACGCGCCAAAACTCCCCAACAGCAGCACGCCCTGCAATGCGCTCTACCGTCAGCAGAGGCAACGCAGGACCTTCTGCTGCCACAGCCCACGCCACTCTGCGGCCGAAGTCAACAGCACCGATGCCAGCCAGACACACCATGTCCCACACAATATGATGCAACCGGGGATGAGGTTTCACCCCCATCCACAAAGCTGCACACTGCAGGCCGCGGTCAGCAGCCAACCAAGGGGGGGCGTCGCCCACCCGGTGAGCTCGCAACTGCCCCTCAATCTCCGCCCGCACCGCCCCTGCAACAGGACACTCCCAACAATGGTGCTGTACACCGGGCTCAGCAGCCCCACATGCTACACAAGAGGTGCCTGTGTGCATGCGCTGGGCCGTAGGGAACGCGTCGAGGGTGAGCCGCCATGCAGCCTCCTTGTGCTCATTAGGCACACGCAGCTTCCACCACCGCCGAAGCACCCGAGTGACCTCGGGCAATTGGCCCACAATTGGCTGCAGCATATCAACAGACAACACCCTCTGACGGAAGGCAGCATGCCTGTCAGCAATGGCTGACAGCGCATCCAAGGATTGACACTGGGTAGCTAGCGACACAGTGAGGGCCTCAAGCTTCACCACATCCCCATTGCGAGTATGCCAGCCCAGATCAGCACACACCCTGTCCCTAGCTGCGGTAAGCTGAGCCTCCGAAACGGCCGGCAGCCGCCCGGATGGCCTACCCCGCAGCACTGCACGTGCTGCATCCTGCCACGCACTAGGGATGGCCGCGACCAACACAGCCAACTCCTCCCTAGCCACCACCATGTTAGCATACCTAGGGCGATGCTGCAACACAGGGTCCCACACATGCATCCTGTATGCCTCCTCCCTTGCCCCCAGGTCAGGAATGGAACAGATAGCCTCAACCAGCTGCAACCAATGCAGCGCCTGCCCTGCACATTGCAGCTGGGTGAGGCCCAACAAGTCAGGCACCACAAACTCCAACCCCACCATCACTTGCCGCTGCTGTCCATACCAGTCCCACTGCTCCCTCTGCGCCACCACCGGATTGGACCACAATGGGACATAGTAACACCACGGGCCGGGCTGGACCGGGTTAGCGCCCACATGGCGAATATACGGCAGAGCCCTGATGCCAAGGGCAAAAGCACGCAAGGGGTCTGGCAACAGCTGGCCCCCAGCGTCCCTGAACAACCGACCCTTGTCACACAAGGCCAAGCCCCAATAACCCCCACCAGGCACCACCGGCACATGGTGCTGCAACAGCTCCCTGCTGACTGCAACCCAAGGCTTGCGAGCATCCCCCACCAACACTTGCACTGCCTCACAAGCCAGGCGAGAGTGAAGGTGGGCCCGCACTGGCAGCAGACCCAAACCTCCCTCCCTAGGGTGGGCCTCCATACACGCCCTGGGCACCCCTGGTGCCCGTCGCTGATCATCATCAGGGCCCAGGCCAGCATCAACAAGGGCAGAGGCCCATTTGATTAGTTGCCTGGCATGCTCAGCTGGCAGGGCCCCAGCAAAGTGTGCATGATACAACAGTGTGGAGATAGCGTACCCATTGAACGCAAAAGCCCGGCCAAACATGGACAGGTCAGGGATGCGGCTGATCTTCTGCACCCGTTCCCGCACAATGCTCAGCCGATGCTCCCAATCCACTCCAACCACCCCCACACTGCCAAAGACAACCCCCAGGCTTTTGCAGGTGTCACGCACCGCCATGCCTGCCACAGGGGCAGGATCCACCACCGCTTGGCCCAAAGGCAACAGTTGACACTTGGGTGGCTGCACCCGCTGGCCTGTGGCATCCCCATACACCGACAAATGCTCCAACAAGCCAGAAACATCAGCCTCCCCAGGCAGGAGGGGCTCCACATCATCCGCATACTGTGTGGCGACAAGCCTGCCGGCTGCGACATCAATACCAATGCCACACTGCTTGAGATGGCAGAGCAACGCCTGCCCTGCAAACAGGTACATCAGGGGTGCCAGAGGGCAGCCCTGCCTAACCCCAGCACCACACCGAAAGAAAGAGCTCTGAAAGCCATTGACAACTGCACATGTCAGAGTGTCTGTCAACAGCAGCTTCATCCACTGCAGAAACCCGGTACCCACCCCAAGGGCCTCCCCAGCTGCAAACAGAAACTCCCTTGACACAGTGTCATAAGCCTTCCTGAAGTCCAGGAAAGCAGCTATGGCTGTTTGGTGGCGGGCACGCAGCACCTGGGGCAGCAGCTGCAGCAGCCGCACACTATCCCCTATGTGCCGATGCTGCAAAAAAGCACACTGCGCTGGATCGATCATGACCCCCGCCACTTGCAACAACCTGTTGGCCAGTAACTTGGCCATAAGACGGTAATCATAGTTAAGTAATTGAATGGGGCGATAAGCATCCACATTGGTGTGCACCCCACCAGGTTTCAGCACTGGCACGACCGCCCCATCAAGAAACCCCGGTGGGCACTGCTGTGTTGCCCCAACGGCCGAGTACAGTTTGGCCAGGATGGGGGCAAGCTGCTGTCGGTACCGCCTGAACAGTTCCCCAGGAATACCGTCCACCCCCGGAGCCTTGCAGGCGCTGTACGCAGGATGGCCCGCTCTACCTCCTCAACTGACACCGATGCACTCCCCAGCTCAGCAGCTTGCTCGGCCGTCAGCCGCTGGCTGTGCTGTGCCATGGCCTGCAGCACCGCCTGCTGTGCTGCAGGCTGCACCTGCGGAGTTGTGCTGACCTCTGCATACCGGCGTCCCACAATGCTGGCCAACCCCACCCCACCCACCACCAAATGACCCGACCCAGGTGCGTGCAGCCCAGCAATGAACGATGCTCCTTGGCTGGGCCGCAACATCTTGGTCATGACAGGATTAGGCCGCTCCCCCAGATGCACCCACTGCTGCCGCCTACGCTGCCGCAATACTTCCTCCTCCTGGGTGAGCAGGCTTGCAAGGCCAGAGGAGGCATCCTGCAGTTCGGTCACGGCTGCCTGCACCTGTGCCCCATCCTGGCACTGTGCCAACCGCTGCCGTGCTGCCTGCACTGCACCCCATGCTTCCTTTCTGCGGGCTGCCGACCCCTGATTGGCCCGCCGGGCTTTGGCTTCCCGGTTGAGGGCCTGAACCTGAAGCCGCAACCGCTGCTTGAATGATGACCACCCCACTACCATAGCTAGCGGGTCAGAGGGCATGGCTGCATCCTCTACCGCCAGCCAGTCTGCCAGCTGCTGCTCGCACTCTGAGTCCCCTTGCAGGGACAAGTGCAGCTTCGGGAGGCCTGGGCCCAACACCCCTGGCCTTGACGGCAGCAGCTGCACCACCACAGGAGTGTGGTCGCTGATTGATGGTTGCTGATCTGCATGCCGGACAGCTGCCACCTGTGGCAGCAGCCCTGTGCTGACATACACCCTGTCCAACCGCGAGATACCCCGAGGGTGAAAGTAGGTGTATGCTCGCTTGTGGGGGTGCTTGGCCCGCCAGACGTCCCGCAGGTTTGGCACACACCGCCGCCACGCAGCTGTAGGGGCTGTGTCGCGCGTGGCAGCTGCCCCTGGCCCCCGCTGCTGCAACGGTTGCGGCTGGCTCCCGTCCCCTTCCTCCCCAGACCCTGCCCCCTGCTGCTGCTGCTGCTGTTGCTGCTGCTGCTGCTGGCACGGCACGCAACCGCGATCAACGCTAGGGCAGGGCACAAAGTTCCAGTCCCCCAAAGCGATCATGCGACCCCCTGGAGCAGCGGCGCACCACTCCTGCAGGGTGCCTTCTATGATGTCTACGTTGCGCTGGTATTTTTTTTTTTTAAAGGAGGGAAGGGGAGATGGAACTGCCGCTGCATATGCTGCCACTGTGCTGTCATTCCCTCATTACTGGATACTTTCACCACATAGTGGTACTCTCCAGACCTAGTTAACTGCCGAAGCCGAAGCTTGGTATCACCACGCGTGAAGGGTAAACCACCGAAACCCCTTCACCACTGCAAGCCGCTACAAGGGTGGGCGGACATCACAGCCTGGCCAGTGTCTTTGCCAGCATTCGATCCCCAGACCTTGCGATCTGAAGACCACCGACATATTGTAATGGGCTATCGGCGGCGGCCGGTATTCTGCAGCATGAAAGTATACCCCAACCAGGTCCAAGTCCTGTCCCCCCCACCGCAGCGGCACGCGGAGCAGCCTGCCATTGGTGGCCGGGAAGACGGACCTGGTGTCGCCCCACTGGCACGAACCTGCAGCTTGCCGGACCGCAGCAGGCTGTCCTTGATAAGTACTGTCACCCCTGCCCGCAACTGTGCTGTCTGCTGGTAGGCCAGACACCAGTAGCTGCGCCAGCCCCTGGCCAGCAGGCGTGACTCTAGGTGAGTGCGCTGCAAGAAGCTGACGTGTGTATCGGCTGCCACTACTACATCCAAGCCGAGGGCCTTGTAGAGAGCCAACAAGCCCTCTAACTTGGCTGCCAGCCCATTGACATTGTGGCAGCCCATGCGCAGGGTTGGAGCCCTACGCATTTACTGCTGAGGGGGGGCCCAGGGGGTGGCCGGCCACAGCTGTGGCGAGCCCCCTTCTGGGGCGGGCGTGCCAGCGTACTGCAAGGCGCTGAAGCCCGCTGGGATGATGGAGGGAAGTGCGGCCTGGCTGTCCTGCTGCTGCTGCTGCTGACGGCGCTGCAAACCTCTGGGCAAGCGGCGCTGCTCTTGCTGCTGCTGTTGCTTGGATAGCACCAGCCTGAACTGCTCAATGCGCTGCCGCTTCAGTTCAGACCCTGCCGCCCGAGCTGTGGCTGTCACGCGCTGCTGTGCACCTGGGGTGCCTGCTGCTGGGCCGGCCTGCGATGCAGAGGCGGCGGCCTGGCGGCGAGCCAGCTTGCGCCGGCTCTCAGACACAGGGCGCTTCTTGGTACCGCAGGTGCTGCTGTTGGCGTTGCTGCTGGTGCTGCTGCTGGTGCTGCTTGAGGCAGCTGCGGCAGCTGGCGCGCCCTCGCGCACGGCTGCAGGCGGGGCCTGCTGCTGTTGCCCGATCGGGCCAGAGGGTGGCTGCTGCTGCTGCTGCTGCTGCTGCTGCTGCTGCAGGTCTGGTGTGGGCCGCTTCTGTGAGGCAGGTGCAGTGCCAGCTGACTGCGAGGGTGACTGTGCAGCGTCAGCGGCTGGGGCCTCCTGCTGCTGCCTCTGCTGATGGCGCTCCCGCTGCTGCTGCCGCTGCTGCTGGCGCTGAGCCGCCAGCTCGGCCGCCTGCTGTTGCCTGTCATGCTCCTGCTGCTGACGCTGGCGGCGCTGCCGCTCCTGCTGCTCTGCAAGCTGCTGTTGGGTGCGGGACGCAATCCACTCGCGCTGCATAGCATTGCTGGCTCCCTTGCGCAGGGCGGCAGCACTGAGGTCTGCTGCATCTGTACACTCCCGCAGCTGCACGAAGAAACTGCTGGTGCCGTCTGGTGTGGGCATCTCCACTGCTGAGGGTGCGCTGGCTGTGACTGCCAGCACCAGCTTCACCTCATCCCACAGCTGCCGCTGCTGCTGATCCAAAGCCCAGTCCGCTGCCAGCACAGTGACGCCGGCTGCGTCCATGGCCGTGGCCCACTGCTGCGGCCCAATGCCCCGCACCCCGCACAAGCTGAAGACCCAGACTGGCAGCCCGTCATACCGCAGAGTGTACTGCTCCCCACCGCCCGGCAGCTGCAGCTTGCCGGTCTGAGGGTCCAGTAGGCCCTGCAGGGCTGCCTTGCTGTGCAGAATGAACTGATAGGACGCGTGCATGGCTGCAACCTTGCGCCCTGCATGCACAGCATCCTTCCTGAAAAACCTGGGGTGGCTCCAACCCAGCTCCCACCCGTCCCTACTCACCAGCTGCTCAATGACGGCAGCAAAGCTGCTGGCCATCTCCCCCGCTGCAGCAAACCGCTCAAGGACTGGCCGCAGCGCTGCCGGTGCCATGCCCGCAGCAGCTGCCTCGGCGACTGCTGGGTCCTCCATGCCTGCAGGCTGCGCCGCAGACCAGGTGTCCCGCAGGCGCTGTACCTCGTGGCCGGATGGGCAGTCCTGCAGTTGCTGTGTTGCTGCTGCCCGTGCTGCTGCATCTGCTGGGTCAATCAGCTTCTGCACCTCCAGGGCCACTTTCCTGGAGGCCAGAGCCTCGGGAGGCAGCAGCAGCTTCAGAACTCCTGGGAAGGAGTGCATCTGTCGCTGCTGCCTGTTGTGTGCTGTATAGGCAGCCTTGCTGGCAGTTGCTGCTACCCTCCTGTTGGGCTGATTGGGGTGGCTGCTGCTGTCCTGCCAGGTGTGGCGGTGGGCTGGCGCCCAGCCGGGGCAGCACTGCGCTGCTGCTGCTGCTGCTGCTGCTTCTGCTGGGCCACCCGCCCTGCTGCTGCTGACGTGCCTGCCTGTGAGTCGGTAGGCATGTTTACGGAGCTGATATGCTGCGCTGCTGCACGTAATGGATACTAGACGTACCAAAAGCACTGTTTGTGCACTAGGCTGCCGCTCGGACTGGCTGCATGGGACTTGCAAACTTGCGAGTGATGCGATCCCGACAGGCCAGCCAGTCTACTGCGGACGTGCCCGCTGCCCACGAAGAGTGACATAATGCATCAATACGAGTACAATGCGCAATTCATGCAGGCCGAGTTGACGATCTCTCGACACGGTCCACTGGACATGATGGAGGAACGATGGAGGCAACAGAAACGTAGTAGTAGTAGTAGTTGGCAACAGAAACTCAGCAACCGACCTCGTGGGGGCAACTTCACCGACACCACCAGTCGCTGCACTGGGAAGGGAAGTTACAAAGAGGAAGAAGAAGAATGAAGGTGTTACAAAGAGAATGAATGAAGGTGTTACACGGGTTTCTCAAGCAACTACGTTGCAACTGAACCCAGCCACGGATGGACACAACCAGCACGGAAGGGGGCCGTTCGGACAAACCCCACCATGAATGAATGAAGGTGTTACACGGGTTTCTCAAGCAACTACGTTGCAACTGAACCCAGCCACGGATGGGTTCGCAAACCCCACCATCAAAAGCTTGTCACGCACACTCAGTGTGCTTCCAGATTGCGAACACAGAGATATAATACACTGAAGAAGAAGAAGAAGGGGTTACAGGGCGACACACGCAGCTACGCTGCAACGACACCCACATATAATACACTGTTACAAAGAGGCCTCAAGGACCCGCGGGAACCGACAGAAAACTTGGCATCTGGCAGCACTGATGCAGCTTGCCAAGCCTATTGTCCATCATCAGCGCTCATAGTCTAGGGGTATGATAGGTCCCTGCCACGGACCAGGCCGGGGTTCGAGTCCCCGTGAGCGCAGCATTGGCAACTGCTGCTGCTGAGAATTGCATGGAGCCATTGCTATAGCTGGAAAATGCACACATATGCTGCAGTAGCGGTGTACGGAACTGCCATGTTGTTTATGACTTCAAAGATGCAGCAGATAGGTTTTGCCTCGCTCACATTGCTGTCGTACTGAACTGTTATGGGCACATTGCTGCTGCGCCAGGTGGTACCTCGCAGTCAAAACCCCTTATCCCCCCCCTGCCAAACCCTAGACCCTAAACCCCCCTCGACACCACCACCCACCACGTGTACACTATCGCAACACCCGCACCCACCTCTGAGCGGATTGAGCCATCTGCTGAAAGCACAGACAAGATCTGCTGCCGCGCATTGTAGCTGACCAAATGCCCTGTGGCTGCGTTGTAGCACAGCGCTGAACCCTTCAGTGCTGTGGGCTGGATCTCCGGGGGTCCAGCAGCCCCCTCAGGCGCTGGAACTGCTGCCGGTAGCTGCAGTGGGGGGGGGGGGGGGGGGGCGAGAAGGGGGCAAGGAAAGGGGAAGGAAAGGGGAGGCACGTCATTCATAGAAAGGGAGAACAGCCTGGCTCATGCATCTCAGACATGCCTGGGGCAGGTGTGAGGGAGACATGGACCTCTAGGACCCTCAAACACCAAAACTAGTACAAGCAGCTGCCAGCAAGCTGGGTGTGATGATGGGAAACGGGGCGACGGTGGCCAGCAATAAAGAGGGCACCAGTAATTCACTTTCAGGAGGTCAGACACATGCATCGTGTGCAAGCAAACCGCACTCACTCTTAGTCCCGCCCCCCCTGTCCCCGAGGCGCCACACCATCAGGTATATGCCTGATATATCAGGCATGTTGTGGCACTAACACACTGTGCATGTTGCCCACCTGCTGACCCGCTCATGCGGCAGGGGCTCAGGCAAGCGCTGAAGGTAAGTCCTGCGCCATATGTCATCTGCTTCCAGCACCGACTGCCACAAGCGACACACCAAGCTGCACTGCAGCAGCGACTGCTCGCTGTCAAGCCAGGAGAAGGTTGCTGCAAGGCAAGAGGTGTTCTGCAGGGCTGCTGGCGTCTCCTGCTGCTCTTGCTGATCTTGCAGGGCTGGTTGTTCCTGCTGTTTCCCGCTTGCTGCATCAGCAGCTGCTAGGTCGAGCTGCTGCAGTGTTGCTTCGACCTCTGCTGGCATTCTGAGCGCGTTGCTCAACCTGTCGTGCGTGCGGGAGTAGTGCTGCAGCAAGTGCATCCGTTTCAGCGGCGCAGACAGCTGTCAGTGCTTGCATGCATACACACAACAGTACAGCAGCAGGAAGTGCATTGTTGAACAGGCTGGGACCCTGCCGTTACGCCCATACGCACGTTTGTGACTTTGTGCACTTACCGATTTCTGGGAAGCAAAACGGCCTTGCCTCGACGGGTGTGCAGAAAGTACCGAAACACCACGGACTTGCCAGAGTGAACAAGAGGCCGACTACAGACGAATTACAGTAACACTCGTGATGCGCATCTTCTGCTTGTAATGCCGGGGCCTTCACTCAGAGGGTGTGTCAGGTTTGGCAGTTACCTCGGGTTCTATACCAGGCCTAGGGCTGCTTGTGATGGCAATGGGTGATATTGGTTTAATTTTTACTGTAGGTCGGGAGGTGAAACGTTGAGAAGAGGGAGGGATGCCAGAGTAACTGCAACTGCAACTGCTGCACCCAGATCAAACTGTCCTGCAGAAATTCGGCGCTGTTCCCTACTCCCATCCACCAATGGCTACTTCAATCACATTACACTAGTTGAGGGGGACCTGCAGATCAAGGGGACCTCTTGAGCTCAGGTAAGGAGCACTATGGATCATGTTGCCCACCTGTCCCTGCAATCTCCAACAGCAAAACCTCTTGACATGTGCTAAGGTGACTACCTATCATACGGCTTGCCAAGAATGACAAAGCAGTGGGATTTAGTGGGACAGCAGGTCCACAACATGACTTTTGCACAGCGAGTTGCCTCATGCAGCATGTCGCCCTGCCCTTTGCCGCTGGTGCTGCAGGGAGTGCTGCTTTGTACCAGCAGCTCAGCAGCTACAACATTACGCTACAGGGGCAGCAGTAGCCTCAGCAATTCCAGTCTAACGCTACTGGAGCAGCAGCAGCTGCAGGTTTTACACCAGGCAGCAGGCAGCACGCCCTCACCACAGTCCGCACCAGCAGGAAGTGCAGTGTGCGGCAGGCGGCAGGGGGTGCAGCAGACTCGCAGCAGTCGGTCAGTCAGTGTTCCAGCCAAACAGGTGCTGCAGTTAGGCAATCAGACAGGTGCTGCAATTAGTCAGGAAGGCAAACGGAAAAAACAGGCAGGCAGTATCAGCCACACAGGTAGCCTAGCTTCACTTCCACACTACCCCCCCCCCCCCGCAGTCCACTGCAGTATTGGGTGTCGGTGGCATGCGGCCAGTCGAGCTCAGCCTATGGCTGCTGCTGCTGCTGTGCCTAGCAGCAGGCAGCAGTGGCCTTACCAGCACAGGCAGGGCAGAGCTCAAGCGGCAGACAGCCAAGCGCTGGCGGCATGTGGCGGAGATATCCCGCTACGGGCGCGTTCGGGGGCGCGGCACTTTTTGGAAGAGCGAGGGGCGGTGAGTGTGGGTTGCGATAGCGAGCAGTAGGGGGTGCAGTGGGTTGTTGAGACAGGGGAAGCAGTTGGTTACATTTGCTTGGGATTGAGCTTTTGAGATTTTGTGTGGGGATTTGTGTGGGGGCAGGGTCTGAGCTCAAACGGCAGACAGCCAAGCGTTGGCGGCTTGTGGCAGAAATACCCCGGCTACGAGCGCGTTCCGGGGTGCGGCGCTTTTTGGAAGAGCGGGGGGCGGTGAGTGTGGGAGGTTGCGACAGCAGGTAGTAGGTGGGTGCAGCGGGTTTGTTGAGAGAGGGGAAGCAGTTGGTTAAATTGGCTCAGGACAGTGTTTCTGGATTTTTAAAGGGGGAGGGGGGTTGAGGGGCAGGTGAGCTTGCACGCAGACAGCCAAGTGGGACATGTGGCAAAGATATCACGGCTGGCGGGAGCGCTGTGGGGGTGCGGCACTTTGTAGTGTGTGTTCAACACATAAGTTGCATCAAGCATGTACATTCAAGTATCATCACGACATTGATGATGGTGACAGGGCCACTCTGAAAAGTGCGCTCCGACACCTACACAAGGGTCAAGAAGCTTATCACAAGGGAATTGTGTGTGTGTGGGGGGGGGGGGGGGCAGTGCATGTTGCAGTAGCAAGGTAAGCAAGACATGGGTGCTCAGTCTCCATGCGCTCCGCCTGTGAACACACCCTTGTTTCCACACACCCACACTCCCTCTCCCAATGTGATCCAATACAAGCTTGTACGTCCCCCCCCCCCCCATCCGTTTGCCACCTTGCAGGACCTGGTTGCTCCCATAGAAGTTGATGTTATGTTGGTGGGGTCCTCTTGCACCAATTGGACCCCCACCACCACCACACACACCCACACATACACATACACATATGCTGACACACTGTATGCTACCACAACATTCTGCATACGCTCTTCCTGGTTTGCAGGACCTGGTCGTGCCCATTGAGGTGGACGTAGTGCTGGTGGGGTTCTCAGGTGATGGTGGCTACGGCTACTCACTGGACTCATCAAAGCTGCTCAGCATGCTCAGCAGCCACCTACAGGTGAGGGGGGGGCTGCATAGAGTGCTGCTGATCAGGGGAGTGAGCGGTCACTCATTAGGGGAGGGGCCCTGCATGCGTGGTAGCTGCTATGATGTAGCTACCTACGGCAGCCTCAAACAAGCTATGTGACTCGACTCAAATTGGGAAACACTGATTCCATACGAGCACAGTTTTTCCTCAGCCCATGTATGTTATCCTGCCCTGTCTGTCGTGCTGTCTCTGTGTCTATACTACCTGTCCCCTGTTTGTCTGCCCCACCTGTCTGCCTACCTGTCTGTCCTGCCCAGTGGTACTGCCCCTACAGCTGGGAGACTGAGGAGGAGTTGGGTGTGTGTGTGCACGTCAACTTCCAGGTCCTGGCACAGGCAGACAACGCATTTGTAAGTTGGGGAAGGAGACAGGGACTAGGGGTAGGAGTCAGTGGCAGTACAAACCAATTGTTGTGTACGTAGCAGGAGGGCACAAGTTGGTTCATGGGGTATTTGGTCTGAGTGGACAAGTGGTATGTTGAACCTGCGTGCATGCACGTGGACGTAGCAGGAGGTTACAGTTTTTGAGGAAATCGTGGAGATTGGGGTACGCACAAGCTCAAGCAAACCCAGAAGGCGTTGGCTGCCTGGTAGCTCGTCCAGTCTTGGTTTCTGCACGTACTGCACCGCACTGCTTTGTAAGGTACTTTGTTGTTTTGCCTGTAGGTTGGTGTGCTGCTGCACAAGGTTGAGAGCCACCTGAGGACACACATGGTGCACTCACACACAGCATACGACCAGACAACAGGTACAGGGGGGGGGGGTGACTGTGAATCTATGTGTGGGGTGAGAGGTGGATAGGGGGTAAACCCCAGTTACAGAGCTTCTGAACATACATGTGTGTGCCTGTGTGGGGGCAGGATGGGTAGCGTGGCAGCCAGACATGTAGCGTACCAGCCATGGCAAGCCCGTGCAACACCATGTAGCCACCCTACAGCAGATGCTCATGTAGCCTGTTGACCGCACTACATCAACCCAGCCGCTTGCTTCTCTTGTTGCTTTTGTTTGCTGCATCAAACTCATGCTGCCCCTTGTGTACTTCCTGCCCCCCCCCCCCCCGCGCGCACAGCTCACACCTCTACTCAGGGCTACCGCACCTACTACACTGTTGAGGCGTCAAAGATGGAGCCAGTGTACGACGAGTTCATGACTCACCTCTACCAGGACGACCCAGGTAGGTATAATTACCAAGCTAAATCAAATCAAATCAAAGCTGCACCTGTAGCTATGAAGCTCAAGAGCTCATGCCAGCCATTCACTGATATCACGGAGATAGTAGAACAAACCAGAAGGAACACAATACTGAGGATCAAAACAGAAACTGCAAGGGAGACTGTACCAAGTTCAAGGGGTAGTTGGCGTAGTTCCCAAGGGCAGTTGTTTCAGGGGTCTGACTGGGGGGCGGGGGTGCTGACATGGTTGCTTTGGGGAGTGGGGAGCGCCCCATGGGGTGCGGGCGCGGCGGCAAGCAGTATACCACTGGGTTGCTTGCCCAGGATTACAACGGGGGGCCGAGATGCAGCCCATGTCTGACAACCATGTGATGCACCTTTGCCAGGAGGACTCAAGTTGGTTCATGGGCTATGTGGTCTGCAGGGACAAGTGGTATGTTGAGCCTGCGTGTATGTAGGTTTGGGGGGGGGGGGCATGGCACAGTACAGCAATCCTGTGGTGAGGGGAGAAGAGGGAGGGGCCATTCAGTAATGTATCAAAAGCTGTGTGCGGGGTGGGTGGGTGCTGCCACTACTACTGGGGCGTGGGGTACGCCGTGAGGAGTGGGGGGCGAAGGGGGGGGGTGTCAGCACATCAAAGCTGGACTGCATTGCACCTGCCCAACTGCTACGGCGGCGCGTTTCACCTCCTCCTCCCCCTCCTCCAACCAGAGGGGGGCGCAAGGGGTGGTGACACACGCTGTCGCAGGCAGCGGTGGCTTTGTGGGATTGGTAGCTGTCATGTCGTGCATGATTGCCCTGACTGTCAATCTTCATTATCATAGGAGACTAACGCAGACGCTCATATGTTGGTCAAATTGAGCAAGTGTTGATGGCACGCACTGCGCTCAGCAGCAGGGCTGGCCCCCATGTGCTTTCTCTACAATGTATCGTGTGGTCACTGCTGCCTTCACTTGAGGTGTCAGGGCAAGTGGGGGGGGGTGCTCTTGGTGTCAGGTGGCCAGCACTGATTGGTGAAGGCTTGAGCTGCAAGAACCGGCATTGGTTGGGTCCCTAGGCTTGCATTGGGTCTTCTTGCCTGTTGGGGACTCTTGGGAGCGAGTCGTCTATGACCGAATGGCCATGCCGTGTAGTCTAGCAGTGATAGGGGCCTCCTGGACGGGAGGGGGGAGAGCAGGGCATTCACCGTGTCCGTGACCAAGCAACCCACAGCTCCATGTACATCATTGAACATTTTGTGTTTTTGCTGCCACCCCTCTTGCTGCTGCTGCTGCTGCTGCCACCACTGCGCCTGCTGCTGCTGTTGCTCCTGCTGCTGCTGCTGCTGCTCCTGCTGCTGCTGCTGCTGCTGCCAGGCATGACTGATGCGGACACGTTGCGTGCCTCAGCCCCTGTTGACAGCACGGGTGCCGTCATAACAGGAGCGGGGCGCGCAGCACCCTGGCACAAACACAACACCATATTCGTGGTGAACCCCAGCAAGGTGGGGGGGGGGTATCAGGCAGGCATGGGGGTAGCTGTTGGGGGTTGCAAGGGAACAATCAGAAAATGGCAAGGGAGGGAAGGAAAGCTGGCTGGCTGGCATGCATGTGGACGCGTTTCGAGGGCTGCCACCAAACAGCAAGGAGGCCATGTGGCTATGGCTTGTGTATGGCTCAGTTTGTGGCGGGACTCTTGTTCACAACTCCTGTTCTGTGCTATGATGTGTCGCAATGCTGTGTTGTTGTTGTGCTATGCTGCACTGTGTCGTGTGCTGTGCAGGTGCGCATCAACCCTCAGGGCACTGCAGCAGCGGCATCACACATACCACCCAACATCATTGAGCAGTGGCAGAAGTGAGTGAGAGGACGGGGGGGGGGCATTTGAACAGTGGCAGAAATGAATGAGAGGAGGGGGCGTGGAGGATGGAGGCAATTGGGTTGGGGGCTGGAGATGTTGACAGATAGATTACATGTGAGGCATGCAAGCAATGCTACCACCCAAAACACAAACACAGGCACGCGTGTGTGTGAGTGAATGTGTGAGTGAGTGAGTGAGCGAGTGAGTGAGGTTGAAGTGGGGTGGGGTGAGGGTGGGATGGTTGTGTGTCCTTGAGTACGTGTGCAATTTGAGACTTTTCCCTGAGTCCAACCGCGCTACTCCTGCTTCGACTGCTGCTGCTGCTGCTGCTGCTGCCAGGGGCAACACCAATGCCTCCTTGATAGAAACAGAGGAGGCGGGCTACATCTACCGCTACCAGTACAACGGTGTGGGCGAGGGAGTCACCTGGCTCAGCAGCAGGAACTACATGGTGGTGGACCTGGCAGCCGGCCCTACCACATATGGTCCTCTGGTCAGACAGGGTGGAGCGGCCACACCACAGGGCATCCCCTCAGTCAAGGTGAATAAGCAGTGAGGAGGGGACTATGTGGGGGTTGGGGTGGGGTGGGGGGAGGCATGTTGAAGCGTGCTGAATGAGGGAGGAGAGGGGGTTGACGGTGGACGTGTGGGGGTGTATGTTGTCTAGGGGGGGGGGAGTGACTTGGCTCAGCAGCAGGAACTACATGGTGGTGGACCTGGCAGCCGGCCCTACCACATATGGCCCTCTGGTGCGGCAAGGAGGGGCAGCCACACCACAGGGTATACCCTCAGTCAAGGTGAGTGAGCAGGGGGGGAGGGGCGTGTAGTTTGGGGGGGGGGGGGGGCATGTTGAGAGCGCGTTCAAGCAGGCAGCAGAGAAGAGGGGTTGGAGTGCGGAGGTTTGGGGGGGTTCTGTGTATGTGTTTTGTGTTGGGGGGGGGGGGGAGACTTGACTCAGCAGCAGGAACTACATGGACCTGGCAGCAGGCCCTACCACGTATGGCCCTCTGGTCAGGCAAGGAGGGACAGCCACACCACAGGGGACACCCTCTGTCAAGGTGAATGAGCAGTGAGGATGGGACTTTGTGTGGGGTTTGGGGGGAGGGGGGGGGCATGTTGAAGCCACACCACAGGGCATCTCTTCAGTCAAGGTGAGGCAGCGGGTGTGTGTGTAGACAGAGAGCGTGCATCCTTCTGTGCGCGTGTGTGCATTGGCATAGGGCATAGGGCATTATGTGTTCTTGTGCATGTTGACGTGTGTGTGGAGGGGGGGGGCTGTGGATAAGAAAGCGGAGAGGGGGTTGGAGGTGCGTGTGGGAGGGGGGGGGCGGTCGCCCAGCTCAACAGCAGGAGCAACACGCCCTTGACTTGGCAGCGGGACTAACACGCATATGGCCCTCCGGTCAGGCAGGGGGGCGGCGACACCACAGGGCATCCCTCAGTCAAGATGAACGAGGATGAAGGGGCACTGCAGGCAGCAGACAGAAGCGCCCCCCCCCCCCCCCCCCCCCCCCCGCCTTAGCTCCGTGTTCAACATGCTGTTACTGCGTGCACACAACCTCATGTGCAAACCCACAAATATGCATGTTGTCAAGCGTCATCTCAGATCCCCTCCTCCTGCCCCCCCCCCCCCCCCCCCGTCCCCTCCTTCACCAGGACACTTACTACATGATGATGACCCAGTTGAAGTTGGTAGAGCAGCAAATGACAGCTCATGAAGCGGCACTGCAGGCAGCAGACAGGGGCCAGCTCACCCTGCTGGGGGACGCCTGGCAGCAACACTGGCGGCTGCTGTCAAGGCGGTGTTTGTGCCTGACGTGTCAAGTCAGCATGTGGAGCAGGCACGCACTGTCCTGGTGAGTGTGTTGGTGTCTGCGTTTGGGGGGGGGGGGGCTGCGTGTTAGGCATAGAGGATACATGTGTAGCTAGCATACTATGAACATTCAAGTGTGTGGTGGGGGAGGGGGCTAATGCAAATGGTGTTGAAGCCTTTGGATCCAAAAGGTGCCTGGCAGCAACATTGGCGGCTGCTGTCAAGGCGGTGTTTGTGCCGGACGTCTCCAGCCAACATGTGGAACAAGCACGCACTGTGCTGGTAAGTGCAACTGGATGGGGGGGGGGGGGCGGCAGGCGTGTGTGTGTGGGGGGGGGGGTCTGCTGTTGCAAGAGTGGTGAAAGTTGGATAGCCAACAGGTGGCTGGCGGCAACACTGGCAGCTGCTGTTAAGGCGGTGTTCGTGCCGGACGTGTCAAGTCGGCATGTGGAGCAGGCATGCACTGTCCAGGTGAGTGCATTCAGGGCCCTGATTATTGTGTGTTGGGGGGGGCTTGTCTGTTGTTGCAAGGGTGGTGCGGTTTTTGTATACAAAAGGTGGCTGGCGGCAACACTGGCGGCAGCTGTCAAGGTGGTGTTGATTCCGGACGTGTCTAGTCAGCATGTGGCATTGGCACGCACTGTCTTGAAGAGTTTGTTGGTATCCGCAAGGGGGGGGTGCCTGTGTGTATGTGTCCTCAGCCCGTCAGACACCCCTCTCTGCCCCCTCAAACCCTTTCCCTGCTTGCAACCCGTCACTTAAAATAAATAAATCAATAAATCTACCTACACTTGCCGTCCTCCCCCCCCCCCCCCAGGTGCCGTTGGTTGTCCTGAGTGATGCCCCCATCCCCCCTGACAGCACTGAGGCGCTGGACCAGCAGAACTACTGGGGCATCAACATCACACTTGTGGAGACAGCCCTCTCACACCTTTTGGGTGAAGGACAGGAGGTGAGGGTTTGTGACCTTGACAGTGCAGTACGCCCCAATCAAATGCAGTACAACAATAAGTATCTAGTGGAGCTTGTGGTGAAGGCAGCCAGCCTTGAGCTGCAGAGACTGTGTGCTAAAACTTCTGAACCAGTCTCTGGGATCCGCAGGAAGCGGGTACCCACCCACACTCAAACAAGCAACACAGTGTCTGGCGCAGTGCCATTTTGTTCAGCCTCGAACAACACAGCATTGTGTGCGCAGACATGCAACCGCTGCACAGCATGGTTCCAGGAGTCTAGGACTTACTGAGCCCCCAGCCACATGAACGCCAGGCTGGAGTGCTGTGACCCCCCCCCCTCTCCCGCCTGATAATCCTTATCATCACCCCGCCCGCCCGCCCTGCAGGCTGTGGTCATCTCTGCGCAGCACGAGCTGCACCATCACAAGCAGCTGGCTGCTGCAGTGCACAAGGCGACACGCAGCCACAGCGAGGCAGTCATTGACATACCAGAGGGACGGGACTACCAGGGTGAGCTCTGGGGAGGGGCGGGGATGCACTTTTTCTTTGATGTGTGTGGTGGTGGGTGTGACAGATGACGTTCTGTGGAAGAATTGTCATCGTTTTCTCCAGAGGGCACACGTGTGTGGTGGTTGGGGGAAGGGTGACGCTCTGCAGAAGAACTTTTGCGCTTTGCCCTCTGCCCTTCATGACCAGCCACAAAGGAGCTTGCTCCCAGTAGGGGCGGGGGGTTAGCCACAGTGAGGCAGTCTTAGACATACACCAGGGACCGTCCCTGAGGCGACCAGGGTGAGGGAGGAAGGCGGGGCAAGGGGTTGTGTCCGCCCCTACGTGAAGCACTTGTAGCGGCAAGTGCAAGCTGTTGGGACCCTCAGGGGGCCCACGGATTGGTTCAGGGGCTAGGGTTTTGTCGTCCGCGTAGGGTGTAAGCCTCTGTCTTGATGCACGTGCACTCATTACTTGCTCGCTCACTCACTCACTCAATGTCAGCCTCTGTCATGGTTCAACCAGTCTTTCACTCACTCACTTGGAATCACCCCCCCCCCCCCCCACACACACACACACACACACACACACACACACACACACACACACACACACACACACACACACACACACACACACACACGCACGCACACACACACACACACACACGCACGCACGCACACGCACACAGGTGCTGTGATGGACATGCCCGTGCTAGCCACACGTCAGTCATCTGCCCTCCTGCAGCCCCTGACCTGACACATGCACTGACTCTGTCAAGTTTTCCTGCCATGCACTGATGTTCCACAATCACTCATACATTCAAAACATGCGCTCACTGCCCCACCCCCTCTTTTCTGCCTGCAGGCACCGAGATGGGCATGCATGTGACGAGCCAGACGTTCATTGACCCTGAGGCCCTGCTGCAGGAGATTGAGCAGAGCGCTGACATGCTCACACACGGACTCGTATGTGAGTGAGGCTGCAAGAAGAGGGGGGGGTGCTGATTTTGCGGCGCCTGCAAGGCGGGCTGCAGGGGGGATGGCGGTGGTGGCATGCACGGGTGACTTGTCATTGCATAGATTTGCAGGACCGGGGGTGCAATCAGTGGAAGTTTCGATGCTCAGCGGTACGTTCCAAACTTGATGAACGGGGTGGACTGCAAGAGTGGACATATGCTGTGACGAGGTCTGCACACAGCCTTCACTATGTTGTTGATTCCGCAGCTGCTTCTGTGGTGAGGTTGCTGCTGCGGCTGTTGTGGCTGCTGCTGCTGCTGCAGCTGTTGCGCATGCTGGCAGTCAGGAGATGGAGCACCACATCAACCAGCTGCGCCATGACGGCACACGCGTGGTGCCCGTGTTTGTGCTGGCTCTGCAAAACCACCCTGAGGATGTGGTCATGGCCAACAAGTGAGAGGGGGGGGTGACCGGGGGGGGGGGGGGAGGTGCAATGGGGGGGGGGCAGCGGGGGGCATGCCCCTGCGCATGGGGGGGGGGGGGACAAGCACAGCAGGTGCAAGGGAGTGGGTGGGCTGCAGAACATCCCGAAGGGCTTGAAAATGCCCAAAGGGTAGGTGGGGCTGGGGAGTGGTGTTTGTGTTAGTGCTGGCACTGCAAAACCACCCTGAGGATGTGGTCATGGCAAACAAGTGAGGGGGGGGGGGACCGGGGGGGGGGCTTCCTGTGTTGAAACAGTTGAAATACTTGACAGACATTCATGAGGTTCTGCTTTGTTCTACAGCATGACATATTAGTCACACCAGGACATGTGTGTGTTTTTGGGGGAAGAGAAAGGGAGTACATGTGTGTGCTTTTTGGGGAAGAGAAAGGGAGGGAAGGGGAGGGGAGGGGAAGGGTTTGTGATGTGCAGCTAGCTGAGAGCTTGTTTGTATGGGCCAGCACAAGGGCGTGAGGGACGTGCTGAGGTGTCAGGGTTGCTGGCGCTGCAGAAACACTCAGAGGATGTGGTTATGGGCCTCTGTAACCTGACTGTTCAGAATTGTCGATGCCTCACAGCTCTTTGATAGATTGCACATACCAGTGATGTCTACTACCTGATGGTGAGTCACCAACAGCTGGTGTGCCTGCTGCCTGTTCTTTTGTCTCCTGGTGTTGTTGTCTTCAGGGAGCTAGTTGCTGCCAGTGAAGATGCAGTGGTGGTGCTGCAGCTGAGACAGGGATCAAAGTGAGTGGCTGTGCTTGGTTGTGAGGGTAAATGCGCTTGCGGCAGGGGTGGGGAGGGGGTGACTTCTTTGCTGGGCGGGGCCAAGAGTGGCGGTGCGTGTGGTGCTGCAGTTGAGACAGGAGTGAAAGACAGCAGTCAGAGGGTTCAAAGCAGGATGCTTATCAGGATGGACCATCACCACCACCACTCCGGGGGGGGGGGGGGGGGGTAATGTGTTGTGCGTCACAAGTTGATGCTTTCGCCGCTGGACAGTTGTCTGCATTCTTGTCAAACTGGGTGTCTTTGCAGAGCAGACAGGGCAACAGCCCCTTCTCAGGCTGTTGCAAGGTTGCAGAAGCTCTACAGACCACTGCAAACTGACACATCGTGCTCCCTGCTGCCTGTTTGCGGCTGTGTTTCAGGTGGGGTGGTCCCAACGACTTCTTCTCAGGCCACATGGCCAATGGCAGGAGGGTGGTCACTGACGGCAAGGCATCAACACGACACGTGGTGGCGGGGCTGGCAGAGGCACTGGGAGGTAGGTGGGGGGTAGGGGGGCACAGGTGGTGGCGATGGGGGGGGGGGGTGTTACGATGGGGTGCCACCCCAGCAGTGCTGTCAGCATGCATGTTCTTTGTGATTGCTTTGACTGTGGCTCATGGCATAACGTGTGACAGGGGGTGGCGGGACTGGCAGAGGCACTGGGAGGTGGGCGGGGGGGGGGGGGGGGTAGGGGGGCACAGGTGGGGGGGAAAGGGGGCTGGAGTCTTTCAGGGTGATGCAAGCAGGTGAGCTCAGTTGTTGATTGCCTCAGGTCTGGCTTTCGGGAGGGGCCAGGGCTGGATGTGGTTGGTGACAACTATGGCGCGAAGTAGTCACAGACGGCAAGGCGTTAATGCGACACGTTGTGGCGGGACTGGCAGAGGCTCTGGGAGGTGGGCTTGAGGCAGGGGGGGTGGCACTGGTGGGGGTTGGGGCTGGAGTGTTCTGGGATGATGCGAGCAGGCAAGGGGCACTGTTTGATGCCTCGGCTGTTGCTTGTGGGTGGGACCGGGGCTGGACCTATGGCGTGATTCAGTGCCAGACGGCAGGCCTAGGTCTCAACACAGCACTTGTGGGGGTGGGGCTGGCAGAGGCACTGGGAGGTAGGGGTGGCGGGGCCTGGCGGGGGGGGGGTCTTCATGCGGTGTTGCAAGCACAAATGTTTTGGTTGAACGTATCCACCGTGCCTTGTGGGTGGGGCTGGGGCTGGAAGAGGCAGACGTCCAGGCATGGGCACAGCTCCTGACATCGTGTTTGCTGAACTCTCTGACGTCTTTGAGCTTCGGAGAGCCTGACCCGCCCCCCTCCCCCCCCCCCCCCCCAAGGCCACAGGTTCCATATCTAAGCTGACATTCTTAGATGGTTTGCCTTTTGTGACACCTGTGACCTCTCTGTCCAAGCTCTCATCAAGAGGACTATCATCATGATGTTAATGTCGTGCTTTCTTTGTCCTACGCAGGTCTGGTCCCTTGCTACAAGCACTATGAGCCCTGCTCTGACACGTGTTCACCCCTACCTACCCCCACAAACACCACCACCACCACCACCACCGCCCCATGTTCTCTACCCACTAGGCCTGGTTCCCTCCTACAAGCACTATGAACATTTGTCTGACATGTGGGCACCCCTACCCACCCCCATCACCACCAACAACACCACCCATGTACTCTATCCACCAGGTCTGGTCCCCCCCTACAAGCACTACGAACCTGCTCAGGACGGCTATGAGTTTGACTGGCGCTGGGCAGTGGGGGCCATCCCCTGGGGCCCGTACAGCAACTACAGCGGCATCAGCGAACTAATGCAGGTGGGGGGGAGTGTTAGGCTCAGAGGTTAAATGTGTGTGGGGGGGGGGGGGGGGAGGGGGTGAGAGAGGGGGTCCACAGGCACGGGGTGGGGCTGTTGTCTGATGTTCAACCGGTGAGAACTACCAGGCGGGCGGGGGGGGGGGGTCACGGACATGTTGCAGTCACTGTGTCAACATGTTGTCTTGACTGTCCTGCTGGGATGCTAAGGGTTTGGGTAATTGCATTTGGTTAGGGTTAAGGGGTGATGTCTGTCGAAGGCTACACAGCAACTACAGCGGCATCAGCAAACGCGTGCAGATGGGTGGGTGTGTAAATTGGGGTCACAGACACGGGATGTGTGAGTGGGTGCACGAGGTGTTGACAGGCTCAAAGTGTGTGTGCACACACTGGTAAAGGCATCAGTTGTGACAGCAGCATCATTGAGGTCCAGCAGGAGGGTGCTGCAGCTGGTTGTGCTGACACTAAAAGCACAGGATGTGGATGCTGCTGCATCTGCTGCTGATGATTGTGAGGGTTCTGTTGATCATTATTGTTGCCCACCCTGCTGCTGCTGCTGCTGCTGCTGCTGCTGCTGCTGCTGCTGCAGAACCTTGCCCGCCGCAACTCCCTGCTGACCCACACGTCTGCAGCCCTGCGTCAGCTGCAGAAGCAGCTGGATGCAGTAGACGCATTCGTGAAGCACCACTTCCAGGTGATGCAGTACAGTAACATACAGTGCAGTGCCATGCAGTGTTGTGCCATACAGTGCACGTGCGGTACATTCCATGTGGTACTGTATTGTGAAGTCACTTCTGAAGTACTGGCAGTGCAACACAGTGTAGTGCAGCACAGCACGGTGCAGCTTTGATAAAGTTTCAGCCTACCAAGGAACAGGCTCTGGGCGCATCATACCCTACAGCAGCGATTGTGACAACTATTGCAGCAATGTTAACGTTGCAGTTGGTTTCTGCACGCATGCCTCAATTGAGCAGCACAGGATCAGCTGAGTTGGCAGGTGGGCTGAACGGCCCTACGTGCATGCTCGTTGTCACAAGGCCAACACTTTGTGCTGCCTTCCATGTGTGGTGGGGCTCCTGCCTGGCTGCCTTTTTGTTTGCAGGGCCCTTGGGAGGATGCGGGGCTGAAGGACAGTGGGCGACACTGGCTGGATACTGTGGCCAGGTAACGGGGGGGGGGGGGGGGGGCTTGTTGTACGTGGTCAAAAATCAAAGTTACACCTGTAGCTATGAAGCTCAAGAGCTCATGCCAGCCATTCACTGATATCACGGAGATAACAGAACGTGGTCAGCTGTCACACACCCAGCACAGCAGTAGTGAGCAGGGTGTCTGCCTGGGAATAGTGCTTGGGAAGAGGGGCGACGCTGGCAAGGCACACCAGCACGCAGCATCAAACGGCCAAAGGGCCACGTGTCGCCCAGATTGTGAAACTTTCGAGCCAGTGTGTACCCTGCTGCTGATGATGATCGTGCTGCTGCTGCTGCTGCTGCTGCTGTTGTCCTGCAGCTCCCGTCATGGCTACAACACCACGTTGAGTGCTGAGGTTGTGTACACCATTGAGGCATCCCTAGGCAATGTGACAAACATGCTGGAGCAGCTGGCAATGGACATGTTCTCGGTGAGGCGACACTAAGTCCCTGTTGGGGGGGGGGGGTGTTACAAGTAGAGTGCCTTATTATATTTTGTTTGGGGCCCATGCCATGCTGTATGCTACAGCAGGTGTATGCAGTGTCTTTACACAATTCTTAGTAGTACTTTGGTGTTTCACGGGGGTATAGTGTCATGATTTTTCTGCGTGAGGGCTGAGGCGAGGTGGGATGGCTTGAAGAATTTGGGCGGAGGGTGGTTGTGCTGAGAGCCCTGGAAGGGGAGGGGGGGCTGCAGGGTATGAAGGGGGGAGGTGACAAGTGGTTGCACATTTGCCGGTCTGAATCAAAGGTTGGTGCTGCGACTCTCATGCTTCTTGGTCAACTGGCTGCCTCACCTCCATTTTCCACCCGCTCCCCCCCCCCTTGAGCAGCTTCTGTTTGTCCCAGCCACCGGTGTGGCTCTCGCTCCAGAAGCATGCCCACAACACGCATCCTCTTTCTCTGCTTCAATCACTGCCTCTCTGTTCTTGCACTCCTGCCCATGCTTTCCTGCGGTTTCTCCTGCCCTCACTCTGCTCCCACAGCATGACTTTGTGTCAGCAGACCACGTTGTTGGTCAGCAGCTGCTGCCTGAGGTTGCACGCCTGTCGTGCTTCCTGGATGCCCAGTGCCCCCCCCCCATCCTTGCCCCCCTCCCCTGCATGACCACCGTCACCACCACCTGTGATCTGGCTCCTATTTGAAGACAAACTTCTGCCTGTCTGCGCCTGTGCTGCCGTCGCCCCCCCCCCCCCTTCCCCTGCCACCCCTACAGCATGACTTTGTGTCAGCGGACCACATTGTTGGTCAGCAGCTGCTGCCTGAGGTAGCCGCCTGCCATGCTGTTGGAAGATCGGCTGCCCTTCTCCCTCTTTCAATCTCCACCTGTCGCCCCCCCCCCTTGCTCACCCCACTAATAGCACCTTTGCTCCTGTCTATGCCTGTGCTGCCGCCCCTGCTCACCACCCCCCCCCCCTTGCGTTCACAGCATGACTTTGTGTCAGCTGACCACGTTGTTGGTCAGCAGTTGCTGCCTGAGGTAGCCGGCTGTGTCGCTTCCTTGACGACCAGCTGGATGCAGCGCAGGACGTCATGCAGTGCTGCAGGATGGGGAGGGTCAGCCTCGTAACACAGGTGTGTAGGGGGGGTGAGGGGGTTTGGGGGGGGGGTGCAGGAGCTGTGTAGTGGGGGGGGGGGGGTTGGCAGGAGTATAGGGATGTCACGCAGTGCCGCCGCATGGGGCAGGTCACACAGGTACGGGGGGCGGGGTGCTTGTGGGGAGTGGGTGGTGGTGCGGGAGCTGTGTTGGGTGGGGGATGGTTTGGGAGTCGTGTTGGGGATAGGCAGCAGGGGCTGTCACTGGTGCACAGGGGTGTCATGCAGTGCTGCCGCATGGGATGCGCTTCGTCAAACAGGCGAGATGGAAGGGTGCATCATGCAGTCAATAGCTGGTATCTGCTGGAAATGGCATGCAGTCAGTGTCGAGAAGGGGTCATTCAGTCAGAGCGTGCCTTTTCCGGACTTGAGTGCCAGGGCACAAGTGGCGGCTCTGGTTCAGGATGCTTCAAACAGTTAGTGTGCTGTGTGCGAGTCGTTGCAGCCGTTGGGGTCAATCTGTGTGTTTCTTCTCTTCTGGCAGCTCTCTGACAAGCCCCCCCCCCCCCCTGTTTGCTGCTGCTGCTGCTGCTGTGTCGCAGGGTCTGATGTTGATGTGGACATGTGCTGGGGCTGCTGGTGTGTTTTTCCTGCTGGTTGGTGTGGCGCAGTGTGCGTTAGTGGCAAAGCGGAAGGCAGCGGCGTCATTCGGGCTGCCAACCTTTGGCCTGCCAACATACAGTGGGAAGTCTGGGAAGTGGAGTTTGTGAGGGAGGTTGGGGGTGGGATTGGGAGGAGGGTGGGGGTTTGGATGCGTGCAGGAAATTGCACCCTTGGGGTGTGCAGCAAGGGGCCTGCAGCAGGGAACAACCCTGATGTGGAGTTGTAGGGCGGGATTGCAGACTTGGTTTTGGTTCTGGGTGGATGGCCCAGCCCCGCACTGTGCTGGCTTTGCAGTTATGCAAGGTCGGGCGGCTTGTGTGTGAGATTTGTACATGATGCGAATGTGGATGCGGCTGTGCATACTGTAAATGCTGTACAGAGGATGTGTTTGGATCGATGTGTCAGTGCTGAAAAAGTGATCCGCCCACCCCTACCACACTGTGCAGCGCACAGCCATGCAGCCAGGCTACTGCACAGTCTGTGCTGGGGTGTGGGCTGGCAACAGCTGCCCCTACAACAGCCAGGATAGCTGTGATGGAGACTGAGTGGTTTGCTCTGTGAATCTGGCTTCCTTGGGATGCCAACTCCTGCAAGCTTGATACAATCCAGGCAGATCAGTTGGCAACAATAGCTGTGCTTCGCCCCTTGAGCCGCTCACGTCAACAAGCAACGAGAAACATGTTGGGTTTCGCCCACTGAGAGCCTATTGGGGCGCCTTCAACTTCATGCGGGTTTTGCACCGTTGAGTGCGACACAAAGGCAGTGGGACAGCCAGGGTCGCCCTCTTTCTTCGGGCAAGCTCGTCAAGATGGTGAAGTACGCACGCGAGCCTGACAACGCCACTAAGGCCTGCAAGGTATGGAGGCGGCCTTGTTTCGCAGAGGGCGTGACACCGGCTTTAGCATGTCTTTCGATGCTTATGTGCACGTCACGTGTCTGTTTGGGCTTTCGCATGGGCCACTGGCGATACAGCAGCCGAAGCATCACCATCTCCTGCAGCAGACTGGGGCAGACCAGCAGTTTCACAGCAGCACGCCAGCCGCTGGGGCGTGTTCAGTTTATGATGGTCTCCCATTTATATCTTGACCCAGCAGCACCCTGTGGAGCCCCTGCAGCAGCCAGGAGCAGACAGCACTAGCAGCAGCTGTGCAACAGCATCGACCGACAGTCTCCGTCCCTCTCCTCAGATCACCCCCTAGCTGCGATCTGCTGTCCTTACTCATCCTCCGTTGCTTACTTCTCCTTCCTGCCTCGTTGCTGCTTCCTTTTCCCCTCTGCTGCTGTGATTCTCTGCTGCTGTTGTGTGCAGGCCCGTGGCTCTCACCTGCGTGTTCACTTCAAGAACACGCGTGAGACAGCCTTTGCCCTGCGCAAGATGGAGCTTGGCAAGGCCAAGCGCTACCTGGAGGACGTCGTGGCGCGCAAGCGCTGCGTGCCCTTCCACAGGTGGGCAGCGTGTGGGGGGGGGGGGGGGTGGCAATATCTGGTGGACGGGGGGAGGGGGGGGGGGCAGCACCAGGGGGTGCGGGGACTGGATTCAAGGGAGGTCGGGAGGATTTGCTGAGAGGTTGGTAGAGGATGGGGTAGAGGGGGGCAGGGAACATCACAACAGTGTGGACAAGGGGGGGGGGCACTTTCATGGGGGTGGGGTTCTTTTGGCAGTGGGGAAGGTTCTGAAGACAGCTGCTACTGCAGGGTGCTCTCCCTGATTGGAGTGGCTATGTGTCAGCAGCTGGGGCGACTGGTTGAGGTTGTGGGTGGGGAAGCAGGCAGCGCCATGCTGTTGCAGTGTGAGAATACGACAAGGGACGTGTCAGTGGTGCTGGGCGCAGCAGCAGCAGCAGCTGGCTGGCTGCTGGTGCTTCAGCGCCAGCTGCGGCAGTGGTGAGCAGTGGACTGTGGTGGCAGGCACAGCAGCATTGACGGCGGCAGGCACGAACAGACCCTGCCAGGTGCAGTAGAGCCCGATTGCACCGAAAGCAGCAGTAGCAGCAGCAGCACCAGCAGCAGTAGCAGCTATGAACAGTGGCAAGTCCCATGGCTGGTGCAGTTGCTGTTCAGCCCTTCGCAGCAGCAGCGCCATCTACAGCAGCAGTGGTGTGTAGCTCTGGCAGCAACGTCAGCAGCTGCTGTGTTATCGTGTGGCCTTTGAGAGCAGTACATGCAGCAGCAGAACTACGCAGCATTGCTGGCAGGGCGAGGCAGGGGGTCCAAGGCATGCAGCTAGTACGCTGTCCCTGGTGTACCCTTCGCCCTTACGTCTTGGACTGCTCAATTGCGGGTAGGCAAGCAGTAGGGGCAAGGGGTGCAGCGGGACAGCTGATGCAGCTGCTGCTTCAAAACGGGTTTGTGAGCAGGGGGGGGGGGTGTCCTGGGGGGGTTTAAATGGTTGCTGTTGCCAGCAGCTGACAGCAGTTATGGGTACGCGGGGACATTTTCGCATTGGCACCTGCCCCTGGGAGGGGGGGGGGGGCGTATATGGGTGTGGGTGTGTATGCTGGCACACTTGACTAGTGTGGTGAGGGGCAGAAGGGGGGGGGCAGAGGCATCAGCAGCACAGCTGGCTGTGCACCCAATCAATGTGCTCAGGCATCGTAACATGGTCAGGGTTAAAATGATTTCGGTGGCGCCTTGCTCAAGTTCTACCGAAAACCAGTCAAACCCAGACCATGTTACGGCTGAGCAATCGGTTTGGGTGTCGAGGGACTGTCAAGGGGTGTTGTAGGGCTGACGAAGGGAGGGACATAGCACTCCAGCAAGGCATTGGGTGCAATAGCAGCAGCAGCAGTCGTGATCATGTGCGCAGGTCAGCCCCATGAACTAAGTAGTGGTGGGTGTGAATGCTGTTTTCTGGTGGTGGTAGCAGCTTGAACAAGCAGCATTCATGGGCTGGGTGCAGCTGGCGCAGCCTTTGCAATGGCGATACCTCTGTTTCAAATTGAGACTCAGCAGCTGTGCAGGCAAGCTGGGGTGCGCCGGGCTAGCTTGTGTTTGTCTGGTTCATGGGACATCGCATCTGATTGTCACACAACTCCTTGTCTATCAGGGCAGTGGGGTTCAGTGTGTTGAGGTCGGGATTTGAAACGGTGATGGAGTCACGTGCTGTAGGAATATGTGGAGGGGGTGGGCTGGGTGTTGCTCTCCTGCCAGTGTTGCTGACGGAGCGGCACCACCCAGCCAACCCCCACCACACACCCCACCGCCAGTGAACCACACCAATAGCCACCGCAAACCATATGTGTTCCTTCCTCCAACACACTTCAAGGCATATTGTTGCAAGAGTCGCTGCCCCAGCCCCCCCCCCCCTGGTGCTTGCCAACTTCTCGCATCCTGCCTTGTGTGTGCACCCCCACATCCGCCCCTGCCCCCGCCTTCCTCGAGTGGTCCACTTGAAATACAATGACACAACAGCCCCCCCCCCCCTCCCCGCACCCTACCTCCTTTGCCAGTGCATAAACAACAGAGCTCTCTGCGTCTGGCCCCCCCCCCTCCCTCCAGGTTCACTGGCTGCATTGGTCGCACTGCCCAGGCCAAGAATGAGGGCAGCACCACCCGCCAGGGTCGCTGGCCGTCAAGTCATGCGAGTTCCTCCTCAACCTGCTCAAGAACGCTGAGAGCAACGCAGAGGTACGGGGAGTTGTGAAGGGGTGAGGGGAAGGGGTGGGGTGGGTGGGTGGGGAAGTGGGGGTGGTTGAAACCAGGGGGTAAGGAGGTGCTTGTCAGGGGGTTGTCCAGCTAGGGGTTGGGAAGCGGCTTGGGTTGCTCGTCTTGAAGTTCGCTGGCAGCAGAGATTCTCAGCTTCATGCCAGAGAACATCCAACATCCAGGACTGTCACTTCCATGTAATGCTGTCTTTGCAACACAATGCATGCTGTTGCAGCTGCTGACCATCTTGCTCTCCACCCCCCCCCCCCCCCTCACCCCCCCCCTCTTTCGTCCCTCCCCCCAGGTGAAGGGTCTTGATGTTGATGCTCTGTACATCAGCCACATCCAGGTGAACAAGGCCATGCAGCAGCGCCGCCGCACCTACCGCGCCCACGGTCGCATCAACCCCTACATGAGCAGCCCCTGCCACGTGGAGCTCACTCTCAGCGAGAAGGAGGGAAACGTGCAGGCAGAGAAGGTGGGTTTTTTGGATATAGGCAGAGGGGTGTGTGCGGGGCGTGATTGTGTAGGGGTTGGATATAGGCAGAGGGGTGTGTGCGGGGCGTGATTGTGTAGGGGTTGGATATAGGCAGAGGGGTGTGTGCGGGGCGTGATTGTGTAGGGGTTGGAGCGTTTTTAAGGAGTGGAGGGAACCAGCATGTGAGGCTGCACTCCAATTGAGGACGGAACTCCGAAGGCAGAGGGGGGAATTGACATAGAAGCACCTTCAGTCGTTGAAAGTTGCGACATGTGTCTGTGTGTTCCACGAATCAAGCACACGAACTGTTCAACACAGGTCACCTGAACATGAGCATGCACGACTTCTCCCCTCGTGCTGTGTACTCACCACTCTTCTATTTTTGTGCTGCTGCAGGAGCCCAAGGGCAGTCGCCGTGAGCCCAAGGCCACCCGCATGAAGAAGCTGCGTGTGGGAGCATAAGCAGCAGCAGCAGCGGGCGGTGGCAGCAGCAGCAGCGGCAGCAGTGACAACTGCAGCAGCAGTGCCTAGCGGCGGCTGACAGCAGTTGTGGCAGCAGCAGCTGCTGAGAGGTGCTAACAGCAAGCTTGACCCTCACAGCACAGCACGGCACAGCGCGACAGGCTGCTGCAGTTGCAGCAGGTTTGTGTATCTGTGCGGTGACAGTTACTGTAACTGTGAGGTCAGCACCAGCAGCAGCATTGCCAGCAGTAGATATATGCTACTGGTGTGGTATGTGCGAGTCTGTCTGTGGTGTGTGCTGGGTACCACAGCAGCAGCACACAGGCAGGAGCTGCTTTGTAACACATCTCACTCTCTGGGCTGAAGGGGATGTTGTTGGGGCTTTATGGGGCATAATGCAGAGATATCTTGGGACACAGGCAGCAGCTTTTGGGCCATGGTGGGGTGGCAGCAGCGTGGGCAAGGCTTTGGTTCCAGTTGCTGGCTAGTGCGGCTGAATGAATCCCATGAGTGACTTGGATTGAGCCACAACAACAAGCAAGCAAGGTGTATCTGCAACAGCAACATAGCTTTCAGGGAGATGTGGGCATGCAGACAGCAACGCCAGCACCGCAACGCCATCAAGGGCTCTACTGTGCACTTTAATGTTGTGCTACGCGCATGGTGTTTTTTGGACACTCGCGTATTTGTATATCAAACCACTCTGCACAAGACTCAACAGCTGGTTATCACCTGTCACAATTTCTCAGACTGCTTTAGCAGGCTGCTGGCAGCTCACTCATCCAGTGTTCAACACACAAGTTGTGTTGGTGTGAACTGTATATGTGTGTTATCCCCTGAAGCATCGGCGAGTGACTTTGCAACCTCCCAAAGGCAACACTATTGCGCACATGTACAGGTGCAGTGCATGTCAGCCACAGCCTGATGGTCGTACAGATCACACCTTGTCTGATGGTGGTAATGGTCATCTATGTTACACAGTCAGGTGCATATATTGACACACTGTAGACTACCTTGCCCACCATGCACCTGCAGCAGCGTGAGCAAACCATCCATGCATTCCAGCAGCAACACTAAAAGAACACATGCCCAGGGGGGGGGGCACTTCAGTTAACTTTGGACACTATGCTGGACTTTGACTTGGTACTTTCACAGATGGTTAATAACATCCTAAATAACATATACAAAGAAATTTTCGGCCATCTGAGCAGCTTGAAAATGAGTGGGTGGGTGGGTGGGTCAAGCTGGGTTTCAGTAACTTCCTGGCATGATGCAAACTTCTTGTAGGAGCATCGGATGAAGCTGGGAGTCAGCTCATTCAAAAGCTATCGACAAACTGAGTTGATTCAAGCATGTTCTGACCATCTCCAATTACGATTTACCCCTGAGGCTGTCCATGCCAGTACTATAGCCGTGGCACGGTGCCGATGCCAGTACCCAGACATGCGCCACAAGAGTGCACAGACCAGCACCAAGTCAGCCAGCAGCAACGTTCCCTATGAATGCCCCCTGTGTGACAGTGACCCACCAGCTGTGGTTTGGAAGTACCACATGCTGTCTCACTGGCAGCAGATGCACCTAGACCACCAGCTGACAGCAGAGGAGCAGCAAGACTGGTGTGTGACTGCTACAGAGTTTGAGCAGGTGTGAGCACACATGTACTGAACAGGCCTGCTGATTGGATGTACCAACTGTGCTGCTGCATGTGTGTTTCTAGGGCGGCACAGCAGTGCTTTGATCACCGCTGACCGTCGATGCCGTGCCCCACAGGCCTCTTGACTGATAGACCACAGCAACACTCTTGTGGCCATCTGAGTACCTCAGGAGACATGTTTAATATCTGAGTACCTCAGGAGACATGTTTAATATATACCATAACACTTTAGACCTTGCATAGGCCAGCTACAAGACGTTCAAAAGGCATCTAGGGGGGGTGGGGGGTGGGTGGGTGGGTGGGGGGTCCCACTTTCAACTTCTTAGCATAGTGTCCGAAAACAACCTTAGCGCCCCCCCCCCTGACATGCCATATATTTACATGCAAAAATGTGCCTTGCACGGCAGACAAAAACCGTTGCAGGGCCTGCAGCCCAATGGCGATGTCGCACATGGGGCTGCTATGCTGTACAGTGCCTGCCGCGGAAGCTGCGCCAAAGCCTCCACAAGCTTTCAACACCCCAAAGGAGATGACTGCACATGAACGGCACACACCGACATGATGAACACGATGCAGAAAGAGGTGTGCATGCTGCAAGGTGCAGGCCAGAAACACATTCTGGCTGATCCCATGCCTAGGAACTTCCTGCCAATGAACTCACTCGCAAGAGGCAACCACCAACCATTCCATCAAACACGCAACAAGACAGCATACGCAAGTGCTGCCCTACGGTCCACGCTTCATGTGTATAGCAGCGTGTGCAGCCCGCTCAGTCCCTGCAGTGGGGCCAGCTGCTCTGCAGTGCACCGCAACTGGCGCATGTCCAGTGACTGCAAACCAGGGCAGCAGCTGACAAGGCGGCTGCCTTCTGGGGCTAGAGCTGGGATAATGATCCCAAAGGCCAAAGGATACCGCACATTCGCGATGCTTACTTCCCGCAGCTGTGGCAGCTGCCGGTCAGCATGGAATATGTGATCCCACGCACCTACTGGCAGCCAGCACTTAGAGAGATTCAGGTGTTGCAGCTTGCTGCTTGCTGTCAATGCTGCGTAGGCTGCTGCAGGAGGACCGACATGGCAACGACCCGCGAAGGTTTCAGCCAGGTTGAGGTATGTCAGCTGCTGCATGTGCTGCAGGTGGGACAGCAACGCTGCCCTAGTTGCGCTTTTTAATATGTAGCAACGCGGCAAGTCGAGGCGCTTCAGCTGTGATTCTGCCGCAGCAGCAGCTGCTGGCAGTGACAGCTCATCTGTGCTTTCAACCAGCATGCAGCGGTCAAGCCGCAGCTGCGTGAGGGCTGTCACTTGGGCAGAAGCCCCCAGCATGCCCTGGAAGCCATTGCCTGGCCTGACCTGTATCGTCAGGCAGGAGAGCTGCAGGCTGCTGAGGCGTAGGTATGGGGGCAACTGGGAGAGGCTGGCAAGGCTGTTGGGATCACTCTCGATCTTCAAGCTGTCAATGGGCGGGCTGTGCTTGCTGAGGAACAGCATCACCGAGTCTAAATGCTGCTGATTAGGTACGGCTACTGTGATGCTGCTCAGCGCTGCCACAGCCGCCTGGTGCAGCCTGCTGTGTGCACACGCAGCGCTGAACAAGCTGCGCTGGTCATCGGCTCCACACAGCCGCAGCACTGCTAAGAGGCACGGGTCAGGCAGTGATAGCAGCGGGAATGGTGGTGGCTCCTCACTTGCCATCCTGCAGAGCAGCAAGACACAAGCGAACAGGCGTTTGTGTGATGCTGGTGTCAGTCATGGTAGCCTTGCCCTTTGACTGGTCATCTGAGGAAGCCAGGCTCAGCCGCAAGTTACAAGGCTTGAAACAGCGACAAGCTGCAGCATCTGTGAGCAGTACCTGGGAACAATGTCCACCAAGTCCAATCATGCCCACCATGCATGTATAGGACTGTGAATACGTGTCAACCAGCACTAGCAGCCCCAAACTGCATAGCTCACGTTGCATCGGCCATTGATGCTTGTTCGAGTTCACCCTGGGTGACTGCTGTATCCAGCTCTGACTCACCCCAGCAATGCAGCGAGAGGCACGAAGCTGAGACGCGCTGTTTACGGTAAAGACAGGCACAAGCCTTGAAAGATGTAACATGGCACGATTAGGCTGACCAAGCGCTTGGTTCACCGCTGCGAGGTTAGTGACAGGCCATGACGGGCTATGACGACATGGCGGCACGGCGTGTCACTGATGGAGGAGAGCGCAATAATAACACGTTGTCAACATGACATTTACTATCGCTAACCGGTCCCGTTTCGCTCGGTCGTCGCCCGTCACCGCCCGCCATCGCCCCGTCTGTGGCTGTGAACCTTACGCTTGCGATTGGCAAATCTGGGGGGCACTGTCCATCGTTTTGCGTGTGCAGCCCGTGTCACCCCTTACTTTTTCTTTGTCCTTCGCTTTGAGAAACTCTTGTCCTCTCATCGCAGCGCTGTTCAGCTTTGTGCCTGTCACTGCACTCCTGGACTCCACTGTGGCAACTGATTCCAAAGGGTGCGCCTGGTCCAAGTGTCAACAGTCTAAAGCAACGTGAGTGCTGAGATGTGGGGCAGCCAATGCATTACAACTATGCACAGCCCCACACATGCACACATGCACATCAATGCACATCAATGCAGGTGGTGCGCATTGTTCCCATGGGCGCTCGCACCCCACCCTGGTGTAATCACATGCTTCAGCTTCTCACTTGTTCTAGCCATGGAGGTGATCAGACCAAATGGACACAGCTGCCATCACTTGCGCCAGCGACACACCAACACATATACTTGCATTTGCCTTGCTGCTCTGCAGGATGGCAAGTAAGCCTTACTTGGCTACCCCAGCACAACCACCGCTGCTAGCGCTGCCGGACCCCTGCCTGGTGGCAGTGCTGCGGCTGTGTGCAGCTGATGACCAGCGCAGCTTGTTCAGTGCTGCTCGGGCACACAGCAGGCTGCACCAAGCGGCTGTGGCAGCGCTGAGCAGCATCACAGTAGCTGTGCCCAGACAGCAGCAGTTGGACTCTGTTTTGCGGTCCTTGACAAGCACAGCCCGCCCATTGACAGCTTGAACTTTGTTGGTGACTTCAAAATCCCGACCTGGCTATTCCAGCTGCCCCCCTACCTTCGGCTCAGCAGCCTGCAGCTGTCCTGTCTTTATGTGCAGTTCCTTCCAGGCCATGGCTGCCAGGGCGTGCTGGGGGCTGCTGCCCAGGTAGCAGGCCTCACAAAGCTGCGGCTCCATTACTGCACGCTGGTTGATCGTTCGAGTGGCCCTAGGCCAGGGCCAGCAGAACTGTTGCAGCTGCCCGCTGGGCTGCAGCACCTCAGCTTGTCAGTCTACCAACCTATGCGAAGCACAACAGACATCCCAGTCCAAGTGGTGCAGCAGCTGCAGCAGCTCACGTTTCTTGAGCTGGCTGGCTTTGAAGTACCGAAGGCTGCTCAGGCTGGTCAGGCCAGCTCTGCCCCGCCATGGCAGGCTTTGACCCGGCTGGTACGCCTTCAGTTGTCACAAGGCGATGAAGTCACCACAGACCTGCTGTCAGCCATGACACAGCTCACGCACCTGCAGTTGTTCGCCTGCAGGTTCCAGCCAGGTGTCTTGGCTGGAAAGACACAGCTGCAGCACCTAGCTGTTGTTGATTGCTTCCTAGACCATCATAGTAGACCGGGTCCATCTGCAGATGTTAAGCGACAGCTGCTGTCCCAGCTGCAGCACATGAAGCAGCTAACATACCTCGACTTCACGTGCAGCTTGCTGACTCGTGACCACGAGAACCCTCCTGCAGCAGCTTATGAAGCAATCACAAACATCAGCAAGCTGCGGCACCTCCTTCTCACCGACTGCTCTCTGCCAGCTGGGGCGTGGGAGCACATGTTCCCTGCTGGCAGGCAGCTGCCACAGCTGCGGGAAGTAAGCATCGCGAATGTGCGGTATCCTACGGAGTACGCTCCAGCCCCAGCAGGCAGCCGCCTTGTCAGTTGCTGCCCTGGTCTGCGGTCACTGGACATGCGTGGCTTGCGCTACACTGCAGAGCTGCTCGCCCCACTGCAGGAGCTGAGCAGGCTGCGCACACTGCGCTTGGCAGCTCCAATCATTGGTGGCAGTCCCACAAAGGAAGGTGCGGAGGTCGTTTCCCAGCTGACAGTGCTGAGAGAGCTTGAACTGAACTTCCCGGACGCTGCAGACCAGGGGTTGCTGTTGCAGCTGACACAGCTGCAGCAGCTGACCAAATTGGAGTATCGCTGTTCTGGCTGCAGTATTGGTGGTGTGGGCGGTGTGTTCTACCCTGGTGGTTGGGAGACGGCAGAGTTCACCTCTGAGGTGGGCCACCCATGAGTGCATGGGGACACTGCGCAGTATTTGGTCTGCAACAAAATGACGCAGCAGAGAAGAGTTGCAACAGACCTACAACATGGACATCCCCATACTTTTGAAAGCGACATGCTGTGTCTTGCCACAAACGTGCTTTGATCCCTTACACCAGCACTGCTGCTAGTAGCCATCAGTGTTTTGGGGTCAATCTGGCAAAGCCCTGTCACATGGGCATTGTTGCATGGCCAAGTAAGCTGACACCATGTGTTGCATGCCATTTCTTGCCTGTACATGCCATCCACGTAAGATCACTTGAATGCTGCTGTTACGTTTCGATTGCTGCTTTGGCTGGCAGGGGCCCAGCAGTGAGCCTGTGTGGCGTCAAGTGTTGCAGCATCACCAAGACATGGCCATGCGGGCAGCTGCGGCGCCAGCAAAGTGAAGGTAAGTCGACAAACCAGCCGCAGCAGGGGGTGGCTGACACAAACAGGTTCTGGTGCGGTGAGGCTATGCCATATTTGTCGGGACTCATGAGTGTTTTGCCGTCTTAGCAGCCTTGCGCCACAGTGCAGTCACAATGCCTGCTCCTTACATCACACGTACAACATGTAGTACTGTGCACCTCAGGCGCATTTTGTAAGTGTGTGGCACAGTGCCTTGTACTGTTGGTTGGAAGTTGCCGATGCCTACCCTCCCTTGACAGCGTCTGCACAAGCACATCTCCCCTAACCATTTGCTGTTGTGGCTGCTGTGTGTGTCTTTGCTGTCCCCCCCTGCAGGAGCCCAAGGGTAGTCGCCGTGAGCCCAAGGCCACCCGCATGAAGAAGCTGCGCGTGGGAGCAAAAGCAGCAGCAGCAGTGGGCGGTGGTGACAGCAATGATTTTCATCATCATCAAAGGTTGACCCTTTCCCAATGCATGGGTGAACAGCCATGGCTGTCCAGTCTGTGTTGCTGACGTGCACCTTTAGCATGCACACGAATTTCTGCACCTTGTTGTCAGGCTGTGCACATATGAGTTGTGGAGGTTTGAGAGGTTTGGGAGGCTGGGCTGCAGCTGCTTCGGCATTTCACTGGACAGCCTAGAAGCAGTAGTGGCAGTAGCAGCTGGAAGCAGCTGCACATGCAACATTGTCGCTGGGTTGCAAGCCCTTTTAGCTACCATGCATGCGGCATATGCTGCCCTGGTGCTGAATCTTGTGATGGTTGAGAGAATATATGCTGATCATGGTGTCAAAGGGGAAGTACAGTACACCCTGGTAGTAGCGGCTACTTGACAACACAATTGGGGTTGAATCAGGCTGTGCATGACTGTGTAACACTGGTCACAAACATCAAACATCACCACAAGACAGGATGTGGTATGGCACATACATCAGGATGGCACCGGTTTGCGGCTGGCATGCAAGCACTGGCCATTTATTTAAGCAAGCACGTAGCAAATCTGGTGCTGGTGCCAATTCTGGCTGTTGCGGCCGCTTTGGCATGCAGATTCCCTGCTGAACATTATCATTTCCAATTTTCACAGCCTCAGGCTGGTTCTGTGATCACGATGAGACTGAAAAGGGTGTTGCAAGGCAAATGCACATCAACGTGCATCCAACAGTGAATGCACTGCTACTCACAACCGAGGACCTGAATGGTTACAAAACAAGCAAATGTGATGTCAAGTATACTCCCAATGCACCACCACTACTGCTCTTTACGCCACCCTGCTGTCTGGATCCATCTCCCGCCAAGCGTCACATGTGATAACGCATGATACCGCAGTGCTTCAGCGCGTGAAGTGCAGGACAAAGCCCTGGCTGCGGATATCTTGTCAACAAGGAGCAACCTACTCCACCTCAGCACAACGTTCACATACATCACACTGGTTGACCAGAACCAATATCAGAGTTGGTTGCGCCAGCCTGAAGACAAAATGCATCTCAAGCTGAAAACATAGAGAGGCTTCTGTTAACCTGTACCCTTGCTGATCATAAAAATGGCCACAAGCCGGCTCACAGCCCGCCAAAAACAGCCCACGCTTGAAGAGTGGCGGAGTGCAGAAAGCACACCTAGCAGCGCAAGCAATGCATGATGTTTGGAAGACAATGTACTCCACAGGCACACCCATAAGCACCCGTCGCCAATGCAAACAGGGTCAACACAGCCGCGGGCAGCTAACACCCCAGCAGAACCAACACCTTGACATAGCACTGTGTGCACCATACGCATCAATTCACAACACGATTGCATGCTGGCGCATGTGCACTCACTGCGTTGTCAGACCGCAATTCCATCGCAGCTCAACTGCTGCACGTGGCCGTTGATTCCTGCACAAAGCCACCTGTCACTTTGCCACTCCTGCCGCTGCCTACGTAGCCACCTCTGTGTCCCATAACCACAAAAGTTTTGCAGGTGGCATCAGGGCTCCTCGGGTGACGGCCACCCTCTCGATGATGTCACCTGCTCTTCCACCTGCTGGGGTCCCTAAGGTCCTGGTGGAACTGCAGAACTTGCCCCCTTCCTCTCCTGCGCCTCCCTTCTCCTGCTCTCCTGCTCCTCCCTTTTCAGCACTTGACGCCACACAGGCTCGTCCTGTGCAGTTACAGATTGAGAGGCAGCAGCCACATGAGTTGTTTAGGTGACACTCATCAAGTTCCATACTACCCTGCAGGTTGAAACAAAACACAGCACTGTGCGCCTTACATACGATAGGTTGGAAAAGATGGGCTTGCACGAAGCCATGTTCAGAAGGACACAAGATGACAGTGCAAAGTGCAACACTGATGCATGTGCGGTCAAACCCCAGCATACCCCTTGGCAAAGCACAGGGGCCAGTGGTCTTATGCATCCTTGCTTGTCAGTGTAACATTCACCACCCACCTTGCTTGTCAATGTAACATTTGAATGCAACGTGCACTGAGCTCAGACCCGGGTGCCGTACTACGGTAGTGCTCAGCCATGGTGGCTGTTGAATTCTCCCCAGAGGGGATATGTATTGCGGCCCACTTCTCATCATTGCTCTGTTTTATAAATTTGGCTAGGAATGTTAGTGTGTGAACTGCCCTAGTCACTGCAAAAGGCAGCTCAACCTGCACTACCGATGGGCAGTGAGGCCACACATAAATCCCTAGTGAACAGAAAGGGTTTTAATGCTTTTATGTAGCATGAGTCACCTCATGTTGCCACATCCACATTTCCTCGGAGAAGGAGAATCCTTCGGAGAGCCTGTGGCCCGAACAAAAGTGTGATAAAATGAGTAACAAAATATGTAATAATATGTGTAATAAAATGTGTAATAAAATGTGTAATAAATGTGTAATGCCGTTTCATTTGAAAAAGTGTGGCGACAGCTGTGGTCTTTGAGCACTCGACTGGTTGTATGGATGTCTGTCAAGCTAGTTCGCAATATCGGCCTGCAGCACGGTCGGAGCAGGCCGGATGGCAAAGGCCGTAGCCTCCCGTGGATGTCGAATTGCACATGAATGCAAGCAAGGCACTGCAAATACACTTCGAAGCTAAATTAAAGAAGTATCAAGGGTCTTTGTCTAGCGCAGACTGTAGCATGGCCGCGGGCAGGCCGCGTGGTGATGGTGATCTACTGGGTATGTCGACAGATCGAAGGTCGTTTTCGATGTTTTCTTGAAATCACCTGCAAGCCATTGCCTTCGGTTGAATCAAATCATGAAGCTGCACGGCAGGGGGGCTGTCTGCCCCCCTGGACCCCCGCCACCAGTACTGATGTTGTGCTGCAAGAGAGGCAGCAGCACCACACAAGTACACTTGCTAGACTTGTAAGGCAGGGGGGCAGACAGCTCCCCTGGACCCCCGCCACCAGTACTGATGTTGTGCTGCAAGAGAGGCAGCAGCACCACACACATACACTTGCTAGACCTGTAAGGCAGGGGGGCTGTCTGCCCCCCTGGACCCCCGCCACCAGTACTGCTGTTGTGCTGCAAGAGAGGCAGCAGCACCACACACATACACTTGCTAGACCTGTTAGGCAGGGGGGCTGTCTGCCCCCCTGGACCCCCGCCACCAGTACTGCTGTTGTGCTGCAAGAGAGGCAGCAGCACCACACAAGTACAGTTGCTAGACCTGTAAGGCAGGGGGGCTGTCTGCCCCCCTGGACCCCCGCCACCAGTACTGCTGTTGTGCTGCAAGAGAGGCAGCAGCACCACACACATACACTTGCTAGACCTGTAAGGCAGGGGGGCTGTCTGCCCCCCTGGACTCCCGCCACCAAAAAAAAGATAAAGATAAAGATACAGAGAGCCACCAGTACTGCTGTTGAGCTGCAAGAGAGGCAGCAGCACCACACAAATACACTTGCTAGACCTGTAAGGCAGGGGGGCTGTCTGCTTCCCTGGACCCCCGCCACCAGTACTGCTGTTGTGCTGCAAGAGAGGCAGCAGCACCACACACATACACTTGCTAGACCTGTTAGGCAGGGGGGCTGTCTGCCCCCCTGGACCCCCGCCACCAGTACTGCTGTTGTGCTGCAAGAGAGGCAATGCCGGCAGTCAATGCCGGCGGGGGTCCAGGGGGGCAGACAGCCCCCCTGCCTTACAGGTCCAGCAAGTTCATGACTGAATGTTGTGCAGCAACACAGGCAGTAATAGCGGGGGGCAAGGGGGGCGGTTAGCCCCCTGCCTTACAGGACCAGCAAGTGTTTGAAGATGGATTGGAGTGCAGCAACACGAGAGAGTGGTCGCAGGGGGCAAGGGGAGGGGGGGCCTTACAGGTCCAGCACAAAAGAAAATACAGATTCATTGAAAATATACCCACCGGGCAGCTGTGCTATGCACTAAGCACATGACAACAGCAGATATCTAGATGATGCATGCTGGCATCAAAGTTATGTAGGGGACGGAAACTGGGCTGCCTGCCCCTTACTTCGACTGGTATGCGGACGGAAGGGAGCCCTGCTTTCACCTCGATAAAATGTCTGTGGACGTGACAGTCTGCATACAACCCCCTTTTCACCAGGGTTTTGGAACTGCCAGGCTGTTCACACACTAACAGGAGAGCCACCCCCAGGGTTGGGATGGGTGGGTAATTTGACACAAAGGTTGATGAGTGAAGAAGGATACTGCAGCCAGTAGAAACTGGCTCATCCTGTTGGTTCACTAGATCTAGTGTCCAGTTGAAGGTATTGGGTTTTTGACAGTGTTTGACTACGTGCCTCTCTGTGCTCAGTGCCCTCACTCAAATCTTTTCAGATTAGCCGAGTACTCTCTGCTAATCTTACTCATTCAAGCTGCTCCCGTGCATGAGATACGTGAGGCTGGTGAGCTGCTGGAGCTGTGTCAGCTCCAGCAGCAGCCCCTCTTTCCTGTACGGGACTTTGAGGTACAGCGACCGCAGCCCCGTCAGCTGACACACGTCTTTGAAGCGCTCCCCATCATGGCTCTCCATCAGCAAACTGTGCAGTCCGCTCAGCCCCTGCAGCGGGACCAGCAGCTCTGCACTGTCCTGCAGACCCCGCACGTCTAAACTCTGCAAGCCAGGGCAGCAACTCACAAGGCGGGTGCCGTCAAAAGCTGTCACAAAGCTGCTTGGTGCCCCACAGTCCGCACCCCCGAAGATCTTCAAAGACTGCAGGTGCTGCAGCTGCCTGTTGGGACGGAACATATACAGCAGAACAGATGCTGGCAGCATGCCATGGGCGATGTCGAGGCGCTGCAGCTTGCTGCTTGCTGTGAGGATTGACAGGGCTTCTTCGGGGGCGCCTTTCAAACACACTTTGCCCTGTAAGCACAGGTGTGTCAGCTGCTGCAGGCCCTGCAGCTGGGACAGTAGCTGCGCAACTTTCCCTGGGAAGGAACCTATGCGGCAGGTCAGCTCCAGGTGCTGCAGCTGCGCCTTGCCAGCTAGTGCAGCTAAGTCAAGTATGGCGATACCTCCCACTACAAGACGAGTGAGGTGCACAGCACCCGACAGCATGCTGCTGTCGATTGTTGCAGGCTCACTCAACGACAGCCGCAGGTCAGCCAGCCGGGTCAGGGCCTGCAGCGGCTGCAGGGCAGGCTCCCCATAGTCAAAGTCCGCCCCAATCTCCTGAAGGCCCCCCTGCACTTCAGAGTCCCATTGGTCTTCAAAGTCCCCCTGCGCTGCAACGCCAGCAAGCTCTAGGTAGGTGAGCTGCTGCAGCCCAGACAGAACGCTTGCCGGGAACCAAAAAAGATGCCGTGTTCCCCATTCGGATGCTGTTGCTGACATGCTGATGCAGAGGTGCTGCAGCCCCGGCAGCAAGGCCAGCGCTGCTGCCAGACCCTCCTCCCAATCGACCAGGGAACAGCCAATCAGCCGCAGCTGCTTGAGAGGTAGCCCAGGCCGCACCACACCCTGGCTCCCACCCTCTGGCTGTAGCTGCACGGCCATACGGGCAAGCTTCAGGCTGTTAAGCTGTAGGTTGGGGGGCAGCTGCCGCAGGCTGACTGGATCGCCACCACGAGCCCCAGCGGTTCTGTCAACACCTGCAAGGTCCATGCTGTCAACATGCTGGCCATGCTTAGACAGGTACTTCAGAAGATACTTTGCCCGACGCTGCTTGACGATGCGCGCTGTAATGCTGCTCAGCGCCGCCACAGCTGCCTGGTGCAGCCTGCTGTGGGCGCGTGCGGCGCTGCACACGCTGCGGGGGTCATCAGCACAGCACTGCAACACCGCCAGCAGGCAGGGGTCCGGCAGCTGCAGCAGCTGCGTGGGAACCTCCTTTGCTGCCATCCTGCACAGTCAGCAAAACAACCTTGGTGTCATTACTGCTTGTCAGATTGCACAGCAGTCAAAAACGAGGCCTTCTGAAAAACTGACTGCAAGGGATGCTGACGCACAGATGTGGGGACAAGTGAGTGCCAAACCAAGTGGCAACCAGCAGCAGCAGCATGATGCGAGCTCCAGCAGAGAGACAGGGGCAGCAGGTGAACATCACGCAGGCACGATCAAGCAGGCACCACCAGAAGTGACTGACTGCTGCGCATGAGCGCTGGCAGTCTCATGTCAGCACAGTCCATGGACGACAGGTTGATTGGGTTAAAGGTAACCAGGGCATGCTGCTGATGCAGTCAGTGAGAAAAGGGTCCCCTGATGAAGCACGATGCCCACCCTACCTGTTGTACAGCTAGGCAGGCGGAATCTTGGTGAGCATGTACCACTTCAAATGTCTGCTGCTGTAGGAACCTGCACACCCTCACAGCAGTCAAGTCAGGCAGCAGCCTGCATCATTCCTGCCGTCCCTGGGGCACATCCTGATGTGACTGCTGCTACACTATGGGTACTGCAGGTCACAGACGCCAAGCTGCTGCTGCTGGTGATGGAATGCTACTCTGCTGCTGCAAGCCAGACAGCACAGGCGCTCGATGGTGTGGCACAGCTGCCTGAGGAGCTTGCTTCATATTCAAAGCATTGAGGTGGGTACGCATGGCTGCTGACTGATACGAACGACAAAGTGATGCATGCAAAACATCCTGTGCCCACCTTCAAGGTTGATCACCAGCTGGCAGTTGTTGTGAGACTACAGTTGCGCAGTGAGTGCGAAAGATCGTTTCCAGCCTCGTGTATTGCAGCTCAGCCTACCTGCTTCACGCAACGCCCGGCACTTAGTCTGTGCTGGGACCTGTTCAAACCTTGATCTGTGCTGGGACCTGTTCAAACCTTGACACAGTCAGCCTGATAGACTGATGTTTGCATCCATTTGTGGTCCACAACAAGCAGTTCCCCTTCTTTGAGTATTACACCAAGTTGGTGACTTTCTGCACTGCAGTGCAGTGCACACACCACCATGAATGTTTTTGACTTTGTGTTGATGGTGACGTGTGGATGTTCAACTCGATGGTATGTGGACTTCTTCATCATCAAAAAGCAAGCTGATTTCATGTCAAACCTCTTTGTCATGCCTGCAGCAGCGCCCCTTGCCACCTCAGAGCCCCCTAACAAACACACATGCGGTGGATCCCTCCCTCTGAATTGACTCAGTCACTATCATCAACTGTCTGGCAGCAGAAGCAGGTCACAACAGCTTCGGCCAAGTGGGACGTTCTGTGAGGAAATGAAAACATAGGCACCCATGTGGGGTAATTCAATCGGGCCAGACTCTGGCCCGATTGAATTACCCCACATTGCTCCTGCTCAGGAGCAAGAGCATGAGCTGGATGCCTCAGTCTCCTGTGCTGTCATGCGCTGGCAGGGCAAGGCGGGCATGTGTGTGGGGCACAGTTACAGGACCAGAGATACATGAGCGAGCTAGGCAGCCTTGACTCTCTGCTGTTGCTCTCAACTCCAGCTGTGCTGATTGTGCCACACTCAGCACCATGGCAACACTACATGCAACTAGCAGCAACTTGCTTGATTGATTGTGAAGTCCTACTGCCTGACGGTGATCACTGCAGTTGCTGCTGCTGCTGCCGCTCAACAGCTTTCACACCCAGTCTCTGCAGCACGCCTTGCGGCCACAAGATGGCCTCGACCCACACAAAGAACCCCTGCATGCTGTCTTCCTGCACAGGCCCTCTGCCAGAGCTGAGTCAGCTCATAGTCCTGCTCAACTTGCAGCTAGCTGCTTACACCGGCCACAAAGTGCATAACCACGCCACGCAGCTTGTCCAACAAAGCATCCCTTGGCTGTTGGCACTGCCAACCTGATACAGCATCAGGTTCCACGCATCGTCTGAGTTATACAGCAGACCCAGCACAGACCTTCGCTTTATTCACCCGCATGACACAATGAAAGCAAAGACCCAAAAAAGATTGACGTCGGCGCCACACAACAATTCCCTGCCGCTTCAGGCCCAATGTCAAGCTGAACAACACAGGCTGAACATGCTCCCATCCGCACCCTCTCAGCCTGATGCAGGCGCTGCTGTAATGGGAGTGATGGTGGCAGGGATGGGTGGCAGGGCGCGAGGAGGGCGGCGCAGGATAGGCTGATCTTCGTGCATACCCCACATGCGCTGTGAAAGCTGCAGCCCTAGCTGTGTGGGCTCTGCAAAGTCCTTGAAGCCTGCAGGCAGCTGGTTGTTGGGCAGGGGGTCCAGGTCTGTCAATGTGACCAGGTACTTCAGCCTGTAGTGCTGCAGGTCTGTCCTGTGCTCCTGTGGGGGGTTGGCATGGCAGGCACAGTAGGCCAGGCAGTGCGCTGTCTTGAGGAAGTCCTCCTGGTTGGGCTCAACTGCCATGAGGTCGTTGGGCTGCACAGCTAGCTGCCAACCGTGGTCCTGCCACCCAGTCAGCAGGGCGAAGGCAAATGCAGTGCAGCAGGGCAGTGCAGCAAGGGCAACAAAATAAACATGATCATGATGTGATCAGACGTTCTTGGGAGTGCAGGAGATGCCGCTGCTGCTAGCGCTAGCATGCTGCAGCTGGTGTGGCTGGAGTGGCAATTGAGATATGCAGCTTGAGTTGCTCTCCTTGACCTCCCTCAACCTGATCCCCTCCTTAACAAGTCAGCAGTAACAGTAGAGATTACACACTCATGGTGTGTTTGCATTGCGGAGCACCCCCCCCCCCCCACACACACACAAACCAGCGAGGGCGGGGTCTGATTGATGGTACTACCTGACACGAGCTTGCGGGTCACTGGGCTGTCGCTGTGCGGGAACACGCTGCTGCGCCAGCTGTTGATGGTGTCCACCACAAGCTGACTGGCTGTGTGGTAGACAGTCACGTAGCTTTCACTCGCGGCGTCAGCCATTGGACTGCAGCCCCAGAACAGCAGCACCCCGATCAAGCCCAGGAGCTCCCCATCGGTGTGATCAGGCGGTGTGCAGTGTGGCTTCAGGGCGTCTAAGACCTGCAGCAGCATGCTGAAGGTGCCAGGGTCGAAGTGTGGGAAGCACACACCCGCGCCCACACCCAATGCGCCACCATCGCTGCCGGCTGAGGCGATGTGCACATGCACCAGGAAATCGTGGGGATAGGCCTCTCTGTTGGTTGTGACTTGAAAGTAGCCTGGACCCTACGTGCATTGACACATATTACAGCAACAGCAGTGGCAGCAACAGAAGGAGAAGTCAAATCAGGGCGGCAGCAGCCACAAAGCATCACACTGACGATCAGCCTGACATAACATGACGGCAGTAGAAGACAGTAGAAGACAAGGAATGGTGACTGCTGTGGGGTCCAGCAACTGCCACTGCCTACAAGGTCCCTGAAAAGCTGCTGCCGCACCTCCCTCCCAACAAGGTCACGTGTTAGCAGGCCAAGAAGAGGTTGGTACATCTTGCCGCTGTGTTTGTGCTCAGCATTCACTGGCAGTCGTCACTTAAATGCTGGGGTCTGGTTTCAAGGGGGGGAGGGTCCACACTCCTGCCAATGCCTCCTCGGGAGATGGTAAATTCTAACAATGAGGGGAAGTCAACATAAGAGTGTAATGGCCGCAAACCAAAGCAGTACGGCAATTCCGACAAACGGTTACGGGTGATGACGACCAACGTTGGACCGGGTCGCAACGGTCCACATGGTCGGCAGGGGCTGCAACCCTCCTTAGAGGCCCCAGAAAAGATTCAACATCACCAGAAGGGTCTAGAAAGATATACTCGCAGCTACCTCAGCTAGGTGCAGTTTGCACCTGAGGCCTGTGGTGTGATGCAGGTGCGACTGCAGCTGCTGTGTGTTGTCTGTGGAACTGAAACAATGATGAAGAAGTGACGACATTGCATGTTCCCCATGCGCATGCGGAATGCACGCTCCCAAGCTGTACCCAGGAAATGCAGGCATGCTGAATGCATGCTCACAAGCTGTACCCACGAAATGCACGCTCATAAGCTGTACCAAGGCATAAGATGCATAAGATGCACATATGTATGTGTGTTGCTGCTGCTGCCGCTACAGCAGGCCTTGCAAGTCACGCGCAACAATCGGATGTCACCCGCCCCGATGAAGGCGCACATCTACTCAGCTGGCAGTGATGGTGGCCCCTTGGGTGTGGGCGTCGGTGTGCGATGCATGTACTATGAGGCTGGCACCTTCAGCATGCTGCTGAAGGTATCAGACGCCCTGCAGGGACAGTTTCAGCCTCCCAACCAGGACGATGGGGAGCTGCTGAGGTTCATTGGGGCGATGTTGTTTTGGGGCTCGACGGGCCACGATGCTGACCTCTGCGCATGGTATACTGTGATTGTCTACCACACAGCCAACCAGTTTGTGGTGGACACTATCCGCAGCTGGATCAACGGGCAATTCCCACCCAGCAACAGCCCTGTGACCCGCAAGCTGATGTCGGGTAAGCTGTACTAAAGGACCAAGGGCACTTGAGGGTGTTGCTGCTGGTGCATTGCTATGGAGGTGCTGCACCTTGCTGTTGCAATTCCTGTTTGAACATTCTGTCTGCCGACTTCTTTTGGCGTTCATCTCAGATCTCACGCTGAGTGAAGCGCAGTGCAAGTCATCAGGCTAGAATCGCATGCAGTAGCTGGTGCATTGCTGATCTTGTCATGACAAGGTGCTGCACCTGGCTGTCAACGTTGCACTCCCTGTTGAACATTAGACAGTAGCCAGGCTGGCATGCATGCTACTTGACTATTTTGTTCTGGTGCCAACCACTTACTGCCTGACGCCAACGCTTTCCCGCGTTCTGACTCACATCCGCCTTGTGGTATCCCCGCCTGGCTGCCCTGCAGTTGCCTTTGCCCTGCTGACTGAGTTTAGCACTCGCGGCTGGGAGCTTGAAGTGCAGCAGCTGGGGCCCCTCAAGGCACGTGTGCAAGCAAACATGCTGCGCACAGCGCACCGCCTGGCATACTGTGCCTGCCACGCCAACCCTCCTCAGCACCTCAGGACAGACCTGCGACACTACAGGCTGAGGTACCTGGTCACATTGACAGACCTGCAGCCCCTGCCCAACAATCAGCTGCCTGCAGGCTTCAACAGATTCATTCAAAGCATAGTTGAGCACACTGACAACAGCTTTGCATACCCCACAGAGCTGGGGCTGCTGTTCTCAGACCGCTTGTACAGTTTCGATTGCGAACCTGCCTCAGGCAGTAGTACTGCAGGGTATGGCTACCCACCTGGGTACCAATGGCCGTATGGTGACGATCGCCCCTGGCCCGAGACCCCCACAACCATCACACCCATTCAATGGGTGGATCTTGCACCCGCTGCACCGTGAGGATCGCCTTGTTGCTGTGCACCCCCACCAGTGTAGTCATTCAGTGAGCAGTATTGAACCCCTCTGCTGGCATGGGTGGCAGCCAGCTAAATGCAGAGTGGCCAACAGCCAGGCACAGCAAGTGTAGCGACGGGGCGGGCGATGGTGTTGTGTGGAGTGCTGGTTGCAAGCTGTTAGCGTCTGGCATGGGGGTTGGAGGGTCTTGGTGATTGGTGGCCAGTGCGTTTGTGACCAGTGCGCTTGTGAGTGTATTGTGTTCTGCTGGCAGCAGCCTACATTCGGCTGCTTTGCAGAGCTGTGCCATCTCCAGAGGGAAAGGCAAAGGGGTATGACAGCGAGCTGAGTGGTGTCACACGGTGGCAAATCTCAAACATCTCAAACATCAGCAGCGTACAGCACGGTGATGCTTGGGTGGCATAGAGACATTGCCTCCAGCCGCACCAGTGTGCACTGGCAGTGCTGGTGAGGTAGACGCTCGAAGTGTGGCACACAGCCATGTCCTGAATGGCTTTTAGATGCTGAGTGTGGTTATGTATGCTGTGTAATTGAAGCCAGATGCTGTGGGACTGTGGGGTTGAGCATTGGCAGAGACACTTGACTGTCATCGACACGATGTTCTGTACAGAACGTGTGCAATGCGTTTGGGTACCAGTATGGCATTCAGCCTGCCATATACTATCAGACAGCTCACAGGATCACCCGCCCTATCCCACAACACGGACATATGGATGCCACATGGATGGTTTTCTGGGGCGGTTTTCAATGTGTGGTTGCACAGCAGCTGGTGTGGTGACCTGGCGAACAGCTACTGTTGTGGGTTGCAGAACTCTGCTCACCCAGATACGCCTAGTGCTTGCTTGGGGCACTCGAGCGACTTGCTGACCACAGGTCCTTGGGAATACCACTACAGTAGTTTGGTTTTGAAACCACAGAGCAGCATGTGTGGGGTGGTCGTCAGCAGCCCGTTTCAGCGCTGCTGCTTTTATGCCCTTTGTATGCCTGCGTTGTGGCCGTAACTGGCACAGGCTTTCTAGTGTCCTAGGTCACTGGTCGCCTGGTGGTGTCTTGCTTGTCTTGCACCAAGGTCGATTTGCTGCTTGCAGCATGCTGCTTGCACAATGAACCTGGCCGGAAACACGTGTAATGATGATGAACACAAGACCTCTGAGGCAGGCTTCAGCAGTAAGCTGTCACTGCAGATACCATACTGTAGCTACAACAGACCTTCCCTTGAGGAGAAAGGTTCACACCGAGTGTCCTATTTGTTCAAAAATCTGCCATCACACGCTTGTTCCGTTTTGTGTGGCTGATAATTGCCATCCATGCCCTGGGGTTCAACAGGTTGTCTGAGTTGGTTGTGGAGATAACCCCAGGCCAGGAGCACTCCTCACCAAGTTTTCTCGGCAAGCAGTCTTATAATTATACTTTGATTATCACCTTTCAACTAGCTTTTGTCTCACTTCAGCCATTGCAGCAACATACCGCTTGAGCGTTTCGCGCCTTGGCAGCCCAGCTCCTTCCCAGGCTCCGCACCCGTCGCTAGATGGCCATGGATAGCAATTGAGTTACCATATATTTTTCCTACCGGGGTTGCAAGCGGTCATTTGATAAGTCGACATCTTGTGCGCAGCAGAATGGAAAGTGCAGCCTTGCATGGCCCAAGCTCGCTGTTTGTGGCTCACTAGCGATGCATCACTGGTTGAAGGCATCATACCAGCAGCCGGAGTAGCCATCTGCTGCTGAGATGGGTATCTACCACCACCAGGAGCTGGCAAGCAGCAGCAGCCAGTGGCGGTTGAGCAAGGTAAGGCCTGTGTCCTAGCTCTGTAGTGTCCACCAGTGCCATAATGCCACTCCAGGCGCGATGAAAATCTGCTTAGCTACGTTGAGCATTCGACCACCAGCAGCAGCGGTTGATTAGACACTGTATCTGCTGCTTTACTGACCAGGCTGGGTGTGTGCTGCATGCTGCAGGTAGTACATGGTGCTGGCTACTGCTGGTACTCCCTCAACAAACTACAAAGCCAACAACAAGTCAAAGGCATTTAAAGAGCCCTCTGCTGAAAGTTGAGTACAGGCTCTAGTATCAGACGCAACAGAAGCAACAGAGACTAACAGCAAAGGCTTTGACAGCTGCACTGCACATGCACCATCCTGCTTGCATGCCTGCACGCCTGGTTGTGCTGTTGTCTGGTGTGTAAGCCGTGTTTGTGGGGCTTGGATAATGACGGCCTTGCCCTACACACGCATCACCAGCAGCCCAGGTACACTCTCAGCGCACCCCTCCTGCTGCTGCTGGTTTACCCCTTGACCCAACGAAGCGTGTACGTCCATGTGAAGTGAGGAAGGGGGAACACGAAGCGCGGGAGGGTTCAGAATACATGGCAGTGCAGCATAAGTATCCAGACAGCAGCCAAGACACACACCTTCAGCTGACACAACTGCCCTGCTGCTGCCCCTCCTTGCACACTCAGGAACCCCATCCTGTGCCACCTCTACAGAGCCCTGCACAACGCTGAACCATAAGATTACAGGCTCTGCAACACGCACAGCTCACAGCAACAGCAAAGGCCTCAACAGCTGCACTGCACGCACCCCATCCTGCTTGCACGTCTGCATGCCTGTACGCTGTCTGGTGTGTAAGTCGTGTGTATGGCTCGGTTTGGGACGGCCTTGACCGCACACGCATCACGAGGGCCCAGGCACGCAACCAATGCCAGCGCATCCCCCCTACTGCTGCTGGTAGGCCACCTCGACCCAACAATACAGTCCGTCCCTGTGAAGCGCGGGAGGAAAGGTTGCACACAGAGGGGGCTAAGCAAGCATGGCAGCGCAGAGGCACACAGTGCGGCAGCGGCAGTGAAACAAACATTCCACACCTGGTAAGCTCAAACACTCTGGTGCATCCTGCTGACACAGTTTTCCTGCCGCTACGCCCTGCTACCTCTGCTGCTATCAGGAACCCCATCATGCGTCCCCCTCTGCAAGGTTCTCTACAGCACAAGCCGTCAAGGAACGTCACTATAAGATAAGTATCAATTCAGGCGACAGCACAGCTGACAGCGACAGCACAGCCCAACAGCAACAGCCCCAACAGCTGCACTGCATGCACACCATCCTGCCTGCATGTCTGCATTCCTGTTGCTGTCGTCTGGTGTGTATAAGACGTGTGACTGGGCTTGGTGTGGACGGCCTTGTCCCAGCACACGCGTCACCAGCAGCACAGGTACACTCAGGTCAGCGCACACCCCCCTGCTGCTGTTGGCTTACACGCCTTACCTCACGAAGCATGTCCGTCCTGTGGAGTGAGGGAGGAACCGTTTACACGAGCGCGGGGGGGCACAGCATGCATGGCAGATACTGTCAGCAACAGCTTCCACCAGCTGCACTGCACGCACCCCATCCTGCCTGCATGTCTGCATGCCTGTGCGCTGTTCTGGTGTGTAAGTCGCGTTGCATGACTCGGTTGGATGGCCTTGCCCCAGCACACGCAACACCAGCAGCCCTAGGCACACAACTTGTGAATCAATGCCAGCGCATACCCATCGTGCCATCTGGACGCCACCTCCCTGCGAAGCAGTCCATCCTGTGGAGCTCGGGGGAACGGTTACAGTGCACCATGCGGCACAGCAAGACAGTGCAGCGCAGCGTACAGATCTACAGCAGGGCAGCAACAGGGCAGACAGTCCGACAGCAATCCTTCAGACTAACTGTACAGCTGTGTTCACAGGTTGGAGGCATTTCCTGATGGGTGGTGCTGCTGCTGCTTCTGCCTTCCATCCGTGCATGCAGGTTGACCCCAGTCATCAAACCAGCCAGAAGCTTCCCGTAAGTGGGCACGCAATCAGGCTTGTGCTGATGGGCGCTGCATACGCATCATAATGCCTGCATGTGTCCAGACGGTTTGCTCGCTTGCTTGGTGGCCAGCTGCTGAGCTCCCCCCCCCCCCCCCCCGGGCTTGTGCAAACATGCTTGTGCTTGGGCGTCTGGTCGCTCTCTTGGTAAACGCCAACACTGCCGAAGGTGGAACCGGCAGCCAGAAGGGCTAGGCTGCAGCACACCTGCTTGCACAGGTTCCTCACCATTCACAGATGCATGCACATGCCGGTGTGCACACATGCTTGTGCTGGGGTGTCTAGGCGCTCTCTCGGTAAACGCCAACCTCCCCGGAGAGGGAAACTGGCAGCCAGAAGCGGCTGGGCTACAGCACACGTGCTTGCAAGAATGTTTCACCAATGCTTGGTGTTTCAACTTCCACGCCAGCTCGCATGCTCTTCACAAACAAGCCAGCCTGGTTTGAGGTTCAAACAGCGCTTACAGTGTGGTAGGTGTGTCGTCAGGTGCCTCAGGCAGACACGTTCAAATCTCACCCTGGCTCCCTCCCTTCCTGTGCCGCTGCCCACAGTGTACTTGTACCACTACATCCTGCACTGCAATTTATGTCCCTGAGAGGGCGGCAAACAGGTTTGCACCCAAGGAGGTCCAGCTCAACAGGCTAACCCTGCCTGCTGCTTTGCATCCATACTGGGGTGGGAGGGAGGGGTCAATCACATAAGAAGAGGTCACATGACTGGCCACAGCCTTGCGGGCGAAGGAGTTTTCTACTCCTGCAATCCCTTCCTTCTTCTCCTCCTTCCTTCTCATCTGTCCCAGAGTAGCCGACATGTTGGATGCAAGCACTGGCTTGGGCGCTGTCACTAGTTGAACAATATCTGCATACCCTTGTTGAGATCCCGGCGTGGGACTATGGTGTCTGAACAGGGGTGTCAACACCCAGACAGGCACTGTGGTGGTTCAGTTTCAATCCCTGGCTGTCTCGTGTTTCAAATGCTGTATTGTTTTCAATAGGGAAAGTACTAGTGACAGTCTAGCTGCTGAAGATGTCCCTTGTGCCGTGGTGTGTGTTGATAGGTTGGTAACAGTTCAGAACCTGAAATGTGTTTCCCTGACTCGAGGGCCCACTGGGCACGACAGGTTGCATCCTGGCAATACATCAGACATGCATATGCCAGCAGGGTTGGCAGCAGCAGTCATGTGTTGTCCACGCATTCATCAGCACCTGAGACCATCCTGACAGCACATCATGTTTGCCTTGGTGCCTCACCATGACTGTGGCGGCGCTTCACAGGACAAGTCCAAGGAGTGACAGCTGAATAACAAGTAACAACACTGCCACAATCAAACAGCAAGTTGCACTACAGGTAGCCTTCATCGATGTCTTGAACCTATTCGGAAGACTGTATTACACAGAGAGCAATATGATACGCCCCCCTCTGGCGCTCACTGACAAAGACTCTGACCGTAACCAACTGCAACCAATGCCGGTACTAGAGCCCAACAACAGTCACAGCTTGTGTGCCTCTCAAGCATTCCCTACTGAAGAAGCAAGCCACAACACCAATTGGACACTAGTAAGAGTCAAACGAAACCACCTCAAACACCAGTGTACACGTGCTGAGCCAATCTGTCAGCATTGCACAGCCATTGGCAGTGCTAGCAACACTAATTAACACAACAAGCATCTGCTGCCCAATCGCTGCTGGCTTGTTTGCAGGCATTGATCACAAAAGAACAGCATCTTTGTCATATTGAGGCACCAAACTTCATCACAAGCACTGGTAGCAGTTGGGTCTGCCACTCATGTGCTGCTGACTCAAGCAGCAGGCCAAAGGCATTGTGTCATACTGCAGTTCCAGCAGTGCTCGCTTGGTCCACTCTCACGCCACACAGGCAGCAGGTAGCTGTAGCAGCACCACACCCACAGCAGCAGCAGCAAGGCAGGAAAGTCAGCACCTGTGTGAGTTGGTGTTGTCAGCTATCAGCAAAAGCCCGCTGCATGTGCAGACGAACCAGCATGTAACCAGCACACACACACGCTGTGAGCTGCAAATGCACTCATGTACTCATGCACATTCCTGAAATTCAACATTGTCGCATGTGCAGGTGCTTGAATCACAAGCAGTGCCCTCTTGTTGGTATCAGCCTCATAGCAACAGCAAACAGGCCAGCAAGCTCACCTGAACTCTGAAATGCTGATGCAGACTGCAGCTGTAGTCGCGCAAAGAGGGCTGTGGGTAGGGGTGGTGGCGGAGGTGGAGGTGGTGGGGGTGGCGGCAGCGGCAGTGGCAGGAACAGCCCTGGTGTTGCTTGCCACTGCTGCTGCTGGTGCTGCCATTGCTGCTGGTGCAACTGCCACTGCTGCTGCCACTCCTGCTGTTGGTGCTCCCAACTGCTGCTGTCAGCTACTGCAGGGGCCCCAGCGGCATGCTGCTGCTGCTGCTGCTGTTGTGGTTCATGCACGGCTAGTGGTGGCTTTGGCAGCAGCGGTGATGGTGGCGGCACTGATGGCTGCAAGGGTGTAAGCTTGCTGTGTCCTCTTGCCTGCTGCTGTTGCTGCCGCCGAGGGCTGCCTGCTGCTCCTATCAAGGACTGCGCCTTGTCAATAACCTGTGGCGAGCGCGGCAGCTGTGACGCAGGAGAGGGTGGTGCGCAAGGCTTGTTGTTGACACTGCTGCTGCTGGCTTGGTCAAGATGCTGAGGCTCCTGCAGCTGCTGCTGTTGGGACTGCTGCTTCATTGCCATGTGCATGGCGTGATGTCTTTCAAGCTCATGCAGCGACTCCCTCCACTGCTGCCGCTGATGCTGCTGCTGTCCTTGCACTGGCTGTGCTTGCACTGGCTCCAGCTGCAGGTGCGTCCGCTGCTGCTGCGGGTTGGAATTGTCTTGGTCAGCTGCTGCTGCTGCAGGTGCTGCTGCTGGGGGGCTGGCACCAGGGGACTGGGATGGCTGAGCATCATCTGATGCTTTGCCACTAAATGTGTCCTGGCACTCCTCTCGGTGCTCCTGCTGCTGCCCCTGCTGCTGCTGCTGCTGCTGCTGCTCAAACCTGCAAACGGCAACAACCAAGGCAATGGGTGTGCTCTGCAGTAAGTACAAGATGTCAGGCAGTCACCAACGCAAGGAAACAAACATTGAAGGGACACAGCTCATGACACACACACCAGCCTCTATACACAGATGCCTCTATGCACATGAGCTGTACCTCTGAGCTAGGCGGCCAGCTAGGTGTAGGTTTGGCTGCAGGACTGTGTCGCAGCAGTGCAATGCCAGCAAAGTGACATGACAGTGGGGGCTAGCTGAGGTACCTACTGCTGCAGCATCATTGCATGCTCGCTGCTTCCGCTGCAGTGAACATCCTCATATGACGCCAGGGCCTTCAGAAACGCTCTGCATCAACAAGCAATACACAGCAGCACAACAGCAGCAGCAACATACAGCATGTGTGTGGGCTGAAGTAAGAGCTCGCCATTCGTAACAACCACCTGTGGGTGATCAACATCAACAAACCTTGTGATAACATCCAGTGAAGTCTCCATAGCCACAGGAGAAGTGCAGATCACTGGTAGATCACCTGCTTCCAAGGCTGACAGCCATCAGTTCCGTACGCTCGACTCTATCAAACACATTGTGCTGTGCAGTCATGTGCAACTGCAGAGTACTGGCTACAAACATAAACCTGGATGACATCCCTAATCCCAGCTCCCAAAGCGGTTGACAACAACCATGACAGCATGAAGACAGCATTGGTAGGTCGACATGTAGATCATCATTGCCTTGTCCACATCTTTGCAGCTACAGCTGCAGCTACAGCTGCATTCTTGAAGCTCTTTGTCGGGCCAAACAAGGTACACACCCTGGAAGAACTGCTGTGGTGAGCGTGAAACACTCTCAGCCATGCATCACCAGGCTGCATGGGTCTGCAACGCGTGCCACAACGAGCATCATCATATCCATCAGTGTCACCTCTTGCTGCAGGGTGATTAGGGCCTTCCATACCATGAGCAGAGACCAGCCTTCAGACTTGGGGACTGGCTTTGACTTCAGCTTCCCTTCCTTAGCACCAGCACAGGCGCCACAAGGACCGCAACCAGCACAGAACCCGTTTGGGATCCAACCAGCACCAGCACCACAGCAGCCTATGCAGCAGCCGGCTCAGATTCAGTTGCAGCAACCTGTCAGGCCTCCGGCCACTTCAGAACCGCTAACAGCACGGTCGACTGTGGTCCATGCAAGCAGCAGTAGGCATGCTGGGTCAACAGCACAGCAGCAGTCAGGGCCGGAGCAGCCAGCGGTGGCGCATAAGCCTGTTCCTTTATCACAGGTGCGCAGGAGGTGCTTTGCATGGGTATTGTTGCAGTGACCAGCAGTGGATGCGCATGAGCATGTCACAACGGTGTGCTGCAGTGACAGACAAAGCAGCATTACAGTTGTGGAGGTCGTGTGTTGCTGCAAGGCAGATGTTGATGTATCGCACACGTTTGCGCACGTCCCATAGCAGCTGCCCTGATGTGTTGATGTCTTCTACTTGGAGGCTGACCAGCAGCATCTGCAGTTGCAGCAGATGCTGCGAAATGGTGAACGTTGCAGGAGCCCTAGCTGTGTTAGCCAGAATTCACACCATATGAGCAGTGTCCATTGGTTAGGGCCGTCTCGCAGTGGCGGCGCCAACTGGATTGAAGGTTGAGAGCGTGTCAGTGCTATTCATCACAGCTTTCAAGCTCGAACAACAACTGTGTTGTATCGGTGCAAGAGCAATGGCGTTCCACAGTGTCCCTGTCCCTGCGCGAAAGCCTATTTCCAAAGCGAAGCCTTTCCAAATCCCACACGGTGACACATGAAAAGTTGTCCAAGCTGTTGTGCTGCCATTGCTGCCTGCTGCAGGTGCAGGCAGAGGGTCGCCGCAACAAGGTGCCGCTGGAAAAGGGCTTCAGTCAGGTGTCCTGGCTCAAGCTGACCAAGTCAAACACAGACCTGACAGGTGCGATGGTGTGGATGGGACATGTGCTCAGCAATGCGCAAGTCATGTCTTGGGGTGCCATGCTGCAGAGGGATGGGTTGGCATGGGTCTTCTTCCCCATCTGCAGTGCGCGTGGATATGACAGGCTGGGCATCCGCTGCTGCATGGTGATGAGGATGATCGGCAGCTGTGTCATACGCATCTGCTTGGCCTGGTGCTGGTGTGCTGACAGTTGCGCTTGTCTGACTACAAGAAGCCCAGCACAAGCAATCCATGCAAGCAGGTGTTGGTCAGCACAAGTACCTGCAAGTCGGTCACTTGCATTGACTGCATGGGGTTGGCACATGGCGCATGTCCAGGGCCAGCAGTGATGCCAAACAAAGAACACCTACATGCAGAATAGTTTGCGGCAAGCTTGGTTTGCAATGTTGTTGAATCTTGCTCATAAACGAACCTTGTTCTGGTGTGCTGCTGGTGGTGGTGCAGGTGGTCAGGGGCGCAGGAAAGACATAACGCTTGACGAGGTGCGGCAGCACAGGACTGCTGAGGATGCCTGGATGGTGCTGCATGGCAAGGTAGGTGTAGCCATCTGCAGGAGTGGTGTACTGGGTACACAAGTATCGGCATATCCTGCAGTGGGGTGCAGGGTCAAGCGTGTGCAGTAACAGGAGGACCAACAGTATCGCCTGTTGGCAGCTGCATGCTGCTGCAGCACCAGCAATTGTTAGGGACTGGTAGTTGAACATTGGAAGGTGAAGTGCACAGGCTTTGGCAACATGGTGTTGCGTCTCCTGGCATGCTGTTTACGTCACCATCTTGATTGTATTGCCACATGCGTTAGTGCCTTGGTGGAGCGCCGTGCGTGCAGACTGAGCTCACTTGTTGGCCAGCTCGCCAGTTTGCAGCCGTCTTGTGCGGCTTGTTTGCAGTCGCTGCTGTGACATACACATACATCTGCCGCCTTGCTGTGTGTGTCTTGCACCTCATCTGCCAGGTGTACAACATCACCCCTTACTTGAAGTACCACCCAGGGGGTGCTGACATCCTCGTAAAGGCCGCTGGCAAGGATGGCACGTCCCTCTTCAACAAATACCACCCCTGGGTGAATGCACACGGGCTTCTGGAGAAGTGCTTGATAGGGCTACTGCAAAAGCCCGGGATGGCGAGCAGCAGCAGGGCGAGCAGCAGCCGGCAGGCCAGTCTCTCAAAAGCAAGCTGGTGCAGCTTTTCAAGTAGCAGCAGGCATGGACTGGGGAATGGAGCGCTGCGCTTGGATGCCATGCTGTCAGGCAGCTGCTTCACAGCTGCTTTTGTGCTGTACTTGCTTGTGGTTGGGCATATTGTATAGAGGTGTGCGCAGCACGTCAGCGCATCAGCACAGTTGGTGTGAGTGTTTTTTTTTTTGGGGGGGGGGGTGTATGTTGGTGTGGCTCCTGATTTGCTCAACACCGTTTTTCACTGAATCACTCGTCACTTTGCACCTTTGTGGAACTCTTCGGGTGGTGCTGCTGACACATCACCTTCGTGACTGGATGACCTTGCTGATGCCGCGTGCAGCGCACTGCACAGTGAGAAAGTCTTTGTTGGATAGGCCTGCTGAAGTACTTCAGCTTGCCCTTGGGCTTGTCCATCCAGCCTTAAGCGGCCCCATTCACATTATTCTCTCCCTACCTTCAAGCAATTAGCTTCAAGCTTGATGGGTGGCGGAGGGGTTCCCCACCTGTGGCTGTTCGTCACCCGCTTTCACCCCAACCTTTGCCTTCCTACCAACACCACTGAGACATTTCCCAAGTCACGGACAACGGATCCCACCACATGCTGCACGTCTCTTCACGCAGTGGTGGATGGCAGAGGGACTTGTTACAGTGAGACAAGGGGGGAGGGGGCGGGCGACGCAGGGGGCGGGAGACGGTGTGGCCTGTCTTTGGGACTGATGTCCATGCTGACAGCACCTACGTGGTAGTTGTATGACATTGTTGCCATTACCAAGCCTGCAGGGCTTGGAGTAGCCTTATCGGCGCAGACGAGGCAGTCTGCAATGTCACATGACTAATTTGTCACATGACACCGTAACGCTGAGTATTTCCTGTGAGTCTCTGTGGCACAAACAAGCAGTGAAGATATCAGCACCTACTGGGAAAGGAACATAAGGGTGCTTCACCGTACACAACGCTTACGAAGTTCGTTGAGTCCACCTTCTCGCGGGAATAGTGCTCTGTGCGCCCAGAAACGTGACGGGCGTGTAATCTGGACTGAACGTAAGCACTTGAGCTTCAATCAGCAGGGGTCTCGCGGTCAGAAGAAGCTATCGTGGGAAGCAAGGCCAGCGGAGAGCTGCTGCCTGGTGGGTGTTTTATGGGCTTGCAAAAGTGCACTATGCTGTTCGTGCTTGCGTGGTTTGCTAAGGATCGTCGCGCAGTAGCTGCTGACGACATGGCTGATGGGGATGGGTCTCTGCACTGTGTGTGCTTGTGCTGTAGGCAGCCGGCCTGCAGGCAGCTGACATGGTGATGGAGGCAGATCTCAGGGCCAGGGGGCCTCCTCCTACGCACCATATGCCAGGGATGGGCCCACCTCTGCCACAGCAGCAGAACTGGGGCATGCCCTATCCGCCGCAGCACGGGCAGCAGCTGCCTGGGCAGCCCATGATGATGCCGCCAGGAGGACCATACAGTGGTCCTTACCCTATTCTGATGCCGGGTCCCATCCTGTACCCGATGAATGCCCCACCCCCAGCACACCTGATGGCAATGCATCAGGGCCCGCACCACCACTGGGGCCACCAGCCATTCATGCAGCACCCGCAGCACATGCAGCATGCACAGATGCAGGCAGCAAGGCGGATGCGCCCGCCACCTGGCGGACCCCACCAGCAGCCTCAGCACGCCCCGCGGCCACCCCTGCCTGCAAGCTACAGGCAGCCACCCACACCACAGGGCCGCCCTGGCGCCCTGAACACGCAGCCCACCACGCCAGCTTCTGGGCATGGTGCAGCCAGCAAGTCAGGAGCCCGGGCCATGCTGGTGCAGCCACTCACAGCAGGAACAGCACGGCAGGCCCAAGCAGCTGGAGGGGCCGCGCACGGCGCAGCCAAGGGTGCCAGGGCAGCGGCAGCAGGCCCCGACCCTGAGGTGTTGCAGATTGTGGACGCCATGGACGTTGACGTCGACTCTGATGACAGCGACGAGGCGCAGTCCCCTGAGCTGCTGCAGAATGATGGCGCATCGGGCTGGGCATGGTTGGTGGATGGTGTCCTGCAGCAGGTGAGGTTTGGCGCGGAGTGTCTGGCGGCCCGGTGCGAAGGGCCATCGCATGCTGCCTGCAAGATTTAGCTTTCCTGCAGTTCTCTTGTCACACCCCGCTCCTGTGCTGAGGTGTCGAGCATGTCTGTGCCTTCATCCTGCTGACCTGAGCTGGCTTTTTTTGTCCTGCGAACGTCGCTTCAGGTGGTTGGGTACCTTCAAGGCAACAGTGCAACTCTGAGTGCCTTCAGAGCCACCTGTGTCAACTGGAAGGCCTGCGCAGACTCCAACATGCTGACGCTGTCTCCAAAGGCTCTGCTACCGAAGGACCTCATCAGGCTGTTCCCTGTGCTGGAGGTAGGTTAATCTGTGTAGCAGCCAGCGCTCCCCAGCCCACACTGCCAGCATGGTGTGCTTGATGAGATGATCAGCACTTCTGCAGCATCAGGCATCCTGCGCAGATCACCCGCATGCTGGGTCAAAGCTGGGATTAACCTGTTCGTACTGTGGTTACCGTTGCCTGCTGTCTTCTGTTGTGCTTTGCAGGACCTGCAGCTTGTGTCCTGCCGCAACGTTCGCAACAGGGACCTCTACGTGCTGGCCAACAATGACCTGCACCTGACCAGCTTGGTGCTGGGTGATGACACCAACAAGCCTTGGGTCACGAACAGGTGTGCTGGTAGTCTGTTGCTGATCCCTATTGTCATGTGCTGACTGGCTATCACCAGCTTCCTGCAGGTTGTTTTGTGTGTCGCAGGATATCCTGCATGTTCTTTGTGTCGCAGGATATCCTGCAGGTTGGATGGTGTGTTGCAGGATTCCTGCAGGTTGAATGGTGTGTGGAAAGACCTCCTTTGTTTGCTGCAGGACTGTCCTGCTCACTGGTACTAGCCCATGCTTGTGCTGACGGCCTTGCTGGGTTGTCCTGCAGGGGCATTGAGAGCATCGCCAAGATGACCAAGCTCAAGTTCAGCGCGCTGCACGACTGCAACAGCATCACCAACAATGGCATCACAGCCATCCAAGCGCTCACCGGCCTGGAGACCCTCAGCCTGCGCGGCTGCAGGAAGCTGACGAACAATGGCATGGCCACCATCAAGGTGCGCCCCTGGCTCCTGGATCTTAACAAACTCTGCAATGGCTGGCTGGCTGAAGCATGCAGGATACACTGCTCCTGCATGTCCCATGTGCTTGTGTAGTCTAAACATGAACCTGTGTGGCAGGTGTCCTGCAGAACTCTGGCGCTCTGGGTTCATGCACCAACACATCGCTTGCATGTGTGCACTACCTTCCCCACACAGGCGCTCACCAACCTGTCCAAGCTCAATCTGTACGGCTGCAAGCGGCTGAGCGATCAGGGCTTGAGTGCCCTGACCAGCTTGCCTCTGAAGGCTCTGTCCCTGGGCCAGACACGCATCCGCAAGGAGGGCCTCAAGCAACTTGCCGGCCTGACCCAGCTGACCGAGCTGCACCTGGTGAAGGAGGAGGTCGGTCTGGACGGCCTGGTGCAGCTGTCGGCGCTGACTGGGCTGCATACGCTGTCGCTGCGGGACCTGAAGCTGACCAACCCTGTGGTTGCGGTAAGCATGGGCCTTCAGGCTGTGCTGGGCTGGGACAGCATGCTTGCATGATCACAACACATGCAGGATTGTGTGAGTACAGATGCAATGCAGGAATGTGTCCAGCACAGATGCACTTTGCAGCAGTTGCCACGAAGCCCGCCTGTGCTTGTGCTGCTCATACCTTTGAGCATTGTGTCATCCTCACCTGGCTGTATATTGATTCACACATCATGCAGGCTCTGCTGGCAAACCTGACCACCAACTTGAAGGATCTGAGCCTGTTCCGCAACCAGCTCAGCAACACACTCATATACGACACAGAGAGGTTGCACAACCTGACCGCGCTGGACCTCCGTGAGACGGGCATTTGTGGTGAGCAAGCACGACTGCTGCCTGATTCAGGTGTCCATGTCCTGCAGCACGTGAGCTGGTGCGGTGCTGTGCTGTGCGCAGCATTGGGTTGACAGGGACAGCATGTTTATATCTTGATTACAACCAAGATGCTGTCACGTCTTGGTGTCACCTTGCCTGACCAACTTCCTGCGTTGTCTTGGCGTCTGTGCAGATGTTGGGCTGATGGGCTTCACTGCCCTCGTGAACCTCAGAGTCCTCAAGCTGAAGCCACCCCTGACCAATGTCACCTCGGCGCCCCCCGCCAGCAGCTACGAGCGCGTCCGTGAGCTCACACAGCTGCGCAGCCTGACAGTTGCTGTGCCAGTGTTGGGGCCAGCGCAGATGCTAGCCATTGGCGCGCTGACGGGCCTGCAGGTGGGGGCTGGGACGGGGCTGGGACGGTGCTCCAGGGTGTCTGCAGATAGTGGAAACTCAGGGTGGCTTTAATGAATGAAGGTGTTACACGGGTTTCTCAAGCAACTACGTTGCAACTGAACCCAGCCACGGATGGACACAACCAGCACGGAAGGGGGCCGTTCGGACAAACCCCACCATCAAAAGCTTGTCACGCACACTCAGTGTGCTTCCAGATTGCGAACACAGAGATATAATACACTGGAAGGACTGAATGGCGCCAACGGCACTGCTTCTCGCACCTGCAGGGTTGCGACAAGAAAGGGCGGACGGAACAGAAAACAGCGAACACACAGCTGCGAGCCACAAAACACTCCCACATGTTGCAGTGGGCGCACGTGGGGGCAACTTCACCGACACCACCAGTCGCTGCACTGTTCACAAGCCAGCAGGATAGAAGTCACACAGCAGCCAGCAACTCACATGTCACCACATGCAGAAGCTCAATGCCTAACTACCCGCAAACCGTTGCCTCCTAACAGCACCACATGCCATGCAATGAAAGGCTGCTGTGTGAGCGCAAGCCCCTCAGGGTGGCTTTTCTGCATTACCTGAATCTCTGGGCTACTCAGCAAGTGTAGTCACAGGGTGGCCCAGCATCAGTCAGGCAGTCCAGCATCATAGAGTTTTTGACTTAGAAAGGGTCATAGGCATTATAGGATAGAAGAAGAAGGGGCAAGAAGAAGAAGGCATTATAGGATTTGGCAATTTCGCGCTTTCTTGCAGTCAAGAAACGTCACAAGCACATCACAGATGTCACTGTGGCAGTGTGGGCATCCAGGGTGCGTGGCGCAGCTGGTTAGCGCGTAGGTCTCACAACACCAGCATGTCATGACACAGCCAAGCTGTGGGAAATCCTAAGGTCGTGAGTTCGAGCCTCACCGCGCCCAGTTTTGTGCATCAGCATAGTGCTGCAAACCTAGAGGGGGGCCCTATGGCTCAGGGCAACCGGCTGCAGGTAGGGGTGGGCATGGGAGCAATGTTGTGGAGGGGGTTGTGTTTGGAGGCTGGGCTTGACAGTGTGAAGGCCACCCCCCACCCCCCTTGTGTCGTAGGTAGTGCAGTGTGTGCAGACAATTGCAATGCCACACTCTCTTTGATCAAACTCGCAGGAAGCAGGACCTGCACACACAAGTACTCCCTCTGTCGACACACACACACACACCAAACCTGCCTGATGAGCTTGTGGATAATCATTTGCTGCTGTCAGATCTGCTGTGGCAGCAGCAAGGCACTAATGCACATGTTGTTCAATTCATGCTTGCAGGAGCTTGACCTGGGCAGGGGCTACGTGGCTACTCCCCAAGATGATGAGGTTCTTCAGGCCTGTGTGTACACTCAGGTCGCCAAGCTGACGCAGCTGACCTCCCTGGACCTCAGCCGCCGCAGGGCCATTGACAAGCAGGAGGCCGAGGAGAGGAAGAAGGCGGGCAAGCCCAAGTACCCCAAGGAGCTGCGTGTGATGATGGAGGCGCTTCCAAGGCTGTGCTACCTGAACCTGGGGTCTACTGCCATTGAGGCCGCGGCTATCAAGAAGCTGATTAGCAAGTTCCCCACCGTCAACATTGATGGCCGCAAGAGCATGTCAGAGTCAGCGCCAGAATTGGCCAACTTCGGTCTGGCCGGCACGCTGTGCGTGCTGTGAGCAGTGCATGGGAGACGATTCGCGCACTGCAGCCGTTGGGAAATCTGGAGGCGCAGCCAGTATTGGGGAGACATTAGCAGTGGTAGCGGTGCGTGCCCGGCTGTGCTCTTTTCATTGACTGCTGCGCCTGGTAATTGGGCGTTTTGTTGCCATACCAGGCAGTGGGAGGCAGGTGGCACCTGTGTGTGCATCCTGGTGCTTTAGCTGTGTGAGTACTGCCTCGAGGTGTTTCTTGCAGCACTACCAATCGTGAGGAGGTGCCATCGGCACACCTGCTATGTTTGGTGCCTTGTGTGGGCTGTATCGATCATGCAGGGATGGGAAGGGGTTCATGTCCGGTCTGGATAGATGCAAGTGAAGGCCATGCGTATGTACACTTACTCTACCGCGGTGCAATTCGGATGTGGCTCCAGCAGCAGGGCTCACAGGAAGGGTTTTGGTGGATGTTTTCATGCTGAGTACGACCCAGCATCGGAAAAGCGTGATCTTCCTTGGGCAATCTTCAGGCTGCCAGTGCACATGGTGTTTTCTATGGTGTGTATGGAGGTGTTGGGTTCAGCCAACTGCTGCACACCTGTTGTTCCTGACGAGTGCTTGAGGCCTGTCAACATAGGCCTTGTGTGGCTGCCGGTGTTCTGCCAGCATGCAACCCTGTGGCATGCTTACAGGGCGCTGATGCATGTGCCCACGCTAGCAATAAAGGTTTTTGCCGTTTCAACTGAGGCTGTTCAACATACACGGTTTGGATTTGGGGTCTTTCTTGTTTGCATTGCAAAGCCCTATGCTTGCAAGTGCCAGGTCATTCTGGCGGAACTTGGCGAGGCCCATTTGTAGATGTCGCATGAGCGTGCAGCAAGGTCATGGCGTACGGAGCCCTGTTTCTGGTGCAAGCGTGGTGTTACTCAGTGGGGCCAGGAGGCATGCGTGTGGCTTGTGCAGCCGTCAGTGCTGAAACCCTCGGCGTCCTGGCAGGGAGCCTGGACTGGTTGCTGGCGTGTGGCCAGTTGACAGCAGGCTGCCCTATTTGACAAAGCAAAAATCATAAAACTTGCTTGTGTCCTGTCATGTGTCGCTGCGCACGGTGTACACTGCAGGGGAGGCTTCACACCAGGTAGTGCTGCGCCAGCGCTGTGTACCTCAACAGGGATTGCAGGGCTGGTGCTTTGCCTAAGCTGTGGGAATTGGCGTCACGCTTCGGGTGTGTCTGTGTGTTATTGTGACCTTGTACATTACGCTCCTCTTACATGGTGTGCTTTTGTCAGAGGGTGATGGCACTCCAGGTGGGTTTGCAGCCACTGACGCTGCTGCAGAGCAGGTCTGGCAACCCAAAGCAAGCAGGCAGCCCAGCAGTCGGGCACAATGGTTGGGGGTCGCATTCAGCATTTGCTTGTGTCGGGCATTTTATGGCCAGGTGATGGGAAACAGCAAGGGCTGAGTGCTGCCAATTCTGGCATCATGCACTACAATTTTCGCACACATGCCTATGCCTTGCTTGTTTGCTGTGCCTTGTGTTTGTACGTGGAGGGGGGGGGGGGCGGTGTTTACAGCATCCCTGACTGGTGGTGCCTTCGGCTTGGGTTCAAGCCTGCTGGCGAGGCAATTCAAGTTATAACACACCTCGCCATCTGGCAAGCCAGTTGGTGCTCGCCTGGGTGTGAGGTCTTGTGGGAGGCATGCGTATGAGCGGACAGGTTTCACCCCTGCCTTGCAAGCAGTTGGGTGGTTCCTGTTGCAACTGGCTGGCTTGCTGACTGGCTGATCTGGTGGTGAGGGCTTTTAGGGCCTACCGGGAGCAACGGCTGACATGTCTGGGGGGGGGGTGGCACGGGCTGCGGCGTGCACAGTGTGCTCAATGCTGTGCTGTGGTTGCTGCCTGCTTCCTTTCACGGATGCTGGCACTTGCTGCCTTGCGTCATGGCCCGACTATTTGTCAGAGAGCTTTTACGTGGCATTGGTGGAAGGCATGCAAGCAGGGTTTTTGGACTGGGTTTCCTGCAAGCATATCATCCTGGCTGGTTTGGTGCACTCCCTGAGTGATCAATATAGTTTACCTTTGACAGCGTCTTGTGCCTGGGTCGTGTACCCTGCCAGAGTTGGGACACCCAGTGCATCCCATGCCTGCTGCACCACCCACGCACACAAGTAATCTCTGTGCTAACACACTGGTGTCACGTCAGCAGCAATCCACTTTCATGCCTTTGGAGCTTGCTGTGCTGCAGAAGCACACAAGTTCATGTCCGTCACGAGGGTGGTGTGTGGTGTAGTGGGTGTGGTGCAGCGGCGGCTCAAAGGATGCGTGGTGCAACAGCTGGTAACATAACCTTTGAATTGACATGTTGAACTCCCAAACATCCAGTTACACAAGTAGAAGTGGTTGGGGTATGCTGGAGTCCAATGTTTCCATCTTGATTGTCAGGTTGGAGTAGCACTGGCAGAACATGCCTCAAGCACGTCACCCTGATATGAGCTGGCCCACACTGGCTGCTTAAGCTTTCCATGCTGGGTATTTCAGGCCACTCTGTGTCCTTCCAGGCAGATACCTGTCAGAGGTTCAACAGGCCTGATGTGCTCGTGGCAGCAACTGAACCCGGCTTTGCGAATTTGTGGGACTGTGTATGCAAAAGAAAAATGGAATGTGTGCGGTCTGGCTGCATGAGAACGCTCAGGGGATTGCTTGACACAGTGACTCACAACAGCAGCTTACTCAACAGTGCAGATATCAACGCAGCCCCCCTGGTCAACTCGACGTTTCTTTATATATGGTTCGGAACAAAAGGACAGTTGCACTTTCAAGAAACATGGGGCCACGGCTGGCAGTCGTGGGAGATCTTTGTGAGTCCTTTTCAGGCCTGTTTAAGGCTTTCAGGAGTTTCTGAAGAATTGCTAGGTTCGTTTTTTTCTCTCCCAAAAGGCCAAGACCGTCGGTGGGCGTCCCCTTGTCAGAAAGGGATGCTGGTGCCAGTGCCAGTTCCCCTTCCTTCTGCATGACCATCCAGGGGCTGAGCTATGCAGTACACACTTATCTGACGTGCCTGCAGTCGGGCACAGTGATCCCTGGAGCTGAGCAACGGGCAGAAGGCACAACAGCAGCGTCCGTGTGACACACGGGGACAAAGGACCAAATCCCTGGGACAGGCATGTCCTTTCTGGTCCGCAGTCGCAACTCTCAGAAATGGGGCCGCACAGGCAGTATCCCTGGGCCAACTTCTTTTTCTGTGAGGACAGGCAGGCGGGCAAGTGGGGAGTCGGACAGTGTTGTGCTGGGCAGGGCAGGTGAGCATCATCTGGTCTAGCTGTGTGTGGGGCACCAGGGGGTGTGCTGTTACAGGCACTACACGTTTTGTTTCCAACCAAGCCAACTTGCACTCAGTTGTTCACCGTGCACCAGCCGTCAATCAACACAGCCAGCAGCAGGAGTCACTACCCATGAAATATGGCCACACCCAGCGGAGGGCTGGCCTGCTTGCATGGCATGCGGCGGGCAGTATGTTCATGTCCAGGTGGACTTGCGCTGGTGTCGCCTGCAGCCTGCCTCAAGGCCAACATAGTGCTGCACGGTGTCACGTTCCCTCCTTGTGTGTCTGCAGGCCCCCAGGACCAATTGCGAGACGGCTGGGGTGCAGCGCACTTTCTGCGGAATGAGACGCAGGCAGCTCGTGCAGCGGTGGAGGCTTTGGACAAGTACAGCTTGAAGCTGGCGTCCTTCCAGGACAAGGCACTGGAAGTGATTGAGGAAGCACACAGGTTGGTGCTAGGGACTCTGCTCTGCTGCCTACGCAGCTTGGCAGCAGTACGTTGATGGAATGAGCGACGGGAGACATGAGTCAAGATTGATTGCGCAGGCAGCAGGTCTTATTCCAGGGCACCAGGGTTGCAAAGTGCGTCAGCAGCCGCTGATCAGACAGGTTTGCACCAGCAGTGCTGGGCATGGACATGACAATGCTGTGGGGCTACATCGTTTGCTCCAACGAGCACAAACGTGATGCTGCCCTGTCATGCAGGGCCCTGAGTCGGCTGGAGCGCGCAGTTGCCAAGGATGCTGCACCTGAGCTTATCGTGGTGGCCTGTGAGATCAAGGTGGCATGCCACAGGGGCCTGCACTTGTTCAGAGCCTATGGCAAGTGAGTCATGGCGGGAAACTCTGCTGTCCAGGCAAAGGGGCAGGACGCTGCAACCTGCAATCTCAGAGCAGCACAGCACAGCAAACGGCAGATGGGGGCATGCACGCAGGAACTACGTCAACCCTATCCATCCAGCTGCAGCGGAAAAACACGTGCTGGGCTGAGAGCAGCAGCACTAGAGTCCTTATGCGCCTGCCTGCCTCCCTGCCTGTCTGGCTGGTTGCTGCAGGTACCGGTACTTGGGCAAGCTCATTGCGCTGGCCACACGCAGCAGCATCACAGCCAAGTTTGATGCAGTGATTGGGCGCCTGACAGCGATCATGCCACTTGGCAGGACACCCAGCTTCACCAGTATCAAGACAGCAGCACGAGCACCGCAGCCCGCTATCGATGCACCCAGCAGCATTCAGCACGCAGGCAGCGGTGCGCACAGCAGTGCGCGCAACTCGCTTGATGACGCAGCTGTGGAAGCCAGCCAGCTGCAGCAGCAGCCGCCGCCGCCGCCGCAGCAGCCACCGCCGCCGCAGCAGCAGCAGCTGCCCAGTGCCAGCAGCGGGTTTGCAGCGGCGGCGGCCCGCTTGAAGCGCGGCAGCACGGATACAGCAGTGGGCACCACCACCCATTGCCACGGCGCTGACAGTGGTTATGGGGCTGTGCTGTCAGTGGTCCTTCGCAGCAGTGAGTCTGCCCGGGTGACCTGCATCAGCTATGGGGACTCCCCTGGGACCTCCAACTGCATCTGGTGGGCAACGGGGGACCAGCTAGAGTTCTACAGCACCTCCACGCAGAGCACTACGAGCTTTGCCCCACATGCAGAGCGTGCTGCCGTCACAGCAGTGGCTGTGGACAGCATGGGCAACATATGGTGCGCCAACTCCAAGGGCGCTATCATGATGAGGCAGCAGCGCAACTGGGAGCAGGTGCGCTTACGATTGCCAGCGGCAGCGGCGGGACCTGGGTTTGTAAGTGTACTCAGGTGCAGATTGAGCAGGCCACAGAGCAGCCGTTTTCCAGTGGAGTGCAGGATTTATCATGCGAAGGTACAGTGTGGCAGGCATGAGCAGTGCAACGTTGCACAAGTAGGTCAATCGATGAACTGCCTGTGTGCCTGCAGGTGTTTGTGGAGCATGTTTTCAGCAGCTGCGTACGGTGCTTGGCCACAGATGCAGAGAGCGATGTTGTCTGGGCGGGAGATGAGGCCGGCCGGTTGGCTGTCCTCAGGTGGGCCTCGTATAGCTGGCAACAATTGCAGCAGCTGCCGCACATGGATCACTTTCGCAATCATGGCCGCAGCGCAGCAGCAGCAAGAAGCATGAGTGCAATTCGTCCATACCTGTCAGCTAGTACCAGCGCCCGTCCGCACAGCCCTTGGGGGCATATGCTTCCGGAAGGACCTGGAGGACAGCATGCGATGTGGTCAGGTCAGGCCATGCTGCTTGCATCACTCATCTTACGAGCACATGTGCTGTGTTGGCGTGCTGTTCTACATTGTTATCGTCCAGGTTTGTTGAGGAGGGCAGCAGCTGCCGCCTGGAATGCACGGCGACCATACTGCCAGGCAGGGCAGGGGCAGGCATGAAAACCAGCAGCTCATCAGCACTCCTGGATATCAGGCCCAAGTAAGCACTTGCTTGCTTGCTTGCTTGCTCACTTGCCCAAGCATGGTTGGCCTCTGTCACAATGCCTCGTAAGCAGCATGCCGTCGTCCTGATGTACTGCTTTGGCAGCAGTTGGTCACATGCGAGCTTCTTCGAACATGTGCTTCCAGAACCCCACTCCTGACACATAGGCTCACACCAAGTGCAGCAGCAGTTGCATCCGCAATTTCAGGATATGTTGAAGTGTTACCTCGTGTTGCAAGCACGCCTCATGCAACTGTCCCAGCACGTTGTTGGCAGCAAGCTTCTGTGCTGACTGTCAATGGCTCCCTCTGCCACCCCTGTGTGCGTCTGCTGTGCCTGCAGGACTGTCAGCCGGTGGCAGGCGCTGTCCTGCAGGGGCTTCAAGGACCGCCAGGGTGCAGCTGAGGGGCCCATCCGCACCATGCTGGTGCGGGATGACAGGGCGTGGGTGGGCGGCGGCCGCACGGAACCCTGGATCGCCCTCTTTGATGCTGTGCTAGGTGAGCAAACGTGGGACTGACAACGGGCAGCGTGAACTCGTGCTGGACTGCGCCTGCTGCAGGAAAGCCTTTGGGAATGTGTCAACCAGCAGCGCAGTGTGATCGGGGAACCGTTGCTGTGACGACACACAAGTATGGCAGTAAGGGTGCAGCGGCAGTTGTCCTGAGGCATGACAGAGGTGTATTCGCTGTAGCTTGGCGACATGCCCTGTCTTGAGAGTTGGTTATGGCGAGTATGTGTCGAGTACCTGCTGACATGGCCTTGTCTTGCTGCTCTGTCATCCTCCTGCGCTGCACCTCGCAGGCACTCAGCTCGACATGTGGAGCTGCGGGAGCTATGGCAGCTGCCTGGTCATGACCAGCATGATGACGGCAGACGCCCTCGCTGAAACCACAGCCTTCGCAAGTGCAGCAGCAGCAGGCGGCCGCTTCCAGCGCCAGACTGCAGACTGCACCCCCGGCGGCCTCGACGTCCCCTCCAGTGTGCCTGAGGACCACATTGGTGAGGACCCACGCAGCGGCTGGCGGCTCATGACTGGGCACGAGAGCGGGCAGCTGCTGCTGTGGAGCGCTGCGTCAGACCGGCTGCAGCCTGTGGTGAAGGTGGGGGACCCGGGGCTCAGCCCCGTCCGGGCACTGTGTGTGATGGAAGAGCAGGGCCTGGTGGCTGCTGTGCATGCCAATGGAGACCTCGCACTCTTCCTGCGGCCTGCTCGGGACCGGGACTGGCTCATGGGCCCAGCCAAAAGCGCGGCCACGGCACCAGCTGGCGGTTCCCTCGACGGGAGTGGTGCTGGGGCCTCGCCAGCAGCAGCTGGCACGGGCGGCAGCAGCAGCCCGCGAGGGTCTGCGGGCGCTCCTGAGCAGCAGCTGCAGTCGCCGGCTACGTCCACAGCAGGTGGCGCAGGGGAGCGGAACAAGTCCGGCGGCGGCGGTGCGGCAACAGCAGCGGCTGGGCTGAACACCATCAAGCCCCGGCGCGTGGTGCTGAAGTCGCACCGCAGCATGCTGGTTGCTGCCGCAGCTTGCAGCAGCGGTGTGGTGACCGCCAGTGCCTTGGGCACCATCAAGCTCTGGCCTGCGCAGGGGCTGGCAAGAGAGGCTGAGCGGCGGGGCATGCTGCCGTCAGCACTGCACATGCAAGTCCAGCGGGAGTCCAGGTGGGTCGCATGGAGTGCTGCTGGCTGTGGGACTGCAGGGGTGTGTCACTGAGTGACTGGAGGCACGCTGCAATTGCGGGAGACCTGTATGCACTCCTTGGTGCATGAGGTCTATTTTTGATGCAGGCAACCCTGGGGAATCATGTCATCATCATCATCATCATCATCATCTGCCATCTGTGTGACGACCTGCTAGGATTAGTGTCGCTTGATGCTGGTGATAGGCTTGCTGGCCAGGCCTGCTGATGCTATTGCTGGGCCCGACATTTGCCATGATAGTTGCTGAGTCACGTGTGTTGGCTCGCTGCTCCTGCTTGGTGTGGTTGTTCTGCAGCCTGTCCGCTCGCACTGTGGGCCTGAACTGCCCGCAGTCGTCATGGAGCACGCCAATGACGCGGCAAAACTCTGACTCCCTTGTCAGCAACGCACGCAGCCCGCTGGAGGTCCTGCAAGGCAGCAGCGGCTTGTCTACAGCAGCAACAGCACCAGCAGGCACACCTGTTGCTGACTCAACAGCACTTGCAGCGTCAGCAGTGGCCGTGGCGGCAGCAGCAGGGCCGGCAATGCTTGCGCAGCAGCCCAGCCAAAGTGGGAGCTACCAGCAGCCTCTTGGTCCACCCCAGTTGGCATTTGAGCAGGGGCAGCAGGAGCAAACACAACTCCTGCCTCGGTCGCCTCGCTCGCAGCAGCATTCAATGCACCCGCAGGACAGCCTGTCCACTCCCAACTCGCAACTGTTTCACATCGCTTCGTACGGCCTTCCTCAGCAGCACCAGCAGCCGCAGCCGCAGCCTGATCAGGCAGCACTCTCAAGCTTGTCGAGGTTGTCAGAGCCAGGGGTGCAGTGGCTGCAGCACCATCACCATCAGCAGCAGCCGCTGTTCAGCTTGAGTGGTGCGGGTGGCGGCATTGGTGTGCTGCCGGAACAGCTCGCCAACCCTCTTGTGGTCTTGGAGCGCAGGTCGGCGCCTCTGGACATCCCCTGGCAAGCCGGCATGGTGGCTCAGCCCTCTGCAGCAGCATCCGTGGGCCGCAGCGCAGGCATGGGCACGGCGATGTTTGCCCGCCTCAATGCGCAGCACCAGCTGGGGCAGCTCGGGGGCTCACCACGATTCAGCAGCGGCAGTATGCTTGCAGCTGATGTGGCGGCGGGGTCTGTGGGCGCTGGCTCTCCTGCTGGGTCCCTTCTGGACGGGTCTGTGCCAGGGGGTTGCCGGCCCATAGGGGAGCGCTCGGTCGATGTCCCCATGGACTCGGGGCCGAGGTATGCGGCCCCTCGTGCCCCGAAGGCTCTGCGGGACCGGGAGATTGGGATGATTCGGGAGCGGCGCAGGTCGGAGCGGCGGCTTAGCAAGGGCGCCAACATCGCGTGGAGCACATGTCAGATCATCAACGCCTCTGAGCTGCGCATGCTGGAGTGCATCGGCGGCGGCGCGTATGGACAGGTGAGCCTCATAGCCTTTGAGGTGGAGCACAGGCGGGGCACAACGTTTGGGGACAGGACTCTGTCCTCAGCTCGTGAACCTGGGGCTTGTGTGGTCTGTCTTGGGTATGCACCAGACTGCTCAGACCAGACTCTGACACTAAGCGTCATGTCAGGAGCAGGTTGACATGGTGGTGGCTGCACCTGATCAGCACTCGTAGTCACATGTGTGCTGCATTCATAGGCTGGGGTGCGTCAGAGTGCAGGTTAGCCGCGAGCCTTTGGCTGCACAAGAACTTGTAGCCTTGTCTCTAACGCCCGTACTGTGCTGAAGTGTTCTGTATCGTGCTGTTTCTGTCTGTGCAGGTCTTTTTGGCGGAGTGGATGGGCACACAAGTGGCTGCCAAGCAGCTGCTGTCCTTCCAGGACAAGGCCAAGGATGAGGTGGGCACCTTGATGTCTTTATTGAGCATGCAATGTATACTGGGCATGCAAATGGGTGTATAGAAAGGCAATGAAGAGGTGGACACATACCTGTGTGGGCATTCTCTGACACTGGCACTCCAGGAGCCCTTCTGCTTCCCAACCTCTTTGCGTCTTCTTCCCACGAGCCTGGGCTCCTGACAGGGCAGTCCCATGCAGGATCAACTCAAGTGCCTATCCATCCAGCTTGCTTGCATGCAATATTTGGGGGTTTTGCGCCTGCAGATGAATTGTGTGCTGTCATGTTGTTGTGCGCTGTTTGTGCCTGTAGGTGACAAAGCGCAAGGCCAAGGCAGCTCGTGCGGCTCAGCAGCAAGAGAGAGACAAGGACAGGGATGGCAGCAGGGATGGCAGCAGGGATGGCTGCAGTGACAGTGACAATGACAGCGACACAGACAGGTGCGGGCGGGACATGAACCATCTGTGCACCAAGCTGTCAGGGGAGCGCTCGGGGTACTCAGCACCCCACAGCTTGGGCATCCAACGGCAGCACATGCAGCATGCCTGCCTACGCAAAGCCGTGGCTTTTTATGCTTGTCATGACTGTCACAACTTATCTCTGCTGCGTTCTGGGCTTTGCGCACATCTTGCTGTTTCGCTGCCGCACAAAAACCAGACAGCTGCTGACCCCCAAGGCCCCAGCACATTCAGCCGCATGACCAAGAAAGTCTGCTAATGTATCGTGTCGTGCTGTGCTGTGCTGTGCTGTGTTGTGCCGTGCTGCCTGCAGTGTTGACTCAGTTGAGGAGGAGGTTCAAGCGGAGCTGAAGCAGCTCATGGATGAGGTCTGGGTGCTGGGCAGCTTGTCACACCCCTCCATCACCCGCTTCTGTGCACTGTGCTTGGACCCGCCCATGATCGTCATGCAGTACTACCCACACGGCAGCCTATTCGACCTGCTCAAGCGCGGCAGGCGTGCTGACAGGCGTGCTCTGCATGAGCTGACGTGGGCAAAGAGGTGGGCGCTCCTGCTGCTCTGTTGCTGTTGAGTGCGGCTGCTGCAGCAGCACTGGCCAGGGGGTGCCATCATGGGGGATGCTGTTGGCGTGCGTAGCTGATAGCCAGCCCGTCAGTGTGGAGAACCAACAGTGGTTGTTGGAAGGGCCAACAGAACTTCAAGAATCACACCTGCGAGCAAATGGTGGCATTGTACATTCATATGCTTGAATGAAGCCCTGTAGCCGCAGGAGCTATGTCTTGATTCCGCCAATAACCGCTGCCGCTGCCCACAGGCTGGACATGCTGCGCGACATTGCCAGCGGCATGGTGTTCCTGCACAGCCGCAAGCCGCCCATTGTGCATGGCGACCTACGCAGCCCCAACCTGGTAGGTCTTGCAGGGTCCCGGCTGGCTCAGAGCAGTGACTGACTGCTCTTGCAGCTGCATGGCGCAGCTCAACGCCGCGCTGTGGACTGGTTGCATCTGCGCTGTGTGCTTGGGCAAGAGTCTCACACACCCACACACACCAGCCTCTGTGTGCATGTGCATGTTGGATTGACCTGACAGGGTCACATGCACAAAGCACCTGCTCACATGAGCCTTGACGTTGATCAGCTGGTGCTGGCCGTTGTACCCAATGATTGCTGTTGCATACTGTGCTTTGCTGTGCAGCTGCTGGACTTCACCATCGACCGCGACAGGCCTCGCTTCCATGTCAAGATTGCAGACTTCGGTCTGGCTCGCATGGTGGGGCCCACCAGCAGCATCGCTGTGTCCAAGGTGGGAATGTTGCCCCCGGCCCTTCATCCAGACATGTTACAGACAGTTGCATGATATCCCGTCTGCCATGATGCTGTGCTGAGGTGTCCTGCAGTGTGCTGGCGTGGTCTCACATGTGCTGGCATGCTTTTCTTGGACGCGCAACTGCATCTGTTTAGTGCTGGGACACCTGCATACTGCGGCTCCCGCCAACATGGTGTTTAGGACTCGTCAGCATGTTTCAACACGTAACACCAATCGTCAGTTGTGCTGAGTGGTCACACCATCATGCTCCTTGTGGTTGTGCTTGTGCTTGTGCCTCTGCTGCAGGTGACAAACCCCCGCTGGTCTGCACCTGAAGTCCTGCGCAACAGCGTGGTGTCCCTCTCTGCTGACGTGTTCAGCTTTGGGGTGGTCATGTGGGAGCTGCTGACATGGCAGCAGCCCTACGAGGACATGATGAGCGTCCAGGTCAGTGGCTGGCTGGGCTGTTGGGTGTAGTGGGTTTGGGTTGTGGATGCGCATGCGTCCTGGGTGGTCACCTGCATTTGACTGCCAGTCCAGACCCTGCTGCCCCGGTTGTTCTGGCGCTGCACCTGGTTTGTTGGTGAGCTGATAAGATGGTGTGTTGAGCCACTGCACCAAACATGGAGCAGCACCACCCCTGCAGAGAATCCTCAAGTTGGAACGTTGTTGATCGTGGTGCGTTGGCTGCAGGTGCTGTTCAGCGTCATGCAAAACTACAGGCCTGAGATCCCTGTTGAGGAGGACCTGCCAGGCAAGCCAGGTGGCACCCTGCCAAGGTAATGTAACACTGAGCGCTTGCTTTGAGTCAACAACCTTCCGGATGCTAGCAGAAACCTCTGTGTGTGTCTTTGCTCCACATGCGTAGCGGCAGTGAATAGCCCCGGGGAATTGTGAGTCCCCTTGCGCTAAATGTTTGGCTGTACAGGACTGCAACAGGTTAAGAAGTTCTTGGTACAGCTAGCGCAGATGATACAGGGCACTTGCTGTGCGAGAAGATGTCTTTCATGGTGCGCGCACTTTACCACGCGCGGCGCCAGTGTTGCACAAGGCTTCCTACCAACGCCCCTGCGGCTGCTGCATGCTGCTGCGTGCTGCTGCTGCAGGTATCTGGCCCTCATGGAGCGCTGCTGGGCTGAGGACGAGCACGCACGCCCCACCTTTGAGGAGGTGCTGGCCGAGTTTGACGATCTGCGGCAGTGCGAGTCTGCGCATGCTCGCCTGAGGGGCGGGGATAGCCAGAGGTGGGTGCGGGGCATCATGTGACACGGCTTGAGTGCCTTGCAACCGTAACACATTATGACAAGATGCTGTGTGCAAGACAGGTGCCGTTGTTGGCGTCTGTGGGGTCGTGGGTTGCTGGTGGCATGGCTGGTGGGCTGCTTGTTGAGCAGCTGAAGCCCACTGATGATTCACAAATCTTGCCGCTTTACGTAAGTATATGCAGGGCGGCCGGCCGATGGGGTGTTGATTTGCGCTGCCATGTCGCGACCTTAGTATATCTGCTGCTGCTACAAATTGAACCTGCCGGCCATGTGTAACTTTGTCATGTCGTGACATGCTGCATCTCCTGTTGCGCCCTGCAGGTCCCTGCAAGGCAGCGGCCGGGTCAGTTACTCAGAGGCCCCAGGCACGCCCATGGGCAGCTGCCTGGGCGGCAGCTCCCTGGCCTCTTCAGCCCCAGGAAGCAACATCAGCAGTGCGCCCAACAGCGGCAGGGACGGCAGGCCAATCGCCCTGGCAGCAGCGGCGGCTGCCGGCGCGGCCGCAGCCTCCGCTGCAGCAGCCGCAGCTGCTGTAGCTCTTCGGCGGCGGCAGTCCATGGATGGCGGGAGTGGCAGCAGCAGCTCACGGCTGCATGGGGAGACACACCAGGCACGACAGGCACCTCAGGCCAGGCCGCCAGCAGCGTCAGATCCAGGGACTCCGACCGGTGTGGGGCCGCTGCTGTGCAACGGTGCTAGCACAGCACTGCAGCCTGTGGCACGCATGCAGGCTGTGGGTGGCAGCTCAGCGCCGACCAGCGGAAGCAGCAGCCAAAGTAGCAACAGCAGCAGCTCGGGTGCGATGCCCTTTGCATATTCCTCTGGAGGTGGCGTCCCAGGAGGCGCTTCAGAGCCAAGCTTTGCGATGAGGTCGCCACCTGTGCTGAGCAGTGTGGGGCCGGCAGCAGCCCTGGGCGGTGCCACAGCCAGCCCCACGTCTCCCAATGCGCCCGTGCGGATTCCCAGCCGGCTAGGGCTTAGGTGTGGCAGCATGATGGGCAGCCCCACAGCGATGGCAGGCGGTATGACCGCACGGCACGAGGCAGAGCCGCTGCAGCAGCAGCACAGCGACGCCGCGCGCGCAGGAGGGACCTACCCGCGGCGCAACTCCGCGGGCGCGGGCGCAAACGCGGCCGGGCAGCAGCAGGCGCCACTCACCCACCAGAGCAGCCGCCTGCGGCGGCTGAGCTGGGGCACGTTGGAGGGCTCCCTGCAGAGCAGCAGCAGCCGGCAGCTGGGATTGCAGGCCTCGAGGGATAGCTGGGGTGGCAGCGGCGTTGTGCACGAGTACCCCTACAGCCCGGGGCGCGGCGGCACAGCACAGGGCACAGCGGCTGCCGCAGCGGCAGCTGCCACCGACATGCGGCGGTACAGCCCGTTCTCTGCAGCACAGCAGACGCCATTCTCTGCAGCGCAGGGCCCAAGGGCAGATGCGCAGGCAGGGGCGCCCTGCCCTGCAGCCGGCATTGCGCACCCCCGGGCATTCAACCCGTTTGCGTCCCCCCAGGCTCAGCAGGGCCTGCCGGCGGCTGAGGACGGGGCTGCTGGTGGGCAGCCAGCGCCCATGGCCCTGCTGGCTTCCCCTCTGGCAGCCGTCGCTGCCAGCGGGACCATTCGGTCGACCAGCCCTTTTGCCGCAATGCAGGTGCCACTGCTTGAAGACAGCCGCAGCGCAGCAGACGCTGCAGCTCGAGCGCGCAGCCCATTTGCAGCTGCACAGCCGCTAAGCACAGTCGTCTCTACGACAGTTCCTGCCCCGTCAGGGCCCCTGCAGACGCCTGCCCCCTCCTGCAGCCCGCCCATGGAGGCCTCCCGCCAAGGGACGGATGATTCAACTGCAGCCGTGCAGCCTCCAGCTCGGCCCTGCAGCCCTTTTGCTGCTGGGGAGGTACCTGCTGCCTCTGCAGCACCCGCGGCAGATGCGCTAGGACAGCCGGACGCGCGCGCCCTCAGCCCCTTTGCAGCTGTACAGGACTTGTCGTTGGCATGCACGGAAGAGCTGCTGCTACCGGCACCCGCGCCAACGGCCCAGTCGCTGCCCAGCGGCCTCCCTGAGAAGCACTCGCGCGGGTTGTCTGCAGCAGTGCAGCTGGAGCAGTCGCTGTATTTGCTGCAGCCAATTGGCCCGGAGGACCTGCGGGTTGAGAGCTTGAGCGGCAGCCCCTTTGTTGCCGCTCCCCACCTGCTGCTCTCGTTCAACAGCCGCTCAGGCAGCAGCCAGGGCAGCTGCTCAGGTGGTGATGCTGGCCCTCCTCCTACTGCTGCAGCGCCACAGTCGCCGCGCGGGCAGAGTCGGCTGGCTGTGGGCAGTGCTGTGCGGCAGCCAGCTGCCTCATGCTATGCAGGCCCAGAACCAGGCAGCCCTGTCGATGCCTCCTGGCAGCTGCAACGGCATGGGTCCGTGGCAGCGCCGGCTGCTGAGCAGCAGTGGCGGCCGCCGTCTCCATTTGCAGGTGTGCAGGCAGCGGCCGTGCAGGGGCCGATTGTGGCACAGCAAGCCAAGGCCGTGTTGTCAAGGTTGAACAGCCAAGCCTGCCCCCAGGATGCTCCTGCCGCGGCTGCCCACTCCCAGGTGGATAGCAGCAGCAGTGGTGGCGCCGGCGGTGCAGTCAACGACGGTACGGTTGCTCCGCTGCCCCCGCCCGCAGTTATCATCGGCGACAGAGGAGCACCCGCTGACAAGGCGCAGCAGCACACGCAAGGGGCGGTTGTGACAGGTCAGCATCCTCTCTCTGGCAGCCCACAGACCAGTGGCGACTTTGCATCAGGCGGCAGTGTGACCTTTGCGTCCCTTCCAGGCTTGGGCGCTGTTGAGTCTGTTGTGTTCATGCGGGGAGCAGCCAAGCCGGCTGGCTGGCCGCAGCCTCAGCAGCAATAGGGGGAAGTCGAGGTGGGGTCACCCTCCCCCCCCCCCCCATCCGATGTGGCTCTCAGGGCCCAAATAAGCACAGCACACCCGCCACACCAGCGGGGTACACCAACATATGCCTGCCTAAGCTTGTGTGTGACGGCGTGTGATGGTAGTCTTCAGCTTCAGCACGGGGCGCGGCATGGACTAGGGGTGTTCACAAGGGGTGACGTTGGCCCCTGGGGGCTGGGGGGGTGTGCTGGGGAGTGAACAGCAGGCTGTGCACTGGCCGAGTCCATCATGTCTATCACAGGAATTGCAGTGGTTGATGAGTGTGCTGTTGTTGTGCTGCCATGCAGCAAGCCTTGTGTCCATCTGTCCCCACTTCATATCATTTGTACAAGATGTTATTGTTGCCTGACCCACCCGGAGTGCCCTGGCACCCCAAACTGCACCTGACAGAGACACGAGTTCAGGCCTGGAATATGGCCCTTTCGTGCTGACAAAGGGTGCAATGCAGCTGCTGCCGCTTCTGTCTGTGAGGCTGCAATGCTGTGTCAGCGCCAAAGATGCAAGAAGCTTGTGGTGTTTTTGGGTTGAGGCTGCAACCCAAGCTTCGTGTTGCCTGAGTTGCTGGGCATGACGCAGCGTGGGCCTGATTGGCCATAGTGAGAGAGGGTTCTGTGTTGGTGCATCTTGCATGCAGTGCATCGGTGGGGTAGCAGGTACCGGTGTGTATGCCCCAAGTGCCCGCAGCCCTCAACGCCCCCAAGCGTGTAGCTCTCAGTGCGGCAAGGTCTGATCCTAAGAAATCAAAGCGCATGCTGTCTGTGGTGGTGGTGGTGTGTGGGTGCTGTTTGTGGTGGTGTGTGGGTGCAGTGGCAGTGGTTTGGCCTGTTGAAAGGCAGCAGTGCTTGGCGCTGCGAGTCACAGATGGTTGCGGTCTTGGGGCTGTTGTTCACTGTCGCTGCGCGGTGCAGGCGTCTCCTGGTCCTCCTCACACTTGCTGGTGCGTTTGTGCCGCACCAGCACAGGTGCAGGAGGCTGGGGCTGGTGCGAGACTCTAGCGTTACTGCATTGTTATACGACTGTGTTGTGCTGGTGCAAATGTTGCTCTGCGGTGAGGGCCCTTGTGTGCCCCTCAACCCTGAGCCCTGAACCAGGCTGCTGTATGCAGACATGCAGTAGCTGGCGTAGTGCTGTATGGCTGGTGCATCCGCTGGCACGTTTGTGGTTGTGGTTTTGTTGCAATTGCAGCAGCTTCTTTGAGCTTCCGTGCACGTGGCCGGTGCCTGCACATGCCGGCAAGCATACGGCTCGGCCGGGCTATCAGCACAGCTTCGAGGGCGCGGGGTCAGTGTTATTACTTGCGGCTTATGCAATGGTGAGTTTTACCGCGCGTTGTTGGCGCCGGGGTTGGTCTATTGACTTGGTGCGTGGGTCTGATGCAATGCCAGTGCCCAGAGCTGGTGCGTAGCATTGCTGCCGTTCCTGCCACGGTGGTGCCATACACGTGGCCGCATGTGCGCACCTGCATGCACTCATTACGATGTATTGAGCAAGCATTGTTGCTCTTAAGGCAGGTGGTGGGCGGTGTTATTGAGCCATAGCTGTGATCCGTTAGGCACATGGCTGCAGCGCAGGTGTTATTGCCGATGTTGGGACTCTGTCCCCAATTACGGTACCGTACTGTGATGTTATTGGGGGTGGGGTCTGACTGCTGCCTGAGGCAGCAGCAAGGTTGTGGTCGCTCGCCCGTTGGGTAGGGTGCTGTGTGCGTCCTATGCGAGCACCTCTGTGCTTGTGAGCCAGTTGTTGCTGGATGCCGCCTTCACCAGCCGCTTCTCACGAAGTGAAGGCTGGGCAGGTGTTGTAGCGATTGCCTCGCTGGGTGATCGTGATGGGTGTCGGGGTGGCAAGTGAACCGCATGCATGGCACCCCAGTGCTGCTCTGGGAGTATGTACTGAGGTTGCTCTCCTTGGCGAGAACGCAGGTGGACTGAGGTTGCTGTCTTCGGCGAGAACGCAGGTGTTGTGGCACGCGTGTTTTTGCGCTGTCCTTTGGTGCAGTGCTGTTGTGGTGGAGTCAATGTTGGCCTACCATTCTGCGATTGTGTTCGGGGATGCACACAGTGCCTGGCGCAGGCGACGAGCAGCTCCCTTAGTGTTGGTCGCGCATGTCCTTGTGCAATCTGTCTCTTTTTGTTGGTGTAGCTCGGTTGATTGAGGACATTGACAAGGGATGCTTTGGCTAGGCCCCAAGGCCGCACTCCCTTCTGCAGCACAGACATTGCATACATGCGTGCGCTTGTGCACACACGTGCACACATGTGGTGTTTTGGTGAACGGCATGGTACCTCACTATCGCTTGGATACACCACTCACTATGCACTGGGTGTCTTTCAGTCCTTGCACTGCAGCTGCTGGGTCAATGTCTTTGTCTTACTCATATCTGTCAAGCAATTGACAAGGCCATGCACTGTGGGCATCCTGCTGCGTGACCGCTGCATGGTGCTGTCCTGTGCCATATCATCCATGCTGTGCCGTTTCCAGGCTGATTTGCGACAAGTGCTGTGCTGTGCTGTGATCCCTTGACACGCCACATGTGTTGGGTATTGCCCTTCTTGTCTGTATGGGGCCCATCCCTTGCCCTTATCCGTCAGCCAATGTGTCGGGCAAGCTTTTAGAGCTCTACAGAGCTCCAGCTCTTGAGGGTATCGTTTTCTTGAGGGTATCTTTTATTTGTGGTCAGTCTGGCAAGCTCCTGCTGCAAGGCTGCTGCACATGAGCTTTCAACCCCTTGTGCAAGGACGGCCGGGTGAAAAAGGGAGTCACTCTACCAGGAAGTGCTACATACTTGTGTACGCACCGACCTCTGTGAGTATCGCCTACTGGTGCACGTGCTGTGTTTGGTGTGGCAGGGGCTCTTTCCTAGTGGCCGCTGTTGAGTGTGCTGCTGCACTTTGGCATGTCGGGTAGCGCAGCTTGGCAGCTTGCAGTATCTCTGGCAGCATGCTGTGCTGCAAGATTGTGCCACAGTGTGGTGTGACACTCCCGTGTCAACATACGCCCAGTCAATATCTTTTGCTGTCTTGTGCTTTGAGCGGCTGTGTGGCTACAAAGGGTGTGCTGGCTGTCATTTGGCCGGTTTGGAGGTTCTTGGTGCGGCACAGGTGCCTGGCAGAAGGACTGGATGGAGCCTATTTGCAGGGTCTGCTTGCAGCATGTGTGTGTGTGTGTGTGTGTGTGTGTGTGTGTGTGTGTGTGTGTGTGTGTGTGTGTGTGTGTGTTGTCTGGTGTTGACCCTTGATGCCTTCAATCTCTGCATCCGTGGGATGGCTTTACAGGCAAGCAAGGACATGAACTGGCAGGCAGTGCTGCGATGACACTGTGTGCTTCCCTTCAAATGGCAGCTCTGTAGAGGAGTGTGTGCATATCATGGGTTGTGACTGGAAGAACTAGAACAGTGTGCGCCTGATGGGCTGGTGTAACCATGCTTCCTTGCCATGCCTGTTGAGTTGAGCTCTCTCAAGTTGACATCCCAGGGGTTTGGCCCCTGCCCTTCCTTCCTCCTAAGTAAGCAAAAGAAGTGGATTGCGTCAAATTACAAAATGCCTGCACCCACCAGACATACAGCATCCATAGGCCAACAGGCAGCGTGTCACAGCATGACACATGCTGTGGGTCTGTTGAGGCCGCCGTTCACTGTGGCACTATATGACAGTGCTGTGTGAGAGTACTACAGACGTACCACGCAGCCGGGAAATCATCCACTCGAAACAGTCTCACCCTTCCCTTCGAGTGTCAGCCATGCCCCTAGCAGCGGTGATCTAGCCCACATGTGTGCATGCAGATGGCGCTCTGCACTGGGAAGCGCCACGCTTTGCAAAGTCTGCATCGACCGTAGACATTGGCTGAGACTCGGCACTACTCATTCAGCACTACTTAATGCTGCATGCCAGTGCGGCACAGCTTGAGAACACACAGCAAGTCCTGCAACCAGCATCAATAGAGCCCCTGGATCAGCAAGGCAACTGCAGTAGACGGCATTGAATGATGCCAGCATGCCCCCAGCAACAGGGGGCTGCTTGCAGTGGAGGCCCACAATGCCCTTTGGAATGCAAAAACAGAGTTCACAAACATGTTGTCGGTCAGTGGCATCATAATCACACAATGACTACGACTTTTTCACACTCTTGCGTGGACGGCTGCAATAGCGTCTGCTGCACCGTTCAGATGCTAGTCCGGCTGGAGGCTCCACCCTGCCATGCAATTTGTGCATTCACAGTTGACACAATCCTCCCGCCACAGCCAAGGCGCCACACGCAACACGCAAGTGTCACTGGTGCTCTGCATGCTGTGATACATGCTCAGCCCCATGTCGGACACCAAAGGGCATGACTATCAGCCCCACACATCAACAGTCCTCTGTTGATAGTATACTACGTTCAAAGCCAGGTTCACTATTACGGCGTTACAGTACGCTGTGCAAACAACATGCGGAAAGCCCAAAACCGTGTGTGAGGGGATTAGAGCCTTGGCGCACTGCGCCTGGGGCCCAGGGGCACATCCAAGGGTTAGGATAAGGGATAGTAGGGCCCTCACTGGACCTGGGTTGGGTCAGGCCCCCAAGAACCTGTCAGCAAAACCATCCATGCCAGCATCACAGCGGCAGACTTCACTGCGTCCAAACATGTTGTAACGGTTCTTGGCCATCTGCAAGGCCGAAATGCAGCAGGAGCAGTGAGTGAGACATCATGTCTGCAGAATTGTCCTGCCGAGCGCAGACAGTACCTGGTTGATCTGTTTCGCTGGCAAAACACTGGGTATCTGTGTGCCCCTCGTGATGTCACATGAGTCAACAGCAGCACTCAACTGCTGTGACCACATGAAGAAAACGTATCTGCCTGGTCCCACAACATGTAAGACAATTGGATAACTTGACAGGGACTGGACAAACTGGCCTCTATGGAGGCTCGTATCAGCTGAAGGACTCAGCTTGTTCCTATTTTGCATCAAGGTAACCCCAGAGCACGGCATGCCTTGAGCACTATCTTCAAGATATTTCACATGACTCAGGGTGAACCACCTCAACGTACAGTGCAATTCACCCACCTGATCATACAGTGCATCCCTAATTGCCCGGGGCCACACTCCCACCACCGCTGCCAGCACAGGGCCCGGCATGGGCAGCCGCCTGTAGATGTGGTAGATGGCATCTGTTTTTGTGAAGTGGCGGTCCTCCTCCACAAGCACAACAGACGTGAGGTTGTCGGGGGCTCTGCCACACCTGCGCAGGGGCCAACAGTGCATTCACATTGGGTGTCGAACTTCACGGGGGGGGGGGGGGGGGGGGGGGGGGGGGCAAACTCCCACATGTTGACCGCACACACACCATTTGCGACGGCCGCGCGAACCCACCCAAGTCTGGATGAGAAGTTGGTTTACAGCCAAGGGCCTGAGAGGCGATATGACCCAGTGGGACAGACCTTTACTCCTTTCTGGGACGTGCTCAGCACCCAGACCAGAAGCAGCAAGGAATTCAGATCCATTCCCCTACCCCCCGGCCTCCCGCTGGGTGTGCACGTTTGATGGCCTTCGTGCCAGCTGCTAGTGCCTGCAGGTACCGCTGTGCCGCCGGGTGGCAGCACATGCGGGACGTGCTTGCCGCCAAGTCGTCACTCTTGAGATGTACCTAGGTCTTATTCACCTCATTCAGCTGGCTACTCACAAGAATGTGGGGTCATAGGTGACTGTGGTCACATCTAGCCAGCACAAGCTGGGATCTACACAAACCCTGAATCAAGACAAGCTGATGTATCAAACCCCACCTGATCAGGAGTTGCTGCCCTGGCTTGCTCTGGAGAGCTGCAAACCTGTATAACCCTTCAGTGTCGCGCTGCATGATTTTGTTGATGCCCTTGTTGCACCTGCATGGACAAGAAGACAGGGGGGGGTCACTGCTTCTGAAGGTCACTTGCACCAGCTGGTAACCAAGGGTGCCGCTGCTGCTGCCTTGTTTGGAAACACAAGAGATCCCTGTGGCCACTTACAGGTTGCAGACGCCATCGTACAAAATAACTGGGCGCTTGTCTGTAGCAAAGTAGTCAATGGCCATGCTTGCAGGGCTGCTTTCTCCAATGGCGTTGTTTCTGCATTGGTGGCTCGTCACGACAGTAACGGCTGGCAGACATTACCCTGCATATGCATTGCTTTTAAGTCTGAAGGGGAACTCAATTGGGTCAAACCTCGCTTGGATTACACGGCTGTCGCGGTGTGACCGTCACGCCGTGTGATCTGTGCCAGATCATCTGGCCCCGATGAAACAGCAGCACTGAACTTTGTACGCGGATTTTGAATTGTATGACTCATATTGTGAAATTATGTCTTACACTGAATCCTGTGCACAATGGCTAGGTCGACCCTGCTACTGCAGCAGTGCTACATCCTGTACAAAGTGGTTGGCAGCCAGCAAACCCCAGGCGCTGACAACTCTTTTTCTTTGCACCTCCTGCACTGGCTGAAAAGCAGAGGCAAAATGCTGTCACCTGTTGACGGTTAGCTGTTTACAAGGGTGCCACACAATGCGGCATGGCACATGATACACCCTGAGCCCGCGTGACAACCACACACGGCATGCACCTGGCTTGGACTGTGTGACTGCGCAGCTGTTGCCCAAACAGTTACAGCAGAGAGAGGATCCAACAAGCAACACAATTGTGTCTGCTTGCGACACAGTGAATATACGTACTGTCTCTAGCGGCAGCCACTCAAACACAAAAAACACCACCAGTCAGGCTGCCAGGTAACAGCAATGGCAGCAATGGCAATGCACACAAATCACACACACTCACACCTTACAACAAGCCACGAACACAACTTCAATGGAAACACTCTGTGCACCAAATGCACACACTCTCAGCAATGCACCCGTTGTAACAACCTCCCGCCCTCCACACCATTGCGACCATGCAGGCTCCTGCACCCCACACCCTCAGCCACCTATCTAAAGAAGGCCAGGTGCTTGTTAGGCATCATGGGGGTCCTGCTGGGCACCACTGACGCCGGCTGCTGCGGCTGACCGGATGCTGCCCTCGCTGCTGCTTCCTGCTGCTGCTTCTGCAGCCGCTGATCCCGCTCCTGCCGCAGCCAGCCCTCCACGATATGCAGCAGCTTCTGCCCTGGCTGCAGGGGGGGTAGGATGCTGCGGGGGCCACCTGCACAGGAACAAAGCAGGGACGAAATTTGGGGTGTTGGACATGGTTGATTGCTAGATCAATTCAATCCCCTGGATAGCAAAGCTTGCGCAGCACCTTCTATCTGTACGTGTGGCCAGCAAATGCCCCCCCCCCCCCCCCCGTGGCCCACAAAATAAACACAAGCAAGCAAACACGTCACTGTTTTGACCAGAATCACTGCTGCCCCCCCCCCCCACACACACACACACTAGACTGGACGCACCGTCACGAAAGTGTTTCTGACTGTCATGATGATTGTATCGTCTGTCATCAAGCTTAGTGTCAAACACACCCCCAACAAAACCTGCTGGCCTCAACTCACCCTTGACGAGCCGCCCCTCCTCCAGGTATACTATGTGTGTGATCCACTGCTCCAGGCCGTCGAATATGTGTGTGGCGTATATGATGGTGGCGCCCCGCTGCTCACACTCCTGCCTGAAAAACTCCAGCAGGTCCATGCGGCCCAACACATCCATGTCTACGGTGATCTCATCCATCAACAAGACCTGGGGTTGTGTGTTGTTCGTGGGGGGGGGGGGAAAGGGGGGGGGGGGGAGCAGGGGTAGAAGGAGAGCAGGGGAGAGGTAAGAAGATGCATTGGCTGCTGGGAAACACAACCCTGTCGTTTCAAGGTACCAAAGCTGCATGGTTCAAAATGCGGCCAAACACATCCATGTCAACGGTGATCTCATCCATCAACAAGACCTGAGATAGGGGTGTAGACAGAGATGGGCGTTTGTAAGACACTAAGCTTGATGTGTGTAGACACAGGGAGTGTGTGTGGGGGGGGGGGGGGCGCAGGTGGCAGCAGGGGAGATGTAAGAAGATGCCATGCCTACTTGGAGACAAGTTCCTGGTGTCCAAAAAACCAACAAAGTGCACGCTACATGCTTCTACATGCGGCCCAACACATCTATGTCAACAGTGATCTCATCCATCGACAGGACATTTGGGGGGGGGGGAGACAGGGGTTGCGGCAGCAGGGAGGAGGTAAAAAGATGCAAAAATTGAAGCCGCCAGCACAGCCTGCAGCCCAGCCGGACTCACATGGGACGGTTTGAGCAGGCCTGCGCAGCATCCCCTCCCTCCAAACACACTCCAACACATGCTAGATGGCCCACCATCCCAAACCCCAGCCTGCAGCCCCATCATTCACTCACATCGTAGGGTTTGAGCAGGCCCATGCAGACCCCCCCTCCCCCCAAAATGGGCGCGAGCTGGTCCCGAAGTCTCAACACCCAGCCTGCACCCTAGCCTGCAGCCCGGCTACTCACATCGTAGGGTTTGAGCAGGCCCATGCAGACCCCCCCTCCCCCAAAATGGCGCGAGCTGGTCCCAAAGTCTCAACACCCAGCCTGCACCCTAGCCTGCGCCCTAGCCTGCAGCCCGGCCACTCACATCGTAGGGTTTGAGCAGGCCCATGCAGATCTGCACCCGCCTCCGCTGCCCGTCCGACATTGTGTTGAGGCGCTGGTACAGGTCGATGTCCAACAGCTGAATCAGCTGCTGACGGCGCTGAGGGTCAACACCCTCAACACCAAACAGCATCTTGCCGGCTGAGATGTCGCCCTGCACACAGCCGGGAGAAGCAGTAACAACTTGTGAGGGACGAGAGCTAGGGAGCAATCATTGAATGCGGCACTTCAAGTGATGAAAATGAAGGTCTGTGTCGAGCAAAGGCAAAGAATGCTGCCAAGCACGCATGCCTGGCTGCTGCAGATGCAAGCACCAGGCCCTGTTGTTCCTGACAGGCAACTAGCAGCTTGTAATCAGCCCCCCCCCCCCCCCCCCACACTCCCCCCCCCCCCCCCCCACACACACACACACCTGCCCCCCCCCCCCCCCCCCCCCGGCGCCCACGGACACAGACCTGGTGCATACCTGTAGGGGCACTCCATATCCTGCAAAAGCCACATCCTTCCTCCAACTGGTGCCCAGGTAGCTCAACTGACCTGAGCACGTAAGATCCTGGCAGCAGTAGCAACAGCAGCAGCAGCACAGCCACAATCACAGCACAAACGCAACCTGTCATGTGTTGCTCAACTCCTGCCAACAGCAGCAGCTGATGGTGAGCTAACAAGCAGCACAATGCATAGAAACAAAATGTTGTGAAGCGAGGCTGAGTGAAGGGCCAAGCCAGGTGGCCCCGCCATGCCATGCCTGCAAAGCTGGAAATCTTGCCAGCAGACCTCACAAAGAACCCTGATTTGCTTGCAAGACTAGTATCCATTGCTGGAAATCCAGCAATGGAAATGCAGCTATGAACTGTCCACTGTGTGATCAGGTCAAAGAAGGTTCAAACCAGCAGCCCTGCGCATCATTCAATCTGCCTGTTAGCTGCAGAGGCTGGGACTCCCACCACCATCCACCACTCTCCACCCCCACACCCACTCAGACAATCCCGGTCCACCCAACCACCCACAGCCAGCACCCACCATATCATAGAAGGGCGACTGCTGCAGCACTCGGATGACGTCTCTGCCCACCATATACTTGCCAGCAATCAGCTGCAGCAGTGTGGTCTTGAAAGCACCGTTGGCCCCAAGCAGCAGCGTCCTACTGCCCTTGGGGAGGTCCAAGCTGACATCTTTCAAAGATGCTGTGCATCCTGGGTACGCGAACTTCAGGTTCTGCAGCTTCACGGCCTCCTGCTGCTGCTGTGCTGATGGTGCTGCATCTGTGGCTGGGGCTGGCGGGAGCACTGTGGCTGTGGCCATCTGAGCAGACTATCTGCACTGTGTGCTGTGCAGTATAGAGGATGTATATGTGTGTTGTGATAGATTTACGCAAACTGAAGCGGTGGGGATAGCTGTGCTCTCTGCAACTGACACACTGTGCTCCTCCAGATGAGATGCTGTGTGGTTGGCAGTCACCCGAGGCTGGTTGGTGGTGATAAGAGACGTTCGGAACAGCAAGTGACGGTCAGAAATGACGGAAACAGATGACGTTGATGGCAGGGCGGCAGCGTATGGAGCAGAGGAGGGCTCCCGTCAGTTAGTAATGTTTACGTAAGGTGATGCCGGTGATTGTCGTTGTATTGTTCCAGTTTGTCAAGTGAATCAACCCACTGCGCAGCTCATCCTATCAGTAAGGTGTCAGAGCCTCCGCTTACCTACACGCTAGCATTGAAAGGCATGGCAGATGAGATCCTGTCTTTCAAGGACCTTGGACTTTCAGTAGACAAGGCAGTCTTACAGGAGACATTCATTGAGACAGTTAGCTCAGGCCTGGCTGTTGCATATCTAGCCCTGCAGGCGCTCTATCAAGTGAGTGAGCCATGCTCTGCAGTGCTACAGCCTGGCAGGTGCTGTTAGTGACCCAAATTTCCTGCTGTTCCTTGTTGTTGTGCAGTCGTGCAAGAATCCATATGTTGCGGACCTTCTTTACAAGTAGGTAGACGTAGTGCACCTGGCTGCGTCTGCCAGTACTGCCACTAGTGCCCACAGCTTCTTTTGTCCCTCCCGTCTGCACCACCAGCAGGGTAGGTTTGGTAACCGCAAGCTGCTCACGGGGTCCGGTTCTTTTGCAGGACTTCCAAGTCTGTTGTGCTGACAGCAGTGTGTCAGTACCTCCTGCTAACAGTCATTTCATGGCCGCTGCGGTTTCTGTCGGGCTTGGTGAGTGACCCTTGGTTGAGTGTGATGGCCATTCGAGGCTTTGATGCAGACCTTGCAGCGATGGTACATACCTAGGGCATCCACCTGCTGCCGTACCACAGCAATTGCTTGAGTCTTGAAATGATCCTGCATGAGCAAGGCACCATAACCTATCAGTGTTGCTAGCACACTACCGCTGTCAACTATGCGGGACTTTCATCAGTCACTCAGGCGGAGATCCTGTTTGGCTGTGCTGCAGGTGTATGTGCTGACACTGAGCCTAGTGCGCATCGATGTTGGGGCCCTTGTTGCGAACAGCCTGTCAGTTTACGCCTTGGTGACACTGCTGCTGATAAGGACAGGTGGGTGACACACTGCTTCATGCAGGGTTTTGGGTACAGGCCCAAACCATAAACCCTAATGCCCAAAACCTTGAACCCCCATGCATAGTTTGCAGGACGGGGTCACCTGGGATGGCACGGTGGACAGGTTGCAAGGCGGGACAGGGGGCGCAGAAGGGCGGGGGGGGGGGGGGCAGTAGGGTTGTTTTGCTGCCCAGGATAGGGGTGGCGCCGGCCAGGGAGGGAAATCGGGAGCCAGGGAGGCTGACAAGGGCCCTTCGAGGCAAAGCGAGAGCGGGCCTAAGTTGGTTCGGGAGTTGGTTTGTTAGCGGAGAAGAAGGTGGAAAAGTGGGCAACGGGTAGGCTGAAGGAGGGGCCCTTCTGTCAAAGCAAAGGTGCAGATCGGGGGGTCTCAACCAGAAGCCTTTTGTTAGGATCAGAAAAGGGCGGGTGTGCAATTTTGCAGGAGACCGCTCCTTTCATATTTGACCCCAACCCCAACACCCAACCTCACATCCCTTCCTTCCCCGCGGCCGCTGGCTCGCCTTCCCCCACCCCCTGGCAGTGTTCAAGCGTCAGATGGAGGCGTGTTTCTTCCACACCCTCACTAAGTTGGACCCCCAGTACAGCAGCCACCTGCAAGCACGGCCGCGCAGTCACAGGGCCTCTATGACTGAGAAGCTGCTGAAGCAGTTTGGCATCACAGGGGAGGAGTCAGAGGATATGAGGCTGGTGCGTTGATCCTCATGCACACTGTAAGAGTACCAGTAACACATGTAACAGTAACAGCAAGACCTTAAGGAAAAAGTTTGCTGTAGGACCTGGCCTTGACGTTGGTCATGATGTTGACTTGATGGCTCACCAGGAAGAAGAAGAAAAAAAGGGAAACTACCTGTTGCCGTGATGGCTGTTCACCAAGAGCTTGAGCAGCTGCAAAGCCCCGACAGCAACCCCACACTACAGCTCCCTTGTTTGCCATCCTGATTTTATGATTGACGCCAATTCAGCGGTTGGTGGTGATGGTGTTGCTGGTGTGCTGCAACTGCAGATGCTGGTGCTGATGCTCGCTGGCATGCTGTTGAGGGGGTGGAGGCGGGTTCCATATGTTGGCTTCATCGTTGCACCGATTGTGAGTGGCTCGGCAAGCAGCAGCCAGCACAGTCCTGCATAGAAGGCACTTACACCACTCAAAGTACTTGCTGGCAGCAACACCCTTCACATGACTGTATGCCTAGGAGCGATCCCCTCCCATTTTGCACACCTTGCAATGCACCCAGCCTTCTGAGACTGCATCCTTGCATACTGGTTGTACATACCGGTTGTACACGAACAGTACATGTGGACAGGGCCATCTAATGTTGCTGCCAATGCCGCCTGGTGCAAACCTGCAGCTCCAATACCTGAGCATTCGCTACATGGTGGGCCAGCAAGCAGCTGCCATTGGCTTTTCACTGCTAGCAGCACTGGTGCCGGCGTGGGAGAGGCCAGTCATGGCCTTTGTGGAGGTGAGGGGGGGGGGGGGGGACCGGGGAACTGCAGAAAGAAAGACAGAATGTGATAAACCCCCTTTGTATCGTAACGCCATAGGAAACCTCCCATTGGCCTTGCATCCTGTAAGGACGGCTCATCGCATGCATGCCCAATGAAGTAGACATGGTGAAGTGACGGGCGAGAGTGCAGGACAGCGTTACTGTACTGTACTGTGCTGCAGACTGGCGCCACAAGGCTCTGCTTATCCAGATGTTGAGTTGCCAGTTCAGCCAGTATCATATCAGCACCAATGGTATGCATGACGTTGGTGAGCAGACCATAGCAACTGCTAAGACCTGCACTTGCTCTGGCTGCTTTTGACTTCATTGCATGTCTGCTTCTGTCTTGCAGTTGTGGGCCAGCAGCAAGGTCCTGGCAGCCTCCAGCATGAAGTGCTTCTTTGACCGCTGCGTGCCAAGAAGCAAACGGAAGGCTTTCATCAAGTGAGTGTACTCACAGGCACTCACTCTGTGAGGTGTCCAAGTCCATGAGTCTAACAGAATGTCCATTACAAACCTTGAGTCAGCATGTTGCAGGAAGCCTGGAGGAGGACCTTTGCACACCTGATAGCTGCCCCTTTTGCAGTGTCAGACAGTCAGCAGCCGACTGGTCAGGCCATGCACAGCACTGTGCACTTACTTGCTCGCCTGTGATAGCTTGCAACGGTTGCGAGCCTTCAGTATCCTGCCTTGTTGCTTGCCCGTCCCACACGCAGGACATTTGAGTACACTGTTGTCAGCTACTTCCTACTACCCACAGCCCTGCTCAGAGTGCCACTTCTGGGCAGCTTGGTTGCATTCCCTGGGGCGGCCCTAGGTGCCTTCTGCTTGGCAGACATCCTGACAAAGCGGCCCGCCCTGCGACAAGCCTTTGATCACCTGCAGTGACGGAGCTGTTGGCGTTTTGTTGTGTCGTGTTGACCCTTTTGATGTGTTTGCATCTGATGAACGGTGCTGTCTGGTGTTGGCAATGTTTGAAAGGCCCATTATGGTGTCCAGAGTCAATGAGATGTGTACACATAAGCATTGCAGAACCAAAGCTTCAGGGGCATGGGCTGAGGACCTGTGACGCTGCCTAAATGCTCGACTTAGCAGCAACGGCTCAACAGTAGCTGCCTGGACACAAGATATGCTTGTTACATTGCTGTGGCACCGGTCAGCTGAGCTGCGTGTACAGCAGTACAAAACATGGCCACAAGCTCCCAGCAGCCCGGCCGTGTTGCTTTCTTGGCAGTTGCACAGTCACAAGCTGTGCAGCTGTCAAAGAGTCTGACAGGCACAGTGTGAGCCAAGCACTCCGCATGCCTCAGCACATATGTGGAGTTGGCAGCGCTGACCAAAAGCTATGATGACATGCTGTAAGGAGCTATGATGACATGCTGTAACTGCCCTACCAGCTCCCACAAAGCGGCACCCACATGCAGACCACCATGTCAGCACACCGGAGCAAACAATTAGACACAAGCCGACCTTCAAGGTCTGGACCAGTTGGGCCAGCACACTGAAGGACACAAAGTGAGCCTGACCGTTGCAAGGGCCCTTCATGCCCTACGCGCTACACCCAGGGACATTGATTTGCTTGGAGGAAGCAAAATCCAGTCAGTTACAACAGCACAGCGCGGCATGCTACACCGCTGCTAAGCCGTAGCACAGCAAGCAATGCTTGCATGGGTTTCACAGACGACCAGCGCAAACAACCTCAACACAGCTGCCAATGCTGCTGGTGACGTCTGATGCCTCGATGTCTTCAGGAGACCACCCCAAACAGAAACAAAAAAACAACGATGTACACATGCATCACTGCTGCATTGCAGAGCAGCTGCAGCCCTGACCATCAGAATACAGTGTTCCACTGCCTGGGTGCCAACAGCTGACACGGCCACACCCCAACAGCTGCAACAAACGCGCACAGCACCAGGCACGGTCACCATCCCCGCAGCTGCAGCTGATAATGACACCTGTCACCAGCCACAGCTGCAGGCAGCAGTGATTCTGCTGCAGTAGGTGCAGCACATCCAGACTCACTCCCCAGTCCACTTGTAAAACTGCAGGGACTGTGCTGCACCCTGCTGCAGCAGGCAGGGCACATGACTGTGCTGCACAAGCGTGTACACTTGCGTCAAGCAGCACTACAGGTGCAGTCATATACTGCATGGCTGGTTGCTGAGGGTGCTGTGCATTACATAACCATGTGAGTCATCTGGCTTAGTCACTGTCACTGATCTCGATAACCTCCTGGTCATCCTCTGACTCACTCCGACTAACCGCCGCCGCAGCAGCAGGAGCAGCAGCAGCAGCAGCAGACGCTGTCTGCTTGCTCCCCGCACTCCCCTTGCTGCGCCCCGCTTCCAACGCAGCTGCCACCGCCGCTGCTGACACCCCCTTGCTGCCGCTGCGGCGACCCCTGCTCGAGGTGTCCCTCTCCTTCTCCCGGGACCCCCCTCCTGCTGCTGCCGCTGCTGCTGTCACTGCAGGGCTGCCGGCCCCAGAGCCAGGCTGGCTCTTGCTTCGCAGCAGCAGAGCCTTCTCTAAACCCCGCCGCGCTGATAGCAACGCTTCGTCCGGAGTTTTCTGCGGTAGCTGGGCTGCAGGACCGCGCTGCCGCTTGGACGGCGGAGGCCACACCGCCCCGTCGCTCTCCCCTGCGCTGCCCTCCTCCTGATCCCCCTCCCCTTCTTCGCTGCTGCTGCTGCTGTTTTGCGCCTTGGCGGCCTTGGCAGTGGGCTTGGGCTGCCGCTGCGGCCGGCCCCTGCCGCTGCGAGCAGCAGCAGCTGCTGGTGCTGCACGCGCACGGCGTGGCGGCAGCGGCTGCTGCTCTTCCTCGCTATCCTCATCCTCGCTACTGCTGCTGCTGGATGACTCACCATCGTCACCACTGCTGCTGGCAGCAGCAGCAGCAGCCTTGCGCGCTGCCGGCTTGCGTTGCGGCCGACCAGGCGGTTTGCGGCCAGCTGCTGCTGCTCCCTTGCTGCCTGCAGCACCACCACCCTTGCTGACAGCACCCCGCGCGCCACCCCGACCTCCCGCTGCAGCTGCTGCTTGTCTGCTACTGCCCTTGGCTGCAGCAGCAGACCGCGGCTCGCTGTCGGAGTCTTCCTCCTCGCTGCTGTCGCTGTCACCGCCGCTGCTGCTGGTGTCGTCGGCACTCGCCGACTTGTTGCCGCTGCTGTTGTCATTGTCGCTGTCCTCCTCAATGACGATGGCGTCACCTGCAGATGGACACAGCAGCACGCAGGAGACGAACCAAGTTCATTCAGTATGAAAGGTAACGTCAAAAGGTGCATTGACCACTTGCAACCACCTACCCCCCAACAACCACATGTTCAAGTGCTGAACTTGAATGGAAATAATCTCAGTGCCACCTATGTGTCCAGACACTAGTAGTCCTGAGTCAGCCCAGCAGGACTTGTGGAAGGCCTGGGTCTCACAGTTGGGACGGCAAAACCCACGTATGGTGATTGTGCTTTGACCGAGGCCAGCTATCCATTAGTGATGAGCTGAAACATGGGGAAGCCAGGTCACAGCAGCATGTGATGTTCTACGATGCTTTGCGCGCGGCACACGTTCGGCGCAACGCGCGTGAGCAAACAGGCCAAACCCTGCTGACATGCACATCGATGTGCTGATGTTGACACAGACACCAGGTGGTGCTCGCAGATGGTCTTGAGTTGAGACTTTCTGGCTCAACCCATGGACCATCTGCGCGCATCATCGGGTGCCTGATGCCGACATCAGCACACCCACTTGCATGCCAGCAAATACTTGTGTACAAAGCTTACGCACAAACGTGCCCCCTGCCCGCCGCCTGCAACTATTATGACACAAGACATCCTGCCCCAGCACTGCACTGCCTCTGCACTGACGCTAGGCTAGAGCGTCTTGAAACCCCTGAAGCCTTTGTGAATAGCACAAAACAGGCAAGAGCAAACTGTTGCAAACTGTTGCCACAATCCTAGTGGCAGCAAGACAACAACTGGGTGTGTGAGACCAACATGACTGACCTTGCCGCTGCGCCATGCCCCTCAGCAGCGCCATGCCCCTGTCAACGTCGATGGTGTCGTCATAATTGTCATCAGGGGCCCACACATCCTGCACAGCAGCAACAACAAATGTGATGAAAGGGCAACATACTCACATTCTGGCAATGTGCTAAGTCAGGCGACAGGCACACAGTACAGACTGGAAGCAACACAGTAAGAGCATCATTGAACCCGATTAGAAACACTCTGGCAAGCACAACACATGATGGTGTCTTGCCCTGTCACAGGGCGGCTGCTGCACTGGCAAATGGTTTTACACCAGCCCAGACAGTGACCAATGTAGGGCATTGGCCAGACATTCTCACCAAACGTGAAGGCACTGCATGCATGGCGGGTCACCAGTCCCCACAAACCCCTACCTGCAGATCGCCCCAAATAGTGTTCCCGCTTGCCAGCGCGCGCGCCAGCGCCTCCACACCACCCTGAGCCTCATACTCCTCCATCCTTGACATCACCAGACTGCACAAAAAAGGGGGAAGTTCAGGTCAACACACATCACACATGGGAGTCATTTTGTAAATTGTGACTGCCACCTGTAAGCCCACTGTCACATGTGCAAACTGAGTTACAACCACATGCCTTATACATAAATCGACAATAAACAATAGTGTATTGTCGCATGAGCAATGGAGGGTGCCGACTTCGTTGCGACTATATCGGGGCCAAGGCGCGACTCAATCACGACCGCAAGGCAGCTCGACATAATTACGTGAAAGCTTCACAGTAGCGAATCACCTGAAGTCGTTGGCATCCATGGTCATGCCGATCACCGGGGAGCCGTCCGTCAGGTGGCCGCGCTGCACCTGGATGTTCCGCTTCTTCTCTCCCTCCGCGTTGCGACCGTGGATGGACTTGGACACGACCTCGTGCAGCAGCTGCAGGACAGAGCGTACAAACAGTGCAGGCAGGGCGCGGATAATCGAGATGGTGACTGAGCGCTCCGATTGACAACAACTAGGGTTTCCCAAAAACCGGCTACAGCATACCGAAGCAAGCAAAAGACTGCAGCACTTGCAGGGACAGCATGGTCCTGTGAGAATGTCTTCATTGGCTGTAAGAAGGGTCACAGCTAGTTACCTAGCAGCCCTATTGGTGAACATAACAACCCAAGCCTGTACCCCAAGAAAGCTCTGCACCGATCAGCCAGCAACAAAGCGAACAGCGCACCTTCCAGACGGGCAGCACGGCGCCGCTGATCATCTGAACCTCCGCGTGGCGGCCGCCCCAAGTGCACTCCCTGCCCTCCTTGCGCTTTGAGCAGTTGGGCCCGTGCATGCAGTGCTTGTCGCTCCACTCGTACCAGTAGCTCCAGACGGCCTCAGCACGCTGCAGGTTCTTCAGCGGCTTCCAATAGTCCTGGATCTGCACGACACAAAACACACACGGTTCCTGTTGAAAATGACGAAGACACATCGTGTACATCACATCCCTGGTGTTACGGCCATGTGGATGGCTTGACGGCTGTGACCAAAGCAAGCTAGCACGGCCCGCAAGTGCTTGCCTCGCAAGCCCGAAACCATGTGCAACACACGCATCCCTATGCCCGTGGTGCCCGAAACAGTGAAAGTGACGACAGAGCCACATGCACATCATGGACGGGGCCGCGGCGCATGTGGCGGTGGTCATCTCTAAGAAAGTCACTGGGCCCAGTTCATTGAAACCGCTCACACAGAAAAACATAGCTTGAAGAGATGTTGTGGCAGACTGCATGCACTAGATGCAGAAACCCCTTCCATGCACGTGTGCCCTGCACACGCAATGACGCCAGTGTTGGGGAAGCATGCCACCTTGCCGACACTGAGTGCTATGCCCACCACCAGAGCAACACCACTCACGTCTCGCAGGGTCCGCCTGTGGCGCTCAAAGCCGTTGTTGGGCCTGCGTATCTGGAAGGACTGCGTCTGGCCAGTTGACTCCCGTGCCACCTGGGTGACCAGCATGATGCGTGGCCGCCCACTGCCTCCCCAATCTGTGATGGTCTTGTCGATGTAGAACCCACTGCACACGGCGACACAACACAGGAGGAAAAGCCTCAGACAATGAAAAGCTCAGCCAGTCAATTGCAGACAAACACTGGCCTCATTACATGTAGGGATAGGCAAGCCCTGCTGCATGCCGTGCTTTGCTGGTCACCTGATGGCCAAGAACGCCAGCTGAACTGCTGAGCATGATATAGGCCCATGCATTGAAATGCATAACTTGCCGTCCAAGACACCATTCTTCCTGCACGCGCTGCATCCACTCCTACACAGCTGCTGTTAGATGCGCGCTGGCTTTGCATGCCCCACTAGCCAGTCCCTGCAGCGCTTACTTGTATGGGCTGGGCTGCTCGCCGTGCTGGACAGCCAGGTCTGCTGCCTCCTGCAGCGCCGCTGTGGCCCCATCAAAGGTGAAGCCCATGTCACCAGCAAGCGTCAGCGCAGCCGTCGAGGCACCTGCAGGACACACGTACCGCACACACAGCACGTGGGGCTAAGTATGCTGTCTTTTTTAGCTTCCGTGTGGGCTGCAAGCGTCAGCGCTGCCGTCGAGGCACTTGCAGGACACACGCAGCACACACAGTTCGGCGCGCTGCCTATGCTGAGTTATGGAACCTGAGTGCGGCCTGCGAGGGGTCAGAGCTGCTGTTGGGACACTCACAGACTGAGTGTTACTTGTGAGTATGCGACAGGCGCAGCAGCATCACGCACATGATTTAGCAATCCTGCTGAAGTACTCCGGTGGCATGACATCGTCAGACACTGTGACCTGTGCAAGTTCCATCTTCATAACATGCAATGACCCCCACAAACACGTGCAATTGCAGTTTGCATTGCATGGCCTGGGCTCAAGAACAGCCTCACTCTGCGACAGTGTTCCAACAGACCGCACCTGACGCCTTGTCTGTGTGCAGCACGCGCTTGTCCAGCTGAGTGAGTGGCACGCTGAGGCTCCTGATGCCGCTGTCATACTCCCCCTTGGACTTGGCAGCAGTCACTGTTGCATCAAACACTGCCTGCAGGGACAAGCCAAAGGGAGAGCGGCACACCGGACGTTCCCACACGTTTTCCGCCAGTAGAGATGTTTGAAGTTCATCTCATTTCAATTCAACAAGAAAGACCCTTCTGGCTTTTCAGCACATGCATCACTCAGGGAGCAGCAGTTGACATTGCTTCAAGCTGTCAAACAAGCAGAAAAACTGTAGTTATGTTAGTTGGTTTGCTGTGGTCTGACAGCACAAAGCATTCAGCACACAGACCATTGCACAAAATGCAACCGCGTCGTGCAATGTGGCATGCACACAGGTACACCGCACGCCTGCAAGCCATGTGCACAAACAGCTTATGAGCAGAAGAGGGTGTTCACCTGGAAGTAGCCAAAAGCCATCTTCTGGTCAGCCAGCGACAGGCCCAGCAGGCGATTGAGGAAGCGGGGCACGCTCTTCTTCACCTGGCAGGCACAGCGTGACACAGCACATGGCACGACATGTCTTGAGCAGCTGACCCAACAGCACGTCAGGTGCATTCTGACCAAGTGCAGCTCATGGGGCCCAGCAACACACCTGTCCCTGCCAGTCAGACCGGCATGCTGCTCTGTTCAGCACCCCTTGAAGTCATACCGCAACATCCCCACCATCCCCAGGGAAGCCACCAAGATACTGACCTAAGGCCACCAATACTGGCCCCCATGATTGCAGCACAAGGCAGAGAACAGGAATCACACTTAACCCCATCATTTAGACAGCCGAAGCTCACCGCCTCCTTGACGCTCAGCGTGGCACCAGGCACGTATGAGCCCATGGCCCCCTGGGTCCGCCCGTCATCGATGAGACCTTCACCGGTCGGCTTTGTGCTGCAATCATAGTGGGCCACTATGATTGCGACACAAAACCGACTGGACCCCATTCACCCCTCTTCTAACCCCATCATCCCGAGAGACTGTGCTCACCGCCTCTTTGACGCTCAGTGTGCCGCCAGGCAGGTATGAGCCCATGGCCCCCTGGGCCCGCCCGTCATCGATGAGCCCAACGCGCACAAAGGCCTGGGCCAGGCGCTGGAAGAAGCGGTACTGGGTGTGGGAGGCGGTGTAGTACTGCGCCTGAAGAGGGGAGGGGAGCGACACCAACAACCAGTGGTGAAGCCGTTTGATGGCTGGTGAAGAAGCCGCTTGATTGCTGGTGAGCACTAATAGCTGCTCATTTGATAACTGATCGAGTGAGTGTGCCAGCCAGAGGTCGGCTGCAAACCGAGGGCGTAGAGGCCTGATCCAGAATATATGTACCAACATACAAACACCCACAAGCTCTGCACCCGTTGGCAGCCCCTTGTCACTGCCGCCCCCCCCCCCCACACACACACACACAGCTTTGATGCAGGGACCGCCCTGGTTTTCCGTACTAGCGTCATTGTTTGACTATCCTTGTCGGATGAGTGCTAGCCAGCATGCATGTGCACGCATGCAGTCTCTCTGTCGACACACTGGGTGTGGTTCGTCGCTCACCTGCACAGGCACTGGTGAGGTGTCCTCCTCCTCGTCGCTGTCTGGCTCAGGCAGCTTCACACCAGGCATGGGCAGGCTCTTGAACATGACGTCGTCGTACAGCCGGGCCAGCGCATCACGACCCCACCTGACGACACACACAGGTGCACGCAGTGAAGGACGTGGGCGTAAATGCGCGGAACAATCGTTCAAGGCAGTGTACAGGGAGGTCAATACAACCTGCAAGTCATTTGCTGATGCCAGCCGTCGCCACAAGAAAGCAAGGACTATTGAAACAAGCCACCTCACACATAAGAGGACATGCGTAGTGCAGGAGAGTAGGGGGTAGTCTCATCCACACCCTGCCAACTACCTGTGCCTACTCAACTACCCTTCAGCCGCTACGAGAGGGTGGAGAGGGAGGGAGGGAGTGGGTGTGTGTGGGGGGGGGGGGGGGAGTGGAGTGGGTGGGCAAGGCAAGGAGGGTGCGGTGGTGCGGTGCTGTAGTGTGCACGTGTGTCAAGCATCAAGAATACCCGCCCGTAACATGCAAGCAATCCTGGCAAGCACACAAAATTTTTGTGTGTGTGTGGGAGAGGGGGGAGAGTATGTGTGTGTGTGGGAGAGGGGGGAGAGGCTACCCGCACCGGTCACCTACCTGTTGTCGATGTCAAACTCCCTGAGGCTCTCTCCTGCGCCCACTGCCCTCCTGTCTCCCTGCAGCAGCGCCCCCAGGCTGGATAGCCGCTTGGCCACTGCACCAGCAAAGCGGCGCTCCCCTCCCACAGGAGTCATCAGCAGGTGGTACACGGGAGCAGACTCCTGCAGGACACATTTATAGTTGCAGTGAGAGTTACAGTCACAGTTGCAGTGGCAGTCACAGTTGCAGTGAGAGTTACTAAGGTTGGCGCGGCAACGCCATGCAACCCACGACGGAGCCAGGCGCTCATGGGGGAGCAGGAACAAAAGCTATCACTCCAAAACGGCCACACTCTGTCCAACATCACTAATATCCCCAGTAGCCGGTATTACACTCATTAGATGGTTACCTACTTGATACATGGCATGCTCTCGCAAAAGAGCCTGCCTCCAAGCCGCCTTGATCATTACATGAGGGGGAGCCGCATGTAGTGATTAAGGCGGCCTGGAAGGAGGCTCTTTTGGGCGAGCATGCCATGTGTCAAGTAAGTGATCATCTCAGGAAAATCTTGTGAGCACCTGGCATGTTAGTGATGTGGGTTAGGCTGTTGACCTTTGAGACAGAGCGTGACAGTTCTGGAGTGATGGCTTTGTTTCAGCTCATAGAAGCCACCATACCCAAAATGTCTCCAACAGCCCGTCTGGAGCAAGCATTATCCACACACGCCCCTCACACCCTTGGCCCGATACCCCTGCCCACCCTCACATACAAGCAAAGGCCACAGCACAGCATGCGCACGTGACCCGCACCTGGTTGCTGCGGTGTGAGCGTCCAAACTGCTGGATGGCTTTGTCGGCGGACCACGGCAGCTCCAGCGTGATGTGGCAGCGGCGCCGCTTGTTCTTCACACTGTAATGCGTGTGTGTGTTAGCACAGGGATTACTTGAGTGGCTAGCATGTAGTAAGCATGCCAATCACATGCAAGCAGTTCTAAGAGGGTACCAACAGAGGGTTGTGTGTGTGTGGGGGGGGGGAGACAAATAAGAAGATAAGCAGCTGGTGTTTGGCCACTGTGACAGGACTCGACGACCACACGCCTGTGCATTCAGGCATGCTGCGTCTGGTGCAAAGCAGTGTTCTGCCTATGGCACCTTTAGAACTGGCGCAAACAAACAGATTCGTCCACACAGGGGGGGGGGCACTTCAGTTAACTTTGGACACTATGCTGGACTTTGACTTGGTACTTTCACAGATGGTTAATAACATCCTAAATAACATATACAAAGAAAATTTCGGCCATCTGAGCAGCTTGAAAATGGGGGGTGGGTGGGTGGGTCAAGCTGGGTTTCAGTAACTTCCTGGCATGCTGCAAACTTCTTGTAGGAGCATCGGATGCAGCTGGAAGTTAGCCTGTTCGAAAGCTATCGACAAACTGAGTTGATTCAAGCATGTTCTGAGCATCTCCAATTACGATTTACCCCTGAGGCTGCCCATGCCAGTACTAAAGCCGTGGCACGGTGCCGATGCCAGTACCCAGACATGCGCCACAAGAGTGCACAGACCAGCACCAAGTCAGCCCTCAGCACCAACGTTCCCTATGAATGCCCCCTGTGTGACAGTGACCCACCAGCTGTGGTTTGGAAGTACCACATGCTGTCTCACTGGCAGCAGATGCACCTAGACCACCAGCTGACAGCAGAGGAGCAGCAAGACTGGTGTGTCACTGCTACAGAGTTTGAGCAGGTTGTGAGCACACATGTACTGAACAGGCCTGCTGATTGATGTACCAACTGTGCTGTTTCATGTGTGTTTCTACAGCTGTACAGCAGTGCTTTGATCACCGCTGACCGTCGATGCCGTGCCGCACAGGTCTCTAGACTGATAGACCACAGCAACACTCTTGTGGCCATCTGAGTACCTCAGGAAACATGTTCAATATATACCATAACACTTTGGACCTTGCATAGGCCAGCTACAAGACGTTCAGAGGGCATTTAGGGGTGGGCGGGGGGTGGGTGGGTGGGTGGGGGGTCCCACTTTCAACTTCTTAGCATAGTGTCTGAAAACAACCTTAGCGCCCCCCCCCCCCCCTGGTCCACACCAACATTACGTCACACGCATGGCTTCAACCTTTCAACCCAACCCAGTGCCCCTTGCCGGGCTCAGTTACTGCAATGCTTGCACAGACGATGGCCAGAAGCAGCCATATGGAAGTTAACCAATATGAACAGGGGTCACAGGCTCACCGCTTGTCTGCCTGCAGGCTGATGCCAGTGCTTGCCGCGTCACTGATGATGGCAAAGAACTTCTTGCCCTGCATGAACGCATCCTTTTCCTGCAAGCAGCACGGCACCACCAGCAGCAACAGCAGCAACTTACCCCCCCCCCCCAGCCAACAGCAGCCAGCCGACTCAACTTTACTGGAGTTTGAAACCTCCTACAACCCCTCCCGCCAACCCCCAAGCGCACACCAGACGAAGGCCACCCGACAGCAGCACAAGCCCACCCGCACGTCAAAGCACTGCCACCGGCGGGCATTGCCAGCCACAGCAGATGCTTTGTGTGTGTAGACCCTGGCAGTGCCACCTCTCACACAGCAGGGTACACCCACCAAGGATGGTTTCAAGTTATGTGAAGGTGGCTCATGAGCTGAAGGTTTCGTTTGCCCACTCAATCCTCCCCACCCACCAATTCCCTATCATCCAGTCACACTTGCCTGCCATGTACCTGGAGCAGCTTGTATGACAAGTTCAGCCAGAACCACCCCTTGACTGGTAGACAGACCATGTACCCCTGCTCCAACCGTGAGCCCACACACCCCCGTACCTGTATGTTGAGCAGCTTCTGTGACACCTCCAGGTCCTCCCCACGCTGCCTGTACGTCACCTTGCCATCAGCACCACGCACCAACAGGCCCTGCAAGCAAACAGACACAAAACCCCTAGTCAACTGCAGAAGTAGCGGCATCGGCACATATTGGGGAGCACATGTTGGGGAGCACGACCACACTGCTGGTTAAGTCATATGCAGGACTGCTCTGCAGGAAACAGAGCCTAAGCATATTTACTAGTTTTTTTCAAATTTATTGTTATGGTATTTCAGCATCATGTATTTACTACGATATACATGTGCAGCCGCCTTTACGAGAAGGGCGGCTGCACATGTACATGCGTTCAGAACTGCCACATCCATGTGTGTTGGGGCTGCACCCCCATACCGCACCTTGCGCCCCGTCATCTCCGCCACCTTGGACTCCCCTCCCAGCAGCTCAATGAGTTGGTCCAGTGGGTTGGCAGGCAGCTCCAGCGCTGACACCATGCGCAGCAGCAGACGCTTCAGCCGCGCCAGCAGCACAACCTGCAGCATACCAAAAAAATATCAGTGGATTTCCGATGAATGCTAGGGTGGAAGCACAGCCCATTGAAAGACAGGCAGACACCAGCCGCATGGTTTACTTCCATCCCGCCACTTCACCTCACGCTGAACACACCCTCGTTCTCTCACTTGATGTACTGCACCGTGCATCGCAGCCTGCGTGAGCAAAAGCCCCTCAGCCCCACCCACCCACCTGCCCTTTTGTTCCAAACCAAAACAGGTAGAAGAACCCCCTCTCAACCTCAGCACACCCACCTTCTCGTCCTCCTCGTTGCTGCGTGCATTAGCAAAGCCCCTCAGCCCCACCAGCTCCAGATCCTCAGCCTCCAGCCTCAGGTTCATGCTGGAGCCCCGGCTGGCAGCCGCCCCACGGCCGCGCCCGCCACCAGCCTCCGCCTTGACCTCCCCCTTCACATCCACCTTCTTCTCATCCTTTGGCTGCACCCCTGCTGCTGCTGCTGCTGCCGGGTCTGGCGGCGCCGAGCCCCTGCGCGCCGCGCGGCTGCCGCCGCGTGCCGCCGCTGCTGCGCCCGTACTGCCGGACATGTCCGAGCCCCGCTCCTCCTCGCCGCCATCCTCGTCATCGGATCCCGAGGATGACGCCGCGCTGTCTGACTCAGCGGATGAGTCATCCGACCCCCTGTACTCCTCAGACGACTGCTGGGATTCGTCATCGGAGGATGAGTCATCGCCCGAGGGCCCATCGCTGCTGTCGGCAGCCGCCGCCTTGCTGTTGCTGCGGCTGGCAGCGGCCGCCCTGCCTTTGCCGCGGCCGCGGGCTGCTCGGCGGCGGCCACCCTCCTCACCATCCATGTCTAGACCGACATCCTTCTCCCAGCCCTTCTCCAACGCCCTGGACAGAACAACAGCGCAGCATACCATTGCAGTATCAGATGCTTTCGACGCATGGTGATGGTTTGCTGAACGCACAGCAAGCAAGTTAATTAATACACGGAGAACCATCACGGCAGGCACCTGCAGCAATTGCTGCCCTCATGTGGCCATAAGGAGCTGGAAGTGCGGTGCCTTCACTCTGTCAAACGACAAACATACAGGGGGGTGACTGCAGCCCACTTGACAAGACAGCTGTTGCGTGTCTTTGTCCCACTGACTGGTGTGCACTCAGCACCAGACTTTCCTTAGTACTTACTTTGTAGCGACGGAGTGCCTGTAGCCTGTGAGTGCCCCCGCTGCTGTTGCGCTGTTGATGACCTGGGTGCCCTTGAAGGCCACCCCACGGGTGATGCGCGATGCAACCAGCTCCATGCCCCGGCCTGCACTGCTGGGCTGCACGGCATGACAAACACATAGAGTATGCAGGGTATGAACAGACGGGGCGCACAGCAGCAGGCCAACAAGAAACTCTCAGAGGTACATGGGACAGTGGATGTGTGTTGTGCAGCACCAACACAGCCGTCTGCCTTGTGCTGTGCTGGACAGCCACATGTTTCTCCTTGTGCTGGTGGTTGCCGGCTGTGGCTTTGTGGCCCATCATCTTTGATGCACGCTCACAACACAACACCTGCAACTGCACCAAACTGCAGCCGAACACAAGCTGAAGTATCACAAGAAGGTGGTAGCACAGCAGACTGAGATCCACGCAGATGCACCGACTCCATGCAAACCCGTAAAAGCACAAGACCACGACGTGGGGTCTGCACTGGCAACGACTGCACAGCCGCAAACACGGTCCCCCCCCAAACCACTCACCGCCTGCTCGCCATCGGCCTCTTCACTTTCCGGTGATGCCGGCCGTGAGCCCCGCTGCTCCTTGTCCCAGCGCTCCAACGCCTCAGCAGCACGCGCCAGGTCCACCTTGGCGCGCTCAAGGCGCCGCTTGGCTGCCAGCTGCCGCACTGTACTGAGCGTGTTCTTCTTTTGGCGCATCTCGCTGCAGCCGCAGGGACAGGCAAGTGCAGCGACGCAGCCGTTAGCGAGCCTACAAGGTTGCTGTACAAAAAACCAAGGGCGCCAACAAGCAAGGTGGATGGACAGGACAAACCGCTGCACACTGTTTGAACTGCATGGCTGGCCGGCAATGTACTATGAACCTCAGACATGCGAGCTGGAACAAAGTTAGTGCCTTGCTGTCAAGCCAACATGACAAGATGCACATGACAACCCCTACAGCACGTGCGTCCCAATTGTTGTGGATGCACACCCCCCACACACACTCATGAGTCAACACACATACTCACGTGCATACAGCCCATGCTTTGCCCCTCCCCGGCCAGCTCGCTGCTCAATCGCCCCAAAGACCCCCACCCCACTCACCTCGCCTGCAGCCGCTGCATCTCGTGCAGCTGCCTGTACTCCTTCCGCCGCGTCTCAGCAGCCCTGTCCTCCTCATCCTCTACTGCCGCCTGCAGGGCCTCGTCCTCTGAGCCGCCATTGCTGCCACCGGCATCCTTCCCAGCCGCCGCCTTGCCATTGCTGCCATCCGGCTGCTGCTCTGAGTCTGTGGAGCTGTCACGCACCATCTGCGCGCGCCTGCGCTTCTGGTGTGTGGCACCAGCAGGCGCTGCTGCTGCTGCAGCAGCACCCTCTGGCTGCTCTAATTCGTCCTGCAACTCCTCCTCACCGGCTGCTGCTGCTGCTGCAGCAGCGGTTTCTGCTCCGTCAGGGCCTGAGGGCTTGGTCACGTGATGCAGCCTGCTTTTCTGCTGCTGCTTGCGTGCCGGCTGTTGCTTGTCCTTCGGCTGCTGCTGCTTGCCGGTGGCCTTTGGCTGTTCATCTGCATTCTCACTCTCCTGTGGGACAGGGGCAGCAACATGAAAACACCGAAACTTGTATATACACCACAACCCAGGCAGTCAATGTGTGCGTAGCCTGTGCACGCGAGAAGCAGGCCTAATGCTGACTAAACGGACATGCACCAGTCAACGACCATGGGTCACGCTTGGTTAGGGCGAAGGGCATGTGCGTGTGAGTGTAGTGTAACAGACTCTCCGTAAGTTGACGGAGAGCCTGTTGCACTACACACACATTGCACATGCCCTTCACCCACTCCACCGTGTCTCCACACCGGCTGCTGGCCTGAGGATCCCCCCCTCCCCCCACACGCACAGTGAGCATGCATGGGTAGATGCACTCCTTCTGCCTGACACAAACTTCACTTCCTCCCTGCCCTGCACTTCACCCCCCTCCTCACCTCGCTCTCAGACGCTGAATCTCCACTGTCGTCAATGTACACCTGCTTGCCCTTCCCCGCTGCTGCCGCAGCACGGCGCGGCCTGCCCCCACTGCTGCCCCCACCCGCCGCCGCCGCTGCTGCCGCCCCTCGCTGCTTCTGACCCTGCTTGGACCCCGGCGGAGACTCATTGCCGTCCTCACCCCCCTCTTCCCCTGTGTCACCCTCTGAGTCTGACTCTGAGCCCGAGTTGCTGAGGTCGATGGGAGCAGCCTTGCCGCCATTCCCCCGCTGACGCTTCCGCGCAGCTGCTGAGGAAGCCCGCTTGCGCTTCTGTGCCTGGGTGTCCTGCTTGCCCTTGCTGCTGGTAGCACCTCCCCCTGCTGCTGCTGCGGCTGGGTCGTCCACATCCATGCTGTCCTCAGTAAGGTCCTGGTCGGAGGAGGCTGTTGGGCTAGCGCTGGGGCTGGGTGTGTCTGCTGCCCTGCCCTCCAGGAGAGCTGTTGCTGCATCCACCTCCTTCTGCGCATCAGCCTGCACATCAGCACACAAGACGACAACACCCATGCTGCATCAGTCACACACACCAGCAGGATTTTTGAAGCACACGACCACATACACAGAACACTCTTGAATTCGCGGAGTTACCCGGATGAATGCACACTTAGAAAGCAAACCATGCACAGGGATCAATCGACCTGAATGACTGCTTTGTGTGTGTCATGTCCCTTGTCAATCCGGCCCGTCGCCCCCGACGCTAGTCCATCCCTGCTCACCACAGCCTCCTCCAGCGCCTTCCGCTTGTTTGCCAGTGCTGCGGCGCGCTGTGCTGCGTCCCCCTCCCCACACCCTCCCCCCCCCCCCCCACACACACACACTGCATCCCTGCTCACCACCGCCTCCTCCAGTGCCTTGCGTTTGTTTGCCAGTGCTGCTGCGCGCTGTGCTGCGTCCTCCTCCCTCTCCTTGGCCTCCAGCTCAGCCTGTGCTGCAGCCAGCTCATCCTCAGGGGCCTCGGTGGTCAGATCGACAAGCAGGCCCTGACGCGCAGCTGCAGTCCTGCGCACCGCCAAGATCTGCAGTGAAGGGGTGGGGGGGGGGTATGAGGTGAGACAAGTTGTAAGTTAGGAGGGAGATAAGTAGCTCTGTGGTCAGGTCAACAAGCAGGCCCTGACGCGCAGCTGAAGTCCTGCGCACCGCAAGGATCTGCAGTGCAGGGGTGGGGTAGGGGTGAAGTGAGGTGAGTTGTACGTGAGCAGGGGGTGAAGTCCATATGTGGTCAGGTCAACCAGCAGACCCTGCCAGGCTGGGCAGCAGTCGGCGAGCTGCCAAGATCTGCAAGGGCTGGTGTAGTGGTGACAGTTGCGCAGTGCAGTACACAGTGCTGAAGATCTCGACGTGGAGCGCAGCGGACGTGTACTTCATATCACACCTCGAATGTCACACACGCCCCCACCTGGTCGATGCTCAGCTCTGCAGTGACCTCAATCGGCTCGTCGTCAGACTCCTGCCCCCCTGCTGCTGCTGCTGCCTCTGGCGCCGGCAGCGCCCGCTGCTGCTCCTGCAGCGGCTGCGGCGGCGGCACTGGTGCGCCCGCTGCTGCTGCCTGCTGCCGCACACGGCGCTTCTCACGCAGCCGTTTCTCCCGCCGCATCACTGCTGCGATCTCATCACAGCTGGGCAGGCCCTCCCACTGCTTGGCGACCTTGTACACCTGTGGGGACAGACCAATACAGCAGCATTATGACTTTAGACATTGTGAAACCGACCAATATACCAGTATGATGTAATCATCACAGCTGGGCAGGCCCTCCCACTGCTTGGCCACCTTGTACACCTGTGGGGAGAGACAGATCGATACAGAAGCGGTGCATGCTCTGCATCAGAGCCAGAACAACAGAGGCAATACACCAACGCTATACGAAGCAGGCTCCTGCACTGCTTGGCGACCTTGTGTGTGCACCTGTGGGACCAAGAGGGTAAGGTGGGGACAGACCAATACAGCAGCATTATGACTTAAGACAATGTGAAAGCAGTGCATGCTCTGCGACAGAGCCAGAACAACAGAGGCAGTACACCAAGGCTATACGAAGCAGGCTCCTGCACTGCTTGACGATCTTGTCCTTTTCTGCACCCAAGAGGGTAAGGTCATGCAGGCAGTACGAGTGAAGCCATGAGTGGGTATGCAAGAGGTGTGCCAAAAGCAACACAAGGCCCACCGCTGTCCCTCACTTGCCCCCCCCCCCCACCCACCCACAAACACACGCCACCACCATGCCCCCCCCCCCCCCCGCGCGCTCAAACAAAAGCCCCCCCTCCACACACAAACACACCCCCACTCACGTCCAGCAGCAGCTTCTTGAGTGCCTTGTTTGACATCCTGGCCAGGTCAGCGGGGTCCTCAGGGAACCACTTCTCCACGTACTGCTGCAGCACCATGCGCGGCGCACTCACAAGGTCGTCCAGCTCGTCACCACCAGCCTCACGCGCCTGTGCAGCAACAGGATATTTGGGGGGGGGGGTGTTGCAAGTAGATACTTTCACCGCAAAGCGGTACTCTTAACACTTGATATACACACAGGGAGCAACAATGACACACATTGACGCAGCATCAGTTGCATGGTGGACCGCAATGTGCCGCCGGGGGCGCAGTGATCCAGGCCAATTCCTACCAGTTGTGATAGCACAGCTGGGACATTGCTGTGGTTGTATCAATTGCAGTCATGATGGACCCGCCTCAAGGCCTGCAAAGAGGTGGTGCTGTGGGCCAGGATTTGTGTGTGCGAACTTTGTGTGTCTTTGCAAGTAGCGTAACTCCAGCAGCTTGCCAGCATCCACGCACTGCGCCACCCCGCACTACACTATACAGAGCACTGGTGCGACAAGCACGTCGCACTCATGTGTTGTTGCACCTCATGCATCATGTTACCAGGCTTCCTTGTGTACTCACGGCTGTGGTGTTGGCCTCTCCTGTGCTTTGCAGCCCGATGACCACACACATGCCCTCCTTGTTCACGGCATCCAGCGCCAGGGAGGCACAGGAGGGGACCTTGGCAGCCATCAGCATTTGCCTGTCAGCAACACCCACAACGTTTGTACATGTACAGATCAATACATGCTTGCACCCAAGGCCCATGACAGATACTCTCAATGATCAGCAGTCATCGGCAAACAAGGCACATGACTGCAAGCAGGGTAAGTTCGAACGGCCACATGCACGCTCGTAAGACTGCATGTTTCTCAAATACAGGTGCTCAGTGCGGGTATGCTACCCGGCTGCTGATCCAATGTCATCCACTGCACTGGACGACATACAGCACCACAACTGCACACATCAGGACCTCGCACCGACCCACCTGAAGAAGCGCTGGTGTGCTGCCCAAAACTGCCTGCTGCGCAGGGAGCCCATGCGGTTCTCCATGCCGCTGAACAGCGGGCACATCACCTGCCACAGCAGCTGCCAGAACTCACACCCGCGGTCGTACTGCACCCTGCGTTGAGCCATGACAGAGCGTGCAGGGCGACAAGCACACAAAGCACCAGGTTGCACAAACTTCAAGGCGGCAGCCATGATATGAAGCTATTGCATTGTAATAGCAACACCAGCAAAGTATCAGTGCCGCGTTCCAGACTTAGCAGGTGTTCAATCCCAGTAACATCCTTATCAAGTATGGTACCCTTGGTGCCCCTCCATGCTGACACCCGCAGGCCTGTTTGTGGCAGCTGTGCCAAGGCTCGTGCCGACGACCTCGGCTTTGCCAAAACTCCATCAACAAGCTCGGGCTTTGCCACATGTCAATAGCCTCGGCCTGGCCAGCCAAAGATACGCGTCAGATGAATTCTCCACCACATACGTGCGCGCACACATACATCAACAACCCACCTGAACTGCGGCGACAGCTGCACGTCGTCCATGACAAAGTTTGCCCCGTGGTAGCTCAGGGTGCGTGCCAGGTATGACCCCATGGCCTTGAGGCCCATGCAGAACAGCTCCAGGCTGCCCAGACCTGCCGTCTGCAGCGTCTTGATCATGTCATAGGTGTTGCCAAAGCCCGCGGGCAGCATGCGCACCATGTAGGCCATGTTGCTGGGCTCGCTGGCTCCAGTGGCAGAGCTGTACACAACCCTGTAGGACAGCAGGCAGCACACAGAACGGTACAGTACAGGAGTTGGCAAACCCTCCCTAAAGCGAAAACAGCCACAGCAATGAAGCCAGCCCTGTCAGAGCATCATCCGAATGGGCCTGGCGGATGGGACTAGGCCTGCGCAAACGCCTCCTTGTGCAGTTGTGCTCAAGGCATATCCCTCCCTGTTGCATCGACTTCGACCGCCCCAACCCCAACCACCACCGCCGCACGCCATCTCAGGCAATTACCCCACCTGGCGTTTGGCAGTGCGTTCTGCAGGGCCAGGACAGCAATGCCGGTCTTAGTGGAGCGCCCCTCAGTGGCCACCAGGTTTTTGGCCCTGTGGCACTCATCCAGCACGATGAGCACGTCACCATCAGCAGCCTCCGCCAGCCACTCAACAATCTGCCACAGCCTGCGCAGGAAAAGCATGTGCAGTAGAGCACAGCAGTACAGCACAGCAAGCTTGAGCGAACAGAGCAAGCATCAGCAGTCGCTTGCAAGCAATGACTCAACTGTCAACAGAACAGCACTGCACGGCACAAGAATACTGTGAGAATAGAGAGGGGATTGACCACAAAGATGACCTACCCTGACATCCGACACCCCCACCCATGCCCGACAAGTGAACGTGCCCCCCCCCCCCACCCCCACGCCGTACCTTGAGCCGGGCGCAATGTCAGCAGCAAACAGCTCTCCTGCTGCCCTCTCAAAAGCGCTGTTGGGGGCTCGCTTCCACTTGGGCTTAGGCTTCTTGTTGGCACCTCCGCGCCCGCGCCCGCCACCCCTGCCTCACACAGTCCAGCACAAGGTGTTACAGCTGCTGTTGACATCACTTGTGTTCAAAGGAGAGATGCGCCTTACACAACCTGGTGCTTGATGCTTCAGACTGCTTTCGTGTTTGCTGCTGCAGGTCGTAGTGATGAATGCTCTGTGCTCCAGTCACCGACAGAACACTGTCTCGCAATGCACACACATGCGCGCTGTTGCCGCTGCCACAAACAAACCAATTGTCGATCTGCGCCGCAACGCAGCCCTACCACAGCCACATACGCCAGCCCAAACCCTGCCACACCACCTTCCCACACCCACCTGCCTCCACCAAACTCCTCCCCATCCTGCTCCTCCCACCCTGTGGGTGCCATGCTGCTGTCCTCCCCATCGCCGCCCTCTCCATCCAGAGGCCCATTCAAGCTGCCAGCCCTGCTGCTGTTGCCACCTCGGCCACGCCCGCGGCCGCGCCCACCCCTGCCGCCCCTGCTGCTGCTGGGGGTGGGGCCAGCAGACTGCTGACGGGGGTTGTGGATCGCCTGCAAACAGCAACACAAATCGCACAACAAAGCGCGCAGTGAAGGCAACGTAAGTTGGCAAACTGTGTGCTTGAGCGGCATCGACGCTGAAACGCCATGGTTGCTTCTTCCCCTTACAAGGGTGGGGGAGCACCCCCCCCCCCCCCCCGCTTTCCCTCTGACCAGCCAAAGCCGCACAGCCCGCGGGCCAGCACCACAGTACATGTGCAGTTGCGGCCCCTTGCATCCATTGCAAGCCCACGCCTTTGCTCACCAACCATCTATGGACCAACCGTCTCACGTTATTGCAGTGAGTAGTTACTCACCGTCAGTGCCTTGGCCAGTGGCCCGTTCTTGACTCCAGGAACCTGATTGCCCATGGCCAGCAGCGAGTAGGTCACAAACAGCACACCCTCCTCGTACGCTTGGCTCAGCCGGCCCTTGGGCAGAGCATCCTTGTCCTGCAGCCGGCACAAAAACACCCGTCAGCAGCTGTGGTGATAAGGCATAAGGGGTGCTAGTGGGCAAGGTGCAAGCAAACGACCATCATGGCACCCCACGATGGTCGTGTGTGTGTGTGTGTGGGGGGGGGGGGGTAAAGCCCTTACCGGCCAACAACGATTGCGTAGCTGTGCCAGAAGACGCATGGCTGCGTTCAACTTCACCGCATGTGACAACCCAAACTGCCAGCACGGTTCCAAGACATGCCAGCCGACAAGCCCCGAGCGTACCTTGGGCACGACATGTATGCGGTCCACCACCTGCTTCTTGGGGTTGGTGGGGTCATGCAGGTCACGAAGGTCTCGCCGCGCATCAAACCTGCAGGCAAGGGGCGGCGGAGCCATGAGGCAGATAGCAGGAAGGAGGGTGACCAACAGGCAGATAGCAGTGACGGTGTTTGGATGTGGTGCACTTGCTATGCTGATCCAGCTCCCTGAGATGAACGATAAGTAATTTGCAGCCGGCAGCAATGCGTACATGAGTACAGCAGCTCAGGTGCACCACAACAGCAGTATGTTCCCTTTTCCCTGCTGGCAAGCTGTCCCCTGTGCAGGGGATTCACCTCCACCTCAGATCCGTGCTGGTTCTGACCCACAGCACACCCCTGCCCACATCGGCCTCTCTGGTGCCCCAAGCCCTCTTGGTTGATCCCCAGACGGCCCGAGCAACACACCACCTTACCTCAGGTCTGTGCTTGTGCTGACCCACAGCACGCGCTTGGGCACCCCCTTCTTGCGTGTGAGCCAGTACTCCTTGATCAGGGCAGCAATCTGGCGGCCCTTGCCCACACCAGCACCGTCACCCAGGAAGAACCCAGCACGAGCACCTGGGTTACATGCAAGAAAGGGGGGGTGGGAATTATGAGGGGGTTGAACGGTGTGCGTATCGTGTCAGGAGAATGTCTGTATGTTTTCAGCGGGAGCGGTCTTGTGGCGAGGGGGGAGCAGGGCGTAAGTAAGGATCAAGGTGTGTCTTTGGAGGGCAGGGGAGGCGCATGCAATTTCCCACGAGGAAGAGGGAAGCAAGCAGAGGGCGCCCACAATGGCGGTGGCAAAAGCAAGGTCATGCCACCCTAACGCAAACGGGCCCCCTGAAGGAGGAGGTTTGCATGGACAGCGACACACCACACACCAACCTGAACATTGCCCTCTGCTAAAACATACAGGCTGGCAGGAGATCAAGCATCACAAATTTTCAATGAGAAACCTCTCCCAAGCCACACTGAGACAGTGGATCAGTGCAGCAGTCACACGTACCTCCCGGCAGCCTGGGTCCATTGTAGCGCATGTTGGCGTACACCAGGGTCTCGTGCTGCGCAGACGACAGCCGCCCTTGGTCCACATCAGCCTGTGCAGGACAGGGGGGCAAAGACGCAGCGGCAGTTACACATACATGTTGGTGACGTATTCATGCTTGCACTTTTGATATCTTGCAAGGGGAGTGCCTAGCCCAGCGGACAAGCCCAGCCCAACAGGCGATGGTGGTTGGCATCTTTGCCAAGAGTGTCAACATGATAGAAGACCAGATGTGAAAGTGGGACATGAAGCTCCACACCCATGGCTAGCTGAGATAAAGCATGTTGATCCTGCTGCTGCTTGCAGGCTAGCTTCGGTCACGGCGATAACAAGGCCAGACCCCACCCACCAACCACGATTCAAGCTCATGTAGCCACGGACCCACCTGCCAGCCCACCACACCACACACACACCCCTCCCCCACCAGCAACACCAGCACCACCACTGCCAACACACACACCCCGCACCTGTATGCCTTCGTGCACTGCGTATGTGGGGTTGGGGGGCACCACACTGGCCAGTGTGGCCGTCTCCACAATCACATCAGGGTGGTCCTGCCCAGTCACCTTGGCTGGCCTGTGCAGGCAGCAGGCACCGACAGCAGCCCAGGACGCAACACACATGTGTTTGTCAGCAGCCATCCTGGGGCCAGCACGTGCGTTGCCAAACCTCAAAGGAACGCATGTGTATGTGAGCAGCCATGAAGAGGCTAGCAGGGACCCACCACCAAATTCCACACTGGGCCCTTCGGTCGGGGTGTTTTGGAGGGGGGAGACCTCAGTGCAGCTGCCGTTGGGGGACGCGGAAGCGCAGCAGACTATCAGGCAAAGAGGTGCCGACCCAAGGGGTGTGCAGCGGTTGCCTATGTCTCGCTGGCCCCTTCAGGCTGACTGGCCTGCTGCACCTTCTGGCCCCAGGTCAAGGTCAGTGCCCCCCCCCCTCCCCGCCCCCCGAGGCCACACACGCCAGTCAACCCCCTGAACCTTGTGCATACTGACCCCCCACCACCACCACCCTGCCCAGGCATGTTTACCCCCCCCCCCCCACCTCCGCACCCCAACCAACCGTCCTTGCATCCTGGCCACTCTTTGTTACTCATGCATAGACAGTCATTAACCGCCAGTCAAGCACTCCTGCGGTGCATCACCTGTACATGGAGTAGATCTCCCCCTCCTCCTGCTCCTCATCCTCCAAGTTGATGTCCTGATGGTCGCCAGTCTGGACCCAGCAGCAGGAGGGAGGGACAAGCAGTGTCAAGCGCACCAAGTGTGTCAGCACACACATATGCGATGCAGGATGTGCCAGATGCAGCCGGGATGGTTCTTGCAGTAGGTGCACCCAAGCAGCGGGCATGCAACATGTTCCCGCATATGCTGCATGGTCTGTATGCATGCAGCTGCAGGAATAGTATACATGCGCCTGGCTGCACAACCAAGAAGGCAGCAGCAGACACACGGCAAGTGACAAGGAGTAGACCCTAAGCCTTGAAACGAATGATGTGCTTGCGCAGCGTCGGCAGATCGGCACCACTGCATACAGCAGCACCAGGACAAAGCTATTTGTGCTGAAGTTGCGCCCACCACGTCAGCAACAGCTGCTGCTGACACACCACCCACCTGTGGGCCGCCAGCAGCCACCAGCAGCTGCTCTTGCTGCCGTAACTTTGCAGCCTGCATCGCCTGCTGCACGCGCTGCTGCTGCATGAGAACGTACTGGGCGTTGGTGACCGCCGTCGGCGGTCGCTGGTGCTGCAGCGGTGGTTGCGAGACCGTCACCAGTGCCCCAGCATCCTGCTGCTGCTGTGCTACCTGCTGCGCCTGAGCTCGCAGCTGCTGCAGCGTAGCTGAAAGCTGGCGTTGCATCTGCTGCTGCTGTTGTGAGAGGTTGGGTAGGCCTGGCTGTGGCTGGGGTTGCGAGGACCCGCCCCCAGTGCTGCTGCTGTTTGGTGGGGGAGGTCTTGGGCCCCCAGGCTGCCTCTGCTGCTGCTGTGCTGCTGCTCGCTGTGCTGCTTGTGCCAGCTGGGTTCTTAGTAGCTGTGCAAAGGCACCTGTTGGGCCTCCAGGGGCTGCTGCTGCTGCTGGTGGTTGCTGCTGCCCGCCAGCTAGTCTCCCACCACCTGCTTGGCTGGCTCTTGCAGCTGCGGCAGCGACAGAGTCCGGGGATCGGAGGTCCAGGGCAGGGGCCTGTGCTGCTGTTGCGCCAGCCCCGCTGCTGTTGCCGTTTGCTGGGGGCTGGGAGCCTGGACCACCAGGCCTGGGGGCTATCCCAACAGGTATAACTATGCGTGGCTGGCCATTCTGAAGGACTGCAAAGCCTGCAGGGACACCTGCAGGTGGGTTGGTTGCAACTGCTGGCCCTCCCTGATTCCGCTGCTGTTGTTGTTGCTGCAGCTGTTGCTGCAGTGCTCGTAGGATATCATCACCACTAACGGTTTGAGCCGGCTTTTGACCCTGCATGCTGGAACAAGCCTCACTTGGGCACTTGAAAATTTTTCAAGTTGAGCCCCGGTGGGCAGGACAACCAGCCATGGTGTCCATTCAAGATGAGTGGGATTAGCGCATTCTGCTACGTCTGTTGTCGATCACGGTGACCGTGGGGTACGAGGATGAGGCAGGGCATTTTAACAACAGCATAACACTTTGCTTTGTGTGGTGATATTGATGAGTTTGTTGACTTTCAGGCAAAAAAAGTCATGTGTGCAAGGGCCAGCGCGCTGCCCCGGCACATCACTGTGCTGTGTGCTGTGTGGTGGTGAGACTGTGGAGGGCGTCATGGAGGGGCAAGGGAGCAAGCACAACTGACGCTCTTTGTGCTGCAAAGCCTCCAAATCACAATGAGAAGCACCACTTGCGTGTCCCACAGCTTCACTGCTGAAACAATACGGCACCCCCCTGTTGTGCATACACCAATTGGTGGGTGCTTCCATTTGACGTCCTGGCGAGACCCCATGTTGTCCAGAACAGTAAGAAATGGTTGCACTGCCGTGAGAGCCCTCGGTCGCTTTTGCTCAATGACGGCAGTCTGAAGTTTTTGAACAGCCTGTCAGCAGTAATGTGTCATGTCACACTGCACTGCAGAAGATAGGTTGTTGTTGTGTTTTCTGGAGCAGTTGAGTCAATAAGAAACGGCGTCCGCACACCTCTGAAGCTCAAGCGCTACTGGCGGGTTTGCTCAACTCGGTACACCGTCTGTCTATCAAATTTCAGCAGGACATACGATTTTGAAGCCATCAATGTTAACTTGATGAAGCCTTCGTGCAGCTGTCAATCTCTGGAGCTGGCCCCTGGTCACTGCCTTTGAAGTCTGCTGTCTTCAGTAGCTGAGGTGAGGCAAACGATCAACCTAGAAACTGAACTCTCTGTTACGAATGCAGCTCAGAAAGGTTTCTCAGGCTGCAGCAGGCCCAGCAAGCTCTGCCTGGGTACTGCTTCTGTGTTGTCTTGCCATTGTGCTGTGCCGTCAAGAGGCAACACTCTGGGTGCAGCAGACCACTTCTTTGCGACACAGACCTCAAGAAAAGGTTGCAGCAGTCACAACATTCTTCAGTTTTGCGTATACAGGGCAAGCCGTCTGGACCTTCACAGGGCAGACAGCAAGTGTGGGCAGCAAGCCAATAGTGCACCAAGTGCAGGCCACCCATTTCAAGTATCGTGCTGGACTGCAGATCTTGCTGGTGTGCTGGGCCAAGCTGTGGGTCCAGCAAGCAGCCATCCTGGCGCCAGCACAAACGTTGAGCCTGCAGGTGGGCATGCTGGGAATGCTGGGCCAGCACAGCACAGCAAAGCACAGCACACGACAGACAGCATCAGCGCCGTCGCATGGCAAATGAGTCCTGTCAATGCCTTTGATATTCAACCTGTGCGCCAGTCTTGCAGTGATTGCATGATTGGCTGTACTGGCAGCACAGGGCAGGAGGCTTTCCCATTTGCCACTGCGCACAGGGTATGACCAGAGCGGCTCTACCCAATCTCTTCACAAACCATGTGTGCCTGCAATTTACCATGCGCAGGAGCATGCGAAGGTCCCATGGAGGGCTGCCAAGGGTGCGCATCAGCTTTCCAGGTAGCCCAGGAAGCCCGGTAGTGAAGAATACCCCCAGACCAGGGCCCTGGGCTGGGTTGCTGCTGCTCTGTGGTGTGCTGCTGCTTACTGGCTACGCACATATAGCAGGGCGCATCAGGGTCAGCGACCTTGAAAAAGCAGGCAGTGCCAGCAGCAGCAGCAGCAGTGGGAGCAAACACAGCAGCCATGTGGCGCAGGCAGCTGCTGCAGGAGGGGCAGCAGGCAAGGCAGGAGCAGTTGCAGGAAACATGCAGAGCACGCAGCTAGGGCTTGACCTTGAAGGCGACAGCCCCATGCGCATGCTGAGCTTCAGGCAGCAGCCTCTCAGCACAGGCATCAGTTTCCTGCAGGCCCAGCACGGAATCCGAGACACTGCGGACGCTTTGTCCAGGCAGCCAGCTGTGCATGGGCGCGTGCAGAAGGCAGGCATGGCAGACCCGGTGTCCTGGCTAAACAATCACACGGATGAGCGGCTGGACAGCTTTCTTTCTTGGAGGCTGAACAGGGCGAATGCAGGCGGTGTGGCTCCTGCCAACGCAACCTCGTACACTTGCCCAGCAGCAGACCACCCGCCGCTGCCGTTCCCCGGATGCCATGTGTTTGTCAATCATGAGTGAGTGAGAGAGGAGATGCAATTTAGAGCGCACGGGCCTTGCACTAGCAAGCAGCAGCGTTTGGGGCCAGCACGTGCCAGATTTCCGGCACATGCACATGGCTGTCCTGCAGCTGGCACACTGACTGCCACACCAACCGCAGCTGGCAGTCAAAAGTGATTTGGCACTACACCAATGTCATGACGCAGCTTCTGGAAACCGCGCTGGCAGTCAATCCCAATGCGTTGCTGCAGGAGTGTCCTGTCTGCACCAACGTTGTGCTCAAGCAGTCTGCACGTCGCCGCTGCTCTGCCGCAGGTACAAGTACATCTACATCCGCAGCCCCAAATCAGCCAGCACCAGTATCGTCAATGTGCTGGGGGAGTGCGACAACGTGCGCACACGCGGGTTCAACAGCAGCAGCTGCATGGCCCTGCACTTCTACTGGCCCAAGTCAGTGCTGGAGGTGGAGTCCCTGCAGCAGATGTGGAAGGACTACTTTGTGTTTGGCTTTGTGCGCAACCCCTGGCGGCGAGCCTACAGCCTGTACAAGTACATCCACAGCAATGGCTGCATGGACAAGTGAGTGCTCGCAGCTGTCAAGGGAACTCTGCAGGGAACAGCCTATCATTTTGTGGGGTGCTGCACGGCTTCGGCGGCATGAGGCTCATTTGACCAGACAGCTCACGATGCTCTCAGCCAGTCTGCCCTTGTCTGCATCACACCTTCTCTCGCCCTTGTAAGCGTCAGAACGCGGGAAGGAGCTACTGGGCTGCTGATGACATCAGGGGGTCACTTCAGGCTCTTGGCACAACTGCGGCACCCAGCCGTTTGGGCTGCTGGTGTTGTTATGTCGCTCAGTGTGCGGCGGGGGTTTCCTTGCTTCAAGAACGCTTGGCAACCCGTGATTTGTGCACAAGGGGAGTACTTTGCACCCTGCTGTGTGCACGCCCAACCCATGGATGGTGCTTGTGCCTTGTGTATCTGCCATGTGTGCTGCAGCAAGTCTCTGAAGGATCCGGACTGCCGTGTATCCTGGTCCCGCTTCTGTGTGGACCCCTGGGGTGCTGCGGAGGAGCTGCACGACAAGGGCTGCATCAAGCGCAGCAAGTCGTACCTCTACTTCCACATGACTGACCAGTACCACTGCATGCGCACAGCAGAGGGGGACTGGGCGGTTGACTTCATTGGGCGGGTGGATGAGCCAGACGAGGACTGGGCAGAGGTAAGAAGCTTGCCACGTGTGCGACTGTGTGGCAAGGCCTCAGGAACTCGGAGTGGAAATTGCCACGTGCATGCCATTCGCCCAACAGGCACTGAGGGACCACATGGCACTCAGCTTCAACAGAACTGCATGCCCTCTGCCTCCTGTGCCAGCACAGCTCTGTTTGCTGTTGTTGAAGGCTCATAGTGACACCAACAATTGCAAGGCCGCAGCGCGGCTCAGTCACACAGGCTCACAAAACGTCAACAGGTCAGGCAATCCCCTCCTGCATCTGGATGCACACTTGCCGGTCTGAGCAAGGCCCAACAAGAGCATCTGTTATAGCTGGCAAGCAATTTGGGCCCAACTGGCTTGAACATGCCATGGCCGAACGCTGGGCCGCTTGCTGTCGCCGCCTTGCAGGTGATCCGGACCCTGAATGCACAGCGCTTGCCTGAAGCGCCGGAGCTGCCTGTCAGTGAACTTGAGCAGCAGAACGTACGGAAGGGTTCCGGCAAGGACCCTTATGACGCATCACACATGCAATGCTTTGACTCTGTTAGCAGGTGGTATGCTTGCGACATTGAACGTTACGGGTTTGGAGGTGCCAAGCAAGTCTGATGATGCGGTTTGCAACATGGCCCTGCCAGGCCTCCTTGATTTTACCTTGGTGTGATGTTCGAATGTCTCCCATGAGCCCATTGGCTCCCTACGGGGCGTTTAGGCCTGACCTGGATCAAGTCAGGATAACATCAGGATTGCTTGTTAGCCGCACAATACTGTGCTGAAAAGCACTACAGCTCCAGTTTGCCGGTGCCACAGAACGTGGACAAACTCAATCATGGAGGCTGTGTCTGGCCTGTAGATGAACTGTGCAGCTGTGCATGTATTGATGGCATGCGCAGCGGCAGCGGCAGCGGTAGCATACATGCATGGGTTGGTTGGCGGTGTGTATCTTGGGAGGGGGTTGCCAACTTGGCAGCAGTGCTGGGGGCAAGAGAGGCACAGTGATGCCAGCCGTTTGGGAAAATATGCCCCGCTGCTGTGGATCCTGTGAACAGTGGATGTTTGAGATATTCTGGTGCATCAGCTTGAGCACGTGGCCTGGCTTACTGCATGCGTCTCATAGTGGTGTACTAGGAGACTTGGCTGACCTGCACAAGCAGAACCGATGGATTGACAGACTCAGCAAAGGATGTTGTGACTGAGTTAAGTCTGCTGGGCCAAGAGTTCAAGGCTGTGTACACCGACGAAAGCCTATGCTTTTTGTGGGTGTAAAAGGCTATGTTCCCTTTTGAAGGCGGGTACATGTGCATGCATACACCGTGTTCACGTCAATGCTGACAGCATGTGGCACGCCAGCAGGTAATGACCCTTTCAGCACACAACCTCGGCAGGTGTCACAGTACTGTGCCGCTAGCAGCACATTCAACAGTAGCACACAGAGATACAGTTACAGTTGGTGGCGCAGCAATGCTGACCAACCAACGGGTTGTTTGTGGCCACACACCTAGAAGAAGAAAACACACAAGATACAGGTACCAAGAGTGGCTCACATAAAACACAAGCATGCAATCACAGCACAATGAGACAATCACTGTCCTGCGGCCTCAGGAGGCCCTGAAAGCCGGACCCTTTGCCATGTACTGGGCACACGCTAGCTGTAGTGCCTCCGCCCAGGACTGACACTGCCAATCCACCCCACACCCCACAACCTCAGGTACGATCAGAGCATCAACTTTCACAGCGGTACATCCCCGATGCTTGAATAGGGTCCCTGCGCACTCACTGTCATACAGCCCATGAGGCCTTCAAAAAACAGGCAATTTGCCAAGTGCCTCTGCCCACTGCCACTTGATAGCCGCTGAGGAGCACACTGCAATCCAAGTTGCATGTGAGCAAATAAGTAACATATCAAAAATCTGGGCAAGGCAATGCACATCCACTGTCAACGCCAGCCAAAAAGCCCTCAAAACCAGGCACAATTGTCAAAAGCCCCTTGCTGGTGCCAGCCGCTGGGCCAGCACTGCCGCGTACACATTTTGCAGTCCACCGCTGCACCCATCCATCCTCAAGTGGACACATACGACCCTCGTATGGCATGCGAAGCCAAATGCATCCCCCAACACCTCGAACAGCGACGGCATTTGGGTATACAGCCATGGCTGCATGCTGCTGAGAATCACCTCTGCTCACTTTCATAGTACCAGACAGCATGGCACACTGCATATTGCACATGTGGGGCCAAAGTTTATTTCAGCCATGCGAGACATACACTTTATTGCTGCTGCTGCTCCTGCCTGCTGTTGCTCCTGCTGCGACGGCGGCTGATGCTGCTACAGCTGCTGTGGCAAGCAGAGTCCCAGAAACCTCAGGATGTTTCACTGCCCGGGCCGCTGGTCATTATGCTGCCGTCGCTGCTGCTGCCGCCGCTGCTGTTGCTGCTGCTGCCAGCACCCAGTAGGGGTGATTCTGGTAGCAGATCTGCTTCTGCCGCCACACTTGCTGCTGAAGCTTCTCATTCTCTTGCTGCACCGACCGCAGCGCCTTGTGCACCTTGTGCTGCAGCCACTGCTTGCGGTATTCAGCCTCCTCACGGCTCTTGGGTGCCTGGCGCTCCTGCAGCACCTGCTGCCACAGCTGCTGCTGCTGGTCTGCCTCTTCCCCTTCCCCTCGTCTTTGTCCTGCTGCTGCTGTTGTGCTGCTAGCTCCTACTGGTGCACCACGTGGTGCCGGTGTTGGTGCAGGAATTGCAGCTGCTGCTGTAGCTCGTGCTGTTTCTGCTGCAGCGGCAGCAGCTGTGCATCGCTCTCCTGCAGGATAGCCATCTCATAGGCCAGGGCTGCCTCCAGCTCCTGTGCAGCCAGCTGCTGCGCCCGCTGCTTCAGCAACAACTGCTGCTGCAACCTTGCGATCTCCTGCTGAACCCGCTGCAGAGCTGGTCTGAGGTCATTCAGCAGCCACTGCTGCCTGTCTGCTGCTTCCTCGGGGCTCTGAGGCTCAGCCTTGCACACAGCGAAGAAGGCGGCTAGCAAGGCAAAGGGCAGGAAGTGAGACAGGCGGCGTTGTAGTTGCTTCCTTGTATCATACGTGTCCTGTTTGTGGTGCTGCTGCAACATTGCGGTGGCATCAGCATGAAATGTCCTGCCAGCTAGGGTGGGCCGCCCACCCGCCCAGGTGGGGACTTAGGGTCACCTTAGTGGTATGTGCTGTGTAGCAGGAAGGGTTGGGCCATTCAATTGATCTAACGGATCAAAATGTTTCTTGTAACATTTGGGAAGTCGCTGCAGTGTGGTGTGGGCACCAGGCATGACTTGTCCTAGGGGTGCTGGGGACTTGGCTGCTGTGCAGTCAAGCCTGCCAAAGTGACAGTGACGTCTGGCCTGAAAAGCGATTCAAAATGTACTTTTATGCTATGAGAAATAGATTTGCGTCTCTATTTGTCGCCGCGGGGCCCTATCCGAGGACCCCTTATCTGCGAGACTACGGTGCATGTTCCAGGTGCGTACTGCTTCTGTGCCCGTTGTCTTGCCATTGTGCTGTGCCGTCAAGAGGCAACACTCTGGGTGCAGCAGACCACTTCTTTGCGGCACAGACCTCAAGAAAAGGTTGCAGCAGTCACAACATTCTTCAGTTTTGCCTATACAGGGCAAGCCGTCTGGACCTTCACAGGGCAGACAGCAAGTGTGGGCAGCAAGCCAACAGTGCACCAAGTGCAGGCCACCCATTTCAAGTATCGTGCTGGACTGCAGATCTTGCTGCTGTGCTGGGCCAAGCTGTGCGCCCAGCAAGCAGCCATCCTGGCGCCAGCACAAACGTTGAGCCTGCAGGTGGGCATGCTGGGCCAGCACAGCACAGCAAAGCACAGCACACGACAGACAGCATCAGCGCCTTCGCATGGCAAATGAGTCCTGTCAATGCCTTTGATATTCAACCTGTGCGCCAGTCTTGCAGTGATTGCATGATTGGCTGTGCTGGCAGCACAGGGCAGGAGGCTTTCCCATTTGCCACTGCGCACAGGGTATGACCAGAGCGACTCTACCCAATCCCTTCACAAAACATGTGTGCCTGCAATTTACCATGCGCAGGAGCATGCGAAGGTCCCATGGAGGGCTGCCAAGGGTGCGCATCAGCTTTCCAGGTAGCCCAGGAAGCCCGGTAGTGAGGAACACCCCCAGACCAGGGCCCTGGGCTGGGTTGCTGCTGCTCTGCGTTGTGCTGCTGCTTACTGGCTACGCACATATAGCAGGGCGCATCAGGGTCAGCGACCTTGAAAAAGTCACAGGCATCAGTTTCCTGCAGGTCCAGCACGGAATCCGAGACACTGCGGACGCTTTGTCCAGGCAGCCAGCTGTGCATGGGCGCGTGCAGAAGGCGGGCATGGCAGACCCGGTGTCCTGGCTAAACGATCACACGGACGAGCGGCTAAACAGCTTTCTTTCCTGGAGGCGGAACAGGGCGAATGCAGGCGGTGTGGCTCCTGCCAACGCAACCTCGTACACTTGCCCAGCAGCAGATCACCCGCCGCTGCCGTTCCCCGGATGCCATGTGTTTGTCAATCATGAGTGAGTGAGAGAGGAGATGCAATTTAGAGCGCACGGGCCTTGCACCAGCAACCAGAATTAGACTGAACTGCAGGCGATGCAGCCCTGCTCAGCAGCGTTTGGGGCCAGCGCGTGCCAGATTCCCGGCACGTGCACATGGCTGCCCTGCAGCTGGCACACTGACTGCCACACCAACCGCAGCTGGCAGTCAAAAGTGATTTGGCACTACACCAATGTCATGACGCAGCTTCTGGCAACCGTGCTGGCAGTCAGTCCCTATGCGTTGCTGCAGGAGTGTCCTGTCTGCACCAACGTCGTGCTCAACAGTCTGCACGTCGCCGCTGCTCTGCCGCAGGTACAAGTACATCTACATCCGCAGCCCCAAATCAGCCAGCACCAGCATTGTCAATGTGCTGGGGGAGTGCGACAACGTGCGCACACGCGGGTTCAACAGCAGCAGCTGCATGGCCCTGCACTTTTACTGGCCTAATTCAGTGCTGGAGATGGAGTCCCTGCAGCAGATGTGGAAGGACTACTTTGTGTTTGGCTTTGTGCGCAACCCCTGGCGGCGAGCCTACAGCCTGTACAAGTACATCCATAGCAATGGCTGCATGGACAAGTGAGTGCTTGCAGCTGTCAAGGAAGCCTTGCAGGCAACAGCCTACCATGCTGTGGGTGCTGCACCGCTTTGGCGGCTTGAGGCTCACCTTACAAGAAAGCTCACAATGCCTTCAGCCGATTTGCCCTTGTCTTGCATCACATCTTCTCACACCCTTGCAAGCGTCAGAACGCTGGGAAGAAAAGAACGCTGGAAGGAGCTACTGGGCTGCTGGTGACATCAGGGGGTCACTTCAGGCTCTTGGCACAACTGCGGCACCCAGCCGTTTGGGCTGCTGGTGTTGTTATGTCGCTCAGTGTGCGGCGGGGGTTTCCTTGCTTCAAGAACACTTGGCCACCCGTGACTTGTGCACGAGAAGAGTACTTTGCACCCTGCTGTGTGCACGCAAACCCATGGATGGTGCCTGTGCCTTGTGTGTCTGCCATGTGTGCTGCAGCAAGTCTCTGGAGGATCCGAACTGCCGTGTGTCATGGTCCCGCTTCTGTGTGGACCCCTGGGGTGCTGCGGAGGAGCTGCACGACAAGGGCTGCATCAAGCGCAGCAAATCATACCTCTACTTCCACATGAATGACCAGTACCACTGCATGCGCACAGCAGAGGGGGACTGGGCGGTTGACTTCATTGGGCGGGTGGATGAGCCAGACGAGGACTGGGCAGAGGTGAGCAGTGAACCTTGTTTCTGACTGTTTTGCGTGGCCTCGAGTGGCGGTGCCTTTGCCACCTGCATGCCATGCCACGAGCGGCTCAACAGGCCACATGGCTGCTGGAGGAACCACACGGCAATCGTTCATCAAGAGACTTGCACGTCCTCTGCCTCCTGTGCCAGCACAGCGCTGTTTGCTGTTGTTGACGGCTCATGTGGCACAAACAACTTTGCAAGGCCAGTCACGACTCAGTCACACAGGCTCACAAAACGTCAACAGGTCAGGCAATCCCTCTCCTGCATCTGGATGCACGTTTGCCGGTTTGAGCAAAGCCCAACAAGAGCATCTGTTGCAGCTGGCAGGCAAAGTGGGCCAAACCAGCTTGAACATGTCACGGCTGAACCCTGCTGTTGTCTGCTGTCGCCGCCTTGCAGGTGATCCGGACCCTGAATGCACAGCGCTTGCCTGAAATGCCGGAGCTGCCTGTCAGTGAACTTGAGCAGCAGAACGTACGGACGGGTTCCGGCAAGGACCCCTATGACGCATCCCACATGCAATGCTTTGACTCTGTCAGCAGGTGGTATGCTTGCGACATTGAACGTTATGGGTTTGGAGGCGCAAAGCAAGCCTGATGATGCCGTTTGCATTGTGGCCCTGCCAGGCCTCCTAAATATTGCCCCTGGTGTGCTGTTGGAATGTATCTTATGTGCCCATTGGCTCCCTAAGGGGTGTCAAGGCCTGACCTGGATCAAGTCAGGATACATCAGGATTGCTTGTTGGCCGCACAGTACTGTGCTGAACCGCAGAGCACTACAGCTCCAGTTTGCGGATTCCACAGAATGTGGACAAACTCAATCATAGAGGCTGTGCTTGGCTATTAGATGAACTGTGCAGCTGTGCATGTGTTGATGGCATGCGCAGCGGCAGCGGTAGCATACATGCATGGGTCGGTGGGCGGTGTGAGGTACCTGGGGAAGAAGGTGCCAACTTGGCAGCAGTGCTGGGGGCAAACCCTGATCTTCCCGTACATGCCTGCCTTGGCAAGGCCTTGGAGACACTCAACACAATTCAAGTGCATGCGCACTGCTGCTGCAAGGCACAGTGATGCCAGCCGTGGTGGACATTGTGTGCCGTTGCTGCAGGAATTTGTGAGCAGTCAGTGTGTGGGTGGTGCTGGTGCCAGCAGCAACAGGTGGTGCATGCGGCCTGGTGTACTGCATGTGTCTTATAGTGGTGGATGTCTTTGTTGGCAGGAGACTCAGCTGACTTGTACAAGCAATCAGATGGTTGGGCATACCAGAGGGACGTCATGACAGGTCTGTCCCCAGAGTCAATCCTGCTGGGCCGAGAGCTCAGGGCTGTGCCTATGTTGCCTTATGAAGGCAGGTACATGTGCATGCATCCACCCGTGTTCATGTCAATGCTGACAGCATGTGGCACCCCTGCAGTTACTGACGCTCTCAGCACACAACCTCGTGCGGCAGGCGTCACAGTACCGGGCCACTAGCACATACATCAGTAGCACACAGAGAAACAGTTGCAAGTGGTGGCGCAGCAATGCTGACCTACCAATGAGTTGTTTGTGGCAACACACACACGAAGAAGAAGAAAACACACAAGGCACAGGCACCAAGAGTGGCTCACACAGACCTCAAGCATGCAGTCACAGCACTGCACAGTGACTGTGACAATCGCTGTCACGCGGCCTCAGGAGGCCCTGAAAGCCTTTGGCAAACGCTTCGCCCTGTACTGGGCACTAGCTAGCTATAGCGCCTCCGCCCAGGACTGACACTCCAAGCCACCTGATACCCTGCAACCCCGGGAAGGTTTGCATCTGCAGAAATGAAAGCGATACATGTCTGACCATGCCACTCCACAGTCACTGTCATACAGCCCTTGAGGCCGTCAAAACCAGGCAATATGCCAAGTGCCTCTGCCCAATGCCACTTCATAGCCGCATAGGGACAAACTGCAACCCAAGTTGCATGCAAGCAAACAAGTACGTACGTATATATCAAAAATCTGCGCAAGGGTATGCAATGCACACATCCACTGTCAACAGCAGCCAAAAAGCCCTCGAAACCAGGCACAGATGTCAAAAGGCCCTTGCTAGTGCCAGCCGCTGGGCCGGCACTGCCACGTACACACTCTGCAGTCCACTACTGCACCCATCCATCCTCAAGTGGACACATACGACCGTCGCATGCGAAGCCAAATGCATCCCCCAACACGTCGAACAGCGGCTGCATTTACGTATACAGCCATGGATGCCTGCTGCTGAGAATCACCTCTGCTTACTTTCATAGTACCAGACAGCATGTCACACTGCATATTGCACCCACATGTGGGCCAAAGGTTCTTTCAGCCACTGGCTCGCGGCGGCGAGATATACACTTTATTGCTGCTGCTGCTCCTGCCTGCTGTTGCTCCTGCTGCGACGGCGGCTGATGCTGCTACAGCTGCTGTGGCAAGCAGAGTCCTAAGAACCTCAGGATGTTTCACTGCCCAGGCCGCTGCTTCTCATGCTGCCGTTGCTGCTGCTGCCGCCGCTGCTGTTGCTGCTGCTGCCAATACCCAGTAGGGGTGATTCTGGTAGCAGATCTGCTTCTGCCGCCATACTTGCTGCTGCAGCTTGTCATTCTCTTGCTGCACCAACTGCAGAGCCTGGTGCACCTTGCGCTGCAGCCACTGCTTGCGGTATTCAGCCTCTTCTGGGCTGTTGGGTGCCTGGCGCTCCTGCAGCCGCTGCTGCCACAGCTGCTGCTGCTGGTCTGCCCCTTCCTCCTCCTCTTCCTGTTGCTGCTGCTGCTGTGCTGCTGGCTCCTGCTGGTGGGGCTGCTGGTGCAGATGTTGGTGCAGGTGTTGCAACTGCTGCTGCAATTCTTGCTGCTTCTGCTGCAGCGGCTGCAGCTGTGCATCGCTCTCCTGCAGGATAGCCAGTTCATAGGCCAGGGCTGCCTGCAGCTCCTGTGCAGCCAGCTGCTGCGCCCGCTGCTTCAGCAACAGCAGCTGCTGCAACTTCTCAATGTCCCTCTGCACCCTCTGCAGAGCTGGTCTGAGGTCATTCAGCAGCCACTGCTGCCTGTCTGCTGCTTCCTCGGGGCTCTGAGGCTCCTGCCTTGCACACAGCCTCTCTCGCCACAGCTGCTGCTGCTGGTTCAGCATCTCTTCCCTCTCCTCCTGCTGCTGCTGTTCTGCCTGGTGCTGATACTGCTGCTGGTACTGCGGCAGGAGCTGCTGCTGCAGGTGCTGCTGCTTCTGCTCAAGAGACTCCAGTTGTGCCTGGCTCTCATCTAGCAGTAGCTGCTTGCGGTACATGGCTTCATCTGCATCCTCAGCAGCGGGCAAAGCTAAATGCGGCCGCTGCTGCATCAGCACCTCAAATGCCTTCAGCCGCTGCATCTGCACCTGCTGCCGCAGCTGCTCAAGCTCCTCCTGCAGCTTCAGCACAGCCTGCTCTGCCCTCTCCTTGAGCTGTCGTGCAAGTGTGGCTGCCGATCCCTTTTGCTACCCCCGCAGCCAGGGGAACACCGCACAGCTGGCTGTCCAACTGCTTGGTAACCTTTCGTGCCTGCAAGCTGAGATCTGGACGCGTATCATTCGGAGAATGGAAGCACACATGGGCCTGCGCCCGGATTGGATGAATGGATTACATCTCGACTGCTCTGGGCCGCTCAGCCCTTGGCTGGCGGCCTCAGCCTGATACTCTCGATCCTTTGCTTATGTGTGTGTGATTCAACGCGTGCCGTGCACCGGCACGCGCGCAGCCTTATGCTGTGAGTGCAGAATCTCAACAGACATAACAGACACTGCAAGTGCCACCTGGCACTCTGAGTGACAACCTGTCTTAGGGCACCACAAGCCCTCTGGAATGCTCTCCAACACACCTCAACTGATATTGCACAGCAGTGCAGCCCTAATCGGATGCATGACCCAATCGGGTATGACAGCTGTTGTGCAAGATGAGCGATATGCCAGATAAGCGCTGAGTGTGTGAAGGTGACAGTGACCTGTCCACACCCCCCCAAACACAACACACAGGCAAAGCAAGGCTGAGCATGTGTGAGGAGTTTGCTTCTCACAGGTCACACATAGAGTAGGATGCCACAACTGAAGCATAGGATGCACAACCGCAACACACCAACTGGGGGTACCGTCCATCACCCCCCTTGCACTTTGCCAAGGTCACATGCATCACGTGCACCAGCACAAGCCACTACTGCTGACACTTTCAGCACTCAGGTGCTGCACAACCTGCCCAATGACTGTTCCATCGTGTGTGCCTTTGCTTGGCACATCGCTGCTGCTGCTGCTGCGGCTAAGCATGGGCACGCCTAGCCTCGGTGGGGCTTGCTTTCCCACAATCTGGCTGCGCTCTTGCCCATCACTAACACAATGGAACCACTCTGCTCTATGGTGTGTGCTTTTGCTTGACACATCACCACTGCTACTGCTGCGGCTATGCATGGGCCGCCTGGCCTTGGTGGGGCTTGCTTTCCCACAATCTGGCTGCGCTCTTGCCCATCACTACACAAGGGGGACGCTGTGTCCACAGGTGCTTCCCTGCTGCATTTTGCACCCCTGCTGGATTCGCCACACTCTAATGTAGCACATGGAGGAGGGGCACTGCTGCTGACAAGCCTCTGCTGTGGTGTCCGGCTCTGGCGCTCTTCGCTCTGGCTCTGAGATCACTCCTCCAGTTCGGTCATGTAGCACGTTGTACGACGCTTTGACAACGCTGCAGGTCCTCTGCTGCCTCCATGCGAGCTCCCTGCTGTGGGACTACTGCTGCTGCTGCTGCTCCTGGTCCAAAACTGCTAGCTTGGGTGACTGCTGTGGCACTGCACACGACTGCATGGACCATGAAACAAAGCCAATAATCTCGATACTATCCTGCTGCAGAAACCCAGCTGCAAGGCACTACGGGCTTGACGCGTTGAATGTGGCTGCCGATCCCTTTTGCTACCCCCGCAGCCAGGGGAACACCGCACAGCTGGCTGTCCAACTGCTTGGTAACCTTTCGTGCCTGCAAGCTGAGATCTGGACGCGTATCATTCGGAGAATGGAAGCACACATGGGCCTGCGCCCGGATTGGATGAATGGATTACATCTCGACTGCTCTGGGCCGCTCAGCCCTTGGCTGGCGGCCTCAGCCTGATACTCTCGATCCTTTGCTTATGTGTGTGTGATTCAACGCGTGCCGTGCACCGGCACGCGCGCAGCCTTATGCTGTGAGTGCAGAATCTCAACAGACATAACAGACACTGCAAGTGCCACCTGGCACTCTGAGTGACAACCTGTCTTAGGGCACCACAAGCCCTCTGGAATGCTCTCCAACACACCTCAACTGATATTGCACAGCAGTGCAGCCCTAATCGGATGCATGACCCAATCGGGTATGACAGAGCCACTGCTCGCGGTACTTAGCCTCAGCAGAGCTCTTGGGCTCCTGCCGCAGGGACAGCCTCTGTAGCCACAGGGGCTGCCGGGGTACCTCCCTGTCCTGCTGCTGCTGCTGCTGCTGCTGCTGTTCTGCCTTGCGCTGCTGCATCCACTGCTGCCGCTTGTGTTGTGGCAGCAGCGACTGCAGCCACTCCAGCTCCTGCATCAGCTGCTGCTTCTTCTCATGCAGGGGCTCCAGCTCTGCATCACCCTCCATCCTCACCCGCTTCTCCCGGTACAGGGCCTCCGCCGGGCTCTGAGCACGCTTCCCCTCCTCCATCCTCTCCAGCCACTCCTGCTGCTGCTGCCACCGCTTGAGCCCTACCTCTGCAGTGCTGTCTGCTTCGATGCGGTGCCCCAGGGCCCTGATAGCGGCTGTCTGCTGCTCCACAGCTGGCTGTGCTGCTGCCTCACGCTGCACCACGTCCTTCAGTGTGGGCTGCAGCTCCCCCAGCTGCAGCCACTTTCGCAGCGTGGGGCGCTCCGCAGCGTTGGCGCTGAATGCGCGCGCGATGCAGCCGCACAGCTGTGGGTAGTCCTCCCTGATGTGGTCAAACATGGGATCCTGCAGGGAGTGCAGGCTGTCGAGCCAGGCTGGCAGCTCGTGCGCCATGCGTGCATTAGCAGCGCGCAGTGTGTCATCGTCGTTACTGTGACCCACGTCCTGCATGTACTGCTGGTAGGGCCGGGGAAGCTGCCGTTGAGGAGGAACAGCACTGTCAGGAGGAACAGTGCGACCTCGGAGCTGTAGTCGCATATCTTTTTCATCTCCAAGGCGAAAGAGTCACCGAGGCAGTCAATCAGCAGCTCGCCCTCCTTGCTGCGCCGCAGGAAGGCGCGGGGGTCCACAAAGCCTGCAGGGGAGGGTAGTAGGGGCGTAGGTGGGTGAGGGGGGAGCAGTAGACGGGGCAGGTGACAGGGGTGAGCAACACTGCTTGTGCAATACAGTGTACAGCTACAGCTATAGCTTTCAGACGCACCGGCAAATGATATACAAGCGCCGCTATGTCTACAACCTTGTCAAGCATTTGCATGTCTTCACAGCAGGTGTTGAACGCCCGCGCAGCAATGCACTGCAGCAGTTGCGGCACAGTTCAGTGTGCACCCACATCCCCACCATCCCCAGGTTCAGCACTCTTACGCACCAGGGGTGTAGCCGCCCTTAAAAGGCTCGTCCTTGTACTGAACAATCCCAAAGTCGATGAGCACCCACAGCTTTTTGGTCGGGTCGAAGAGGATGTTGTCCCCCTTCCAGTCCCGGTACTTCATGCCCTGCATGGGCAGATTGTCATGCGGCAACAGGGGGTCGACATGCGTTTATTACAGTTTTTCAACATGCAAGTTGAGGTGACATTGGGCCTGACAGATGGAAAAAAAAATGTTGCCAAGCATTGCGGTAATGCTTTCAGTACAGGGCAAACTGACAGTCAGGGACATTCGTACAGTTGGCGCAAATCATGCCTCTGCAGGTAAGGGTGCTGCCAGTGTGTCATGACATCACGATACATCATGATGACGGCCGCTCAACAACAAGAGTGAAGACAGAAGAAAGAATGAGAAAGGCCATGGTGAAGTTCACTGCGCAACTCACCCGCTTCTGCATGTCTGCCATGCTCAGCAGCCCAGTCGCTGCCAGGCGCATGCTCAGGTCCACTATCAGCTGCTGCCGGCTTGCATTGGAGTCTGTCTCCTGCGCCACGCAAGTCAAGTAGAAAGGAACATGAACTCTTGGCAAGTGTGCGATTGTAGCAGCTGAACTCCCACTGTAAGTTGGTGCAACATGATTGCATTTTTGAGCCTCCAAAGTTTGGGGGGTATGTACTGCAATGCTTTGCCTACATGTCTCAGACTCATCAGTGCGGGCCGGCCTAAATGGCCGTAGTGGGGCCGTAGTGGGGCACCAGCCCTGTGTGGCGGGGTGACAGCCCCCACATGGAGCCACTACCAAGTGTGTCAGGCAAGCGCGAAGCTGGTACCGGGGACCCATATGCTCGGGTACGTGGGAGGGAACGCGTGCGCCCACTCCAAACACACTAGTGCCTTCGGCGCCGAGATGTGTGAAGTTGGTGTTGAGAGCTGTGGAACGCTCTGTCAGTGCGTGCATGCCAAGACTAGACTTTCCTATGACTTTGGATGCCATAAAGAGAGTCTGGGCTCGGACTCAGGGAATCCTGTGAACGACGAGGTTACCAATGACCGAACAAGATAACAGATACAACTGGAAATGATGTAGGAAAGATAACCAGAAGGAATTGGAAGTGTCGAGCATGAGCGCAGGGCTCGTGCTTGATGCCGAAAGGTCGACTGGCCTTCGACCGACCAACCGGATTACGGTTGTGACAGGCCGTTGACAACCAAAAGATAAAGTATCGAGCTTACTCATAACATCACGCCCCCCCCTTTTCAACGCCAATGTCCTCATTGGCGCCTGCGAGGGCTACGGCGCGTGCTGCGAGTAGCAACAGGCAATGCAGCATGGTGGGTGGCTTCATAATCCTCAACAACATCATCATCAATCTGCTTCATATTTATCCACATGTCATCCTCAGGGCCATAGCCACGCCACCGCACAAGGTACTCAATGCTCACACCACGACCACGCTTGCACTGCCGCTTATCCAAAAGCTTCTCAACATAGAAGCGGTCCTCTTCAACATCAACAGGAGGAGGACGAGACATGACAGCAGGGTGTGGCAACTCTGGTTGTGTGTGCCAGGGTTGCAAAAGACTGACATGGAACACAGGGTGTACCTTGAGAGTAGGAGGCAGCTTCAGCCTGTATGCGACAGGGCTGATGACCTGTTGTACTGGGAAGGGTCCCAGATACTTAGCAGCAAGCTTCTTGCTCATGCTGCTGGGCAAGGCAAGGTTGGCTGCCGACAAGCGCACAAGGTCACCTACAGAAAAAGTAACGTCACGACGATGCGCATTTTGCTGTGCCATCATACGCTGCTGGGCGGCATGCAAGTTGGTCTTGGCATGCTGTAAGACAGAATGCATGTCATCAGCAGTCACTTGGGCTGCTGGCACCAAGACAGGGCCTAATGCAACATCCAACACAGACAAAGGGCTCTGGCCAAAACACAAGAAAAATGGAGAGTAACCTGTGGCTGGGTTGACAGAGTCATTGATGGCGTACTCAGCCAAGTCCAGCCAATCATCCCAATCATCCTGCCGGGGAGAAACAAAATGCCGCAAGTACTCCTCCAAAGTGCGATTAGCACGCTCAGACTGGCCGTCAGTCTGGGGATGAAAAGCAGTAGAAAACTTCAAGTCAGTGCCCAATGCAGAAAACAATGCACGCCAGAACTTGCTCAAGAAGTGCCTGTTGCGATCGGAAACAATGCTTCTTGGCAATCCAAAGGTCCTAAACCACTCTTTGCGCACAAGCGATGCAATGGGGTCAGCACCTGCACCCTTGGTTGTGGGAATGAACCGCACAAACTTAGTGAGACGGTCCACAATGGTAAGCACAGCATCATGACCATGCTTAGTTGGTGGAAGGTCGGTGATAAGGTCCAAGGAAATGCACTCAAACTTATGGGTGGGAATGGGCAAAGGGTGCAACAAGCCAGCTGGTGCTTGTGTGCTGGGCTTGTTCAGCTGACAGGATGGACAAGACACAACATAATTGCGGACTGTCCTAGCCAGGTGTGGCCACCAGAAGCGCTCAGCAACGCGCTGCAGGGTTTTAGCAACACCCAAGTGGCCAGCGCTTGGACAGTCATGACACTCTCGCAACACCTGTAGCTTGAGGGGCTTGCAGGCGGGGATAGCAATGCGATCATGCATGTACCAAATGCCGTGTTGGCACTTCAGGTACTTAGGAGCATGCAAGTAGTAGGGATCCTGCTCATATGCAACACGCAACTTATCCACAAAGGAAGCATCATGTACAGTGGACATGGTTGCAAGGTCAGGCCGACGTGACAAGGGGTCAGCAGGGTTGGCCTTGCCTTCCTTCCACTGAATATCAACACCACCGTAGTAAGACTCAAGCCACTCAGTCCACTTCGCTTGACGACGTGACATGTTTTGAGCCTTCTTGGCTGCAAACCATGTATGATTCAGGTGATCAGAGTTCACAGTGAACTCAGCACCCTCAAGGTAGCAGCGCCACTGCTGCAATGCATGCACAATACCCAACATTTCACGGTCGCCATTAGGGTACCGCTTCTCAGTATCAGACAGCTTCTTGCTGATGTAAGCAACTGGCTGCAGACCGTGACCATGATCCTGCAGTAAAACAGCAGCTGAGCGCTCTGAACCCTCGAAGGCGCTGAGCGCAAGCACCATTACCCTACTGGCGACCGTGAAATGTTGGGTATTGTGCATGCATTGCAGCAGTGGCGCTGCTACCTTGAGGGTGCTGAGTTCACTGTGAACTCTGATCACCTGAATCATACATGGTTTGCAGCCAAGAAGGCTCAAAACATGTCACGTCGTCAAGCGAAGTGGACTGAGTGGCTTGAGTCTTACTACGGTGGTGTTGATATTCAGTGGAAGGAAGGCAAGGCCAACCCTGCTGACCCCTTGTCACGTCGGCCTGACCTTGCAACCATGTCCACTGTACATGATGCTTCCTTTGTGGATAAGTTGCGTGTTGCATATGAGCAGGATCCCTACTACTTGCATGCTCCTAAGTACCTGAAGTGCCAACACGGCATTTGGTACATGCATGATCGCATTGCTATCCCCGCCTGCAAGCCCCTCAAGCTACAGGTGTTGCGAGAGTGTCATGACTGTCCAAGCGCTGGCCACTTGGGTGTTGCTAAAACCCTGCAGCGCGTTGCTGAGCGCTTCTGGTGGCCACACCTGGCTAGGACAGTCCGCAATTATGTTGTGTCTTGTCCATCCTGTCAGCTGAACAAGCCCAGCACACAAGCACCAGCTGGCTTGTTGCACCCTTTGCCCATTCCCACCCATAAGTTTGAGTGCATTTCCTTGGACCTTATCACCGACCTTCCACCAACTAAGCATGGTCATGATGCTGTGCTTACCATTGTGGACCGTCTCACTAAGTTTGTGCGGTTCATTCCCACAACCAAGGGTGCAGGTGCTGACCCCATTGCATCGCTTGTGCGCAAAGAGTGGTTTAGGACCTTTGGATTGCCAAGAAGCATTGTTTCCGATCGCGACAGGCGCTTCTTGAGCAAGTTCTGGCGTGCATTGTTTTCTGCATTGGGCACTGACTTGAAGTTTTCTACTGCTTTTCATCCCCAGACTGACGGCCAGTCTGAGCGTGCTAATCGCACTTTGGAGGAGTACTTGCGGCATTTTGTTTCTCCCCGGCAGGATGATTGGGATGATTGGCTGGACTTGGCTGAGTACGCCATCAATGACTCTGTCAACCCAGCCACAGGTTACTCTCCATTTTTCTTGTGTTTTGGCCAGAGCCCTTTGTCTGTGTTGGATGTTGCATTAGGCCCTGTCTTGGTGCCAGCAGCCCAAGTGACTGCTGATGACATGCATTCTGTCTTACAGCATGCCAAGACCAACTTGCATGCCGCCCAGCAGCGTATGATGGCACAGCAAAATGCGCATCGTCGTGACGTTACTTTTTCTGTAGGTGACCTTGTGCGCTTGTCGGCAGCCAACCTTGCCTTGCCCAGCAGCATGAGCAAGAAGCTTGCTGCTAAGTATCTGGGACCCTTCCCAGTACAACAGGTCATCAGCCCTGTCGCATACAGGCTGAAGCTGCCTCCTACTCTCAAGGTACACCCTGTGTTCCATGTCAGTCTTTTGCAACCCTGGCACACACAACCAGAGTTGCCACACCCTGCTGTCATGTCTCGTCCTCCTCCTGTTGATGTTGAAGAGGACCGCTTCTATGTTGAGAAGCTTTTGGATAAGCGGCAGTGCAAGCGTGGTCGTGGTGTGAGCATTGAGTACCTTGTGCGGTGGCGTGGCTATGGCCCTGAGGATGACATGTGGATAAATATGAAGCAGATTGATGATGATGTTGTTGAGGATTATGAAGCCACCCACCATGCTGCATTGCCTGTTGCTACTCGCAGCACGCGCCGTAGCCCTCGCAGGCGCCAATGAGGACATTGGCGTTGAAAAGGGGGGGCGTGATGTTATGAGTAAGCTCGATACTTTATCTTTTGGTTGTCAACGGCCTGTCACAACCGTAATCCGGTTGGTCGGTCGAAGGCCAGTCGACCTTTCGGCATCAAGCACGAGCCCTGCGCTCATGCTCGACACTTCCAATTCCTTCTGGTTATCTTTCCTACATCATTTCCAGTTGTATCTGTTATCTTGTTCGGTCATTGGTAACCTCGTCGTTCACAGGATTCCCTGAGTCCGAGCCCAGACTCTCTTTATGGCATCCAAAGTCATAGGAAAGTCTAGTCTTGGCATGCACGCACTGACAGAGCGTTCCACAGCTCTCAACAAGTGGTAGCGGAGACCTCGGTCTTCGTTGCCCAATTTAGCCCATCAGCTTCCCACTCGCCTTACAATCATCGTATGGAGTTCGAACAGTTCCAGGCGCAGCTGTCGCAGCAGTCGGAGCAGCTTCAACAGCTGATGCAACAGCTTGCGCTGGAGCGGCAGTCGCGTGTGCAGCTGGAACAGCAACTGCAACAGCAGCACGTGATGGCATCGGTGCGTACACCTAAGCCTCCTGAGACGGACGGTAAGAAACCCACACCGGAGCACTTCTCCGAGGCGTTCGAGGTGTACGTTGCGCAGAAGGGTGTGAATCTCAACAGCCCTGCAGCTTGCCAGCTTGCAGCAACCTTCTTGAGGGATGCTGCCCTTGATTGGTATGTCATTCACCAGCAGGAGGTGTCAGCAGGTAGAGCAGCACCCTTCACCAGTTGGCAGCAGATGAAGCAAGCCTTTATGCAGCGCTTTGCACCCTACGACACCCATGAGCTTGCACGCTCCCGGTTGGATAGGCTCCTGCAAACCCGCAGTGTTGCAGAGTATGCTTCGCAGTACACCGCCCTCATGCTGCAGCTGCCGGCGATGGATGAGGGCACCCGCATTCACTTCTTTGTGCGCGGCCTCAAGCCCGCAGTGAGAGTGCAGGTGGCCCTCCACCAGCCGCAGTCCTTGGACGCAGCCGTCAGCCTGGCTATGGCAGCCGACACCATGCTGTTTAGCGGTGGGCTGGCAGCGCTCAACCCCTTCGGCAGCTTTGGCGGCAGCAGCAGCGGTGGCGGTGGCGGTTACCGCAACCCAGCATTTGGCAGCAGGCCCAGTGGCAGCAGCAGCCACCCCGCCCCCATGGAGCTTGGGTCGCTGCAGCGTGCCCCACAGCACAGCCCTCGCCTGGGTTGGACCCCATCGCCAGCACTGTTATCCGGCTCCGTGTTTCTGTTCGTGGACAGCATTTGGTTGCATTGCTGGATTCTGGTGCTACTGACAACTACGTTGACACCAGGTGGGCTACGGAGTTGTCACTTCCTGCTACATCTGTTCCAGGCAAGTCTGTCAAGCTTGCCAATGGCATGTTGCAGGATGCATCCCAGCAAATTGCTGCATTACCTTTTAGGATTGGCTCTTTCAAGGATTCCCAGCCCTTTACTGTCACTGACCTGGCAGTTGATGACATTGTTCTTGGGAAGCCTTGGTTGACTTTTCACAATCCTTGCATTGATTGGCAAAGTAATCTTGTTGTTCTCACATCTAAGGGTGTTCAGCATACCCTGCCAACTGTTGTTGCTGACCCCGAGGATGTTAGCTTGATCTCGGCTATGGCAGCAGTCAAGTCTGTTGAGCGTGGTGCATCTGCATTTTTGGCGGTTCTTACTGAGGTGCAGTCAGGTCCTGATGCTCCTGAACCTGACCCCTTTGCCTCAGCTGTTGCTGACATGCCTCTGCCTGCCTGCCACGGCAGTTCGGCCACTCAAGTGCGCCATGTGCTGTTGAAGCACAAGGGTGTGTTCAGCAAGGTCACAGGTCTGCCACCCCTGCGTGGGGTTGAGCATGACATTTTACTGCAGCCAGGGGCCAAGCCTCCGTTTGGTCCCATCTACCAGCTGAGCCCTTTTGAGCTGGAGGAGTGCAAGCGTCAGCTAACTGAGCTGATTGAGAAGGATTTCATTCAGCCCAGCAAGTCACCTTATGGTGCACCCATCCTTTTTGTGCGCAAGAAGAATGGGAAGCTGCGCATGTGTGTTGACTACAGGGCACTCAACAAGCTCACTGTTAAGAATCGGTACCCTTTGCCTCGTATTGATGAGTTGCTTGACAGGTTGCATAATGCCACTGTGTTTTCCAAGCTTGACTTGGACAGTGCGTACCACCAAGTCAGAATTGAGGAACAAGACATTCCCAAAACTGCATTCCCACAACCAAGGGTGCAGGTGCTGACCCCATTGCATCGCTTGTGCGCAAAGAGTGGTTTAGGACCTTTGGATTGCCAAGAAGCATTGTTTCCGATCGCGACAGGCGCTTCTTGAGCAAGTTCTGGCGTGCATTGTTTTCTGCATTGGGCACTGACTTGAAGTTTTCTACTGCTTTTCATCCCCAGACTGACGGCCAGTCTGAGCGTGCTAATCGCACTTTGGAGGAGTACTTGCGGCATTTTGTTTCTCCCCGGCAGGATGATTGGGATGATTGGCTGGACTTGGCTGAGTACGCCATCAATGACTCTGTCAACCCAGCCACAGGTTACTCTCCATTTTTCTTGTGTTTTGGCCAGAGCCCTTTGTCTGTGTTGGATGTTGCATTAGGCCCTGTCTTGGTGCCAGCAGCCCAAGTGACTGCTGATGACATGCATTCTGTCTTACAGCATGCCAAGACCAACTTGCATGCCGCCCAGCAGCGTATGATGGCACAGCAAAATGCGCATCGTCGTGACGTTACTTTTTCTGTAGGTGACCTTGTGCGCTTGTCGGCAGCCAACCTTGCCTTGCCCAGCACCATGAGCAAGAAGCTTGCTGCTAAGTATCTGGGACCCTTCCCAGTACAACAGGTCATCAGCCCTGTCGCATACAGGCTGAAGCTGCCTCCTACTCTCAAGGTACACCCTGTGTTCCATGTCAGTCTTTTGCAACCCTGGCACACACAACCAGAGTTGCCACACCCTGCTGTCATGTCTCGTCCTCCTCCTGTTGATGTTGAAGAGGACCGCTTCTATGTTGAGAAGCTTTTGGATAAGCGGCAGTGCAAGCGTGGTCGTGGTGTGAGCATTGAGTACCTTGTGCGGTGGCGTGGCTATGGCCCTGAGGATGACATGTGGATAAATATGAAGCAGATTGATGATGATGTTGTTGAGGATTATGAAGCCACCCACCATGCTGCATTGCCTGTTGCTACTCGCAGCACGCGCCGTAGCCCTCGCAGGCGCCAATGAGGACATTGGCGTTGAAAAGGGGGGCGTGATGTTATGAGTAAGCTCGATACTTTATCTTTTGGTTGTCAACGGCCTGTCACAACCGTAATCCGGTTGGTCGGTCGAAGGCCAGTCGACCTTTCGGCATCAAGCACGAGCCCTGCGCTCATGCTCGACACTTCCAATTCCTTCTGGTTATCTTTCCTACATCATTTCCAGTTGTATCTGTTATCTTGTTCGGTCATTGGTAACCTCGTCGTTCACAGGATTCCCTGAGTCCGAGCCCAGACTCTCTTTATGGCATCCAAAGTCATAGGAAAGTCTAGTCTTGGCATGCACGCACTGACAGAGCGTTCCACAGCTCTCAACAAGTGGTAGCGGAGACCTCGGTCTTCGTTGCCCAATTTAGCCCATCAGCTTCCCACTCGCCTTACAATCATCGTATGGAGTTCGAACAGTTCCAGGCGCAGCTGTCGCAGCAGTCGGAGCAGCTTCAACAGCTGATGCAACAGCTTGCGCTGGAGCGGCAGTCGCGTGTGCAGCTGGAACAGCAACTGCAACAGCAGCACGTGATGGCATCGGTGCGTACACCTAAGCCTCCTGAGACGGACGGTAAGAAACCCACACCGGAGCACTTCTCCGAGGCGTTCGAGGTGTACGTTGCGCAGAAGGGTGTGAATCTCAACAGCCCTGCAGCTTGCCAGCTTGCAGCAACCTTCTTGAGGGATGCTGCCCTTGATTGGTATGTCATTCACCAGCAGGAGGTGTCAGCAGGTAGAGCAGCACCCTTCACCAGTTGGCAGCAGATGAAGCAAGCCTTTATGCAGCGCTTTGCACCCTACGACACCCATGAGCTTGCACGCTCCCGGTTGGATAGGCTCCTGCAAACCCGCAGTGTTGCAGAGTATGCTTCGCAGTACACCGCCCTCATGCTGCAGCTGCCGGCGATGGATGAGGGCACCCGCATTCACTTCTTTGTGCGCGGCCTCAAGCCCGCAGTGAGAGTGCAGGTGGCCCTCCACCAGCCGCAGTCCTTGGACGCAGCCGTCAGCCTGGCTATGGCAGCCGACACCATGCTGTTTAGCGGTGGGCTGGCAGCGCTCAACCCCTTCGGCAGCTTTGGCGGCAGCAGCAGCGGTGGCGGTGGCGGTTACCGCAACCCAGCATTTGGCAGCAGGCCCAGTGGCAGCAGCAGCCACCCCGCCCCCATAGAGCTTGGGTCGCTGCAGCGTGCCCCACAGCGCAACCCTCAGCAACCCCCTACCAGCGGCAAAGTGCCCTACTGCAGCTGGCATCACCGCCAAGGGCACTGGACCGCCGACTGTCGTCAGCGTGCTCGCTCAATGCGCACACAGCACCCTGACGGCAAGGCGGCCAAGCAGTAGTTCGCTACTGCTGTGCTAGGAGTGGGCTGTACTGCAAGGCAAGTCGGCTTTGCCCTGCCGTAGCAGTATGGGAAGCCTACTAGGTTCCAGTCTTCGGTCTTCTAGCAGCTCAGGTTCCCCCCTCCCCGGTGTTCAGTTCAGCTGGCGTGCGGGGCAGTGCGCTAGGCCAGCTACTGCCCTAAGAGCTACCACCCCTGTCCCAGGCAAACCCAGCGCTGGTCGTGTGCGTAACAGGGACAGACAGGACTGGCAGCTTTGCCCTGAGGAAGCAGCAAAATATGCAGCGCAGTTTGGGGGCTTTCAGACAGCACTGTGCCAGGCAAGCCCAGGTGACCCGACTTGGCAGGCCAGCCAGTCTCGCCTCCGGCAGTCGTGCGCTGGCGAATGGGCTTACAGCCCTGACGCCATGTCCTTTGGTGACTTTCAGCGGCATCCCGAAGTCGCGGGAGACAACTATTGGATCTGTGCCCCTTTCCGCTCAGCAGGCAGCCTCCTCAAGCATTACCTCACACAGCGCCAGCAGCACAACAGCAGACTCGACGATACTTTCCCACTGATGGAGTCCGTCTTCCTGGTGCCGAAACTCACCAAGAAGCCATGGTGGCCCCTCACCCACAGCTTTCAGATCATCCATGAGTACCCTGCTGGTACTCCCGGCTTGTTTCAGGCGCCCCAGCCTGACGGCAGTTGGCAGGACATGGGCCCACTCAGGTGGCCTGTGGTGGTGCTGCGGGATTCCCCTCTCCGCCTCAGGTCAGCTTCCGCTGGGCGCGGCTATGGCCCTGCCTTTCAGCCCCTTCAGGTTCCCATCACAGCCACCTCCACCCAGGGTCTCTACTACGAGCGCATTGGGAGGCCCACTGCGTCTCAGGTTGCGCCCTCACCAGCACAGCCCTCGCCTGGGTTGGACCCCATCGCCAGCACTGTTATCCGGCTCCGTGTTTCTGTTCGTGGACAGCATTTGGTTGCATTGCTGGATTCTGGTGCTACTGACAACTACGTTGACACCAGGTGGGCTACGGAGTTGTCACTTCCTGCTACATCTGTTCCAGGCAAGTCTGTCAAGCTTGCCAATGGCATGTTGCAGGATGCATCCCAGCAAATTGCTGCATTACCTTTTAGGATTGGCTCTTTCAAGGATTCCCAGCCCTTTACTGTCACTGACCTGGCAGTTGATGACATTGTTCTTGGGAAGCCTTGGTTGACTTTTCACAATCCTTGCATTGATTGGCAAAGTAATCTTGTTGTTCTCACATCTAAGGGTGTTCAGCATACCCTGCCAACTGTTGTTGCTGACCCCGAGGATGTTAGCTTGATCTCGGCTATGGCAGCAGTCAAGTCTGTTGAGCGTGGTGCATCTGCATTTTTGGCGGTTCTTACTGAGGTGCAGTCAGGTCCTGATGCTCCTGAACCTGACCCCTTTGCCTCAGCTGTTGCTGACATGCCTCTGCCTGCCTGCCACGGCAGTTCGGCCACTCAAGTGCGCCATGTGCTGTTGAAGCACAAGGGTGTGTTCAGCAAGGTCACAGGTCTGCCACCCCTGCGTGGGGTTGAGCATGACATTTTACTGCAGCCAGGGGCCAAGCCTCCGTTTGGTCCCATCTACCAGCTGAGCCCTTTTGAGCTGGAGGAGTGCAAGCGTCAGCTAACTGAGCTGATTGAGAAGGATTTCATTCAGCCCAGCAAGTCACCTTATGGTGCACCCATCCTTTTTGTGCGCAAGAAGAATGGGAAGCTGCGCATGTGTGTTGACTACAGGGCACTCAACAAGCTCACTGTTAAGAATCGGTACCCTTTGCCTCGTATTGATGAGTTGCTTGACAGGTTGCATAATGCCACTGTGTTTTCCAAGCTTGACTTGGACAGTGCGTACCACCAAGTCAGAATTGAGGAACAAGACATTCCCAAAACTGCATTCCCACAACCAAGGGTGCAGGTGCTGACCCCATTGCATCGCTTGTGCGCAAAGAGTGGTTTAGGACCTTTGGATTGCCAAGAAGCATTGTTTCCGATCGCGACAGGCGCTTCTTGAGCAAGTTCTGGCGTGCATTGTTTTCTGCATTGGGCACTGACTTGAAGTTTTCTACTGCTTTTCATCCCCAGACTGACGGCCAGTCTGAGCGTGCTAATCGCACTTTGGAGGAGTACTTGCGGCATTTTGTTTCTCCCCGGCAGGATGATTGGGATGATTGGCTGGACTTGGCTGAGTACGCCATCAATGACTCTGTCAACCCAGCCACAGGTTACTCTCCATTTTTCTTGTGTTTTGGCCAGAGCCCTTTGTCTGTGTTGGATGTTGCATTAGGCCCTGTCTTGGTGCCAGCAGCCCAAGTGACTGCTGATGACATGCATTCTGTCTTACAGCATGCCAAGACCAACTTGCATGCCGCCCAGCAGCGTATGATGGCACAGCAAAATGCGCATCGTCGTGACGTTACTTTTTCTGTAGGTGACCTTGTGCGCTTGTCGGCAGCCAACCTTGCCTTGCCCAGCACCATGAGCAAGAAGCTTGCTGCTAAGTATCTGGGACCCTTCCCAGTACAACAGGTCATCAGCCCTGTCGCATACAGGCTGAAGCTGCCTCCTACTCTCAAGGTACACCCTGTGTTCCATGTCAGTCTTTTGCAACCCTGGCACACACAACCAGAGTTGCCACACCCTGCTGTCATGTCTCGTCCTCCTCCTGTTGATGTTGAAGAGGACCGCTTCTATGTTGAGAAGCTTTTGGATAAGCGGCAGTGCAAGCGTGGTCGTGGTGTGAGCATTGAGTACCTTGTGCGGTGGCGTGGCTATGGCCCTGAGGATGACATGTGGATAAATATGAAGCAGATTGATGATGATGTTGTTGAGGATTATGAAGCCACCCACCATGCTGCATTGCCTGTTGCTACTCGCAGCACGCGCCGTAGCCCTCGCAGGCGCCAATGAGGACATTGGCGTTGAAAAGGGGGGGCGTGATGTTATGAGTAAGCTCGATACTTTATCTTTTGGTTGTCAACGGCCTGTCACAACCGTAATCCGGTTGGTCGGTCGAAGGCCAGTCGACCTTTCGGCATCAAGCACGAGCCCTGCGCTCATGCTCGACACTTCCAATTCCTTCTGGTTATCTTTCCTACATCATTTCCAGTTGTATCTGTTATCTTGTTCGGTCATTGGTAACCTCGTCGTTCACAGGATTCCCTGAGTCCGAGCCCAGACTCTCTTTATGGCATCCAAAGTCATAGGAAAGTCTAGTCTTGGCATGCACGCACTGACAGAGCGTTCCACAGCTCTCAACAAGCTAGAGAAATCTCCGCTACCACTTGTTGAGAGCTGTGGAACGCTCTGTCAGTGCGTGCATGCCAAGACTAGACTTTCCTATGACTTTGGATGCCATAAAGAGAGTCTGGGCTCGGACTCAGGGAATCCTGTGAACGACGAGGTTACCAATGACCGAACAAGATAACAGATACAACTGGAAATGATGTAGGAAAGATAACCAGAAGGAATTGGAAGTGTCGAGCATGAGCGCAGGGCTCGTGCTTGATGCCGAAAGGTCGACTGGCCTTCGACCGACCAACCGGATTACGGTTGTGACAGGCCGTTGACAACCAAAAGATAAAGTATCGAGCTTACTCATAACAGTTGGTGTTCCTATAGGTGATGGCTTCAGAGGAAGCCGACTGCACCTGGGACTATTCCTATTCCTATTCCTATTAAATTTGCCACCAAACCACGTCACACACACTCTCAGCACGCCAGCAACTGGTCAGCACTTGTGGCCACACCTAAACCCTGTGTCACTCAGTGAGGCTGGTAAAAGTCTTACCTGCAGGAGGTCCCTCAACTGCTCTTTGACAGCAGGCTTGAGCCACCGTCCACTCAGGGCAGACTCCACGTCGGACGCAGTCACACCCGCCTCACGCGCGAGGCCTATGAAGGATTTTGACGTGCTGGCAGAGACCAGGATGGTCGCGTAGCGTGCAGAGACAGGCATCTCCTGGGCAGCTCTCTTCTCCGCCTTCATCTGTCAAGGTGGATGGAGCGACAGAGGTCATGGCAAGCTGTTCAGGGTCAAGCTAAATTGCCCTTACTGCGGCAGTACCGTACTGTTTTGCAATAGCTTCGAAGGTATGCTTAAAATTGCAAGGCAATGCATGTACATCCTATGCATAAGGTGCGCAGTACATCTACAGACAGGCCACTACAGATGCATGAAAAGGGTACTGGCAGTCACTGTGCCACTGAACGGTTCAACCTATGCTGCGCTTTAGGTGCCTATGTGTGTCGCCTGCATGCCATGCTAAGCATCACTGATTATGCTTGCTCGCTGTGTCACATTTGTGCCATAACAACAGTACTACAGCAGTACTACCCACCTGTGATCCCATGGGGTCCCGGCTGAAGGGGTGCTCCTTCACAATCACAGGGCCGCATGTTGGGTGGTCCAGCTTCCGCACCCACACATGGCCTGGCACATAGTCCACCTCCTGCAGTCGTGTGCCTGCCTGCTGCTCCAGCTCAGCACTGTGACAGCAGCAAGCAGCACCGCAGGGATGGTGCAGCACAGAGGACGTCAGTCATGAGTGTATGCTTGCAAAGGGGTGCAGGTACACTGTGTCGTACAGGACCGGGTTACCCTTCCAGGCCATTTGTGAGCTGAGGGTATCTGATATGCTGAGGCAGCACTAGACACCAGGAGGTCCCCTAGGGGTCCAGCTTACTCTGTCACTTGTCTGGTAGTCATGCAGGCACTGGTCTGCCGCTGTTGCTGTCACAGCAACTGGGTGTTAGTCATGCAGCACAAGGTAACCAGCCACTGCCGATATCCACAGCTGCGCACATGTGACTGCAGCACTCAAGCTTGACTGATCGCTGGCTAGTGCAGAGGTTGGGACTCTTACATTCCCCAGTTACTGTACTGCACTGTACTGCACTGTACTGCACTGTACTGTAAAAAACTTACAGCATCTGCTTGGCAGTCAGCTCCACAGTCTGGGGCACCTCAGGGGTCAGCACAGGTGCGCCTCCAGGGCTCCTGTCAGCGGACAGCTTGCGCGTGCTGGGGGCAAGGCGCTCTGGTGTGCTGGGGCTTGCAGGGGCAGCATCAGGGGTGGCAGCCTTCACAGAGGGTGCCCGCAGTGGTGTGCACTTGCCCCGGCCTCGGCGAGCCATGGAGGTCCTGCAGCAGAAACAAAGGGCGAAAGGGGGGGGGGGGCAGGGGAGAGGTGGTGGTTAGCCAGTGACATAAGCATCTATGGCGGGCGCCTAGTGTGCTTTTGTGCATCATGGAGCGTCCGCCGCACCAGTCGTGCAGCCAGCTGGAAGTACTTGGGCACCAGCAGCACAAGCTTGTCCAGCAAATGGCAGCGGCAGCAGCTATCTGAATGGTGCAAGGACGTCGCTGATGCCTGCAGGTGCAGGCGATTGCCTCCATACAGGAGACGACAGCGGCCCACTTCAGCAGGGCAGATACTTCTGATCCTATGCAGCGCCACCAGCACTGCCACACACCTGCTGCCGTAGACATCGCTCTTGTCATTGCTGGTCTCGCTGTTGTCACCGTTGATTGAGGCCAGACCCTTCTTCCTACAGGGCACCAGGCATATTATCGCAGGCAGCAGCAGCATGCGAAGGGTTAGTTGCCACAGCGCTTGCAGCGAGACTTTGGTGAAGGCAGGTGTGACAACAGCGCTGCCTCACCAGGCCATATTGGGTTCATGCTGTTCTGGCCCCTGAAGATTGAGACAGTTGTATGCTGTAGCAACAATAGGTGAAACAAAGAATGATACAATGTGCACTGCTATCACTGTTGCACTGAGCAGTCCAAAGGGGTGCAGAAGACACCTGTGTCATCCCAGCATATAGGGTTGCATGGCCAGCACAGATGACATGCCAGAGTCGGTTGTGTACTCACTGAGTGTGTGTCAGCCTCTGCTGTGGCCTGTACAAGGCGCTGTGTCCAGTTTTGTTCTTGTTTGAATGACACTGCATGGCCTGGTCAGCTGCAGCTGCTGGTCACCAGTGGTGCTGCTCTGCTGACAGAGCTGAAGGTGCTGTCCGACGCCCGGGACGCTCGCTGAGCACGGATTCTACTGCAATTGCCCCTGAGAACTGCACCTGGGCTGCTCTTGAGGGCCTTTACCTCTGTTTGCCTCCTGCAAAACTTCGCGCGCAGCCTGTGCTGATGTGTTGCACGGGCGCTGTTCACTGCAAAGGGGGAAGAACTGTCACAATAAGAGTGGATAGCATGTCTGAGACAGCTAAGTGCGATAGTTGTGCAGTGTAGCAAACTGAATCCCGCCAATTGCGGGAAGTGGGGTTTACAGGCGGACGTGACTCAGCAGTGACAAACCCAACGTCAAAAACGGCATTTACCCAACTTGATGCTGTTCCCTATCACTGCATACACAACCCCTCGGTAAGCACCTGAAAGTTCGCAGCAGTGACAGGCGCTATTGTCACTGATACTACTTCAAACAATACAAGGAAGCGCATGTGACACAAAAAAAGATTATTGAGACGCCTATACAGCAGGTCCGGGAAGGGCTGCAAAGGGCGAATAGATCCCGCGATGATCAACAACACCTACCGTAGCGACTGAGTGACCTGCCCGCCATGCTTGCCACCAGCATGTGCATGGCACTGTAGTTGGTTTCAAACTTGCTCGGGCTGCAGGCCGAATATACTTTCCATCAGAGCCCATGCCTGCCAATAATGGTTGGACACAAGTACAGTACCATTCACTGCCACTTTCCCTGGCCGCAGCTTGCGGGGAAACTAAACAACGCGGACAAGCTGCATGTGCAGATGCAATAAGCTTCCTGCATGCGCCCCAGCAGCCGTCCTGATCAGGTCCTGACCAGGCAGGCAGGAAGTTGCACCAGGCGCCTGATACCCCGGGTAGTGGCACTACAGCATGCCGACAGTTGAAGGCATGACAAAGCAATACAGTAGACAAAGCAATGCTCCCAGCACAGCTGCGCCTGTGTAACACACACAGGCGGCCACTTGCAATCCCCCGTACAACAACCGGGCCGTGGCCCTGCCAGCCTCCAGAGCTGCTCGTGAAATTCCAAGGCTCACACCCCTCCCATCCTACTAGGTAGTACCACACCTGTACACACTAAGGGAAAGTGGGTGCTGCTGCTGCTCGCAAGAATTGACGCCCTTGTCCTGTCAGATCAAGAGTTTGCACGTGCCTCACACTACACGCGCAACTCAACACTGTGGCTCTTGTACTAGTAAGTAAGGTTGCAGCCACGGCAGCAGCCAACTGACTGCCGGCAGGGTTGGGGCCTGCCACTGGCCAACACTGCCTTATGGCAACAACACAGCACACATGCCCAAGTCATGTCCAACTTCGCTGCCACTCTGTGACAGTGACGGAACCACAAAGCAATGGTTCAACTGCTGCAGGGGGTGCAGTCATGTCAACAATGGTTGGGACTGTCCGCCTACTAGGCGGTGTGCAGTGCACACCAAAAGCAACACGCCAACAAACAGCAGCCAGCCAGCCAGCCAGCCGCCAGTCAGCTGCTGGTATGAGCTCAAGAACCCCACGTGCAGGGTTCATGAACCCCAAATCAAAACCTTCACTGATACTGCTTCTTCGCCCAACCCACAAAATCAACCGCACCCTGCAATATCTCGCAAGCACTGCCATCTGCAGTGTTGCCCGCATCTTGTCTGCCAATGCTGCCATGATACCAATGGCATCGCTGCCGCGCAGGAGTGATTGACACAGAGAGGGTCAAGACCTTGAGCACAAACGGCGCCAAATTAAGGCACTGCCCAAGAAAAAGGTGCGCTGGCACAACATGCACCGTGCAAAACGGACTTGCAGTGACAGCAAGCAGCAAGAGCAGCTACTGTTGGTCATCCTGTGACCACTCCTGCTGCTGCCACTGAGGACGCCAGCCTGGCCATTCCAAACGCAACACTGCCGAGCCGCTTCCAGTACAGTAGCCGGGTGCCTCTCAGAGACCCCGAATGGCCAACATGCAACATACTATCCGCTGTGTGCACGCACACATCGACAGCCACCAGCCAAACGCAACAGCAGCACGTTGCTACTGCTGCTGCTGCAGCTGCTGACCTGCAGGGCTGGGGGCTAAGCAGCTCCTTGGTAGGTTGGGACCTGCGCACACAGCAGCAATCCAGCAGGACATGAACAGCCGCATTTGGTGCACTGACAGCAGCACAACACTGACGCGGCAAGAAAGGAAAATCTACAGAGTGCAGGGTACAGCACTCTGCTTGCAGCATGCGCTGCAGCTGTTGTCGCAGAGGCCAAGCATGCATGCATTCCTGATTCACAGCGGTGTTGCACGCACACGATGCGCCACCGCAAGGAAGGTGGAGGATGCCCTTCCTCCCCTTCCACTCCTTGACTTACTCCTGCCAACCCCCACAGAACACCCAGCAATGCAGGTGACCACCCTATGCCATGCCGTTCTATGCTCTCAAATCCACCGTCGCTGCCAACATGCCAGCAGCTACATCTGCGTCTGCATGCCGCTTGCTATGCTCGTACCTGTGGTGGGAGAGCCATTGCATCAGCTGGGCCGACAAAGTATGTCAATGGCCTGCCCCATGAAGTCCAGCCCTGCCTTCCCGTTCAGGCCTTGCGGCGTCATGCATGCTCTGCAGCTGCACTGGCACCCCCTGGCCCTGCTTGCAGTGCTGCTGCCGCTGCAGCAGATGTGGTGCTGCTGCTACCGCCGCCGGAACCTGCCACCAACACCTGCTGGGGTACAACACAGGCTGCCTCTGGCGGCTGCTGGAACTGTACAGGGGGCTGGTCGTTTGTTGGCAACTGTACTTCAGTTGCTGCACCTTTCGGGGTTCAACCCTGGAGAAGCGGTGCTGCTGGCATGCTGCAGGCTGCTTCTACTCCAGGACCGCTGCCGGCAGTGCTGCTGCTGGCTCCGGGGGGGGGGGGGGCACACAACGCATACAGCTGTGGCCAGTGCTTGCACAGCTGCCACCTCAGCTGCTGTGCAGCTGTGCTGGTGATGTTCTCTCAGTGTCGTAGACATCAAAGTGTTCGCCATGCTGGGAAGTATCGGCTTGGGTACCAATCCGCCACAGTGCTGAGCTGCTGGTGTTGCTCACAACCTGCTGAGATGCCATCCTGCAGTGTAGGATCCTTAATGCTGGGAAGACAGTTACGTAGCAGCTCAAACAGCTTGTCCAGATCAACATCCCACGATCAACTTTCGTCCAGTGGAAAGTCCACGCAGTCTGACGCAGATGATCTATCTGCAACCCTGGCAAGTTTGGCGTTAAAGAGCGTCGCACGCACACATGACCTTTTCAGCTAGATTGAACTGCATTACAATCAAAATTCTACCAATGGTACTTGCACGTCCGAGGTTCAAGTTCCTAGGTTTGCCTAGCTCCAGCAGACTAGATCCCACATCGCGTCCCTGCAACAGTCTTCCATTCCGCCTATATTAGTACTCTGTGGCGACCTCAAGGCCCACAGCGCACTGGGCATGCAAGCTGAGGCTCGGACTGTGCTCGAAGCTATGCTCGGAGACAATACAATTCTGATGCTTTCAACGCTGAATCTGCAGATGGACTGACCGCGCCGAGCCGTCTGCGGGTGGCAGCTCCCCAACTCTTAATCTCCGGTCAGAGTTGGCTGCGCTGTTAGACTCCGCACAGCCTGGCCACCTACGGTCAGCACCGGACATGGACGAGAACATACTTTCGTTTGCAAGGGACATGATGCTGGTCCCGCAGACTCTGGACGACCCAGAGAACCCTGGACAAGTTGCTGCTTCCTTGGATTTGAGAGTGAACAGCACAGACAGCGCAGGAGCAGCCCTCGGCGGCACATACCGTGCAGATTCACCTTCTCAGCAAGCAGCAACGCCAGCAGGGCTGTTTGTGCCACCACTGGTGCCCAACCCCACCCCGGCAGCACCCTTCCTGGGGGTTGAGGCACAGGGGCCAGTCCTCCCTACAAGCAGCCAAGTGCTGATACCAGCAGGTGTCAACCTCAGCAGGCCAGGCTCACCACGGCGCCTCTCAAGGGGCCAGTCCCTCACTTGCTCCCTCACGCCTGCCACTAGGGAGCGCCCCACAGCTTCCAGTTCCAGCAACCTGGCGAGCGCAGCAGCAGCAGCGGCAGCGGCAGCAGCAGAGTCCAGTGGGGGCCCAGGAGGCCTGGAAGATTCAGCAGCAGATGCCGATGCTGATGCAGCGCTGGCAGCACTCGATGCTGACGACTCCAAGGTTCCTCACAGCAGCGCAGCAGGGCTCAGCAGCAAGGCTGCCAGCACAACAGGGAGTGAGCTGCTGCCGCTGCAGGACAATGGCCCTGAACACGGCAGCAGGCCCCTGCTGGCTGCTGACCCAAGCGGCCTGGCAACAGCCATTGCTACAGAGGCAGCGATCGAGGCAGTAGCTGCTGCAGCAGCAGCAGAGGCACCGCGTCCGCCAGCTGCGCAGGCAGCAGCGCCAGCAGCAGTGCAGGGAGCAGCAGCAGCGGCGGCACTGGGCGTGGACGGTAGTGTTGATGCTGCCGCGCTGTGCGCCAGTCCTCCTGCAGAGGGGTTGCTGTCACCCACAGCGCAGGCCAGCACAACAGCAGCAGCCCTCACACCTGCTGCTGCAAGCAGCATGCAGCAGCAGCAGCAACCGCAGCCCACCGCCACTGGTGAAGCAGCTGCCGCTGCAGCAGCAGCAGCAGCTGGCGGTGTGGATCCGCTGGCAGCAGGAGCAGCAGGTGACAGCCAGACACCGGGCGCAGCAGAAGCAGCAGATGCAGCAGCGCAGAAGGGCTCTGGTCAGCACCAGCAGCAGCAAGCAGCGGAGGAGCAGCACTCTGCGCATAAGGCAGACTCGTCTGGTGTGGAGCCCAAGTCTACCCGCGCTGACAGCAAGCCACAGCTGCTGGCGGCGGACAATCCAGGTAATACGAGGGTGGGGATGACATACTTTGGCTCTTGCAAACTTGCAAACTTACAAAAGGTAACGCCGCACAGTCACAATGTTGAATGGCACTTGGTTGCATTACAGCTTGTGCAAGTAGTTTACAACGGTTTGTGCGGCGCTGCTCCTTGTACCGCAGGGGCCGTGTTCCCTTCTGGAGCTGAACTGCTCACACCCACATCCGGCCTCTCTGCAGTTACAGCAGCAGGTGCCCACAGCAGCACAGCAGACCCCCTACAGCAGCTGCTGCTCATGGCTGGATTCCAGCAGCAGGGAGAGCAGGCCGCTGCTGCAGCCGCCGCCGCTGCTGCCGCTGCTGCGGCAGCAGTAGCCGCAGCTGCCAGCAGAGGAGACGACAAACACCAGGCTGTGTCGCTGTCACAGCACTTGGGCCAGCACAAGCAGCAGCAGGAGCAGCAGCAGCAGGAGGCGCAGCTGCAACTGCAGGACGAAAAGCTGCAGCTGACCCCTCCTAGCAGCAAACAGGCTGGTAGTCAGCAGCTAGGCCTGAGCAGCGTTGAAAGGGATCAGCAGCAGCACCAGCAGCTCATGGACTTGCTGTATGACACCATAGGGTCCGGTGCCGGCGGCGGCAGCAGCAGCGGGGCAGCAGGGTTTGGCGGGCACACAGGTGCCTCACATGGGGGTGCAGGGGGGTTGTTCCAGCAGCTGCAGCAGGCGTCAGGGTCTGGGGCGTTGTCAGACCAGGGTTTAGGGGCCGGGTCGCGGGACCAGGGTTTTGCAGGACTGGCTTCCCGCCCGCTCAGCACACCCCCTGGGGCCAAGAGCAGTATGCTTGCAGCAGCAGCCGCAGGAATTCTGCCGCGACAGGCAAGCAAACCACCCAAGCCTTCGAGCCAGGGCCACACTCGGGCAGCGGTGGGTGCTGCAGCAGCTGCGGCCGCTGCTGCTGCTGCAGCAGCAGACTGGGGGAGTCCACCCCGTCAGCAGGAAGACTGGGAGGGGGAGGACAGCATGGGAAGTGCAGCAGCGGCGGCTGGGGGCTACATGTCATATTTCGACACAGGAGGCAGCAGGAGTGCCAGCAAGCAGCAGCAGCAGCAGGACCCGACGTATGGGGAGGGACGCGCAGGCAAGCGCAGCAGCAGGCGCAAGCGGGTGAGTCAACCATGTTTGAATTTGACTTCTGAATGCTGTGTCAGGCTTTGCTTAGAGTCTGCTCTCTCTGCACTGCACTGCATTTTCTACGGGCAGTTTATGAAGAAGCGGTCTGCATCCCTGAACACAGTTGGCAAGGTGTGTGAGCTTCAATCTCTGTCCATTTCAAAGGCCTTGCTGTAGGCAAGCCGTAGCCAAGTATGTGCTGCTTTGCATTGCTTGCAGACACGTACTGTCAAGGCCACAGAGGGTGATGACTCTGACTGGGTGGCTCCTGGCAACAACAGCACACCACAGCCCACGTAAGTTTAGGCATGAGCAGCAGCGCAGCGCAGCACGGCATGATGGCTGTCACTGCATTTGCAGCTGAGGGAAGCTGCATGCCAATTTGGCCTGGGTCTGTCCTTGGCGGCAACGCTGTTCCGTGAGTTTGTCGTAGATAAGTTCAAGCAATGTTTGAGTTTGAAATGAAGAGCATGGTCCCTGACTCTGACCCCTCTACTCGACCATCTTGCCCAGTGCTGAAGTTGATAGCACCTGCATTTACGCTGGGGATTGGGGTGCATCCTCACGCAAGTGTTTGTACCAGGTGAATGCCGTCAGACATTGCCATTGGTGTGTGGCGTGTCTGACGTTCACCCCTACTCTCCTCATCTCAGTGCAGCAGTTGCGAATTTGACTGCAGGAGGATGGGGTCAGCACACACCGTGACATTTGACCTACTGCTGAGAGTGCTGTGCTGCTGCTCTCGCCCCCACTGCTGCCATCTCTCTGCTGCAGCAGTAACCCAGCAGCTCCCGCCAAGAAGAGCAAGCGCAGCAGCCTGCAGGCTATAAGGGAGGGGGCGGTGGTGCGGACGTATGTGCAGCAGCAGCGCAACCTGATCAACCAACCAGCACGCTTCCTGGCACAACACAGGGTGGGTGACCGGGGGTACATAATTCTCTCTGTGTGTGTGGGTTGGGGGTGAGGAGTTTGTTACAGGTGGACGCTCTCACCGCTGAGCGGTGTATGATGAATTGCTGGCTGTGTAGAGGTGGTGCCAGCAAGCGGGGTTTAGGGTCTTGGTTTTGATTGGTAGGTCGGGTTTTCTTGGGGCTCAGTCGTGGCTTTTCCTGTGTGCCTTCCCTTGGGTGAGTGAGGGAGCAAGTTTGCAGCTGCACAGTGCTGCATCTGGTGATACGCCCTCTGCATGCACGCATCTCGTCCGGTGTTGAACTTATTTAGTATCTTCGGTTTTGCTGCCGCTGCTGATGTTGCTGCTGCTGCTGCTGCTGCTGCTGCTGCTGTTGTGCCTTCCCTGTCCTTGATACCTGCAGCAGGGCTCCTACCAGTCGCTGCAGCAGCTGCAGTCTGATGAAGGAGGGCTGGGCAGTGTGGCCAGAGGTGAGCTCCATACTGCAACCGCTGCTCACATGCTAGCATTGTTTTATTTGTGGTAAGGATAAGGGGGGGCGGCACCCCACCAGCTGGCCACACACACAACAGCCGAAGCTGCCGGGAGCCCGAGGTCTAGCCTCACACCGGTGACGCACGCCTAAAACACATGCTAGCATCAACGAGTTTGTTGATGCAGTACGCGTTCGATCAATGTGTTGCACTTGTGTGGCAACATGGTATGGAGTTGTAGCTGTAGTGGTGGCGCAAAGCATGGCTGGTGTCTTCCTACGTGGGTGCTGGCATTTGCAGTCGAGCTGACAAGCACTCAACAACCAGCACAGCAGCCAGTCAGTCAGGCTGCCAGCACCTGGTATTGTGGAAGTCGGCCCAACTTCTCCGCCCACATCTTTCCATTTCCTGTTTCCTTCTGTGGCACCTGGCGCTCCACACTGACCCGGTCTTGTACCATGTGCTGCACTGCGCCGTGCTGTGCCATGCTGTGCTGTGCCATGCTGTGCCATGTGTTGGTCAGGTGGCGGCATTGGTGGTCACTTCCTAGGCAGCTTTGGCAACCTGCTGATGCCCGAGCTGAGTGGAGGGGCAGATGAGGAGATGCGGCCGAGAGGCGCTGGCTCAACAGCTGTCAGCCTGCAGCTACATGGCACCTCGCCAAGTGAGTCCGGTGATTGCTGTTGCTGCTGGACAGTACTGTCCACACTCTGTGGATTCGGCAAATTAAGCCAGACAGCTAGTATCATGGTAAAAGGGGTGCGCAGTGATGGCTGAGGCTTGCCTCTCTGCTGTGCTGAATGCGCTTGCCTTGTTGCATATGCTGGCTTTCTTGCGTGAGCTGACTGTGCGTGTGCTGACCCTACTGTTTCCCTGCAACCCCACCAAACCACAACCTGCAGGTCCAGGCCCTGGTGGGGACATGAACCTGGATGACATCAGCATGCAAGAAGACCCCATCTTCCGAGCGGCATTCTCAGCAGTGCAGTCGGTGGCAGCACACGCAGCAGCAGCCAACTGGTTTGCAGAAAGCCGCCCAGGCTCTGCTGGGCCAGGTAAGGACCACCCCTCTGCTGACACTGCCGCTGCAGCAGCCAACGGCGGCGGCGCTGACGCAGCCGCGGCAGCTGCAGCCGCCGGCAACGACGCAGCCGTCGCTGCCGCAGCTGCCAACCAGCTTGTGGCAGCCGCCGCGGCGGCTGCAGCGGCTGCTGCTGCTACCACTCCGGCAGCAGCTGCGGCAGCGGCGGCTGCGGCGGCTGCTGGCTTCATGGGGTCTTGGGGCAGTGGGGGCCTGGGATCTGGCACTGCGGGAGGGCATGACGCTGCAGCTGCTGCTGCTGCAGGCTCTGCTGCGGCAGCGGCGGTGGCTGCTGCTGCTGCTGGGGCACCAGAGGGGGACAGGGGGCTTGAGGATGACACCCCTGGCTATGCCGGGGATACTGCTATGTACGACACTGCTGCTGCGGCAGCCGCGGCGGCTGCAGCCGCCGGCGGCTACGGCAGCATGATGGCAGCAGCGGCGGCAGCAATGGACCAGCAGCAGTACGCAGCAGCAGCAAGCAGCTACGCCAGCCAGGGGAGCAGGGGCGGGCCGCCTGCCAAGGGCGCTGCATCAGCTGCTAAGAAGTCACGTGCACGGGCCACAACTGCGAGCTCTGGTGGCGGCGGGGGCAGCAGCAGTGCGGCAGCAAAGCGGGGTGCGAGGGGCGGCAAGCCGCGGTGCAGCGATCCCGACACCAATGCAGCCCTTGCAGCCCTCACAGCGTTGGCCAATGCTGCTGAGGGTGTGTCGCGGTTTGTGGAGGACCATGCGCGGACACAGGATGCGGCTGGCAGTGGCGGCGTCCCGGACAATTGGCAGGTAGGTTTTACCAAAGGAGTGGCGGTGGCAGCGTTGGCAGCAACATGGAAGATGTGTGTTACACACATGAGTGACAACCTTCCACTTGTATGCCTCTATGGGTCCAGCCTTCCTTGTGTTGGCTGGACTTATAGAGGCATGCAAGTGATGTCAGCACCTGCCCTCCCCTGTGTGTGCAGATGAACACTTCAGCACTCTTGTTTCACCAATGGCAGGGGCTGCACATTGAATTACAGCGTTGCTGTTGGCACACTGGATGGTTGTTGTAAGTTGTGTTGAATGGCGAAGTTGGTGCAATCGGCTCGCCTCCCGCAGCCCTTGTGTTCAGACTCGATTGCTCTGTAGCTGCTTGTGCACTCCTTTTGACACATGTTCGTATCCCTCCTGCATATGCAACCTGCAGGGGCCACAGCTCGCCACTGGGTCCAGGAGCAGTGGCGGCAGTGGGCGAAACAAGGATGCGGCCAACAGGGCTCGATCCAGGGACCTTGCTGCTGAGAGGCTGAGGGCAGAGCAGCAGGAGGCGGCAGAGGGCAACGCCAGGGCAGCCAGGGGCCCCGTGCAGCATCAAAGTTCATCGGGGTCACTTGGAGGGAGCGCATCCAGCGCTGGGAGGTGAGTGATGGCTTGCTTCCTGATTGTAAGCTGCCTGATTGTGGGGTTTGAGTGGACAGCCTCTTGCTGCGCTGGCTGTTTTCCCCCTTGGCTAAAGTCATTTGCAGTGTAGCTGCTTGCTTGTTTGGCACAGTGGAACAGTCTTGCTCTGGCCTTCTCAGGAAGTACCACAGTGTATACATCAATGTGCGGCGGCGACATGTGCAGGCTGTTCAGCTGTGTGTTCACCTGCTGCTCTGCGCTGTCCCTGTCCCTGTCCCTGTCACCACCTTCAACCGCACACCCCCTCCCACAGGTGTACGTGTGGGCCAGCAGCAGCAAGCGCAGCCACTACATCGGCGCATTCCCCACAGCCGTCCACGCTGCTCGTGCATACGACGTGGCAGTGCTGTGGCTAATGGGCCAAGATGCCCGCCCCCGCACACGCCTCAACTTCCCCCTCTCTGACTACAACCTGGAGGAAATCCAAGCAGAGGCCAGCGCAGTGGCTGCCATGCGGCAGCTGGGGTCACACCTAAGCCCAGCGGGGCAGAAGGGCTTTGCGGCCTTGGCTGGAGGAGGAGATGCGGCTGCAGGGGGCCAGCACCTGGCTGCAGGCCGCGGCAGCAGCAGCAGCGGCCGTGGCAACGGCGGCGGGGGTCAAGGAGGAGTAGGAGCCCAAGGGTATGGGGACCTTGCAGATGCTATGGCGGGTGGGGGGTATGATGCGGGGTCGTATGCAGCAGCGGCGGCAGCGGGGTATGGCGATGTGGATGCTTACTACTGGCAGCAGCAGCAGCTGGCGGCACAGCAGCAGCAGCAGCAGGGAGTGGGGGTGTATGGGGATGAGGATACGGCTGCTGGGGTGAACAGGGAGGCAGCAGAAGCAGAGGTGGCAGAGTTTCTGGCAGCACATGCCTCTGGGGACCTCCCACATGAGGATGCTTCTGCAGCAGCAGCGGCAGCAGCGGCGGCGGCAGGGGAGGCAGAGCAGCTGCAAGATTCTGCGGTGGCTGCAGCAGCAGCGGCGGCTGCGGCTGCGGCGGCAGCTGCAGCAGCAGCAGCAGACCCAGTAGACCCGAGTGATGATGTAAGCAGGCAGCCTGACCAAACACAGCCTGAGCAGGTGCAGCCAGAGCAGCTGCAGGGTGATTCGATGCAGGGTGTTGAGGGTATGGATGGTTTGGACCCTGCTATGGCAGCAGCCATGATGATGCCTGCGGGGGCTCTGCAGGCACTGGCCAGCCTCACAAAGGCAGCACAACAGCAGCAGCAGCCGCCCGACCAGCAGCTTCAGCAGCTGGAGGAGCAACAGCAGGAGGGAGAACAGGGGGAGACGAGGGCGAAGGAAGGAGACGGGCAGCAACTTGAAGACACCCCTATGCCGCAAGCACCTCCCGCTGATGCCACAGCAGTTCTGCCAGCAGCTTGTCAGGCAGCAGCGGCAGCAGATATAATTGCTGCGGCAACAGCCTTGCCAGCAGCAGAGGCAGCAGTAGCGGAAGCAGCAGCAGAAGCAGCAGCGGCAGCAGCAGCAGTCAGTGTCGAGGCCCCCAGCCTGGCTGCTCACCAAGCTGCGATTGAAGCTGCATTGGCTGCTGCAGCTGCTGCGGCAGGTCAGGCCTGTGGGCAGGCTTAGCTGCTACCGGATGTCGCTGTGGTGTCCCTTGGGTACAGACAGTGTCGTGCCCCCTTGCTGTGTGCTGCACAGGCCTGCCTGCCTGCATGCTGTCTTTGGGAGCTTGGCGCAAGTACGACGGGGCTGTGTGAGCCCTTTGCTCTTCTTTGTCTTATTGTGCGTGTGGCACAGCCAGCCCGACAGCGGCCAGGGGACTATGAATGGCAGCTGGTGTGTCGACAGATGGAGTGCTTGGATACATGCAAGCTCACTAAGACTGTCCCACTAGCTAGGCTCGAGTGGAGTAATCCCTCAGTACCAAGCAGTGTGTGGCTTCCTGAAAACCAACATGGGAGCAGGAAGATGCATGTTGTGTGTAGTTGCCCGGATGAGTCCTGTGTATCCTGCAGGAGAGGCTGCCTGCTGCAGCTTTGTGGCCTGTGTGTTGAGCTTGTTGATTGTGGGCATGACAGGGTCGAAGCTGCCACGGGGCAGGCAGACCTTGGCTGCTGTCAGTACCTGATGTTGGTTCGAGGGGTCATTTTGGGCGTGAGGGGGGCTGCATTTCGTCAGGTCCCAGGCAGGTGCGGTGGTGTAGTGCTGTCCTATACTGGTGAGGGGCTTGGGTCGGGGTTTAATGTCTTTGTTCTGTGTTTCAGGTTAACGTAGTGAGTGGTGGATTGGGCTGCAGGGTGGCTGGTGTGTACAGGCTCGATGAGGTGTGGTCATGCCTGCATGTGGGGGGAGGCTTTCAGGCTACTCCCCTCCGCCCATGTGAGGTGGGTGTGCGGGTGCGTGTCTGTTGCACAGGGCGCCTGTGTTTGAGCTTGGTCATCAGGGCAGGGCCCTGCTGTTTCATCTGTGTGTCGGTGTACACCATGTGTGTTGCTCCTTGTGGCCACAGCAGCTCCTGGGGTAAGGTCCTGACTCAACGTGTTGTGTGGCGGGTGTGGCTGTGCTGTACAGCACATCATGTGCACAGTGTGTGCATTCTGGCTGCTGCTGCAAGCCCGCACAGCGCCAGGCGGGGGTAGAGCACATGTGGTGGTTTCTCTGCATGGCTTCAAGCCATGCTGTGTTGTTTAACATGGCTTGCGCGTGCATGTGTGTGGCACACACAGTCGGTTGCTAGTTTGTCGACCTTTGACCATGTCTGTTAGTAGTGTATGTGTGCCGTGGTGGTGCTGGACACCCCTCTCAATGGCCATATGAACGCTGTGCAGCGTGTGAGACCGCAAGGTGCTGGGTTCAAACATGTGGCTGCTGTGTGGTGAGAGCAGCAGCATTGGCTGGAACGTGCTGCCAGTGTGTTGGTGAGGTGCTTGTGTGTGCATGAGCGGCCGCGGCAGGAAGGCACCAGTGATTTGTTCTTTTGGTGCCTGTAATGGCCTGATGTGCTGTCTTAAGTTCAGGCCTGGACTTGCTGTTTGAGTCAACTGAAGGGCTGGCGCTGTTCTGTCAACATTGATTCGGGCTCGAAATGGTTGCTCTGCAACAGCACCTGTAATGGACAGTCTACCAATGGCCTGCCAGCCCTGGCAGGGCATTGCTAGTCAGGGTCGGTTCCAAAACACACTGATATGTGCATGATTGTGGAGTTCTGGCACGGTTTGGTGCAAGTCTTTGCCAACTATAAATTTCAAGGGGATTCTGTTGCAGTCTGCAAGCTGGACCAGCACTCAACACACAGCCCACCTAGCAGCCCCCCAGTAAGGCCAGTAGTGACCCACACTAATCACCCACACTAATGCAGGTTTTACCTGAAGTGGCCTTCAGCTGAGTGTCATGGGCAAACACGTTGAATCTTCTGATTGAATCAGGTGGCCTGCAGCACTTCCTGGGGGTCCACCAGCGCTTATGCCGCAACAGCACTTGCAAAAGGGGGTCTACAAGCAACAGGCGTTCAATGTTCATGTGAAAGCGACCAAATTGAGGCTCATGCACTGCATTGTCGCACGGCAGTGCTCGTCTTGCTCCCTCTGGCTCCACCAGTGACTCCGCTGTCTGCTCCTATAGCTAAAACAGAATTCAACCAGCTTTTCCAGCGCAACTGCCGCATGTTTGCTGGTCATGGGCAAAAACATGACCGTTGTACAGGACGGTTGTGTTGTACTAAACCACGCAAGTCGCGCTGCACGCAAGCCTCAAGCAGGGCACACATCATTCATGAGTAGGTATGATTGCGTGACGAGTGCTGTGAGTTGTCGGATACTTAGGCCCCCAGCGCTTGGAGGAGCACAAGAGCAAGGACAAGCTGGCGAGCCTGAATGTGTCCAGGCGCAGGTGAGACCTCAAAACCAATTGTTTGCAGGTAGACACAACAAGGCCACGCTGCGGTGCAAGGAAGACCGGGACTCTGGCAGGACCACGGGTGATGGCGGAGATGGCGCAGAGAGGACGGAGAACAAGCAGGCTACCACCCGCCAACAAGCCGGACAAGGCTGGACAGCACAGCGGCAGATGATTTCGCAATAGCCATAGACCAGTTGGAAGGGGTCTCGTATGTGCCCCCCTCACAGGGCCACAGGCCGGGGAATAGGCTGTTTGTGCATGCTTTCGCTCACAAGGCTACACAGCTGTCAAGTGAACCGTGAAAACGGGGATGGCAGCTGCTGGTGCATGCTTCTGTTGATGGCTTGCAAGCAGCAGTGGGCAGGTGAAGCAAGCTCTGGTTTCAACATCGTTCTGGTCCACTCACACACAGCACTCATATTCGGGGACAAGTGGTGGCTCCTGCAGCTGCTGTAAGGCACTGCAGGAGGGAAGGGTCCGACTCCCTTCTGTCCCAAAGACGGCACATTTGTTTGCAAACATATGCATGCAAGCACATGCCTATGACTTAGCCCTTCCCCACCATGCCCCACTCAAGTCTGTGTTCAATGCGACACCGCAATGTACCTGTGCAGCACCAAGTCAGCCTGACAGAGGGGCCCACACAAGTCAGCTGCCAGCTGCTCTGGTGCCAAGCTCGAGGGATGCACATGGCACAGTAGAGCAGCATGCCAGCCAGGTACACATGGACTTGTACTGAGAGGCGAGGGGTGTTTGTGTGGCCATCAGTTTGCTTGCAGGTGGTGTTGACGTCATCGGGGGCAGCTTGCGGGCTGCAGCAGCCTCCACGGCTTCACTGACTGGGTAGGTGGACCATCCAACAGCAACCACACTGCCTAGCTGTGTGCACCAGGCCGAGCAAGCCTCTGAGTGCGTCTACAGTAGGCCCCATCAAGGCAGGCTGCTTCAACACTGATGGGCCTCGAGGCCTGTGCTGGTATGAACCACATGTTCCAAGTGAATGGGACTCTGAATACACACTTGTTGTAATCAACAAGTGCAGCTGTTGTGTGGCTGCCAAAGTAGTATCCTGGCTTGGCCCAGCCGTCATAGGTGCTGGCTCGCGTGTAGGTGTGTGTGTGTACATGGGTGTAACCTTCCTGCAGTACACTTTCTGCAGGTGCAACGTCCTATGTCATCCTTTGATCTGTTGCGCCAGACAGGTTCTGTGTGGCGATTGCAACCTACAAACACGCACACACTGGTACCACGCCATGCCGCACAACGGTTTGGCCAATCCCTTGAGTTGAGGCCCATAAATGACAAAAGAAACACAACAGCAACACACGTCTTGGCCGCAGTCTCTGGCAGGCCGTGTATCCAACACCTCTGGCTGCGCTCAGTCCAAAGCACCAGCAGGTCACAGCAGGTTCTCTGCTCCCTCCTGCCCCTCTGCTACCTCCCTGGCTGCCACAGTGGCCAGCAATGCATCCACATCCTGGCCCAGCTCTGCCAGCCGCTCAGACAGCACCTCAGCCTCGGCCTGCTCCGCACCTGCACACACAGGCAGGCATGCACAGAGGATTGCATCCGTTGTCAGCAAGCGTAGTGTTGTTACAGTACAAAGCGGTGTACTGATATCTTTTTCAAGTGTCTTACACACGACAGCAGCTGCTAGCATGCCTGTAAGAGTTGGTGTAGTTGCACATGGTATGGGGCCAGGCAGGGCGGATATGGCTAGTCCTATTGCACCTGGGCAGCAGAAGGGCGACAGCAGGTTGGACACCCACACGTGTCAAGGACACTGTTGGGGGCCTGAAGCTGACTGTGCAGCTGTTGGCTACTGCCTTTGATTACAGCTTGTATGATACGGTTGTTATCTGTGGTCACTGTCCATTCTGCTGTCTGTACAGGATATGATACCATGCCACAGGCGTCGCTGTGTTCCTCTAGAGCATACCATAGCTTGCTGTTGTTGGCAGTGCCCCTGCACGCTGCTAGTGTTTCCGACAGTGCTGTGTGCCGGCTGGCTGAGTGAGTTGATGTGATCTGACTGGGTGGATGTTGGACTGACTGATAGAGATTAACATCTCTTGCCAGACTGATTGAGTGGAGGTTGGACTGACTGGGTAGGGTTTGAACTTGCAGGGCGAGGTCTGGACTGGCTGGTTCAGGCGTGCTGTGTCAGCTTGTGGTGACTGTGCCTATAGTTTGGTTGGTTTGCAGCGACGAGTGGTGCTTGCCTGATTTTTTACATCCATTCTGTGTGGCTCCTTCTTTTGGGATTGTCCTTTGCACGTCTAGCCTGTCACATTGATTGCTGCTTGTTTGGGGCTTGGTGATGAGGTGCTTAATGGTGCTTCAACATGTCTATTTCAGTCAGTAGTGATCTTCCTTTTCTTGAGGGTTTGATTGGGTTGAACATGTGTTCTGGCATGTCTGTGGTGTGTGGCCGATTTGGTACTTGTACAACAGGATGGTGTGTGGGTGCTGGGCCTTGGCAAGCACTGGCCTGGTGCCACCAGTGCTGCAAAGAGCCACTGGCTGTTGCGGCAACATGTGAACTAATTGGGGACATGTAACTGTGCTCAACATACAGTACCGCGTGTATGACTAGAAAATAGCCATCCTGAATTTGCAACCCTTGCACATCTTTGCTGACAAAGCCTGATGTAAAGCCGTAAATGGCAATGTGTCCAGTGTGTGTGCACAAGCTCAATTGACACAGACTCAGCTTCAAAGTTGCAGGTCAAGGCAGCAATCCCACGACAACATGCTGTCAATGACAGAGGTGCCAAGGCTGTTACAAACCATTTGAAACGTAACACGTCATCAGTCATCCTCATCCTCAAGGTGCCCCATGAATTGTGCCACATCATCCAGCATCAGCCGCACAACCTGCATGTCACCCAACAACTGCAGCGCAGTTGCCCCGCTGCTCTTGCCTAGTGCACTGACACTGCAACACAGGCTCATCTATGGATGAATGGCTGTGCGCTGTTGTCAGCCGTCTCTCAATAATGCCACTGTCCAGGCCAAATCAACAGCGTGACAGCCACAAACAAAACATGATTCACGGTCGCCGTGAATCATGCGTGCACTGACGCAGATGCTCGTTATCCATATCGACACCACCGGACAGGCTGGCGCTACCAACAAGTGAGTGCGCATGCAGCATGCCGACCTCAGCGTGCCTTCCGCATTTTGAGTCAATTGAATGCCCACACGCTTGCACCCCACAAGGTAGCGGGGTTTTCCGCCATGTTCCGCTTGGAATGCTGCGTCATGCGGATGCGTGCTTTACGGAATGCAGCAACAGATTGAGGCGCTGGCCATATGTATGGTGGAATGCCAAAACCAGCAACCTAAAGCAAGGGCTGCTGCTGCCAGCACATCCTGCCTTCCTCCCCGCCCCACACACCGACACACATATCATATGAATATATCATGATGCTGTCAAGGCGATGAGGGCGAAAGCAAACAGGATGCACCAGCTGTTGCTGGCTGCACCTCCTGCACCTCCTGCACGCTTCTCAATCCGACAAACTGCCACCACATGTGGCGCATCATCAACAAAGCATCATCAACAACACAGCCAACAGGCATGGCTGGCATGTACAGCATGCGCAGTGTGCACCTTGCACACCTGAAAACTGGGCTGGCACAACCCTACACCCATGTGCACCTAAGCTTGAGCCACACCTGCTCTCCACCACATCATGACCTACAGACAGCCGGTCCCTTGCAGCACAACAAGCCACAAAACTCTGCTGCTACCAGCACATGCCAAACCACAAACAGCACCACTCCCGCCCTGCAGCCACCTAATGACCATTCCTGTTTTTGCAGCACGCCTTGCTGCTGTGGCTGACGCTGCCGACAGGATCACCAAACCCGCCAGGCTGCTGCTGCTGCACGGGTGCCGCTGCATCTGTATCAAAGTCATCAGTAACCTTCAGCTTCCTGGTGCTGCCACTGCTGCTGCCCGCACCCAACCCCAACCTACTCGCAACCCGTGCCCCCCAGCCCAGCGGGTTCGTGCCACTGCTGTCACCCAACGTTCTTAGCGGCTGCTGCTGCTTGCTGCCTGCGTCGTTGCTGCCGCTCCTGCGAACCACCAGCATTGGCGTTTCGACCGAGATCATGACCCCATTTCGGGAGCCGTTCTCTCCTGCAGGAGCGCCTGCAGTGGCAGACGCGATGAGTGCTGCTTCTTCGTCGTCGTGACTGCTGCTGCTGGCGCCCAGCAGGAAGTGTGTTTCGTCGACCACCACCTCCTCCTCTACATGCACGCTGGCCAAGCGGCGGTCGATGGCACGCTTGGTGTAGACGGCGGACAGCACCACCACGATGAGCGCTGACACAGCGCAGATGACAATCACGGCGATCTTGGCTGCGTTACGGCAGCATGACAGCAACACAGCATACACAGGCACGTGAGCAGCAGCAGGCTGGTGATATTCAGCTGTGTTCCTGAAGCATCCAGCTGTAAGCGGGAAAGGTGGTCGTTGATAGCACCACCCAGCTGGATCCAGCATCAGCACAGCAAGGGTCCCCACCGTCTACAGGCAATCACCTGCGCGGTGTCTGTGACACAATCTCAAAGCTACATGCCCGCGCTCGTAGCTACTAGCATGTAGCTCCTACAGCATATGCGCCTCCAGGTGCCTATAGAAGTTCACCTGCTGGTGGTGTAGAAACGCCCCCTCCTGCCACCGCTTCTGTCACATCTGCCGCCAGCGAGCCCAGCCACACGTAGATGATCAGACCAGGGATGATGCCGACCACCGACGGCATGAAATAGTGGCTGAACTGCACGCATAAAGGGGACCCAGCAACACACACGGCAGCAGGCAGGCAGGCGTGGTGTGATGTGGGCTTCGGTCTGTTGAGCACACGGGTCTGTTGTGCACACCTGGCAGCCCTGCAGCTCTCACTGGCAAAGGACAGGGAACCCCTGGGTGGTGTGTATGAAGGGGTGGTGCTGCGCTGTGATGACAGTATGACACACCTGGCCAACATCATCCCGACGGGACTGCGTGAACCATGCGTGTGCAGTACACAAGCTCTCAGCATGCGAATTGCCGACAACACCCAGAAGCACATGGCAACAAACTCCCCACAACTGCACACGACGCACGCACACTTGCACGGCCCTCCCTGACTCCCCCACCTAGTGTGCGCCTGCCAGGCGGCAGTTGACTGCCCACAGCACTTATCACACCCCAACAAACACCCCTGCGTGTCTCTCAAGACTACCTCTGGTGAGACATACACACACATCATGACGACGCCCTTCACCCTTGTAATGCCTTATTTTAAATCAATCTCTGTGTCTCAGCACCACAGCTAGCCCTCACCAGCAGGGAGCTGCTGCCCTCCTCTCTAAAACCCCGCAGCCGTGGGCGCCTGATGGTCCACATCACAGGCCCCCTGCCCAACAATACGAATAATGTGCGCGCGCTAATACATTGTGTAAAGCATTACGTAATGAAGCCAGCTGCTCACCGGCAGTGAGCTGCTGCCGAGGGCGTAGTTGATGACGCTGAAGGGTATGGCAGGCGACATCCTCAGCAGCAGCACCAGCTTCCAGCCGTCCTCGCGCAGGGCTGCGTTGAGGGCGGCCCACATGGGCCAGTCTGCTGTCAGCTCAGCCACCCACTTGCGCAGCAGGAAGCGCCCCAGCAGGAACGACACAGTCTCGCCAACCTGCACGGGGTGCACAGTGCGGGTGACAGCAGTGTTGAAGTGCTGTGGGTGTCATGAGATATCAATCAGTCTGACGTGAAGTGGCCATTGCGATAAGGGGCCCAGCTCTGACTAACCCATGACGTTCACTGTCGGCAGCAGCTCTCCAGCTCGCCCACCCCCCTCCTGCCGCCAAACCCAGTGCCCAGTGTCCAACCGGTGCACAGTGCGGGGGACAGCAGCAGCCTGAGGTTTGTAGCGCTGTGGGTGTCACAAAATGTCAGACAGTCTGACATAAAAGGGGCCACTGCAAGAAGCGGCCTCACTACCCGATCACATTCACAGTCAGCAGGATTGAGCTTGATTGATGACATATCAGCTCGCCAGCCCCCCCTTCCAAAGGCACACTGCCCAGTGTCCTACCCCACTCACCACTGCGCACACCCACACCACAGGTATGGCCCTTAGGAGGCCGTACAGGGCCCCAGCACAGGCCGCCAGCAGGGCAGGCGGCAGGAACATCACAGTGAACCACACGTACAGCAGGCCGAAGATGGCGAGCCCTGCCACGGTGTGTTCGTGGACCCATAGCAGTACCTTGTGCAGGTTGTCCTTGCGACCCAGGGTTAGGGATGTTGCCAGGAAACCACCTGCAGGGACAGCAGCAGCCAGTCTTGTTGGTGGTATTTTCTCTTGCCATGGTTGGTGAATGATGGGTATGGTGGGCTCTGTCAGCTTCATGGTTGGAGATGTACAACTGCGCAGCTGGCTCGGTCAGCCGCCGAGTATTTGCCGGGTGCAATGCACAAGATACACAGTTGGGACGGGTCAATGCTTGCTTGCTGCTGCCAGATTCCTTCACACAGGAGCTGCATTGTGCTGCCACACCGGCTACTCTTCACACCCGCGCATGTGCTGACAAACAAGGGTATGGACAGCTGCAACGCAGTGCCCCGCGACCATGCCAAGCCTTCTGCTTGTGGAATTGCGGCCAGCACAGTCAGATGGCTGCAAAAGCAGCGCAGTGCCAGCAAGGTCAAGGCCCCAGGACACCTACCCAGCAGCACACACAGCCCAATGCCCCTTAGCAACCAAGTCTTCTTCCTAAACCCTGGCTTGTGTGCTGTCCTTGCCGCCAAAACCTCATAGCCCTCAGTGTGCTGATGCTGCTGCTGGCGCTGCGCTGCCGCTGCTGCTGTGGCCATGCTCAATGACCGTCTCATGCACTAGGGGTTGAGAGGGGGCCTGTCGCCCTGCGCTGCTGCTGTCGCTTGGGGTCGCTGGCTGTTGCTGCTGACTATTTGTGGGCGTTGATTGCCTGAGTGCCAGAGGGATCTGCTGCTGTGGCTGGTAGCTGTTCAGCGGGCGTTCCAGCTGTTGCGCAGATGCAGTGAGTCTAGGGGGTGTCCCTGTGACCTGCAGTGTGCAGAGCAGTAGCCAGCAAGTGTCATCATGGCTGATAGTTGACTTCATGCTTGATACTGCCAGCAACAGACCCCCAGGACAGATGTTACCCTCTCACAGGGCCTGGAAGACACCACACTAGGAGTGCTAGCTGGCACTGTAGTGGGTAGGCCCTAGGCCATCCACTCAGCCCTAATGCCCCAACACTACAGCACTGCTATGTACCATGCAGCATTAACCGTTCAGACACCATACAGCATGCCCTGCAACTGCCTGTTGAGCTCACCTCACTGTTCCATCAGCAGTCCCACCACCAGCACCGCACCAGCACCTGAGTTTTCTGAGCTTTGCCTGATCGTAACAGGCGACTGAACAAAGAGCTACCTTCGCAGATGCCGACGTCCAGTAACCTTTATTCCGGAGCCCCAGTCGTTCACCTGCTGTTCCGTCGATATACAAGCTTGTCTCGGAGAGTACGCAGGTGAATCGAAAGTGCAACTGCCTGACGATGGGAATGCATCCCTGGCACCCTTGTGTCCCAACCTTGGAAAGAAAAGTGACGAAAGAGACGGTGTGACGTTTACATGCATCCCGAGTCTGGCAAACCGGGAACTATCAGTTGCTGCACGGTTTCGTCTAACACCAACTGTTGGAGACGCCTGTCCTGAGCGACGCTGAGCTGAAGCTAAAGCAGCAGATCGGTGATCTGTCAGCATGCACAGTGTGGTCTGGGGCCTGCTGGTGCCAAAACTGGAACAAAGCGACCTGCCTGCCGCCCGCTTGGTTTGCAGAGACCTTGCAGCGGCTGTAGACGGCAGCGGTGCCATCACCAGTTTCAGGGTTGGCAGCAAGGGCTGGGACGTCCTCCATGCCCCACTGTCGCTGCAGCACAGCATCACCAGCCTCACAGCAACCATCAGCAGCGCACATGATTGGACCATGATGCAGCAGTTTCTGGAGCAGCTGCTGCAGTGCAGCAAGCTTTGCTGCACAGGTACGGTTGACGGCAGTTGTATGCTCGAGTATAGGTATGCATGTGCATTCCTGGAGCTTGTACTCACTGCAGTTCACGATTGCATCTGAGTTTCTGACAAAGCTGCTGCCTGTGGTCATATGCTGCTACCAGGCAGGCGCACCTGGCCCCCGCAGCTTCCTGCAGGCAGTGCCAGCACAGCACCTCACCCCAAGCTACAGGCCATCAGCTTCCCTGAGGGGCTTCTCACCTCCCTCACCACCCTATCAGCCCTAGCACCCAACTTGCACAGCCTCAGCTGCCACACCCTGGTGCTGCGCAGCATGGGCACTTCCAACCCGCACGAAACAGCAGGAGCGCACAACATCACCTACACCAACGGCAGCAACAGCAGCAGAGTTTTGAATGGAACAGGCAGCTTGCCAACCTGCACAGCATTTGCTGCTGAGGCAGTGAGCATAGCAGCAGGAGACGAAATGGAGGCAGGTCAGGCCTTTGCAGCAGCTCTGCCGCGCCTGAAGGTAAGCAGATGAACCGCGGGCTCAGCTCTTGGTTGGTCGATTGATGTGCCAGGGTGTTGGTGTGGTGACATGTATCCGTTGTCACCATCCTCACAAGGACAACATGATGATGACTCAGACCTTTGCAGCCACCAGCCAGCTGTTATGTGTTCCTTGGCTCCCAACTCCCCCAACCCTCCACCCATTCACTCACCCATGCTGGTGTGCGTTACCCTCTGCCCCAGGTACTGTGGGACACCCCAACCTTTGCCTGGGCCGTGCCGGCAGGCTCCCGCATGCGCTACAGTGTGTTGCCGCTGCATAAGGCCCTCAGCTGCTGCAGCAGTCTCACCCGCCTGCGAACCTTCGGCAGCAGCACTGCCATGGGAGGGCTGCTGCCTGTGCAGCTCGCCAGCCTGCAGCAGTTGCAGCACCTGTCAGTGTATGGAGTGGGCCCTGCCGTGGAGTTGTTAGGCATGAGTAACCTCACTCAGTTGACAGCGCTGAGCTTGACTTTTGAGCTGCCAGATAAGAGGTCGGGCTGGAAGCTCGTGCAGCAGCTGGGCAGCTTGCCGAGGCTGCAGCGGTTGGCAGTGCCGGCAAAGTTGCTGTGTGGGAAATGCTGCTTGGGAGCAAGGGAGCAGCTGCAGGTAAGGCTGGTGCGGCACAAGTCATCGGCTGGTTCTAGCTTGTGGCTCAAAGATTAGTTCATACATCCAACTGTCAGCCGAGGGTGCCTGCCATGGCTTTTCCAATAGCACCACAGACCGAAGTAGGATGTGCTTGAAGGCGACTCCTATTGTATTCAGATCTTGACACACGCTGTTCCACGGACGGCATGCTGTGCCCGCTCCTACAGCCACAACAAGCATGCAAACGTTGACTGCAACTGCCATGGGCGGCTGCCTGCAGGATCTGCTTCTGGCCCCACACACCGGCAGCAGCAACAGCCCCCCAGGCAGCAGTGCCGGCAAGCAGCATGACAACAGCAGTCAAGGCAGCAGGAGGTGCTTCCAGCACCTGAGCCAGCTGACGTTCCTGTGTAGAGCCAAGGCAGACCACAGGAGGTACCAGTGTGGGGACTTCTGCAAGCACCATAGCCCACAGGAGCTGCAGGATGTGGCCTGTCAGCTGGCTGGGGTAGTGCAGGGGGTCACTGCACGGCCACCTAACATAGCCATGTGCCTAGGCCCCAGTGCAGCCCTGCCTGCAGCACAAGTGCCAACGGCAGTGGCAGCAGCAGGTGCTGCGGGAGGGCTTGTGGACCTCACCACACAGGTCACCGCAAGCCATACCTCACACAAGCAAGCATCACTGGGCCAGCAGTACCAGCAGCAGCAGCAGCCAGGGGATGGGGTGCGGGCGGGGTGGTTGACTGTTGGCTTTGCACTGCTGAGCTGTCAGCCAGAGCGCACGCAGCAGGGTGTGGCTCTTGTTGCAGGCTGTGTTGGAGATGCTGTAGTGGGGGCACCTGGGGATGCAGAGTGGTGGTGGTGAATGGGTTTCATATTGTTGAACTTCAAAGTGGCTTCTTGAAAACAGTCTTGTGAAGGCGCTGATTGTTGGGCTGGTGACGTGTGTCCGGTTCTGCGCAGCTTCTGAGTGATTACAGCAAGTCACTGAGCCCCAGCGTATGCGCATGTCCTAGAGTTCAACGTTCCTGAAGTTCAGTCGGCCCAATGCTTACTGTTGCTGTTACAAGGTGCAGGCCGTGCCTGAACACCCTCACACACAGCTTCAGGACACCCTTGCATGTGTTCTCTGGTTGGCAAGTATCTTGTGGCTGTTGTGAAGAAACCTGTCCGTCAAGTGTTACACTGTCAGCACTTCAAGAAATGAGACGCACATAAACCCTGGTGCAAGCACCTGGGCAATTTGATACAGCACAGCGGCTGCTATGCATTGTGTCACACAGCCGATGTGGGCCTTGACTGGGACCAAGGCATCTCAGCCCAGTCCATTTGGCTCTTGGTATTCAAAATGTGACAGTGAGAAACTAGCACATGCATGCAGCATGCCAAAAAAAACAATACCACAAAATAACGCAGCCTGTAAAGCACGAGCGACAAAGGCATCCGTAGTGGGCCATGTGAATCAGCAAAACCTTCTCGGACCCTCCGCAACGCCTGCCCTACCAGGCCCATACCACCCAAAAGTGATCCCAAGGCCTTGCCAATCAAGGCAGAGCAACCAGCAAAAACCCCAGCAGAGCTTGCACCACCGACAAAGTACGCCTTTGCGCATTGCCTGCAGGAGCCACTCACGCAACCAGCGCAGTTGCTGGTTGATTGAGCAAGCCCCCTGCGCAAGTCCAGCGCACTGTGCCAAGCAATAAAGGCATGCAGAGATATGCGTGCATATGCGCCTGCGATCATTCTTTGTCATCACAGGGCATAACCACATAAGCCAAGGGACCTGGGGCGAAATTTGTGTGACCCCCCCCCCCCCAGGGGAAGTGCACACAATGTGCCAGCCAAAACTGCAGCCCTCCAAGGGTATGCGCCTGCAAGGATATGCGCGCCGCGCATAGTATGCGCCTGCGAACATACATCGTCATCACAGGGCACAACCACATACGCCAAGGGGCCCGGGGGGCAAACCTGGTGTGACCCCCCCCCCTCCATCCCACCACACCGACTCAGGGAAAGTGCACACAGTGTGCCAGCCGAAACTGCAGCCCACAGTTGCATGGTGAACAGGCTGCACATGTCAGCCTAGAACAAGACTCCAGGCTGCCGTAGCTTGAGGCCACAAAGCCGAATTGGTCAAACACCCACTTGCTACCCGCCCACACAGACGCACAAAATGTCATATTGAATGGTCATAAGAGTCGGGCGCCTGCATGGTTGACACCAACGACACAGGACACACACACACACACACACACACACACACACACACACACACACACACACACACACACACACACACACACACACACACACACACACACACACACACACACACACACACACACACACACACACACACACACACACACACACACACACACACACACACACACAAGATGTATGACCCTCTCCGGCCTTGTAACGTCTGTCCTTCTTCCAAGTGTCTTGCACAGGCTGTGCGACACACACACCATACTTATGTATTTGAAATCCTGATACCATCAGACGTGGAGCTCTCTGCACAAACACATATCTAGAACTGTAGCGCACACACCTTCACGGTGCAGGTCGCCGTCCGCAGCCCCCCGACAGCCGCCACACTGCAACGGCAACACCTGCAACATGCTAGAGCAACTCAACTACCAGTCCCACAGCAACATTGGGTCAAAACGCGGCTTGCAGAGCATTGCTTTGCTGATTTGATCACAAGATAAACCTGAGCAAAGCTCAGACGCTTGACAGTCAGTTAGGGCCAAAGTGCCCAGAAACCACAATCAGTAACCCCTACAACCATAAACTACAGTTTGCTAATCGGTGCTGTGTGTTGCTAATCAGTACTGTGTGTGGCAAACTCTTACGGTTGCCTTCATAACTTGAGACTCTCAAGCGGCTTGAGATTGTGCTGTGATAGGGACGCTTGTGCAGCGCAAGGGAACACCTGCCATCCAGCAAAGCGTGCAGCATACTGCTGATTGTGTGCTGGGCGGCATATACTGCATGATGCAGTGGGTGATGTATTGCTGGGGATGGTCCGCTGCTCAAGCCCCCCGTTTGAGCAATGTGTGGCAGTAGCCTTCTCAAATCTAGCACATCTGAGACGTGCTGCAAACACAACCTTGGATCACTCCCACATGGCAGAGCATTCCATGCTTCTGCACTGACACACCCAGACCCCTGCTTGAGAGGACTCGAGAATTGAAGCCTTTGTACTTGGCCCACACATATCAAGGTCCAAAACAGAAACCAACCCCCTCACGCTGCAGCACCAGAAAACCACACGGTGAGGCCGAGAACCACGTGGTTGTACACAAACGTGCACCAGCTGAGGCAGCATGCGCATGTGTGCAACAGCACGTTCCCGAGTGACAACAGCAGGCAGCCCATCCAGAGGGCTTCTAATTCTAGCCTAGTCCTAAGTGCAGTGCTAGGGATTCTGATTCAGCCGACGGCAGCAAAAGCAAGAACACACCCAGAAGTGCTGCAAGAGCAGTGGACTTGCACACCAACCCCATTCACGTCGCCATGCACCAACCCTGTGTGCACCCTGAACCCCATTGAAACCCCCTAGCTGCGTTCACGCCCTTGCCATAGTGGCAACGCACACCACAGCATGCCACATCCCAAACTTGCAAGAAGCACATTGCTGGCCAGCTAGCGCTTCCGTCACCCTATCTGGGCCAACATGCACAGACACGGCCAGAGTGCCTGCAGCTGCAATCGGCTGGTTCCAACGCTAATAGTGCGTATCCAACAAATATAAGAGAGTGTGCTGTCAAGCCATGTGCATAATCTGAATCCAGTTGATGCAGTGCAGGCCCATGGCCTCTGCCGCATCTGCTGAAATAGACCATCAGTGCTCAGGGTAGCCTGCTGTTATGAGTAAGCTCGATACTTTATCTTTTGGTTGTCAACGGCCTGTCACAACCGTAATCCGGTTGGTCGGTCGAAGGCCAGTCGACCTTTCGGCATCAAGCACGAGCCCTGCGCTCATGCTCGACACTTCCAATTCCTTCTGGTTATCTTTCCTACATCATTTCCAGTTGTATCTGTTATCTTGTTCGGTCATTGGTAACCTCGTCGTTCACAGGATTCCCTGAGTCCGAGCCCAGACTCTCTTTATGGCATCCAAAGTCATAGGAAAGTCTAGTCTTGGCATGCACGCACTGACAGAGCGTTCCACAGCTCTCAACAAGTGGTAGCGGAGACCTCGGTCTTCGTTGCCCAATTTAGCCCATCAGCTTCCCACTCGCCTTACAATCATCGTATGGAGTTCGAACAGTTCCAGGCGCAGCTGTCGCAGCAGTCGGAGCAGCTTCAACAGCTGATGCAACAGCTTGCGCTGGAGCGGCAGTCGCGTGTGCAGCTGGAACAGCAACTGCAACAGCAGCACGTGATGGCATCGGTGCGTACACCTAAGCCTCCTGAGACGGACGGTAAGAAACCCACACCGGAGCACTTCTCCGAGGCGTTCGAGGTGTACGTTGCGCAGAAGGGTGTGAATCTCAACAGCCCTGCAGCTTGCCAGCTTGCAGCAACCTTCTTGAGGGATGCTGCCCTTGATTGGTATGTCATTCACCAGCAGGAGGTGTCAGCAGGTAGAGCAGCACCCTTCACCAGTTGGCAGCAGATGAAGCAAGCCTTTATGCAGCGCTTTGCACCCTACGACACCCATGAGCTTGCACGCTCCCGGTTGGATAGGCTCCTGCAAACCCGCAGTGTTGCAGAGTATGCTTCGCAGTACACCGCCCTCATGCTGCAGCTGCCGGCGATGGATGAGGGCACCCGCATTCACTTCTTTGTGCGCGGCCTCAAGCCCGCAGTGAGAGTGCAGGTGGCCCTCCACCAGCCGCAGTCCTTGGACGCAGCCGTCAGCCTGGCTATGGCAGCCGACACCATGCTGTTTAGCGGTGGGCTGGCAGCGCTCAACCCCTTCGGCAGCTTTGGCGGCAGCAGCAGCGGTGGCGGTGGCGGTTACCGCAACCCAGCATTTGGCAGCAGGCCCAGTGGCAGCAGCAGCCACCCCGCCCCCATGGAGCTTGGGTCGCTGCAGCGTGCCCCACAGCGCAACCCTCAGCAACCCCCTACCAGCGGCAAAGTGCCCTACTGCAGCTGGCATCACCGCCAAGGGCACTGGACCGCCGACTGTCGTCAGCGTGCTCGCTCAATGCGCACACAGCACCCTGACGGCAAGGCGGCCAAGCAGTAGTTCGCTACTGCTGTGCTAGGAGTGGGCTGTACTGCAAGGCAAGTCGGCTTTGCCCTGCCGTAGCAGTATGGGAAGCCTACTAGGTTCCAGTCTTCGGTCTTCTAGCAGCTCAGGTTCCCCCCTCCCCGGTGTTCAGTTCAGCTGGCGTGCGGGGCAGTGCGCTAGGCCAGCTACTGCCCTAAGAGCTACCACCCCTGTCCCAGGCAAACCCAGCGCTGGTCGTGTGCGTAACAGGGACAGACAGGACTGGCAGCTTTGCCCTGAGGAAGCAGCAAAATATGCAGCGCAGTTTGGGGGCTTTCAGACAGCACTGTGCCAGGCAAGCCCAGGTGACCCGACTTGGCAGGCCAGCCAGTCTCGCCTCCGGCAGTCGTGCGCTGGCGAATGGGCTTACAGCCCTGACGCCATGTCCTTTGGTGACTTTCAGCGGCATCCCGAAGTCGCGGGAGACAACTATTGGATCTGTGCCCCTTTCCGCTCAGCAGGCAGCCTCCTCAAGCATTACCTCACACAGCGCCAGCAGCACAACAGCAGACTCGACGATACTTTCCCACTGATGGAGTCCGTCTTCCTGGTGCCGAAACTCACCAAGAAGCCATGGTGGCCCCTCACCCACAGCTTTCAGATCATCCATGAGTACCCTGCTGGTACTCCCGGCTTGTTTCAGGCGCCCCAGCCTGACGGCAGTTGGCAGGACATGGGCCCACTCAGGTGGCCTGTGGTGGTGCTGCGGGATTCCCCTCTCCGCCTCAGGTCAGCTTCCGCTGGGCGCGGCTATGGCCCTGCCTTTCAGCCCCTTCAGGTTCCCATCACAGCCACCTCCACCCAGGGTCTCTACTACGAGCGCATTGGGAGGCCCACTGCGTCTCAGGTTGCGCCCTCACCAGCACAGCCCTCGCCTGGGTTGGACCCCATCGCCAGCACTGTTATCCGGCTCCGTGTTTCTGTTCGTGGACAGCATTTGGTTGCATTGCTGGATTCTGGTGCTACTGACAACTACGTTGACACCAGGTGGGCTACGGAGTTGTCACTTCCTGCTACATCTGTTCCAGGCAAGTCTGTCAAGCTTGCCAATGGCATGTTGCAGGATGCATCCCAGCAAATTGCTGCATTACCTTTTAGGATTGGCTCTTTCAAGGATTCCCAGCCCTTTACTGTCACTGACCTGGCAGTTGATGACATTGTTCTTGGGAAGCCTTGGTTGACTTTTCACAATCCTTGCATTGATTGGCAAAGTAATCTTGTTGTTCTCACATCTAAGGGTGTTCAGCATACCCTGCCAACTGTTGTTGCTGACCCCGAGGATGTTAGCTTGATCTCGGCTATGGCAGCAGTCAAGTCTGTTGAGCGTGGTGCATCTGCATTTTTGGCGGTTCTTACTGAGGTGCAGTCAGGTCCTGATGCTCCTGAACCTGACCCCTTTGCCTCAGCTGTTGCTGACATGCCTCTGCCTGCCTGCCACGGCAGTTCGGCCACTCAAGTGCGCCATGTGCTGTTGAAGCACAAGGGTGTGTTCAGCAAGGTCACAGGTCTGCCACCCCTGCGTGGGGTTGAGCATGACATTTTACTGCAGCCAGGGGCCAAGCCTCCGTTTGGTCCCATCTACCAGCTGAGCCCTTTTGAGCTGGAGGAGTGCAAGCGTCAGCTAACTGAGCTGATTGAGAAGGATTTCATTCAGCCCAGCAAGTCACCTTATGGTGCACCCATCCTTTTTGTGCGCAAGAAGAATGGGAAGCTGCGCATGTGTGTTGACTACAGGGCACTCAACAAGCTCACTGTTAAGAATCGGTACCCTTTGCCTCGTATTGATGAGTTGCTTGACAGGTTGCATAATGCCACTGTGTTTTCCAAGCTTGACTTGGACAGTGCGTACCACCAAGTCAGAATTGAGGAACAAGACATTCCCAAAACTGCATTCAGGACCCGTTACGGTCATTATGAGTGGAAGGTGTTGCCTTTTGGTCTCACCAATGCACCTGCCACTTTCCAAGGTCTCATGCATCATGTATTGCATGCGTATCTGGACCGTTTTGTCATTGTGTATCTAGATGACATCTTGGTTTACTCTGCTACTGAGGCTGAGCATGCCCAGCATCTGGATTTGGTGTTGCAAGCATTGGAGGAAAATCAGCTACATGCTGGCCTCACAAAGTGTGCTTTTGGTCTGAATACTGTGGAGTTCTTGGGCCATGTGGTGTCCCCAGATGGCATCCGTCCTGATCCGGCCAAGATCTCTGCCGTTCAGGATTGGCCTGCTCCCAGTAATATGCATCAAGTGCGGCAGTTTTTGGGGCTCACCTCCTACTATCGGAAGTTCATTCGGCATTACAGCAGCATGGCTCTGCCTTTGACAGAGCTCACTCGAGAGCACTCCCCCTGGCGTTGGCGCCCAGCGGTGGAGCAGCAGGCTTTTGAGGCCTTGAAGCAAGCCGTCTCCACAGCCCCTGCTCTCGCGATGCCAGACCCCAGCCGCCCTTATCAGGTGTTCACTGATGCATCAGGTTTTGCTTTGGGTGCTGTTTTACTGCAGGATCATGGTCACGGTCTGCAGCCAGTTGCTTACATCAGCAAGAAGCTGTCTGATACTGAGAAGCGGTACCCTACTGGCGACCGTGAAATGTTGGGTATTGTGCATGCATTGCAGCAGTGGCGCTGCTACCTTGAGGGTGCTGAGTTCACTGTGAACTCTGATCACCTGAATCATACATGGTTTGCAGCCAAGAAGGCTCAAAACATGTCACGTCGTCAAGCGAAGTGGACTGAGTGGCTTGAGTCTTACTACGGTGGTGTTGATATTCAGTGGAAGGAAGGCAAGGCCAACCCTGCTGACCCCTTGTCACGTCGGCCTGACCTTGCAACCATGTCCACTGTACATGATGCTTCCTTTGTGGATAAGTTGCGTGTTGCATATGAGCAGGATCCCTACTACTTGCATGCTCCTAAGTACCTGAAGTGCCAACACGGCATTTGGTACATGCATGATCGCATTGCTATCCCCGCCTGCAAGCCCCTCAAGCTACAGGTGTTGCGAGAGTGTCATGACTGTCCAAGCGCTGGCCACTTGGGTGTTGCTAAAACCCTGCAGCGCGTTGCTGAGCGCTTCTGGTGGCCACACCTGGCTAGGACAGTCCGCAATTATGTTGTGTCTTGTCCATCCTGTCAGCTGAACAAGCCCAGCACACAAGCACCAGCTGGCTTGTTGCACCCTTTGCCCATTCCCACCCATAAGTTTGAGTGCATTTCCTTGGACCTTATCACCGACCTTCCACCAACTAAGCATGGTCATGATGCTGTGCTTACCATTGTGGACCGTCTCACTAAGTTTGTGCGGTTCATTCCCACAACCAAGGGTGCAGGTGCTGACCCCATTGCATCGCTTGTGCGCAAAGAGTGGTTTAGGACCTTTGGATTGCCAAGAAGCATTGTTTCCGATCGCGACAGGCGCTTCTTGAGCAAGTTCTGGCGTGCATTGTTTTCTGCATTGGGCACTGACTTGAAGTTTTCTACTGCTTTTCATCCCCAGACTGACGGCCAGTCTGAGCGTGCTAATCGCACTTTGGAGGAGTACTTGCGGCATTTTGTTTCTCCCCGGCAGGATGATTGGGATGATTGGCTGGACTTGGCTGAGTACGCCATCAATGACTCTGTCAACCCAGCCACAGGTTACTCTCCATTTTTCTTGTGTTTTGGCCAGAGCCCTTTGTCTGTGTTGGATGTTGCATTAGGCCCTGTCTTGGTGCCAGCAGCCCAAGTGACTGCTGATGACATGCATTCTGTCTTACAGCATGCCAAGACCAACTTGCATGCCGCCCAGCAGCGTATGATGGCACAGCAAAATGCGCATCGTCGTGACGTTACTTTTTCTGTAGGTGACCTTGTGCGCTTGTCGGCAGCCAACCTTGCCTTGCCCAGCACCATGAGCAAGAAGCTTGCTGCTAAGTATCTGGGACCCTTCCCAGTACAACAGGTCATCAGCCCTGTCGCATACAGGCTGAAGCTGCCTCCTACTCTCAAGGTACACCCTGTGTTCCATGTCAGTCTTTTGCAACCCTGGCACACACAACCAGAGTTGCCACACCCTGCTGTCATGTCTCGTCCTCCTCCTGTTGATGTTGAAGAGGACCGCTTCTATGTTGAGAAGCTTTTGGATAAGCGGCAGTGCAAGCGTGGTCGTGGTGTGAGCATTGAGTACCTTGTGCGGTGGCGTGGCTATGGCCCTGAGGATGACATGTGGATAAATATGAAGCAGATTGATGATGATGTTGTTGAGGATTATGAAGCCACCCACCATGCTGCATTGCCTGTTGCTACTCGCAGCACGCGCCGTAGCCCTCGCAGGCGCCAATGAGGACATTGGCGTTGAAAAGGGGGGGCGTGATGTTATGAGTAAGCTCGATACTTTATCTTTTGGTTGTCAACGGCCTGTCACAACCGTAATCCGGTTGGTCGGTCGAAGGCCAGTCGACCTTTCGGCATCAAGCACGAGCCCTGCGCTCATGCTCGACACTTCCAATTCCTTCTGGTTATCTTTCCTACATCATTTCCAGTTGTATCTGTTATCTTGTTCGGTCATTGGTAACCTCGTCGTTCACAGGATTCCCTGAGTCCGAGCCCAGACTCTCTTTATGGGGGAGTATGTTACATGGACATTTTCGCCAAACAACAATGGCATTGCCCACCAGGATCGAGCCAGGTGAACCTCATAAGTTGTCTCCCCTGCGGTGGTTTGCACCACCTACACCGGGTTGACCAAAGAAGGCAGAACCACCAGAATTGCAGCAAGTGCCAGCCATGCTAGGAACCTATTGTGTGCAGAGATGAGGGCAGGCAACTATACCAGTGTGGACACAAGAAACAGAACAAAGTCAGTCAAATACCCATAGTAAGGCCAAGCAAGCGTGCTCTGCGCACTTTCATTTTGTACAAAGTGTGTGCCAGGGCCGACTGTTCGGCATGTTGAAACACAGTAGCAACACAATCTTGGTCACCCAACTGGACTGAAGCCGGGTCAGCAAAGGCTGGGCAGGCGGTGCGCAGATCATCATACACGGGACATTCAAGAATGGCATTTATGGCATCCAAAGTCATAGGAAAGTCTAGTCTTGGAATGCCCGCACTGACAGAGCGTTCCACAGCTCTCAACACCTGCCCAGCACCGCAGCATGGCATCCTGAGGAACAGAGGCCTTGCCCTGGCCGTCAGGTGGGCAAGTGCCGCACTCACACCACAAACAACTTCAAGCTATGATAGTCCCGCCCTCACGCATGTTGAGTTTCAGCTCGAGTTAGGACAGACAAAAAGCTCAGCCCACTTGCCATGCAGCCACATGCGTGCAGCAAGATCAATACCAAATACCCTTACGCAGCCCACCCAGATGGCAGACGCGGCAAAGGTGACATCACATGTGCGCCGCAGGTGCGTATGGTATGGCAGGCAGCCAGGCAACCAGCCAGCCAGCGGCTGGCCAACAAAAGCAATTCAGGGTGACTGATCTGCCTCAATCTGTCACAACGTGGACTCACCATCGAGCCATGTGTACTGCATAGACCCTTCACACATGGCCCCTACACGCTTCAAAGCCACGGGTCACATCCAAATATTGCACGGTGACCACATGCAGCCAGCATGCTTGAAGTGTGCTTTGCTTGCAGTCGCGGCACATGCTCAAAGTGGATAGTTGGCATCCTTCCAGCCACCCGTCCAGCCATCCTGTGCAGTACTGCCGGCACAGCTTCACAGCATGGCCCCAGGTCTGTAGATAGTGTGGTGCAGGTTTTAAACCTATACTTATACCGGCTATGCAAATAAAGACAGCCTGGCCCTGCTCGCCTTGGCAAGGACACCCCACAGGGCTGTCTTGCTGCTCAGCTGGCTTGTGAAGGGTGTGCAGCTGCCCACTGCATCAGCATACTATGCACCAGCATACTGCCTAGTAGGCAGTGCAGCCAAAGTCGCTGCAACCCACTGGAAAGTGCTGAATGCCAAGCATAGTGCACATGCTGCATGCATGCATGTGTGGCGCATGAGGGGCGGAAGGCAGCAGCGCACCAATCCTTGCAGTCCAAGCGTGTGCAATACACTGCTTCATCTAGCAGTGCCCCCATGCTGGCAGCGAACCCCAGCAGAAACGGAAAAATGCGGGACACACATATCCTGGAGTGCTGCAGTACTGCACAAGTGCTGATACTCCATGCAGACAATGTATGTGAACGGGTGAAGAGAGGGCTTGAGAGGCAGCCCGTTCCTTGGCAGGCTCGTGGTCCGCCAGTATAAACCGATGCACTAGCATGTATGCTGGTGCATCAGGAAGGCTGTGCATTGCCACCTTGGAAACATCGCTCGGCGTACTTGCTGCACCCAGGCTATGAACACCCATAGACCTTGCCAAGACAGACAATGTCAGCGTGCACTGCAAGACAAGCACCCACAACTTACAATACATCTTGCTGCCCAAGAGCGCAGGCAAGGCAGGCAATCAGGCAGACTCTGAGCAGAATTGCTGCTGCCTTTGCTGTCACTGCAAGCTGGCTACTGGGCACACACCGTAGGACTGTCATCGTACGATGGTACCTGATCCGTGCATTCACCTGACGTGCAAAGCACACCGGCTCCCCTAACCCTCTGCACAGCAGAGGGCATGCGCGAACACTGTGACACACCACCCCCAGACCTTCACGAGCTAGTTAGAGACACCTCAGCACAGAACCATCAAGCCTGGACACAACACAGTCGCGGACACATGACAGACAGAGGCAGAGGCCATCACAGAGGTAAAAACATACACGCAAACAGCAGCAGGCCGGCTTACACTTCGGGCCCGATACATACATATAGCCTACTTATACTCTTGTTACTCCTAGGTTAGCCTACTTATACGGTTGACGCACACCGATATCAACAGTTGACACGCAAAAACACACGCCCGACGACCTGCATGGGCACTGACTTGAGGGAGCAGCCCAAGCATGCATCCACACTTCAACACTTGCACTGCGCAGCGCCTTGCATGCAGGTGCCATGCCCACATGGGTGACAGCCAGCCAAGGATGGCTAGGTCTGCATGTCCGCCGTTGCCCTGAAAAGCCAGTGTCACACCATCGCTCACTTTTTTCCAGCCAGAGCCTCTGACGTCAGACGTGCAGGTACGCACTATAAAGGGAGGTCGCAGCGACAACAGCAGGCAACTGGCACCCCACCCCAGATTCCCAACCGCAACAAACTAGAACAGTGACAAGCTGTGCTGCTGATGGCTAGTCCCCCTATCTAACCCAAAGCAACAGTCAAGACGAACATGTGCTGACTCGCCCCAAATCAGCCCAGCCATGCACATGGCTTCGATAAAGAGTGACCCTGGCCAGCTGGAAGTCCGCCTAACCGCTCAGCATACAAGAGCAGCCAATCATGGGCCTCTCAAGGAGCCAGCACGATCGTGCATGACTGCGCAAGCGATGTGTGTGTACACATGGCACCTTGCGACTTGCCGCTTGCATAGCTGCTGCTGCGTCCCACTGGCAGTAGCCCCCACAAACGACGTCGGAGGCAGTTGAGTCGACAACACTGCAGGGCCCAGCCTACACTCAGCACTTGCGGTGCAGATCTTCCACACACAGCACTGTGAGGCTTCAGTGCGTATGGCAGTGCAGCCCGCAATACATAACATGTGCCAATCCTCCTCGAGTCACCCAGCCCGGGCACCATAGCAGCGCAGTGGCTGAACATGACAGTCACTGTCCACATACGGCCATGGTGCTGTCCAGGAACAACGTAGCAGGCCGATGCACATGCATGCAAGCTTCCTTCATACACAGGCACCTGGCCGGGTGCCTGGCTGGGTGCGGCCGTGTTCTCCTGCATAGCTGCAAGCCAACCCAAACCCCAAACCCAACACGCACCAGCCAAACCCTCTGGTGCATTTGCGAAGATACGGCAGAGTACCCAAAAGAGGATATATGGAAGCCCAAACAATCCCCACAGACGTACAGATGTGCCCCAGAGACTGAGCAAAAGGCCCACCCTTCCCCAACTCTGACACATGCAGGCTCTCAGCACCAGCTTGGGTGTGCTGGATGCGTCAGGTGCAAAGCGGGGAAAAACCCAACAACAGCAGCAACGTGTAGCTTCATCGCCTGGCACACAAGCGGCAGGCATGCGGCCTTCCCACACACAAAGACAGGATGACACAGGTATGGCTGGAAGCAAACAACACACCCACAGCAGCAACACCTGCAACAACTGTGACAAACTACCTATCACTGTGCTCAACAGACTTGGTGCAAGTCCCGATCACCATGGGCTAGCCTAGTCAGCATAATGCACAATAGGCAGTGCAGAAGAGCAACAACACGACCACTACCAAAGGCCAACTTTTTTTAATTACCCTGGTTGCGCTTGCAGCGTGTCATCACAGGCAGTGTACTGAAACGGACACTGACTGCACACTTGCCGCCAGCACCATGTTCAAGTGCAGCCCTCAAGAGCTCGGGCTGCACCCAGCCCAAGGCAGCCAATTTGCACAGCCGTGCAACTTGCCGCGCCGTGCCCCCCTCGCCCATTCCAAGCGGCAACTCTACTGCCGTCACACCCCTGATGATGCGCGGACGCGCGGAAAACAGGCTGTCTCATAGAGAGACACACCAATGAAGAACAGTAGCATCTGCCCCTGCACACTACCTAACACGCATCACACTACCTGATGTGCAGCAGGCAACTCCCTAGCAGCAGGCAACTTCCTAGTAGCATGGGCAGTCAGGATTGCCCTGCCGTGCAGCATGAGAACACACACCACTTCAGCGGCATGCTTCTGTGCCTTTGCTTTGATGAGCAGTGCAGCATGTGAATTACATAAATTTTCTTCATAAGGCCCCACGCAAAACCACGAAGTGTGGCTGGCACACATCTGAGTGCCAGGTTGCAATGATGGGTCACATCCACACGAACCAGGGCCAGAATGACCAATGAGTTGTGCAAGGCTGTGTGCATTCTTGCCAACTGTGTCTACCTAGCGCATAAAGTACCCTACTACTAGAAGTACCCACGTGCAACACAACCACAGCAGCAAGCGCACGCTGCGGCATCCGGCACCTGTCTGCATGCACTAAACGCACTCATTAGCCCAAAACATGCCGCCGCGAAAGCCACAGGCAGAAACTGATTGCATCGTGGGCTGTCTGTGCTGCTGCTGCGGAAGCTAAACTATATTGTGCACAGATGCACGGGGCAAAAACCTGATGCAGCGCTCCAGCTGCTAGAGGGCCTGGCAGGTGAACAGCAAAGTGGGCTGCATGCCTGAGCCACAGGCACTACTGGTGCTGAAGAGAAACACATACACACTCACCACTCTACCACACTACATAATGTGCTTGACATGACACACCTATGACTGTGCTGGCAAAAGTGTCACTACAAGTCCCTGTGTCAGCACACATGGCAGTCCCTGTGTCAACACACACCACACTCGACACACAAAGAACTACAAACAGAGCCTCCGCTCATGACTGGGGTAGCTCACAGACAACCACAGAGCTCACAACTATTACTCCCAAACCACACCTGCAGGATTTTCCTTTGAAAGTTCCTGACATGGACAGTTGTCAAGACTTGCACCTTGTCTGCCTTCGACTGTTCAAGGCTGTCCATGGCTTGGCGCCGTGCGCACAGGTGCATGCTCACCGCATGCAGCAGCCTTGGCAGCCTGTGCAGAACAGGCAGAGCACACGACAGCCAGCAGCAGTTGGTTGAGGGCACTTACATGCAGTCCTCAATGTTAAGATAGGCGCTAACGTCACCGCAAAGAGAGCACGCAGGGAATTGTGTAAGGGCCATGACAGACTGACGTGATGCGCGCACACCAGCGCACCTTCTGTTCCTCTGGATGACCTGCTGTACTGTCAACAGGGCGTTTGCGCTGCCTGTGGCTGCAGCTTGCGCTGGGCTTGCTCTCGACATGCTGCGCAGCCGCTGCATCAGCAGGGGGGCTGGGGGCAGTCACAGAGACACTGGGGCCAGCTGGGCTAGACACGCCTGCAGGCAGGGTTGCGGACCACGCACACGTATTGGCTGGTGTCAAGCCATGTGTCAACCCATGCAGCACAAGCGTCAGCTGCATATACCTGCAGCGTAGCTGCTTGCACACTCTGCACTGACAGTTTTTCGTCTTTTAAATTTCCAGCTGCAGGCGGACAGCTTAGAAGGTCTCGTGTGCAACGGGGTTGACTATTGTGCTGGCCCAGGCCGCTTGTGATCAGCGCTGAATCATACTGACTGCGCTCAATGCTCTACAAAAAGCACTGCACAGCTGACGTCGCCACGACAGCTGTATCCCCCAAACGGCACTGCTGGCCAAGCGCACAACCCAGGACAAGCTGCTTCAGCCTATGCCACCCAGTGTCAAACTAACACATCTCAAAGATTCAAGCAGGACAGACCGGTTGCAGCCTCGGCAGACTTCGCCACACTAGCAGCTACCTCATTTGCACATACCACTCCATGCCAGAAGGGGAGGCTTACCTCCTGCCGTGGGCTCTGGTGCGCCTGTGCCATCGTCTCCTGCAGCGTCCTCCACCTCCTCTCCCCGTGGTGAAGGCTCGTCACGCCGACAGTGGCCAGGCAGTGGGCAGGAGATGTCGCCTCCACAGCAGCAAGCATTGATACCTGCCGACGGGTCACAGCAGCGTGCAGGACACACCCTCAAGAAAGTTTTCTGACTGTCATGATGATTGTATCGCCTGTCATCAAGCGTAGTGTCTTACACCAGGTGCACGCGGAGTTGGCGATACAGTTCAGTGCCCCATGTCGGCCACTGACATGCGCAGTAGCGCGCAGAGTGGGGACGCTGTGTGCTGCATGCAACACCGTCAACCATCACCCGCCATGTGCTGCAGGACATGCGCGTGAGTACAGGCGGGTACAAGTTGAGGCTGACCGACGACGGCAGGGGCGCACAGGACGTCCCAGCCTTCAGAAGCCTCCCAACTCACCCACAAGCCTTGAGAACAGCCCCACAAGTGTGGCTCCTGCAGCTCGTCCGTAGGCCCCCATTCCACGCTGCGTGGGGGCAACCAGATGATAGCAGCACAACAAGAAACGAAGTGAGTGGCAGCACACCAAACACAGGCATGCACGTGCTCTATATGTGTAGAGCAAGCTGGTATCGCAGGACAGATGCAGAAATGCGGTATATACTGCAGACAAGAGGCGCCTTGGTTTCAGATTAGCCCAGCATGCACAGCATGATGCAGGACACTGTGGCATGGAGTTCTGATCATAAGGGACGGACTTTGCTTGAGCCATGCTTTGTGGTATGGCTCGTGCATGCCCTCCAGCCAATTGGTGGTTCTGCATGCAGCACTGGCTGCTGCGCTGGCAGGAAGGCAGTCGTGAGTGTATGTGCCAGCACAGCATAGACTCGGCATGTGGCATGCAGGACCGGCCTGCGCCTTCTGCTGCATGCCGGTGGGTGCTAGTGGCGCACCTGAACCTTGTCGGCAGCCTCAGCTGCTGCAGCAGCAGCTGCAACCGCTGCCAGCGCAGCAGACACTGCCACTGCAGCATCATCAGTGCTGGGCCGCCCTGAAGCTGAGGAGAACGCCATGGCGCCAGTGGCAATGGCTGAGGCTGCTGCTGCTGCCGTGCTTGTTGAGGACTGCCGCTGTGGACCCTCCTGCATGTCCTGCTGCGCAGGAGGTGAGGCGGGCCCACGAGACACATGGATGTTGCTGCCTGATGCTGCTGCGCCTGCCCCTCCCATGTCTAGCACTGCTTCAGCTGCCTGCACACGTGCTTGTTGCTGCTGCTGTAGCTGCTGTTGATGATCCTGCAGGAGCTTGTCAAAAGTTAGGCTGCGGCAGGCTGGCTGTCCCCGTGCAGCAGGGGCGCCTTTGCCGGTTTGCAAAGACTGCTGCTGCACACTCAGGAAGTGTACATGGTTCTGCAAGCAGAATTCTGCCAGAGAATCCCGTTGAGCTCCTGCTTGCTGCCGGCATTCTGAACTGAACAGCTGGATCAACTGCGGTTGACCCTCACTGGCTTGTGTGCTGGGCTGGACAGGCAGCATTAGGACCTGCGACACCCAGGATGAAGATCCACTCAACGAGCGAGTCACGCATGACGTGCCCGCGAGGCAGGCCACATCAGGTCTCCCTGCAGCAGTTTCTGTATGCCAGTTTCCTACCTGGCCCGTCACCATGCCGAGAACACTCATGACGGACAATGAAGCTATATGTGTGTCTTAACCACCCAGCAAGTCTTATTGTGCCTGCGCTTCAAGGCACAAAGTGAGCCTGCTCACCGGCGGTTGACCGGTTGATGTAGCCACTAGAGGGAGCTCAAGCCAAGCCCTGGCGTATCGTCAGGAAGGAATGTGACCTGGTCCTGGCTCCTAAGCGTCAGGTCTCGGCGACTCTCAGTGTGGAGCTCCCAAACAGGAAACAGGGAGTGCCTGACAGTTCTACCCACTCAGGACGAAGGACATGCTGCTATCAATCAAACGTGCTATGTTCAGTCCTATGCAGCACGTTATAGCGAGCTATGCATCAAGGGACAGAAGGCCTGCGCGTAGGAATGAAACGCAGGTCAACGAGACTCAAGGGTGGATTGATTTGGGTCACCCGACACGTTCAACGCACTTCTATCACCCGCCTAGACACCTGGATGGACTCTGGGTGGTAGTGGCACGACAATCCACACCATCACACCACATCATCCCATGAACGCCATGGGATGGCATGAACATGCACAGCGTACTGCACAGCGAAGCAACGCCCCAATGTAGATAGCATGTCGTCAGTTTACCAAAAACTGCTTCAAAATCATATATCAGACTGATGTAGCTTCGAAGCCACAGATGTCTGCAAGGTAGTCTCCAGCCAAAAACCATCACTAGCAATCTGAGGGCACTTGAAACCCCACTGAGTTACGAAAGTGAGCCATCAGCATGACAAAGTTGTGCTGAAACTCAACATCTGACCAGGCACAGGCCCAGTGGGTGGTTGAGCCACGCACACAGCATAGATTGGACGGAGTACAAGTCACTTGGCTCTCACACTGTGACAGTATGAACTCAAAGTCCAGCTGCCACCACGTACATGTGGCTGCTATCCCAAATGCGACGGCACCAGCACATGCAGCGGCAACGGCCGTTCAAAGCTTTGCTGCAGACAGCTGCAGTCACAGCAGCAAGAGTTGGGCCCAATGCTCAGCTGCCACTGGCTCACTGGGTGGCTGTCCTTATGTGCAGGTCTGTCTCCACCATCTTCTTGGCTATGGGGTGGTACTTGCCCCCCACACTGGCAAACGTGTCCAGCGCCAGCTGCTTGCCAGCAGCACCAGAGCGCCACAGAGCACGATACAACGGCCGCAGGTACTGCAGGAAGGAAATATCACGTGGCACACACATCAGCACAGGCAGTACGTCAGCAATGCTGCAGTTTATTGGTGTTGCGGTATTACGTGTCACATCAATGGGCCATTGGTGTGGCACCTTCAGTACTGCCGAGCATGTGTGGCTGAGAACAAAACCAAACCAAAAAGCAAGGGGATCGTTGTCGTCTTGTGGAGAGGGAGGGGCAGGACAGTGGCAGCACTTCAGCAGTGCTTTGAGGAGAGGGGGGGGTTCCAGCAACGCAAGCAAATGCTGTTGCATGAGCATGCAAACCTGCTCACAGGTGCAATCTCACACACAGGCCCTATGACGCCTTTCCAAACGCTCACTGCTGCGGCCACCTGCCCTGTGCCTGGTCAAACATTCTCGAGCAGGCTCCCCAAAGTGTCAAACACAATGTCAAGGAATGAAAGTTGCCTGTGGCAATATGCTTGAACCAGCAAAGCATGCCGCCATTGCCCTCCCCCCCAAACTCACACACCAGTTCATCCACCCACACCCTTTCAGCCTGGAAGGCTGCCCCCCCCCCCCGCCCCGCCTTGCCCACCTTCATGCGCCCCTGGCTGCTGAGCATGTCCACCACCCCTGGGTAGATGGCCTCATCCTTGGCAGCAATGCACAGCTTGTACCAGCAGCAGCGGATCTGACATACACAGCACAGCACGAAACAGCACGGCACGGCACAGCACAACATACAAGATTGAGAAGAAAGGACGAAACATGAGCCTGAGGTGCCCAGTGTTCATGAGCTGACCAGAGTGTCATTTGCTGTGATGCAACATCCTTCCCCCTGACGCGTGCCGCAGTATCAACTGTGCCGCAATACCACTTGTGCCGCAAACTTACTGTGCCTATCCATGATGATGTTGCTGCACCTTTTGAGCCACAGCACAGCACAGCACAGCACCACCATGAAATCACGGCGCTCACCTCGTAGTTCTGTGATGCGTCCAGGCCGTAGAGCTGGTTCATCTTGCGGCACATGGATGGTGCCAGGGGTGTCAGGCTGCGCAGCTCACCCAGCTTGTCAAGGAACGCACACACCTGCAGGGGGGCAACACACAAGGTCTAATGATCATGCTGCTACACACCCGGTTTGCCATCCTCGTTGGACTATGCTGGTGTGCCCCATACCTTGCTTGTATGTGACTTGCATGTTCATAGTATGCTAGCTGCACATGTATTCTATGTGCTGAGCACACGCCACACACCAGGATGCTGACCAAGTGCGTGCGTTATGCAGGACTAAGGCAGCATTGCAGTTGACGCAGCACAACGGCACAGCACAGCACAGACAGTGCTGGACACCGCATTATGCGCAAACCCACGGGCATAAGCGTCAGCATGTGTAACGTCGATAGCATCTCTGAAATGATGCCAGCAGTGTTCAGGAACAAGGCTCTTGGCACACATGGTCATTCAGCACACACACGCTCCCTCTCGGAGTGACGCAGTGCGCACCTGTGCTGTCCCCCAACCCTTGAGATCATCGGTGGTTGCCCCTGCAGGCGGGTCAGCCCCTATGCCCATCACATCCGCCGTGTGCCACACGCCTGCCAACTCGTATGCTGCAGTCGCCAATGCTCCGTCGTAGCTGTTCTTGACAGGAGGCATGCCGGGGGCGTGCAGCCAGGTCTCCCAGTCAACGCTTGCGACTGTGCAGTCATGTGCATGCAGGGTGGGCAGGTTGCAGCAGTTGGGTGAGGGGGGGGGGGGCGGAGGGGATGAATCAGGGGTGCAGGACATGAGGCGGGCGGTGATATCCAATATCAAAGATCAGAACCGGGGAAGTGCAAGGAAAAGCTATGGAATTGACAAAACCCCAGTCAGAATCCTGCCGCCCATCCCATGCATTGGCAGACTCCTTCCCAGCCTGTCACACCCATTCGTCAAGCCTGTCCCCTCCCCTTGTGCTGAAAGGCATCTCAGTTGCTATTTGACTGATACTGCTGCAACACACACCATGGCCAGAAATTTGGAAAGCATGCTGCCAGAGGTAGGCAACCATGTCACCCACAATGTGTGCCAGCCATCGAGTGGCCATCCACAGGGGCGAGGTCAGAATGGTGACGGTGGGCTGCTATGCAAAGCCCGGAAGCGTTAGCCAGCAGCGCAGTTCACCGCTTCATAAATAGCAACGTCACAGGGAGTTCCTCACCGTGACGACAACATGCATAGTAGCTATTTACTCACCAGCGGGTGTGTCCTTGAAGTATTCACAGAAGGTGGCCTTGAACTGCTGGCTGTCGACGTTCTTGAAGGCAAAGGTTGAGAGGTAATGCCGCATGAAGGGCTCAAACGCCTCAGGCCCACCAACAAGGTCCTGCAAGGGCCCAGACGAGCGGTACAGGGCAGGACACAACGTCACAGTACATTGGTGGTGTCACAATACACAGTACAATACAGTACAGCACAGTGACATCAACAACGAAGCCATCAGATTACAACGCAGCAGCAAGCAGGCACAAAGGATAAGACATACAGTTCACACCACGCAGCCTAGCGCTCCAAATCCCAGGCGAAGTTGAGCCCAAATTTGAGCTTGAAAGCATGCAGCCTCCCCAACCGACCCCCCCCCCTGACCAACACTGCCGGCCCGCTCCCCCCCCCCCCCACACCACCACCACCACCGCTGCGCACCATCACGCGACATCAACCCAACGCTACGCGCCGCACACTGACTCCAATGGGGTGAATGTTGGTACGCTTGAAGACACTATTTTTGTCTTTCATCAGAGGAACCACCACACGCAGTTGAGTCATACCTGCAGGTAGTAGAGGAAGTAGAAGCCCTTCTCATAAGGCACCCTGCTGAATGCATCATCAGGGTCCTCACCACTGGACAGGTCAGGCACCTGACACAGCAGCAGCAGCAGCAGCAGCAGCAGCGGCAATAGCAGCAGCAGCAGCAGCAGCGGCAATAGCAGCAGCAGCAGCAGCAGCAGCAGCAGCAGCAGCAGCAGCAGCAGCAAAGCACACACAATGTGTAACTAGGTTTCTCATAAGTTGACGGCGGTGATAACGCGTGGGCCCAGAACAGGCAATGGTGCTCAGGAACTTGTGTGAGTGATATAACATGGCAAATTGTGTCAGTGTGTACGCCACTGCTTGCAGAAGCAAGATGGCAATGCTGCAGTGAGCCCCCTGATATCCCCCACCGTCCCTTGCTCTGCCCTGCAGCCGCTCCGCCTCCTTCCTAATTGTTTGTGACGTCTTCATTGCCTGCTCATTCCTGCCGCCTACTTCCCGCATGATGAGGCATGTTTATGCCTCCCTCCTCCCTCCTTCCCCCACCCTCAATTTTGCATCCCCTCCCCTTAATTCCCCTCCCTTCCTCTTCTCAACCACCTGCCCCTTTTCCCTAGGCCACCTCCGGCCTGCCCTGCTCACCAGCTTTGTGAAGTTGTGGTCTGTCCCTATCTGGTTGATCTCCTGCTCCAGAGTGAGGGCACCCTGCTGGGCCTGGAACTGCAGTGTGGCCTCACCCTGGACATATACATACATACACGCAAGGCATGTGCACCAACACACATACTGGCAACACCGTGTTGTGGGTGTGGCACAGGTGTGGGTGTGGCACACACCCACAAACAGATTGTACTAGTTTTGCATCCCAGGTTGCACATTGTGTGACATCTCTGTACCGCACACTCGCAGTTTCAAGGTTTACGAGAGGGCAGACATTCCAGTGCGTTGAAATGCAATGCACCCCATGCACAGGCAAGGATGCAGCCTTGCATGTGTCAGCACACCTGCAGCCGCCCCACAATCTTGCGCTCCAGGAAGACCGTCCAGCCCTCATTCAACCAGAAGTGCTCCCAGCTGGCGTTTGTCACCAGGTTGCCTGACAGGGCAGCAGCAGCCGGGAAGTAGGGGGGTTGGGATCAGGTAGGCAGGGATGTGGGCCAGGGACGGTGGTCAATGCGATGGGAGTAGAGGAGCTAGCATAAGTGACTATGCTGTACTGCTGCATATGACACATGTGCAGTACAAGCAACCTGGCCTCCACCCTGCCTGCTTGCAGCCGCGTGTCCGGAGGGTGGACTTCCCTATCGTCACCAAACGTCCAACCCATCCTGGTGATTCCATGGTTTGCGCACTCTGGGGCCAAGTCGACTGCCAGACCCGTACTGCCAGTGCATTCACCCGTACTGCCAGACCCGTACTGCCAGTGCATTCACCCGTACTGCCAGACCCGTACTGCCAGTGCATTCACCCGTACTGCCAGACCCGTACTGCCAGTGCATTCACCTGTCCAGCTGTGTGCTATCTCATGTGCAACAACGTTGGTCAAGCTCCTGTCCTTGGCCAGCAGAGTGGGCCTGCAGGAATAGACACACAGACACGCTGGTGTGGCGGGCATGCAGGCAAGCGGCTATTGCTGCCAACTGACGCACGTGCCACACGGCCTGCCAGAACATGTAGGGTGTAAACATCCTCTTCACTAAGAATGCATATCAGAGTGCAGGGATACAGCCAAAGCGGCGTAATGGCTTGATGCCAGCAGCACTTGTTGATGAGCACAAGCACATGCTGCTGCTGTCAGCCAAGCTTACGTGACAAACGTCAAGCAGGGGTTCTCCATGCCACCTGCAGCAGGGGCAGCAGCAACAGTAACAGCAAAATGCATTCACAAGTCAAGATGGACATTATGTGTGGAGGAGCCAACTTACTGCAGGCAGCATGCATGCGGTGGTCAGGCCTTGCAGGTTCACTTACACATGCACTCGCGCCTTTTCAAATATCGTAGCTATCTCCAGCAGACTTGTGATGCAGGCATGCATACTGCGTTCCTGGTGTTGCTGACAATCCTTCTTTGACATTAGGTGCCGGTGATCCTTCATCCAAAACTCGGCCCAGCCGTCAGTCAAGGCCTTGCTGTGCTTTCAACACATTTCAGCACAGCACAGCACAGCACAGCACAGCGCAGCACATCATGGCTCACCGTAGGGGAATGATGGAGGCAGCACCAGCAGGTCGTACCTCCCCCACACATAGGGGCCAGCCAGCGCTTCACCTGCAGCAATCCACACAGCAGCAATGCAGGTGTGCATGGGAACACAAGCAGTGAGGTCCCAAGCAGTGGGTTCAGTGCAGAACAAATGCTCAACCCAGCACTACAGCACTACAGCATGTCAGCGCCACTTGCTGCTGGTGATTGACCTCTGGCATTCTATCAGCAGTGGGCACAGTGAAGCACAAACGCCAGACCCAGCGACACTGTTGCGATAGCATGTCAGCTGAAAACCACTCTGACACTCTGTGTACTCCATGCATTACCCAAGCCTGCGCAGTGCTCTGTTGGCAGGATGTATGTTTGGGACACCGGCGGATGCATCTCAGCTGTTGGTACGTCGAAAGCTATGATGTGACAACAACAGCACACACAGCAACTACAGCCTGAGACGCCTCTAGGCACAGCTGCTTTGTTTGCCCACCTGTGTCCAGGAACTTTGCTGTCTCTGCAAATTCGTATGCTGCTGCATCCACCACAGATGGCTCACTCCACACACACGTCCTGTAGGCAGGTGAGACATGGCAGTTGATGTGAAAATGGCGGGATACGCAGAGACAAACAGCGTGTCAAGGCAAGCTCCCAGATATATGGTAGCATGCAAAGAGGCGATACTCCAACATGATGCAAAGGGACAACATTCAGGCATCACCAGTCGCTTGTGTGATGTACACTCTACTGCACTGGGGTGTGTCAAGTCATATCTAAACACACACACAAGAGCAATGGCCTGACAATTCTCAAGCTGTTACTTACACTTTTTGTGAGCTGCCTGCCTATCCTGCGTTCCTCACCTGTCACTCAAGTCCCTCTTTTCCAGCTCCCCAACCGCCAGAGCAATGAGGTATGAAGGGATGCACACCTTCTGGTTGAAGTAGTACACACTGCTGCCGTCACTGCTGCCGTCACTGCTGCCAGCAGCCGCCGGCTGCTGCTCGCTGTCTAGGTGGGGCACGCCCTCTGCTGCTTGTGTCCCATCTGGCAGCTTGGGGGGTCCTTCTGATGGCACTGCTGACATCAGGGCAGTGAGGCCCGCTGGGACCCGTACTGCTGCTGAGTAGCTGCTCTTGACTGCAGGCGTGTCCTGTAGATTAGTAAGGTGGGGCGTTGTCATGGAAAGAGTGAGTTTGAGGAGCGCGCACATGCAGGAAGGAAGTGATGACTCGTTCATAACCCACAGGGCCTCATGTATCTTGGCTACTTGGAAAGAGCGGTGGCCTCAGACTGCTGGTGCAACTGTCAGCACCAGGATCCAAACATTGCTGTGCAGACAGAAACCCGGCATAGAAACATGCAAGGCACTAGCTTTTTGAATAGAGTGGGGGAGCAGGTCAGCCACTGAAAATCGTCAGCCTATGCCTCCTTGGAAAAATGCGCTTACTGCGTAGTACGAGGAGGGTTTCAACCTCCACCCTGTGCCTGCTGTCCCTCACCTGGCATGGCACGAGGCTGCGTGCATGAATGGCCTGGCACTGAGTGAACAGGTAGGGCTGCTTGCCGCCTGCTGTCTGTGCTGGGTCCAGGAACTGCAGGGCTGTGCTGCTGGGGGAGCAGCTGAAGCGAACACCCAATGACAGCTGCAGGGAACAGGATCACGACAGGTGCGCAAATATGGGCCAGATGAGTCAGCATGTGTTGCCTCATAGAATGCATGAAGGTTGAGCAACCCTTTGGTGATGGGTTGAGCATGAGAGTCGAAGCCCTTCGAATGAGTGCATCATGACATGTGCCTGGACACCAATGCTGATGTTTGTGTAATGTTATGGGGACTACAGCAGCAGCGACTGCAAGGGTACACACAGTGATGAAGTTGAAGATGGCTTATGTGTTGCAGATTTGATGCACCAGTTTGATGGTGAGGTGGGCCTGCCAGCAGAGGTGCTGCCTTATGTCACATAAGCCACAGTGGCTGTCATGGTCTTGTTATCCAAGACATCCAGTCATTCTTGCGGCAGCCGCTGGGCCCAGGTTGCCTAGCTCACCTTTGAGCCTTCAGACACTCCTGGAGGCAGGGTGATGTGCAACGCACTGCCCAGGCTCTGAAAAGCGATGGTTTGGGCAAACGGCATGTGGCACAGCACAGCACAGCACATGGTGCACAACCATGACGTAAGTGTTGGCATTTGCCAGCAGGAAGTGGTGTACACATGCTTCCGTGCTGCTATGGAGCTCCTGCAAGTAGGCCGGGTTTGTAAGGATAGGAGATGAACTGCATCCACTGCCTCTGTGCTGTCAAATCCCTCATTACTGGGTACTTTCACATCTTGGAATGCAACACCTCAGATTTAAGACACTGAACCATTCGATGGGCGGCCACACTGTCTATATGCCACTGCAACTGCAACATGTCCGCTGCACATGCAACTGCAGTGTGTGCTAAACTGTAGCCACACTGTGCCGGCCCACACCCACCGGGTGCTTTTCCGCCAGTGCGTACTGCAAACTCTGCTCCGCTGCGCACTCCTGCGCAGCTGCTGCTGATGTGCCGCTGAGTAGTGTGACCTTATGAAGTGTGAGGTCCCGCGTGTCAAGGGTGAGGGTTTTGGGTGCGTCTGCTAGCGCCTCCACTTGCAACTGCACGGCAGGCGGGCATACACATGGAGCACAAACAGTTGCAGCCGCAGCAGCAGCAGTAGCAGCAATAGCAGTAGTGTTGGTGTTGCAAGCGGATAGAGAGCTATGGCAGACAAAGCCGCAGCTGCATTGAGCAGGAGAGCAGCAACTGCATGCTGCAGATGCTGGCCATTGCTCTTGCCCAGCTCGAGCTCTTCGCCATGTTTGTGCAGGCTGCTAAGCTTGTGGTGCTGGTTGGCTGCCACTTGCTTATGCTGCATGAGCATCAGAGCTTGTAGGAGGGCATTGAGCGGGCCAGCTGGGCGTGAATGCCTGACAACAGCCTGGACCCAATGTTCCCACAAAATGCACACCCACCTGTGCATAGCCCTCGATGACCTTGGTGTCAAAATTCACAGACAGTTCTGTATGAGAGGAACGGGCAACTTTATCACAACGTTGTGGGCTTGTGGTGTGCACTTGGTGATGTGTGGCCTTGCGCCAGGCTGTTTCTGGCGGAGGTGCATTGTCCACAGCGTTGTCCAACACCAGGCCATGAGTGATGGACAGGCTCCAGAAGAAAAAATCAACAAAAGCTCACCAAAATGGCTGTGCCGCACCACGACCTCCTGTGGGTTTGAGAAAGAGGAATGGTCTGCCTTGAGCGCACCCATCACTGTGCTGTTGTGCCTGGCGCGAGGCTGGCTTGACTGGCTGCTGTGCCAGAAGACGTCTTTCAAATGCCTCTTGATCGAGTGACTGAATAGACACCTTCTCGGTAGGTGTTGAGCTAGCATTTGTTTCCCATTTGGGTCAGATCACCATGGTCACTTGCTTGCCACTTGACTGAGCAGCCGATATGCATTCATACCAGTACGGGAAACATGTCCCAAACGTTGATGCAAACTTGGAACGCGCCGAGCAGGCTCAAGGCTGCGCTTGTCATGTTCATGCGTCTGATCTGTACTGATGGTTTGAATGGTGGACAGCTTGGCCACATCTTCGTGACCCATCCATTGTATGGTTGTCAGTCTTTTATGAGGTCAGTATCTGGCTGTACTGGGCCCAGCCAACTAGTGCATCTGCCTCGCCACACACACATGCACTCGGGACCAAGACCAGCGATTGAGTGTCTGTCTTGTAAACATGCAAAAATTACCTCTCGACACACATGTAGGCACCATCTGCTGATCTGGTGGTTATGCAGGCACAACCCCACGGGGGCTGTCAGAGTGTGACACACTCAGCGCAGGTGTCTACCCTATCTAGATGTGATGGCATTCATACGACACTTGCCCTGCCAACAATGGCCTCTCGATAATTGCTGTGCTGACCAAGCACAATCAGAGGGACCACGTTGTGGCAGGACAGAGACTTCCTGGCATGCATGGCAGCACTGCAGCTGGCAGTGTGCGCTACGGAAGCATGACAAATAAATGAGACAGGCGATCCACCCAGTGTTGCAGCCAGGCCACGGAGTGTGCGTTCCAGCACAAGAACAGGCCAAAACAACAGTGTGCGGGACCCTAGTCGTAACATGCCTAGCTCAGCCTGCTACCATTTGCTGCACACGATCATGTGCCTGTGCTCGAGCGGGCAGCAATCACACCCCGGCATGCTGAGGGGTGTGTGCTGCTGCAGGCAAGACAATCTGACAAGCGTCTACATGTGCTTGCCCAGCTCTATCTTCTTGCGGATGACCTGTTCCGCATGGTACACTGTCCCGTCAATCAGGCCACTCAGCGCAAACATGCCACCCACAATCGCGCACACATTGGTGAGGAAGTGCAGGAATGAGGACCTCTTCTGCTTGATGGTCACCTGCAGGCACAACCAGTAGCGCAGCAGGCACACCAGCTGAGCATCAGCACGCCAAATAGCAGCACCAACAACCAACGAGTGCACGTGCTGCACGCAAGCAGACGGCCCACAGTGTTGGAAGCATGGGGACACAGCAAGCATATGACCGTCCTGCAGGCTCAATCTCAAGGTTCCAGCACCAGCCAGTCAGTCCTGCGACCCATCTACATTGCACAGTCACACATACCACACACATGTCCTAGGTGACATGCACAGTGCTGTCAGCACGGCGACCCCAGCACAGGACCTACCTTGATGGGTGACAAATCATAAAAGAAGAAGACGCCCGGCAAGCTGCGACCGCCTAGGTGCGCGTCTGCACTTTCCCGGAAGTTCTCTGTCACGCTGAACTGGTTGCTGTTGGTGCTGTGGCCATGCAGGTCAGTGTACTCAGTGGGGACAACCTGCAGCAGCAGTCACACAGTAAGTTCGATTTTTGCCCTTCAACAAATGCATGCGCGCATATGCGCAGCTGTTGCCATACAGAATACCCCAACAGGCGATCACACACCCCTGTCCATGCACCCTCTCTGCACTGGCCCAACACGTGCTGTACCTTGAGGAAGTACTGGTACATGCCAGTGACTGCTTTCTGCGCCTTGTCCTCGGGCTTGGTGTGGCGAGGCGCCACTTGGCTCACGTTGTCAAGGGGGTTCTTCATGCCCTGCAGGATACACCATGATACGACATCGGACGCTCAAACTGCCGCTGCAGAAGTAACCCCTTAGGGAGAGAGGGAACCACTCACACAAGCCATCATGAACACCACTGCTGCAAGGAACACCTGACAAGAGGCAGTGCAGGAGATGAGGCTGCCGCAACAGGCAGGGATACAGGTGTGCTGCTCACAGGGTATGACTTCCCGAAGGAGAGCCCCTTGATTGTGTGCATGAAGTCCAAAGTCTTGTCCGTGAACGGCGCCATGTCATGGATGTGCATACTGCCTTGCTGGTAGGAGTGCCCAGCGGCAAAGTGGAAGTTGCCGGCCACCTTGTTCACCTGCGTTTCACAGCACAGCAGCCGCAGACGCATGTGCACCACGATGATTCTCGCAGTCGCGCAGGATCCTGTGGGACGATATCATCAAGCATGCCGTCTGCTGCCCTGCAGGATGTACCATGCAAGTGGCTGTGCGTTTCACAGCCATGCTCCGCATGCTTGCGCTGTTGCTGACCCTGCGCAGGCCAATCCTGCCGCGTCCGCAAGACTGAAACATGTTTCTTGAAGCACATGCCGATAAGGTCCAGCATGCCTGCTGTATCCTTTTTCTCAAGGCAGCTGCAACGCTGCCACACAGCAACACTGCCACTCACCGTCAGCTGTCCCCAGACGTGGCAACCCTCGCCCTTCTGCTCATCAATGGCCTTGAGGTACCCATCATCTTTGCACTGCTCGATGCCACTGAGGTTGTTCAGCACCCAGCCCTTGTGCTGGTATGCTTGCCGCACCTGCACGACGCACCCCATCACAATACAAGAGTTTAGTGGTATGCCAGCTGGGTGCGGCCCGCGAGCATCGAAGCTGGCTGGCCAGTCGGGGCGGCCGGTCCATCAGCATGCACCATGCAATCCGGCACAAGCCTTGCACAATACAAGCTGCCGTGCTGACACACAGCAAAGACTGCCCAGCACTTGGGCGTCGACGAGGCTGCGCAGCTGTCATACCAGCACGCCATACTCACATCCTCACAAGTGTTGCAGCATGTCAGCTGCGCTGTTTCAGCACCGTAGCAGCTGCCACACCCCGTGCTGTTCGCCTTCTTGACATCCTTGCGGGTGTGGTGCACATCATGGTGTTCTGGCTCTGCGATGACCTTGCCTGCTGCACTGATCCGCTGCTTTTTTATGCTCTGAGTTGCCTGCAGGACAAACAGTCAGCCTGTCAGCACTGTAACAGCAAAACAAGCGGGTTGATGTGTTGCGCTGCTGGTGCTGAGGCCCTGCGTGTGGTGGGCAGTCCTTCAACACTGTGCTGACATGCTGCATGACGGCTGCTGCACAACCGCTGGCCTCCCTTGACATCCTGCAGGGTCTCAGCACACGTCCTGCAGCTCACCACATCCAGATGCATCTCCCCGCTGATGTCCATGGCATCCAGACTGAGCCAGGAGCAAGGCATGCGTGGAAACTCCACATCAAACTGCATACAGGAGCAGCACAGGCAGGACATGGGGTCAGGAGCTGTAACACAACCCTGTCAGCAGGATGACGGTCTCTGCATGATAGACAGCCTTTGCTGCCAGCAGCTGCAACCTCTTTGCCTGCTGTGCTGGTGCTCCTATGCTTTCATGCCGCTGCCAAATGCCAGCCCCAGCGCACCGATAGAGATCCCATCATGATCCCGCCTGTGCTGCCCAGGCATGATAACCAGGGGTCAAGTGTGAGTTGCAAGAACAACTCACGTTGATGTCTATGTGAGCCCCTCTAGATGTGTCCACTACAAGCTGGTTGTCGGTCTGTGTTGTCAGGAACCCGTCTGCAAGCCAACAGACAGCAAGGAAACCTCAGCACTTAGGACAGGTGGCCTTCAGCACTCAGGACAGAATACCGTACAGGCCCTTGGGCAAACACACATTGCTTGTCCGTCCCTGCCCGCTGCATGTGTCAGCTGGCACGCGTGTGGGCTCCTGCATGCAGTAGACGGGGCCAGCTGCTGCTGCTCAAAGGTGCTGCAGCAGAACCGCTACTTACGCAGCTCGCCGGCAAAGAGTATCGCCATGAGCACACACGTGACAATGGTGATCACACCTGCAACAGGGGCAGACCAGCAGCATGAGCGATCATCGCCCAAGGTATCATGGCAGATCGCACGCAGGAAGGGACAGCACAACCCACCTCCTGACATGGTCTTCTTGAAGAAGTCCTCATTAACCTTTGGAAACGCATCCAAGGCTGACAAAGTTGACCAAACATTACTCTGGCCTGCTTTCTGCGCCATGTTGGGCGCAGCCAGCCTACTGACAACCACCCAGCCCCTAGTCTGGAGGTCTGCTGCTGTGTTCTGCTTGCTGCTGCAGCGCTGTGCGAAGCCCAGGGCACCCTGTGACTTTCAAAACACGCGCTGGTAACGATAAGTCAGGCACCAAGAGGTGAGCGGACGTTGATGGGCCAAGCAGAAACCACTGTGCTGTGCTGAGGGGGTGAACAGCAAGGAACAGTGCTGGGCTTCTGCTGTTACGAAATAAGCGTCTCACGGATGTTGAACGTCAGAGAAAAACACGATTCAAAAGCTAAACGTCAGCCTGTGCTTCTGTTGAGCCCTTGTTGCGGGTCCAGCAACTTAACACACTGACACACGAGCACTCTGCAAACAGAACGTGGGTAGGTTACTGCTTTGTTACTCCACAACACGTAGAAAGCTTGCAAGAAGAAAGTACTGCTGGTGCTTTGACTTTGGCCACCTGTGCCACAGCACAGCCCAACGCGAACGTTAAACAGCTTCTCCAAAATCCAAGCTGTTTGTAGGGCCTATTCAGGCTCAAGTACCGCCTCCAGGGCCCTGCAGCTGGCCCTGCAGCTGGCCCCTCCATCATGGCTCTGCTACAAAAGCTGGTCGTGGCCGCCTGTGTTTTGCAGTTTTTGATAACAGTGGGCATACCCCTTATGCAGTTCTTCCTGGTGAGTGTTGCTTGGGCCTCCATGCTCACATGCCCTCCACAGGAGTGTCCCGCTGCTGTCCTGCGGGCTCTTGCTCACAAACTTGCTCCACGGCCCTGGTGCTTCAGGTGTTCAACGCCAGCATGCATTTTATGCACATCCTGATTGTTACTGGCGTCAGTGCATTGGTAGCAGCTTCACTGGTGAGTGACGATGGTGCTGAGCTTTTCCGCCGCCAGCCCACCAGCACTCCTTTCCAATGTCAGGGCACAAACATGTGGGCACCTGGAATCCATGCAGAAAATTGTCTAAAGTTGGCAGCAGCAGGAAGCACTTGGACTCCCAGCGCTGGCTGTGGCTGAGGAAGAGATTGGGTGTGACAGTGCCACTGTCCGCTGTGCGCTCCCCTTCCTCTGCTGCAGGGCGTGGCCAGTGCGCTGACACGGGGGCCGACGCTGCCTGCGCTGCATGTGGTGGCAGCCATCTTGCTGGCAGCGCTGATGGGAAGCTTCAACACGCAGACCTACCTGGACCTCAACATGGGGTGAGTCTGCACAGCGCAACTGTGCAGCCCTAATGCGACAAGTGGCACAACAGCAGGCAATGACAGCAACAGCGAAATCACGTGGGCAACACTGCAGCGGCGTGCTGTGCGTTGAGGGTGCCCCATCCAGTCGAACGGGGCTTGTCAGGCCCAGCACTTACTTTGCATTTGTCTCATACTAGCAGTGCCAACATCAGCACGGCGCTGAACTTCTCAACAGCTATCATTGGTGTCTGAAGGCTGGCGCCTGCTGTGTTGAACAACCAGCACAACATGCTGGATGGCCCACCTGTCTAGGTGCCTGACTGTGTCAGCATCCGTTCAGCACACTGCCTTTCCTGTTCCTGCCATGCAGGTGCAATGTTGCCCAGGCCGCCATCGTTGGCTGCAACACCTGCCCCTGTGCCCTCACAAACTCCTGCACCGAGACCCTCCTAAAAGCGGCAGACTGCAGCAGCTGCAAAGCCCTTCCCATTGACTTCTGCCTGCGTGTGCGGTGGCAGGCGCTGCTGCTGCCCTACACCGGCCTTATCGAGGCTGTCCTGCTGGCCATCCCTGGCTTCCTAAGCCTGTTGCTGCTGCTGCAGCGCTCAAATGGCCCCACTGCTGTAACAGACCCTGGCAGGGGAGACGTCAAGTGAGTGTGAGGGGCTGCTTCCCCATTAGGTTATGGTGTCTGTGAGCATCATACAAGGCACAAACATGATTGCTGTACATCACAGGAATAGTTGGCAGGCATGTTGCATCTGCATGCTGTGTACGATGACTGCATGCCATCAGCTGGTGCCTGCCACACCTCGACTCAGTTGCTGGACAGCTGCATCACATGCGGGTTACGCATGCACTTCTGACGTTGTGTACTGCACCGTGCGCAGGGTGATGGTGAATGCATGGCCTGGCGCCAGCACCTCAGAGCCGGAGGATTGGCCCAGCGCCACACCAGCGGTGAGCCAGCCGTTAGGGCCTTACCTGCAGCGCATGGTACCCCAGCCCACCAGCAACAGTCCTAGGCCATAGGCAGGTCAGAAGCCAGTAGCTGGCAGGACCAGTGGGTTTTCAGCTGAATCAGCAGCAGGGCAATACAGTCCGACAGGACTTGGCACTTGGCGCATCAGCAGTGCTCCTGAACAGCACGGCTGTCTGCAATAAGACACTGCCTTGGTTGACCACCTGTAGGCGGCTCCTGCAGCGAAGAGGGTGCCAAGCTCAAAACATGCCGCACTCGTCAAGGAGCAGTCCTGGCAGCAACAGGGTGGAGGTGGTCAGCAGGGAGACATGGTGTCTGACTTCATCGGAAGTGGGTTGCAGCAGGAGCACAGTGCTGCGTACATGACCTCAAGCACTTTGGGCTCCATTATGGACTCACAGCAGGAGTTGGCCGGCGTGGCGCCCAAAAAGAAGGCTCCCGGGCTCAAGAAAAAGCTGACCAGCAAGGTGTCCGCCGCGCGCACAGACGCGGCTCTTGTCTAATTGCAGCACCAGTGTGCATGCACCAGAGTGGACGTGGGTGGATTGGAGGGCGTGCCTGCATACTGCTGGGGCTCCCCTCCCAAGCCTCCAGTGGGCTTTCTGCAGCAGGTTGTTGGGCTTGCTTTCATTTGTCAGCCAAGTTTGTGGGGCATGTGTACCCCTGCACAACCTGTGTTCCTTGTGCGTCCTCATGTGAGGGTCGCTTCAGTCCTTGAGGACTTCTTACAGCCTCAATTCTGCAGAACACAGCTACGAACAGTTTCAACAGCACTGCTATCACTGTTTGCATTGCACCCTAGGCCTGTCAGCCCCCTGCTGGTTGATTGCCGCCGCATGTGGGGTGCGGGTCTCGTGGAGTCACAAGCATTGGACACCGTTTTGACTCAATTGGATCCTGTTTTAATGCCTCTGACGGTGTATGTTGTCTGGCTCTGGTCAAAACATTGGATGCTTTTGGTGTGAGGGTCAGCCCCGCATTGAACGTTTACGAGGATGGTTTTTTAATTGGAGTACTATTGTGGGTGTTTGGTTTTGTCCTTGTAGTTCGCTTTTGTAAGCCTTGTCCTTTGAGATCCCTTGCTTGTGTGCAGATTGTTGCTCGCACACCCTCACGCTCACATCTGCAGCTGCGTCCGCGCACACGAGCTTCCTTGATTGAGCATCCATTTGCCAGTGATCGTCAGCTAGGTGCTCAGTTGCACACCAGTGCTGCTGTTGCTGCTGTCTTGACACAGTTGAAACAGTCTCTGCTGTCAACAGGAGCCAACTTCGTTTCAGCCAAGCACCTCATAGGAAACTCATCGTCCATTATCTCAGCCCGCAGTGGTGTGCCCCCACCTGCTTCCTGTCGCCAGGGGGCTCCATGCAGCGAGTGTAGCTATAGGCTGTAGCCAGCCTGCAGCGGGTCCTCCCTTCAGTCCACAGCCAGGGCCTCACCGCAGCCAAGTCATAGTCCACGTGACGCAGGCCTGGCATGTCTGGGCAGCAGCAGCAGGACGAGGATGGCAATGCCGCTGGCAGCAAGCCTGGCCTCAGCCTGGGTTTCAGCATCAAAGGCAAGGCACGAGCAAAAGTGACAGTCAATGCAGCGAAGGACAAGGAGGACCGCCAGCTCATCACAGCAGTAGCAGAGGACGGCACCATACAGACAGCAGGGCCAGCACAAGGCTCCGGCAGCAAGCAGTATGTAGTGCCTGCACTCCAAAACACCTACAAAACCGGGGTCGGCAAGTTCACGCCGTCCTTTGTGCCAGAGGCCAGCTCAGCAGCGGTAAAAGGGAACGTTGAGGAGAAGTTTGAGCGTGCTGAGGTGGGCCATGCACCCACCCTCACCACCTTTGGGCTGGAGGTCAGGCGCAGGAAGGACCCTGCAGACGCAGCAGCAGCAGCAGCAGACGGCGGTGGCAGCGGCGACGCAGCAGCTGCTGCGTCAGATAGGCCCCTTGTGCCGGTGGTGTCGCGTGCTGATGCGGATGCACAGCTGAAAGAGGACCTGGAGCAGCTGCCTGATGAGGCAACAGTAGAGGTGGGTTGAGGATGTTGGGAACAAACTGACTCGACAGCTTGTGCCTGTAAAATGTCTTGTGCGATGTGATCTCAGGCCTGCTATATCTGCATGGTTTCAATTTCATGGATGTAGCTGTTGCGGGAAAGCATTGCACATGTGTGCGCAGGCGTGTGGATTGTGCAGGCCGGTGCGCTTTTCACTTGCTGTTTCCATATGTCACCAAGCGCAAGTCAACGTCATGTGCGGGCCACCTGTGCTTTGAGACCCCCCACCCCACCCCCGCCCCCCTCGCTCCCTACAGGTCTGCAAATCCTGCCGCCCACCACTCCTTCCCAAATATCAATCTGCTGGCCTGCACCGAGGTGCTGGCGACCTGTACTGACAGACCACCCCCTTGCCTCCACCCCCATCTTTGTCCCTGCTCCCTCCTCCCTCCCTCCATCCCTCTTTTCCTTCTGCGCAGGACTACGAGTCGTTGCCTGTTGAGGAGTTTGGCAAGGCGCTGCTGCGCGGCCTGGGCTGGTCTGACGGGCAGGGTGTGGGGCGCAAGAGGCAGCTGGTGGAGCCAAAGCAGATGATCAGGAGGCCAGAGCGGCTGGGCCTGGGCGCAAACCCGGCCGCACCGCCGCCGGAGAAGCGCCAACGGAGAATGGGTAAGAGACGCGCAGGGCCGTCAGGCTCAGATATGTCGTGCTGCTGTTGTGCTGTGCTGTGCTGTGCTGTGCTGTGGCAGCTGGTCTGTGCCATGGTGGGGTGGCGATCTAGGGAGGAATGCAAGGTGGGGTTTCCAGTGTGGGTAAGGCTGGCAGCTGGGTGGTGCGGAGGAGGTGATAGAGCGTGTTTGCAGATGTAGCTGTCAAGGTAGGAGCCTAAAGAGACCTGAGTGCTGCATGCTCAGCAGTAGGCTGCGTACTGTACCGCCGTGTACCGATCTGCGCTGTGGGCCGTGCTGTGATTACGGTCGCCGTTGCACATGCTGATCACTGTGATGTGCTGCGTCGTGTGCTGCGCTGACCAAATGCCATGCTGTGCGGTTTGCTATCAGCATGAAAGAAGCCCAGGGAGAACCTGGTTGTTGTCCCCCAGCAGGCCGTGTACTGAACTGATGGACTGATGGTGAGAGCGCTGTGCTGTGACGTGCTGGCCGTCATTCTGTTGTTGTGCTGTGCTGCTGTGAAGCGCTGACCGTCATTCTGTGTTGTTTTGTTGTGCTGTGCTCTGCTGTGCTGTGCTGCTGTTGTGGTCAGGTGAGAAGCCTAAGGAGGACTTGGTTGCTGCCCCAACAGCAGACGGCCGTGTGCGCCACAGGGTGGGTCTGGACGAGGCCCTTGTACCGCGGTCCAGCCTGGCACCCGGGCCACAGCCCGGCAAGGTCATGGAGGTGGTGGCTGGGCGGCATGAGGGGCTGCGCTGCGCTGTCAAGGAGCTGCTGGGGGGAACAGGTGGGTGGGGGGAGGAGGCATCGCCAGGGGAGAGGAAGACTCTGCAGGCAAGGCTACTACCTACTCTGATGACATCAGCACCTGCAGTGCCAGCAGCTATCATTTTGCACCAGGTTGCTGCAGCATGTTACTGTGACAATGCCCCCCTCAGCGTGATTAAGGAGTGTTGTTTCAGTCTACGGAGTGTTTGGATATAATCGAGCAGTCATTATTCAAACGCAGTACTGACAGTGTTATGTCTTCCGTCCTGCAGGTCCCACTGCACGTGTTCTAGTGGAGCTCAAACCCTCTGGGGAGGTGGTGGAGGTCACAGCAGCAGACCTAGCAGAGCGCGGCACAGCACGTGCGGCAGCAGCAGCAGGCGCGGCGCCCAGCGCAGGGCAGCAGCGCCAGCAGCCTGACAGCAGCGGTGGCGGCCGCAGTCGAGAGGGGCGGGAAGACAGGGACAGAGACCCGGACAGGGAGAGGGACAGGGGCCGTGAGCAGCGAGACAGGGACGCGGACCGAGGGGACTATGGGTCCAGGGGCAGCAGGGGAGCAGCAGAGGGGCGGGACAGAGACAGGCACAGAGATAGCGATAGGGAGCGCGGGAGTGACAGGGCTAGGGACAGGGGCCATGAGCGCGAGCGTGAGCAGGAGGGTAGCAGGGACCGCGGCCAGCAGCGGCACAGCGGCGACGACCCCAGCCGCAGGGATGGGCGCAGCGGGGGCAGCAGCAAGCAGCGGCAGCAGCAGCAGCCCCAAGCCCTGCCGCTGCATAAGCTCTGGGTGGCCTCCCTCATACGCGTCCGCATTGTTGATAAACGCATCGGGGGCGGGAAGCTGTACCTGAAGAAGGGCACAGTGATGGATGTGAGGCCGAATGGGGGGTGCGATGTGAGGCTCGAGGAGGAGGGGCGTGGGGTGGTGACAGTGCACCAGGACCAACTGGAGACTGTGGTGCCGAAGGAGCCGGGGGCAGGGGTGATGGTGGTGGCGGGGGAGCACAGGGGAAGGAGGGGCCGGCTGCTGCAGGCGAGCAAGAGCAGCGGTGCGGCGGCGCTGCAGTTGTTGGGTGACATGCAGGTTGTGCGGCTGATGCTGGATGATGTGGCGCAGTTCATGGGACATCTTGACGACGAGGATGACTGATGATGTGCACGGTTCATTATGTAAACGTCTTGAACTGTATGTCTTTGACAGCATGTTCGCATGTGCATGATGTCTGCCTTGACCTGCAGCTTTAGAAGGTGCGCAACTGTTGATGGAGCTGCTGCAAAGATTCAAGTAGGCCGCAGCCTCACAAGTCTCTCAGGAGTCCATGGGCTGTGTCAGAGTAACTACTGCAAGCACCGCACAACCAAGATGGCTATTTGGAGACGTGTACACCATAGTCTTGGTTTCAATCAGTTACATCATGAGTGACGCATGGTCCGAATCAATTCACATTCTCTCTGGCTTTGCAGCACTGGTGGCACAAGGCCAGTGCTTTCCAAAGCCTATATACTGCTGTACACATAATCAACACGCTGCAGTCACTACTGACTTGATCAATCAACAAACCCATGGGCCCACAGTCATTCAGCACATACCCAGACACTAAACTATTTCACAGCAGAATCAGGCACCCAACCTTCGGAAGACCCAACGCCGAGAACCATCAATGTGACAGGCTAAACAAGACACAGGCATGTACAGGAGGCATCAAACACACACGAACCTGCAAGCACTACAAGCTGCTGCACACTATCCAAACTGCACACTGTGGCTGGCAGCCATCTATTGCTGCACGGCCACCTAAAACAGCAGTCAATCAAGCTCAAGCAAGTCGGTCCAGCCCAAACTAGTCACTCCTACTCAGCGCAGTCGATCCCAGCTCAACTCAGTCAGCCGCCTGTCCGTCCTGCAACACGGTCAATTCCAAGCTCAACCTAGGCGATCAGCTCAATGCAGTCGGCCAAAGCCCACCGCAGTCAGTCAGCACAGTAAAACACTCATGGTACACTCTACACACCAGCAGGCACGTGACCAACAGCAAGCCATCGCATGCTGCTGTGAACACCACAACACGCATTGCATGCCCACCACATACAGACAGCAGATATAGACAGTCACTGCTACAAGAAACAAGAACAAGCTGACGGTACTGAAGTTGTGGGGGAAATCACAAGCAGACGGCGGCACAATCAAATAGACTATCCAGAAAAGGTCCCTGCCAAAACCGCTGCTGGCACCACTGGGTGCCCTCAGGTGTAACAAAGCCACAATCTGTACAGTGCACATGTGCACAAAGCACTCATTGGAGATACTCACAACACACCGGAACAACCACAACCTGAAAGCGAAGGGAGAAAAGGTATAACTTGCATGGCGTGTGTGCCGTAACTTTCAGCCCTGAATGCCGTAAGCAGCCACCACCTGCATGTCACCAAAGGTCACCAGCTTGCCCTCTGTTGGCCAGCTGCTGGGGGTGGTTGCGTAGATGCGCAGCGCCTTCCACTGCTGCTTGAAGATGTCAGCCATGCTGGACACCTCCACACGGGGCAGGCCGCTGTCGTCAGCAGCACTGGCGGGCAGGAAGTCATTCTGCACCTGCCCCTGCACCTTGGCCAGGCGCTCAGCGTTGCCTGCGTGGCACCAGTAGCCGCCAGGTGCCAGGGCCAGGTCGCTGCTGCTGTAGATGAGGCCTTCGGGCTGCTTGCGGTGCTCCTCTGGGGCCAGGCGCAGGCAAACTGCAGCCAGCGCCACGCGCTTGTTTGGAGACACCAGCATGGCCACCTGCTCAGCAGCGTGGGCCTCACCGCCAGGGGCACTGCTGGCACAGCTGGGAACAGCAACAGACTTGACCTGCATGGGGACTGCCTGCTCTGCCTGCTCTGGTGCCACAGCCGCCTCCACTGCCACTGCAGCAGCGGGGGTGCTGGGTGCTGCCTCTGCTGAGCCCTGGGACACTGTGGTGCTGCTGCTGGTCCTGTCAACCTTCACACCCCAGCCTGCGGGCAGCTGAATCACTGCCTTCCTCACACCCCAGCCTGTGGGCAGCTGCACCACTGCAGCTGTCTTGCTGACACAGGGTGCACCCCAGCCTGCTGGCAGCTTGCTCAGCCACACGGGGCCCTCACCTCCCTCAGCCTTGAAGGGGGTGTCAATCTCAGCAGAGAAGGTGAACAGGGGGTTGCTGACAGGGCTGCACTTGGTGGCAGGGCTGGCAGCAGCAGGCACCAGGGGCAGGGGAGCGATGCTGCTGGGCTTGGTTGCTGGACTGGCATGGCTCTTCAGGGCCTCACTCAGCTGCAGCAGTGGGGGGATGAGTGACAACAACAGCAGCAGGAGCAGGTTGAAGACATGGTACAATGTGAACATACCAATGTCACCCTGAGGACGTGCTGTCCATATCACTATAGGCTGGTTTACTATTAGCTCTAGGGCTAATTACTCAGTTACTCAGCTACTCAAGCGCCTGAGTGCACCAGGGTAATGCAACACCTGTGAAATCAACTGTACTGCATCGTTCAGCTGCCAATGTTACACCTGCTCAGGGAAACGCATTGCAGCTTTGTAAGCCCAGTTGCTGCAGCATCTGATGGTGGCAAATGTCAACTAATTGTAGCATTCCTGTCGGGCTGCGCACCCACCTTGCTCATTGTGTAGGCAGTGATGGCCCTTGTCATTGCAGGTGCTAGCCATGATGCCACAGCAGACCCCAAAACCAGCACTCCACCCCAGCCGATGGGTCCTGCACGAGATGAAAGCAGCGGCAAGCACAGCAGGACAGTCAGCATCTGGTCAGGTGTGCCATTCCTGCACCTTGAATCAGAGGACAGCAACAGCAGCAGCAACTGTCACAGGCTGGTGTATACTGAATCACTTGCACAGCAGCTCAAACTGCACCAAAGGCGATAAAACCTTGTGTAAAGCGTGTCAGACAAGAAGAGCAGATGGCTGAGGCTCACTGCCATGCAAACTCACCAGCCTGGGCAAATGCAGTGGCAGTCGACAGCACCGCCAGCACAGGGTACATCTGCGTGTGCTTGACGTCGACTGTGAGCTTTCTCGTGGCCGCCTTAGTGTTGATGCTGACTGCTGCTGGCACGGCGGTCTTGACCATCTCGGTGTTGGTGATGGCTGCTGCTGGCTGGGCGGGAACCTTGTAGCTTGCGTTGGGGGCAACGTTGGCAGTGCTTGGCGCCTCTGATGTCTTGAAGTATACTTGGGTACGTGTTTGTGGACAATCATACGCTTCTGCTGCGCTGCTGGGCGGCAGTGCTGCTTAGCGTTGCTTGTAGGGCTGCATACGCGCATACTGCTTGACCTGGATATCATTGTTTACTGTTCTGACAAACGTACGTTGGCGAGTAAACGCTTTGCCCTGTGTGCAGGAGCACCGCAGGTCGATTTTGGCTGGTAGCTGGTGAGTGCTGCTGCTGAGGTTGCTGTGAACCAGAGAAGCAGGCTTGATGGATGGTAGTAGAATGCTGGAGCTTTTCCTCCCCTCTGGACGTGCGGACCTCAGCGCAAAACCGTTGTGACAGCTTCCAGCTCCTGCCAGTTGCAGCTGCTGCTGTCTTGAGTAACCACCGGCTTTGGGGAATTGGTTGCTCTGTCACAAAAAAAACTTATGAACGTATCGCTGTGAACCAGTCTGGCACCTTGAGGGCATGGTGTTGCAACTTTCACCTTGACTTGGAAAGTCAACGTTTACAATTCCTTGTGAAGGGACCGGCAAGGCTTTGTTACTTGATGTATACGTGGTTCCACAACTGCAAGCAACACTCTCTGCATCAGCAAGCATTGGCTCAGGTCAACCACCCACCACCAGGCTGGATGGGTGCAATGCCAAATTCCGTGCGTTCAATGTTCTTGCAGACCTTGCATGATGCATGTACTCATTGTCAGGCAGAGGCAGCACCTAGCTGGTTGTCTGGCCTCAGCCTCAACGGGAGGGGGGTTGCAAAACAAACTTTACACACACCTCCACCTGTCGGACTGACCGGCCTGTTTGACCCGATCAACTGGTTGCGCTGGCATCGCACTGACAGGCGCATTGTGTTCTGTTGTCAGATAACCAGTGTGCGTGCGTCGGCCCCATGCACTGTGGATCAAGTTGACAGTGTGTGTTGGGGTGATCACCGTCAGTTCTGGTTGAGAGCAGATTGATAGCAGCAAAACATAGCACCCCCTGAATTGTACCTGAACTTATCTTTGTCTTTCTATGCATCTATGACCCAGACAACTGTGAGCAGCACCACCTATCTCAACCCTAGCAGACCATCAGCAGTGTGCAGAGCAGTGAGAGCACCCGCTGCTCCACGCAGGTATCTGACGCTGCCTAATGTCACATACAGGTATGTTGGTTGGAATTCTATCTAGGCCTTGTATCAAATCTGTTGCCACATCCTGACAATGGCATGTGCTTGGGGCACTGCAGCAACGCACGGGAGGACGTCAATCTGCTGCAGCTGCAGCAGCTGTACAGTAAGGTCAGCAAGCACCGCAGCTTGTCTACTGGATCAGCTACACAAGTGTCATATTTTCAGCACTGGGAGCAGTTGTCAGGTGAGGTGAACTAGGGAACTCCTGTGAAGGCTTTCCTGGCAGGACAATGTTGACAGGCAGGGTGCTGATAGTGGGGAGGGGGAGGGGGAAGGGGGGGGGGGGCAATTCAGCTGTCAGTGATCAGCACTACAGGAAAGAGAAGGCAAATGCGTATTGCTTACGCATTTTGGGCTGCACAGCGCCCCTCCCCTGCTTGTACTATGACTGATGCCCAACAGTGTGTAGGTAGGCAAGCCAGCAAACCACTTGTCAGGCCACTTGTGGCAAGCTGTGCATCCTGGCCTCAAGCTACAGCTGCAGCATACTATACACATCCCGTACAGTCAGCCTGCCTGGTGAACCTGTTGAGGGGCTGCAACGGCCGTTGTTGCGAATCCCATCAAGTTTCTTGCCGCCGCTGCCCACTGCTGCAGATGAAGAGGCTCAGCAGAAGCTGCAGCTGCTGCTGCAGAAGAGCATAGCAGTCGTGGCAGCCTTTGTGCGCGACCGCAACCTGTACAGTATGGACGAGTCTGATGATGAAGAGGAGCAGGGCAGCAGCAGCAGCGAATCAGCCACCACCTCTGCAAGCAGCCTCAGCCTCAGCTGGAGCAGCCAAGGCAGCAGCAGCAGTGCGGCAGGTGCGTGCATGACACATATAGAAAATGGTGCAGCAGAGCAGCGTGCAGCTGATCTTGTTGCACCAGGACCTGTTGCACTGGCACTGCAGGGCGTAACATGTACCCATGTGCGGGGAGAGGGTGCAAGCTGCTGCACACACAATGCATGGGGCAGCTTGTGTTGCAAGTAAACTTCATTGTTCATCAGCCGCAACACTCCTGCAGCCACAGGGCTGTTAATCAAACAGGAGTCCTGCAGTATGCAGTGAATGGACCAGCATGTGGGCGGGGGAAGGGGCAGAGCACGCAGCCAGCACGTCAGCAGCGGTTGCATTGAGTCATGCCAGCTGTGTCATGCAATGATTCTCCACCAGAGTGCAAATTTATCAACTGCCGCTGCTGGCATATGGCAGAGAGCCACAGCTGAGCTTGGGTCATGCGCAGCTTCTCGACCTTACGGACGTAGACCGCACACACACGCACCTGTTTTGTGATGTTTCCTGCATCGACTCCTGCATATGAGGGCAGGCACCTGGGGGCCCTTTGCCTGGCGCCAGCGACTGCCTAGGCGGCTGGTGGGCTTTGTGAGGGCATCAGGAGACGATGCACTGGTGAGGCCACAGCGCGCACAGCACAGCACAGCACACCCTCTGAATTCACATGCTTTTGCAGCCTCTGTGCTGTTTTTGCTCCATGTGTGGGCTCGTGGTCAATGTACTGTCATATGGCAGCGCGATCCATCGCAGCAGCACAAGTGCAGCTGTTACTCAGAGCTTCTGGAGCAAGATTGCAGAGGGCCGCAGTTGGCCAGCACAGCAGCTGTACGGCAGCAGTTGCACAGTTCTGGGGGGGCGCAATCACTGCGCCTTGGGGGCGTAGATTAGAGGGAGGGACTTTGCTGACAAGGAGGGAGTGCTGTTCATACGTGACGGCGCTACACAAGGCTGATGCCATATAGCACAGATGTTCACAATTGCACGCCACTTGACTCTGCTGCTGGCCCTGGTTGTCCCTGTTGCGTGCTGGCTGTGGGGTTTGCAGGTGGCCACAGTGCACGATTTGATCATCCACCCAGACCTGCAGGGCTTTGGACTGGGCAGCTCAATGCTGAAGCGGATTGTGGCACAGATATCAGACAGGGGTATCTATGACGTGGGCACAGTCACCCCCAGCCAGCTACAGCCGTTCTTCCGCAGCTGCAGCTTTGACTTGGACAGGGAGGACAGCGTCCCCATGGCACTACGGCATGGCAGCAGCAAGCTGGTTGATGTGGAGCAGATCAACCAGCCTCTGCAGTCCAATGAGAAGCTGGCTCAGCTGCTGCAGCAAGCAACACTGTAACCTCATGCCCTGTCTGGATGCGTCACTTGGCTGCACCTGGAGGGGGTGGGACGGGACGGGGGAGGGGGGGGGGGGGGGGGGCTTGGGTGGTTGCAGCAAACCCATCAAGTGGACCCCAACTGAAGCTTGATGGCACGGACAGACCACCCCCACAAGGAACAGGCACAGGGCAACGAGAATGAAAGAATCAAGCTTGATCATCAACCAAACAACATTTGACTCGGGGACAGACTCCTAGAGGGGAAGCTCATTTCCCAACAAAAGTGCCTAATGGCCTTTGCAAGCACTCCAAGTTACTGCAAACGAAGCAACGCCGCCTGGACTTCCTCTCGCTGACTAATTTCAGCCCGCTGCCCAGTCCCTTCATCGCTCTGCCCTACGTGTGGACCTTAGTTTGGCTAGTCTGAAGTTTCCGGTTGACTCGGACAGGACAAACGTCGATGTAGGAAACCGAAGTCACAACTTTCTGCAGCACCATGGGCAATGCTTGCAGCTGCCTGACGGGGCTCGACCAACATGACCATCACGCCGTTCGCTATGGGGATGTGCCGAAGTACGCTGCTCCCTGTGAGCGGCTGCAGCAGGTGCCGGTCAGCATGTCAGCATTGGAGCAGAAGAACTCTGGCTCTCCTCGCAAAGGACGTGAGGCTCCCTCTTTAGCAATTGACCACCCAGATACTCAGCAGCTTGATGAGCAGGGCGCCCAGCAGTGGCACAGCCCTACTGCAGCAGAGCGACAGCAGCAGCACCAACAATACCAGGGGGTGCTGGGGCAGGTGCTGGGGACGATGCAGCAGCCCAGCAGCAGGAAGAGGAGCTGGAGCTGCCCGTGGTGCCATTCAGCTGGACCAAGGGCGACCTCATCGGCATTGGGGCCTTTGGCAGGGTGTACACCGCCCTCAACAATGAGACTGGGGAGCTCGTGGCAGTAAAGCAGGTGTCCTTTGCAAAGGATGAGGCGCTGCAGGGGCGTGTGTCAGAGCACATAAAAGCCCTGGAGGCAGAGGTAGACGTGCTGAGGACCCTGAAGCACGAGAACATTGTCAGATACCTGGGCACTGAGCGCACAGGGGATGCCCTGCACATCTTCCTGGAGTATGTGCCAGGGGGCTCCATCGCATCCCTGCTGACCCGCTTTGGAGCCTTTTCTGAGTCTGTCATCAGGAACTACACATCACAGCTGCTCAGGGGCCTGGAGTACCTGCATGCAAAAGGCATCATGCACAGGTGGGTGGCAGGGGCGGCAGGTGTGCGGGGGGACTGCAGCATGTGGCTGCAACATTTGACTGCAGCAGAGCCTTGTCACCCAGGCGCTCACACCTACTAGCGACTGGCACCAGCAGCAGCAGCAGCAGTTGGCGGCGGCCTTGTACCAAAGGCGTGATGCTCGGTTGTTGCCTCACAAGCAGCTGTATGCGCACTGCGAACACATCTAATATGGACAGCATGTAGGGTCTGCTGCGCTTTTGTCCGTCACGGAGGGTTTCACGTCAACGCCTGCTTGAAGCCGTCTACGGTCTTGCCTGTCCTGTCCCCAGTGCTGACGTCCTGGTGTGCTGATGTGCTGGTGTGCTGTCTCCTGCAGGGACATCAAGGGGGCCAACATCCTGGTAGACAAGCACGGCACAGTCAAGCTGGCGGACTTTGGGGCCTCAAAGAAGATAGAGGACCTGGCAACAGTGGGATCAGGTGGGAGCACAAGCTTTGTACAGAGCAGCTGCATGTCCTGCCTGCACAAGCAGCAGTGGTCTGGGGTGGGTGGGCAGGATGGGTGCGCGTGTGGGCGAATTGCATAAGGATGGGGCTCTCTGGTGGTGCGGTGGCAGCAAACATTCAGACCAGCACTCCACTTGGTTACTCTAGTGCACAAAGCTGTGCTGACAGCAATAGCGTGCGCGTTGCTAGTTGTATTGGTTGTTCACTCAACCGCCAACCTGCATGGGTCAGTATGCATACACCAGCTTGTGGTTTGACTTGTTGATGACTTTCAGCCCAGTGAAGCAACAGTCCAGCCAGGGCAGCACACCCCCTGCTTCCCCCCACTTGCCCATACCCTGGCATCATGTTGTGCCAACTTTTCACCACTTGCCATGCGTGCTGCACTGTGTTTCCCAGGCGCCACCTCCATCCGGGGCACGCCCTACTGGATGGCCCCAGAGGTGATAAAGCAGACAGGCCACGGCAGGCCGGCAGACATCTGGTCCCTGGCCTGCACGGTCATTGAGATGGCCACTGGCAAGCCCCCTTGGAGCAACCTGTACTCTCAGCCGGTGTCGGCCATGTTCCACATCGCCTCCTCAAAGGACCCTCCAAAGCTGCCAGACCACCTGTCCCCTGAGGCCAAGGACTTCCTCATGCTCTGCTTCAACAGGTCAGTGAGTGAGGTGACGTTGAGCGGTGTGGCAGCTGTCGACAGGAATCATACACTGCTGAGAGCATGCGGATATTGGCGAGCAGCCTGCTGTCATTGCGAATGTGGTGAGGTGGTGTGCATGGTGCGCTCTGTATGCACTGCTACCAGCTCCCAACACTTGGGCTTGCAGAGCGACCAGATTTGCCCCGGGGGCGCCTTGGCAGTTGATGGCTGACTTCAGCGTGCTACTTGTATGTGGCTCATGGAGTGTGCTCGTCTGCTCACAAGCTCCCTCTTGCTGCCCTGCTGCTGTGGCCATCCTTGCTGCTGCCTGCTGCTGCAGGGTGGCCCGTGACCGCGCCAATGCCACACGCCTGCTGAAGCACCCCTTTGTCACCAGGGGACAGCTGCCGTCGCCACAGCCCTTCCCAGGCTCATCGCCCAGCAACGCAGCCAACAGCAACGGCAGCCCGGCAGGGCAACGCAGCGGCGGCCAACAGACCCGCCTCAACGGCGGCAACCAGCAGCAGCCCAACAGGGGTCAGGCAGGCGACGGCCGACAGGCCCATACCCCACCAGGCGCGCGGCACAGCACGGGGATGCAGCCGGCGTTTGCGAACGGCGGCAGCGGGCTGCGGCCGTCAGCTGGGGCAGCGCTGGCAGCAGGCAACCAGGCCAGGTGCAGCCCGCCAGCACATGCGCAGCACGGCAGCCCGCGGCGGCAGCAGCAGCAGCAGGCCTTTGCTGACATCAACTCCTCGCCGGCAGGGGCAAACGGCGGGGCGCTGTCGCAGCGGGGTGACGCGTCTGCGGTTGTGACAGCCACGCGCCAGCAGCAGCAGCAGCAGCCAGGAAAGCAGCAGCAGGAGGAGGGACCCCTGCAGAAGCAGCAGCAGCAGCTCCAGCAGCAGGGACGGCAGTCACCCCGGCATTTTGATCAGCAGCAGCAGCAGCAGCAACAGCAGCGCCCATCGCAGCAGCAACTACAGCAGCAGGCGCAGGGGCAGCAGCAGGGCCGACGCAGCATCACGCCACGCTCGGCAGCGGAGGCAGCAGCAGTGGGGGGTGGGGGCGGCGACCCTCACTGTATGACCCTGGTGGACTGGAACCCCATGATGGAGCCCTCCTGGGCGCCTGGGGCCTACCAGGTGCCGGGCCCAGCAGCGACAGCAGCACCTACTGCAGGCAGGCGGGACAAGGCAGCAGGCGGCGAGCTGCAGTACGCACCAGGTCAGTTGTGTTGAGGAGGGTTGGGCACTCTGTAGTGGGGCAACGGCTGCGTGGGCAGATAAGCGAACAGCTGCGAGATGAACGGACAGAGCACTGAGGGGTGGGATTGCACTAGGCTTATTCTTTCAGAGGCATGACGCGGGAAGTGCGCGCAATGGTAGCACCATGCCCATCACGTTGTGTGTGTGTGTGGGACCTGTGCTGAGCCCTGCAAGTGTGCTGATCATAACAGGTTTGCCTTGCTTGTGTGTCTGTGTGTTTTGCAATGTCTGCACAGGGCGTGGCAGTGGCAATGGCAGCCGCCCTGCTCCACAGGCAGGCTCCTCAGCAGCAGACGGCACTGAGGCCCAGACACCCAGCAGGCCCCAGGGCGCACAGGGTGGCGCAGGCAACAGCAGCAGCATGGCGGCATTGAAACGTGGCAGCGGGACGCCAGGCGCGCCAAGCAGCAGCATCCTGTCAGCAGCACCAGGCAGCAGCACCCGCAGCAATGGGGGCATTGGCAGCAGGAAGATGGAGGGCAACGGGCCACTGGCATCTGGCCCCGTTGGCAGAGCTAGCCGCGAGAATGGCTTTGGTCTGGGGCCCGGCGCGGCGGCAGCAGCAGCTGCGGCTGGCAGCAATGCAGGCCGCCTGGGCAGCAACAGGGCCTGGGGTACAGGGATGACGGCAGCAGGGGCGGCCACACCAGGCTGTGGCGGCAGCCAACTGGCAGCAGCAGGCTCGGCGTCTGGAGGCTCGCCCAGCCTGTCTCTCTCAGCAACCTCCTGCTCAGGGTGTGATGTGGACGGGTGTGAGGAAGGCACAGGGGTGGTGCGGGCCAACAGCAGCAGCACAGGCACGGGGTCCGGTCTCCTCCGGCAGCAGGCAGAGGGGCAGCGCCTGAGCAGTAGCGGCAGCTACGGGCGCGGAGGTTCACAGCCGGGCGTTGCAGAGTCTGCGCTGGCTCAGCTGAGCAGCAAGCATGCCCAGTGGGAGCAGGAGCTCTTTGAGGAGCTGGCCAGGCAGCGGGAGGAGCACAGGGCCAGCAGGGCGGCAGGTGCTGGCGCAACCAAGCGCGCAATGGTGCAGCAGCAGTAGCTGGCAGGCGACCTGTGTGTTATGTGGTCAATAGCAGGCATTGTTATGTCTGTATGTGTGGGCTGTTCTGGGCTGCTGTTCTGGGCTGCGTGACAGAGAGCAGGTTCACTCTGTGCATGTGTTCGCTGTCTCCCTCTGCAACACAGCAGCTGCTGGGGCATCAGGTGTCTGGTGGCTGCAAGGGTGCTCATGTGCATGTGCTCTGCACTGCATATGCCGTTGGGCACAACCTGCTGCAGTGCTGTTCCTTGTCCAGTCCTCGTGGCGTGGCTTTTGTGCTGCTTGCTGTGCTTTACCTGCATCTCAGGCACCCACATGTGATGTGTACTGCCTGGCCACGTCCTGTATTGGAACTGTTTCTTTTGACATGCAGCATCAAAGCTTGTGAGCAGAACCTTGGATGAGATTTAGACAGGTGTGTCTACCACAACCCAGCCATGTGTGCGGGCAGCAGAGGCCCACCCATCTGCTAGCGCCGCCTGTCCTGCTGTCGCATGGGAGCAGGCGAAGCCCTCTGAGCTCGGAGTATAGCTAGGTAGCTGGCAGATGCCCTACGCCTGTGACAGTGCAGGCAGTATTGTTTTTGCGACGCTGTGTTGTGCAGGTGCATGTTGTCCAGCTGGACATGCCTGCGCCTCATAGGCTGGCTGTCGGGTATTGTGGGCTGACATGTTTTTTAGAGTGCGGCCAAGCAGGCACCCCTGCATCAGGACTCTTTAGAAACAGGCTCAATCGCAGCAAGGCTGGCATAGCATGTTCCGTAGTCATCCGCTGCACCCGTCAGGCAAGGCCAGTTGGTGCAAGGTGTTGGTGTTACAGCCAGTGCTGTTCACTGATGCACGTGTGTGCAGCTGTTGCTGGCACTGGGCTACCGCAAAGACTGGGGTGTGTTTTCAAAGTAGCCACTGTGTTTTGCTGGGCTTGTAAAGTGGTTTGGCAGGCTATGTGTTGCTATTCTCACATGTGGTAGGACCCTAGAGGTCAGGTTTCAGCCAGGGATATCTGGTCTGCTCTAGACTGGTTTGCGCATGTGTGCATGCACCACACTCAGGTGGCTGCCCAGTCAGGGAGATATTGCGTTTGGTGTATATGTGCTTAGGTCATGTTGCACCTGGTTTTTTGCTGCGCTGGCACACCAAGCAGCAGGTTTAAAGGAGGGATGTGACCCACGCACTCCAACCCCATGCTACAAGGAGCGATGCTGGGGTGCTAGTTGTGTAATGTACTGATGGCTGGTGTTGATCAATCAATCAGTCAACGTCACACCTGTAGCTATAAAGCTCAAGAGCTCATGCCAGCCATTCACTGGTGTTGCATGTCTTGATCTGTTGAGGCTCGCAGCCTTGTCACAGCAGTGAATCAAGTAAGCAAAGGTCAAAGTCTTGCAGCACGATGATCAGGGCTGTGGCGTCATCACATCGGCTGCTGTGACCAACACTCCAGAAATATTGTGCGCACTGTCAATGTGGCCAGTGGCCGTGCGAATAAATCAACCCGGTCGATGTGCCATCCAATCAACCCCAGCCACTTGCTATCTGTAGCCCTGCCGACTGCCACGCAAGCTACATTATTGTGTATGCGTGTGCATTGTGTGGCCGCTGTACCGCCGTGTGCCAATCAGGTGAGGCATGCACGCCATGCGCACGTAGTGCACCAGCTGTTGCTTCCATGGCTGTGATGCTATTGAGGGGTGCGGTGTGTCACACATAATAGTACGTGTTACAATGCCACTTAAGCTGCTGCTGCTGCTGCTGCTGCTGCAATAGGTTCCCGTTGTGATCGACGCGATTCCACCGCTGACAGGCTGCAGGCCTCAGCACCAGCCATGCCTTGAGAAGTTGGCGCAAGCCTGAAACAGCCAGCACGTGAATGCCCCTGCAGGTCACAGCGCCCATCAAGTGCCAGGCTACCATTCTTGGGGCTTGTACAGCTGATGCCGCCTGTTGTGTACGTGTGGCTTTCTGCAGGTGCGAGGTGCTGTGGGCCGGCGTTGTTGGCTACACGCGCCATTGGCAGGGCCAGCAGGCACAAGGCGCATGTGACCCTTGTCAGCTTCAGTATTCGCTGGGGACTGGTTGGTGTGTCATTGCCTGCCCACCTGCTTGGTCTCAGGGCCTTGTCAGCGCGCGCACACGGGACATCTGCACTGGCTGAAGGCAAATGCGCCAGTGACAACTGTGGTCTGCATGCCTGGCTACTGAGGCACCCCTGACAGGCTGTTCAACAGCAGCAGATGTGGCATGTCACGCTAGTAGCGATCGTGGTCTTGAGTCAGGATCGCTTGGTCATGCTGTGTGGCACTGTACATTAAAGGTTTGTACAAGTCAATGCCAGGACCCTGAAATGGTGCCTTGCCCTCTCTTGCACGCACAGCATGAGTCCTTGGTGTATGACTGATCCCCAACAGTTGCAGCACAACAGCAGCGGCACACCTGACTACAGACAGCAAGAGCAGCAGCGACTGCTGACGGGAACCACAGTGAATCACTTTGAGGAAGAGTAGAAGGGCGAGTTATTTTTTTCCGTTCACGCACTCGCGCGACCGCCAGCGGCCAGATATTGGACCCGCGGTCTGCTGCCGGGCAAGAGGTTGGAAGCGCCCTTGTAAGGCTACTGCCGTCTGCACTGCGAAGCAGATGAGTCCCATGGCATGTGTGACTATCCGGGCAGATATGCCTTGACTCGATATTTGCAAGGTGGCCTTCGAATGGCTACGCGTGAAGGCCGACTGAACGCTACCGCCCGAATGGATCCAACGTCGCCGACCTCGGATGGGCACATATATATCGTATATATACGATGTCCACATTGGCTGTGCATTGCTGCAGCACAGGCGCTTAAATACCATGTTTGTCGTTTGTGGCGTCAAGGCGGATGACGTGACATGGCCGCACAACCGGCGGGACCAACAGGCGCGCACAAGTGAACCGTGAAATTCGCCCACAAATGTCTCGTGAGGTGTGGGTGCCATGCAGGACGACTGCAACTGGACTGGGTACGTACTGCACCATCCTGCCTGAATTCAGTGGGTCTGTCTATGCGTTTGCGCATGCGCAGCAAGGCAACGGCAGGCTACTTTGGTATGCACACCACGTGGGATCTGTTGCCAGCTTTCACTGGCATAATATATATATTCAGCCTGGCTGCAGCTGGAAGGGCTGCCATTTTTGGGTACCCAGACAAACAATTGCACCGCTTTACTGTTGCCGCAATGCGGCAACTATCTTGTGAGCGGTGGTACTATGCTGCATGCCGCATAGTATAGGCAAGCAATGGCCAGCGTCTACTATACCAGCAACAGCAGCAGCAGCAGGTGTCCATCTGACTTCAGTCATGATCCGGGGATTCTGCTAGGTGGAACGTTCTGGTCGCCTCCCCGGGCTAATTAGGTTGCAACCTACATTTTCAAGCACACGCCTCAGTGACAAACCTGGGGTACATTCAAGCCCAAGCAGTGCACCTGATGACTGCCAGGGCCTACTGGGTGTTTGGTTGGCCAGGCCGCACATGAGGTTCACATGGCCTGGCTGTCACAGCAGTGGGGTGGCGTACTTGTGCATGCACTCACTTTGCATCAAGGTAGCTCACTCCCTGCTAGCCTAGCCCCACTCTAGTACGTCTAGTAGACCACAGCGCGCGTCCGGCAATCGATCAGCACGACTCTTCAATGAGGATGAGCAGCAGACCACACATGCAAGGCACCCGTACTTGCCTGTCCCTCTGTTTCACCTGTAGCACAGTACGCCCATAGGATACTGTGGGCAGGCACTTTTCCAAGGGGCGCATACGTGGAACAAAATGCATGACCTGTGCAGTCTTTTTCTTCCCCCAACTGCCTTTTTGGTTGGCTGTAGGACGACTTGATGTTGCTGTGCTTGTGATGTAAAGCTGCCGATCTATTTGCCCAATTGCTGCAGTGCCAGTGCCACCTGACTCATGCATAAGACCGAGCTTTACAGTGCAGTGTGAGAAGGGACGAGGCAGGGTTGAACTGCCACAGCAGCACCACCCACATGGGGCAGTGCTGCTGCTGAGGACCGCTCATCTTCCCGGGTGTGCTGTGCCGAATCGATTGCTGAGCGCACCCAGCAACTGGGAACTTACATCCCGACGCATGATGTGTGCAATGCACCCAGTGTCAGTGGGTGCACACCATGGTGGTACAAAGAGGCATCTACGCCTACGTAAGCCCCTACAATTGAGTGTTGATTGTCCGCCTGGACCGTGTTGCCAGAGACAACACGGGCAAAACAACCGCACCAACTTGCAGCTGCTTGGGTATGCAGACACCTCAGGTCTTTCACTGAGGCACCTGTCTGAGTCTGTACAGACCTGGCCTATCCTTACCCATTGCTAATCTCTAGCTACTAAGCTACCTACTGCAGCCGCTGCTGCTGCTGCTGCTGCTGCTGCTGCTGCTGCTGCTGCTGCTGCTGCTGCTGCTGCTGCTGCTGCTGCTGCTGCTGCTGCTGCTGCTGCTCCGGGCCCAGGCAACTCGGCAACCCCTCCGCCTGCATACACCGCCTTTGCTACAGGCAGCCAAAATGTTAGTTTTGAGCAGTTCGCGCCCATTTTGCGGCCCCTCAGGCCACCACGGAGTCGCCTGCAGGTTACACATGTGCAAATGCACTGGACACAACTCGCAGTGTCCAGGATGCTTTACAACGAATACCCAAGCTCTAAAGCTGCACAAAGCACACCTGAATGGGCTGGTGCTGCACTGCAGCTTGAGTCACTCGCGCACAAACTTCCCGCGCGGGCATAAGGGTCCAAGTTCAAGCCGTCAGAAATGTACTTATTTCTCGATATACTGCGCTGCCAAGTATTTGATTCCGAGTGCTGTCAAGTATTGAATACATAGGCCCCCAGTCGAAGACTTGAGAACAAGAGCAAGGACAAGCTGGCGCGCCTGCCACGGCCCAGGCGGAGGTAAGGAACCAGCGGGGTGAGCAAGATTCGCATTTGTGTAATTGCCTTTAAGCTGGCTCCGTGCTTTCGTGACCATGTCCTGTTTCAACAGCTGGCATGTCCCGGCTGTGAGCAGGCAGTGTGGAGATGCAGTCCCGGTTGCATGGTGAAGGTGGGAAATCCACTGGTGGATTTCGAGTAATGTGGGACAGTGACAAAGTTGGTGCAACCAGCAGTGGCCCACAGTGGTTTAACTTGGGTCACAGCTGTTACACTTTCCACTGCAAAGTGGTTGTTGTTGTTGTGCGGCAAGTGATGCACAAAGAAAAGCAAAAGCACGAAGGCATTCAGCAATTGCTTCGTGCGCACAGGGTGCTGAGACATTGCTTTACTGCAGCCGCCGAGGGTAAGGGGGAGGTGGAGGTGTGGGGCACCAGGGTGCTATTTGGCTTGCGTCACGGCCCAGAGGTGGCCGACAGACTCAGCCAAGCTATAGTGCGGCTCATGCAGCGCATGGGGTGGAAGGTGACCTATGCGCTGTTGGACGACTTCAGCCTGCACGAGCCAGATTGGCTGCGCTGCATGCTGGGGTGGCACTTCCTGTGCGCCGTGCTGGCGCACATGGGCTTCGTCGCGAGCCTGCACAAGTCTGCACCACCAGCAAGGGTGATGCAGACGCTGGGCGTGGAGATTGATAGCAACAGCATGCAGATCAGGCTGACGCAGCAGCGGGTGCAGCAGCTGCGGCAGTTGGCAAGCGAGCTCAGCAGCAGGAAGCGATGCAGCAAAAGGGAGCTAGACCAGCTCGTTGGCAAACTGCAGTGGGCCAGCGACGTAATCTACGGGGGCTCCCTCCTGCTGAACCCCATTCGTAGGTGCGGCAACAGCTGCAGGAAGCCGCACCACAAGGTGTACCTGCTGGCCGAGACAAGGCTAGCCCTGCGCTGGTGGTACACAGCCCTGCAGTCCTTCAACGGCTGCAGACACATTCTGCAGCAGCGCCCGCGCCCATGGCAGCTTCTCAGCACCGATGCCTGTGGCATCTGGGACACTGCCGAGCCAGGCATTGGCCTGTTTGTGGATGGTGGCTTCTGCGGCCTGACGGCTGCAGAGTGCGGGCAGCTCTTCCCAGATGCCCCAGCAGCAGAGGCCCCCATCCAGCTGTGGGAGCTGTTTGCAGTGGTGGCCCTGGTGCGGCTGTACGGCGCCTACCTCAGCGGACACTATTGGCAGCTGGGGGTGAATAATGCCAACGTGTACAGCTGGCTGTCCAAGGGCACAGTCAGGGGTGCAGTGTGCTACGAGACAGCACTGCAGTATCTGCTGGAGCTGTTTACAGCTCAGGCGCAGCTGGGCTTCAGGCTGCAGCCGAGGTGGATTGCCAGCAAAACCAACGTGCTGGCAGATGCAGCCTCCAGGAGGGAATGGGGGACATTGGCGACTGCACTCAAGGCCTGGCTGCGGCGTCAAGGCCGCAGCAAGCCAGGGGTGCAGCAGCTGGGATTCTTGACAGCAGCAGCAGAGGGCGGTTTGGGGTGCCACACGTGTCATGCCTGACATGTTTGGGCATGTTCTGACATTGCCGCTGCCCTTCCTATTGTTGTGCTGTGCGTCAGGGCTGTCACCCACACCGGCGCTGCAGTACTTCAGCATGAGGGCAGCAGCGCTGGAGGGCCAGTGCCGGGCCACCAGTACAGCCAACAAGTACAGCGACAGTGTGCTGTACTATGTGCGGTGGCTGCTGGCGTGCGGGCTGCCGCTGGCTCCCTGCTGGCACCACCCTACAGAGGGGCTGCTACAAGCTTATGTGGCCTTCTTGTCAGCTACTTGCGCAGCGGGGACAATCAGAAACCAGCTTTCTGGCCTGAAGTTCTACCTGGGCTACTATGACCAGGTAGACTGGTCTGGCTACAAACGCTTGCAGCGGCAGCTGAAGGGAATCCAGCGCAGCAAGGGCAGCAGCCAGCAGCAGAAGCGGCCAGTCACCATGCAGCTGCTACTGCTGTGGGTGCGGCTGCTGCGGGAGGGTTGGATCAGCAGGGTACAGTGTCTGGTGCTGGCGTGTGTCTTTGGGGTCTTTGGGATGCTGCGCAGGTCCAACCTGGTGCCTGGCAGCACGGCCCTGTTTGAGGCCCGTAAGCACCTGCGACGGGAGGATGTGCTGTATGTCAGCGAGCTGTATGCGCTGCGTCTCACCCTCTATGAGACGAAGACGCTGCAGTTAAAGAACAGGGTCCACACGATCCACATAGCAGGCAGCAAGGGTGCTGTCCTGGACCCAGTGCGGTTGTGGCAGCAGTACGTGGCAAGCCACCCGCAGCACCAGACGCACCAATGTTCAGCTACTTTGACAGCAAGCAGCAGCTGGTGCCGCTGACATTCGGTGGGCTGGCAGCAGGGGTCAAGGAGCTGGTGGGCTTGGTGGGTCTAGACCCCAGCATGTATGCCAGCCACTCTCTCAGGCGGGGTGGTGCGTCTGGTGCTCTGTCGTCTGGGCTGGCCCCCTTCTTCACCAAATACCAGGGGGACTGGCGTTCAGACTGCTATGAACGGTATTACACCGTGTCCCGGGCGGACATGGTGGCTATCACAGCCACTATGCTCAGCACCCTGCACGCAGGCAGGTGCTGACTTGCCACGTTGTTCATTGGGGGTGGTGGTTGGGGGGAGGTGGCACTGCAGGGGACCTGCAGTGCGGTTGGGCTTTGTGCAGCGAGGGGCCTTCAGTGCATGCCACCAGCCTGCCTGTTAGCACACACATGTCCACAGGCAGCTGAGGCCCCTTGCACAACTTCCCCCTGGATTTGGACTGTTTGTATGTGGGTGTACAAGCGTAACATGTTACATGAGTGCTCCTGCATGCGCATGACTTTGATGGAGAGGAGCAGAACCAGCATGCATGTGACTGCAACTAGCAATTGATTGCATTACATCCACCAACCCACGCAGTAACACGTTCCTGCCTTTCAGGGATGGCTGTGCGGTACACAATGAAAACCTTGCAGGCTGGTGTGTTTGTGACGTAAATGCCACGTTTTATGTGCCCCTGTCCCCCACAGCAATAGGTAAACACGCGTGCTGAACACCTAGCACCACGTGGGGACAGGGCAGTTGTATGCTTTGCAGCTGCCGCACTGTAGATGTGTGTTTCAGCCGCACATGTCATCCAGGGCGCATGCTTTTTGTTCATGGCTTGCAAGCAGCAGTGTGACAGCGGAAGCAAGCTCGTACCAGTCGCATTCATTGACTCGTGACAGCATTCAAAAAATTCTCTGGGGCAATTGGTGGCTCCTGCAGCTGCTGTGAGGCAGTTGCAGGAGGGAGGGGTTCAAACCCCCTCTGCCTCAACACACATGTCCCTTTGAGCCATTACCTATGAAATGCTGACAGAAGCTGCTGCCAGGTGCAGTCCACAATGTGGTTGCCTTCCACCATGTAAGCAGACACACAGCAAAACATGACCTTGTTGATGGCCAGCCACATGACATGCCAACTGATATATCTGTCTTGTTGCTGCCAGCAACAACTTGTTGCTGGCAGCAACAACAGTGTTACACCGGCTGGGGTAGGTAGGGTTACGGTGACGCTGCCGCAGCAGGCTGCTGCTGTTGGAAACCCTGAATTACGCTGTGCGTGCCACCCATGAAGTGGCTGCCGAACCCGCAGGGGGGGGTTAGGGGGGGTCTCTGATTGAGGGTACCACTCGCCCAGCAAGAAGCACGGGCTGCAGAAACTGACCTTATGCCGCATGGTGGCAGAGAGGGCCCCTCCCCAGGCTAACCTAGGTGCACAGGCCTGTGCAACTGTGCCTGCCCAACCCGGGTTCCACCTGATTCCAAACCGAAGTTCCTGCAAGTCGTGCATGCAGGTGCTGCTTCAGCAGCTGGGTAAGGTTCCCCTGCAGGCATCATGCAGGCTAGGAGCTACACTGCACCAAAGCATGATGTTTTGTAGGTCACAGGTGGGCCATGCTGCCTGCTGCCATGGCTAGTAGCCATTGGCTACTGCAGTCCCCTCAGGACTGCACTTCAGCTGCTGAGCATGCACCTTGATACCGCGCAAATTCTGCAGCCACTGCTGACTGTGCCATCAGCAGGATGTTTGCCTGCGGGACCCTAGTGCCGTAGTGAGACCATGGATAATCTTCTGCGCCCAGGATTTTTGCCTGCAGAAGCCCCCCTCCCCCCAAAAGGGAACTCTCTCCCTTGTAGACTTCTGTCCTCAATGAGCCAGCCTTGTGAGCAGCAGGAGCAGGCCCTAGTGGAAGGCAGCATCTGCTGGATGTCCTGCTGTGACAGTTCTGTGCGCATGCAGCAGTGGGTCACGGCTGCGCAGCCTTGTAGCCTGCGCAGCTGAGGACGGCACCTCCAAGCTTCAGCGAGCTGCAGGTTCATGTCCACACGCTTCCAGCAGTCCACAAGCAGTCAGGAACACAGCGACGTGTCTAGGGTGTCCACCCTTGCCATCATACCAGGTACCAGCACACAACCAACATATGGCAATGGCAAGGCCTGTCGGCAAACAAGTGGTATGGAACCACCAACCACTGTTGAACAGCTGGGGTCAAACATGGTCAAAGCAGCGGAGAAAGGCCGCAAAGCAGGAGCAACATCCGAAGAATCAAACATTACAATCAAACTATCAAGATGGCAGCCATGCACACCCACCTCGCCCAGCAGAAACATTGCAGATCGCTTCTGCAGCCGACTGGCAGCACATTACAAGCATGTAGAAGGCATTTGCATGTGCCTCCTTTGCCAGCGCGGAGCCTGCAGCACGCTCCCCCTTGGCAGACTTGTGGCAGCAGCAGCATCGCAGTAGCAGCAGCGACACCAGCAGCAGCAGCACACTTGCCGGAGCCAGATCGGTTGATTGATTGCCGTTTGCAACGTTTGTGCAAGAATGTGCTTGTCGGAGTCGCTGCAGCTGCAGCGTGGTCGGTTGCAGCGTCTGTTTTGGGAGGGTCAACCAGTCCGCTGGCATCCCTCACACTCGCCAGCCAGCCAGGGGCATCAGGTTGGTGACGATCGTGGTCTATTGGTGCTGTTGGCAGTGTGCATGCATGGCTCAGGCACTCGCAGTGGCAGCTGTCGTCCCTAATGGCTTGAACATGCTGCAGATCCTACTCATACCGTCTTGATAGCTGTTGAACTGCTGTACTGATTCCTACAGGTGCTCATGTAGCAGCTCAATCCGCCTGGGCAGGTCTAGCTGCCGGGTTCCTGCACACCCTGTGTGGACCAGACCACCTAGCAGTGAGTGTGATTGCTTGCCAGCTGGCCGCACCTGCAGCTGCGCACGCAGACACCCAGCTCATGGGCAAGTCACCTTGCAGGCTGCAGCAACCTTACAGCAGCAGCGGCGGTGATGGACACCTGCTGATGCTGACAGCAGCTGCGGGCAGCAGTGCGGACTCATCCATGTTCACATACGTAGAGCAGTTGTCCAATACTCCTTGCGCTCATAATAGAAAGTCTGTTACAGGGTTATTCCTGTGCTGAGCCTGTCACGCCGTGCTGCGTGTGTGTCTGCCGCAGGCTCTCACACCGTTGACGATAGGCAGGGGCAGGGCAGCAGCATCAGCACTGGGAGCGCTGTGGGGCTTTGGCCACTCAACGGGGCAGCTGATCCTGGGTCTGGTGTTTGTGCTACTCAAGGTGAGTCTGTAGCCCTACTTCCAGTCAGTTTCTTGATCAGCCACCTTCAGACTCCGTTGCTGAGGGTTGCCCTAGGGCAGCAGCTGAAACACCTTGAGGCTCTGGTGTCCCTGCAGTTGTGGGTGACAGGGCTACCTAGGACCCTGGTGTCAGGGGTCCTGGCCTCTTGCATCTGGTATGAACCATGCGCAGTCCCGCCCATGACGTGGTGGGCGCCATCCATGTAGGGTCAATCTTAGGGACGCAGCAAGCAATCAGTTGTGTGGCGGCCCCACGTACACAAACCTACTACTACTATCGCTACTATTGTTGACCTTTGTTGGGGCACGCCACAGTGTCTAGTGCAGAAGTTATATGCTGATTTCAGGGCTTTTATAAGCTGGTTTTGGCAGGGTGGCTCTTGTCCTGGCAGCTGGGCAAGTGCTGCTGCTGGCGCCATGCTTGACCCCTTGCCTGGCTGCCAGTGCCTGGTCACACAACATGAGTGTCTCCATGACCTCATCCTTACTCTCTCGCGCACACATCTGTGCACTGCCACGTTTGCTTTTGGCAGTCAGGAGCGCTTACTACCTTGTCCATGCTCTGCCGCGTCAATGTCCGTCCACCGCTTCCTTTTTGCTGCTTCCTTTTTGCTGCTGCAGGAGCGCTTCCATGACCTTGTTCCTGCTCTGTCGCGCTGGTCTGGCACAGTGGTGGGTCTCACCCTCATGGCTATTGGGCTGATGGGCATCTATGAGACATACTTTGCAGGGCCCGATGCAGAGGAGCATGAGGAGCCCAAGCTGGCCATGGCAGGTGGGTGGGCGGGGATGGTGGTCTCGTTTTTTGGTGGTGGTGGTGGTGGGGGGGGGGGTACAAGGTGGGGTGGACTTTCACTGACTGGCCACACATACAACAGCCAGGGGAAGCGAACTGCCGGGGGCTGGAGGCAGAGGAGAACTTCAGGTCAGCTGTGCTGTGTGGCTGGTCAGCTGTGCTGGTGTGGGCAGACAGCAGCGCTTTTGTGCTGACCAAGGCGTCAGCAGGGGGGGCTGTGAGACACAATCCTGCAGGTGGCACATGCGTGTTTGTGCTGACCCCTGTAGTACATCGCAGCAGTTGCATGCCACCATGCCCCTGCAGCGTTGCAGCCGCACGCTCAGCAGTGTATGTTACTTTTCAGCAGTGTTGGCGCTTGGGGACCCTGCTTGCATTCACGCTGCCTCACCCTGAGGGCCCACCCATGTGCTGTGTGCGCACCTCGTGCCTCATCACTTCAGCGCACCCAACACTCAACACACAATGCTCGAATCGTTAGCAGCTTCCGTTCCCCGGTCCGTGTTGCATCATACGGATGTCACTATTCAACTTGACATCAAACACGCATCTGATCACACACTGTATGGCATGTGGTGCTGCAGGTGCGGGCGGCAGCACCTTCCAGGCACAGGCTAAGATGGGTCTGGCCACCTACGCCACCGGCATTGTGTACGGCCTACACCCCGATGCCCTGTTCGTGGTGATCCCAGCCCTGGCTCTGCCCACTAAGCTGGCAGCGATCGCTTACTGCTCCATGTTTGTGATCGGCACAGTAGCAGCGATGGGCGGCTACACGCTGGCGATTGGGACAACGTCAGCAGCACTGACGAAGGAGAGGCCGTGGCTGCAGGCACATCTGTCAGCTGTGGCGTCTGGCGTTGCTATTGTTGTGGGCGCGCTGATTCTGCTGTCGGGTGCTGGTATTGCAGTGCCTTTCTTTGACTGAGTGCGGCACTGCTGCTGCATGAAGTGAAGTGTCAGCTGGCCTTTGCTGCTGTCCGCATCTGGCAAGGCAGCTTTGGTTGTGCGCAGGGGCACTGCGTGGCACTCACAGTTGCAAATAGGTTAGCAGTTGCACAGGGGTGAGCAGCGCTGCTGCGGGCATCCATCCAGTTGGTGGTTGCGGTCGCATGTGTTGATGTGCACTGTTCAACAAGCTAACGTGCACAGCTGTGTGCGTCAGTCCGACATACGGTACAGCAACAGCACTGCCGCTCCAATCGGCAGCACTCTGGCAATAGCGCTGGGTGCACCCATAGCGCGGTTGCAGTGCAGTCACGTGTGCTTATATGTGCAGTGTCCTTGACAGCGAGCGCAGTTGTTGTGAACAGCCGTCGCTTGCTTGCGTGGTTGCTTGCTGGTGCCGCTGGTCAATTGACAGTTGCAGGCCTGGCAGGCGTGTGCATGTCGCCCAGCTGCTGGCGCTTGTGTCGTCACCTCAGGACTCTCAGCAGTGAGGGTTTGGATTGTTGTGCTGGGGTTCTTTAGGCTGGCGGTTGGCCGCCAGTGTTGGTGCATGGTCGCCGTCTGGCAGCCATCCAGCAGCAGCTGCTGGGCCTCTGCCCACAGGTCGACTTTGCAGTGGTTTTACACAAGCAGCTGTTCAGCAGGTGGCCGGCTGCAGGCATTCCTGCGTGACGGCGTGCATCAACAATTTGCCTCTTGACAGTACGACTGTGCACCGCTGCAGTACAGCAGCACGTTTGTGTTTGAGGTATGTATTTTGTGTTATCGAACTCAATCAGAAGGTAGAAACAGGGGTGGTTAGCAACGGTCTGAGGTTGGAGTGATGGTATGTGATACCAGCTGCACAGCTGTTGCAGCTTGGTACCAGTCTAGTTGCTGAGCTGCTGCCGCACATTGCAAGCAGCGCGAGCAGTTAGTGCCTGGGGGTGTGGCAGAGCCGCCTCCCCCGACTTGCATCAGCCAAGTGCTTCTGTACTGGTGCTTTTTGTAAGGCAGATGACTTGGAGTCAGGCAGGCATGTGGTGATACTGACTTGTTGAGTGTGTCAAATTGCTGAGCAGCCAGCCTTGTCGTCAACCTCGCCGTCAATCAATGCTTTTCATTATTGAGAGACTGTGACACAGGATTTGAAATTTGAAATTTGTTACCGATTACTACCTGCAACAGCTGCCACCTCATGGCAACATCCAGCTGCCAGTACTGACAGCAGTAGCCCGAGCCAGCATGATAGACAGTTATAACATGACATCCAAGTAACCTGCACATCCTCCTGTGACCAGGGCTGGTGTGTGTGCACACACCACCCGTACAGGCACCAGTGCCGCCTAACCAGGCAGGCTTTCAGCCACATGTGCAATGAATGCAGCAGATACAGTATTATGCTGAAACAAAAGCATGCCTTGCAAGCACCTCAAGGCCGCCATATGGCTGGACCTTGAACACGTGCTGCCGTAGCTCTTGGGGTGCGTCCATTGGTAAAGCTGGATGACATGCCTTATGATAGGGGACCTATGAGAGCTGAAAGTGAAGACGTGCTACATAATAACATCGTACACACGTGCGCACACACTGAAAAGACCTACAGCAGTGTTTTGCAACACTTTGTTCCTACTTGGCTATAGCTCTATTGGCAGCAGAAGGAATGCAGGAATTGAGCTACACATCAATGCAAGGGGAGGGGGACAGCCAGTGGCCAGCATCAATTGGACTGAACCACACGCGCAACAACGACAGCTGCGCCCCAACAACCATGACTAAATGAACGAAGCAGCAGCGCTGCAAGCAAGTGCAGCCAGCAGTCACAGGCTGCAACTTAGCCACAGGAGCGCACACATGCTGCAACATCGTCAACTGGCAGGCGACAGCAGCTCCTCAGAACACAGCTCTGAGCAGCTGTGTCCTACTGCCCGGATGTTAGGTGTGACAAAAACATACATAGTAACAACACCAGGAACATGGTCTCCAACTCTTTTATGGTGAATTGCTCAAGGTCTGCGCCTCTCGGCGCAAGGTGCCTTGAAGTGTGTAGGTAGCCTGGCCTGTGTGCCACTGGGCGACTCTGTGCCGCTGACACAATGCCACCAGCAACTTGCACTGCTGACTGCAGCAGAGCCATGCAGTCAACGAAGTCAATGTAATAAAGGTACAGTAAGGAAGACATGCAGATCATGTTGTGGCTGCATTGCTGCAGCAATACGCAAGTGCTGCTGACTGTTGAGCTCGCCTCGCAAATGACACACTGGGTGACCCTCCCCCACAGAGGTCGGTTGGCGACCACCACACGTGCAACACCTGCCCAAGCAAAGAAAGAATCATCCTGCCAAGCTTGACGGCCCTCATGAGTCCATATTGAAAACATTACCATAGACAGGTTGTCATGCATATACATACTTTGACGGTGGCACCCTCAGTGGAATGGCGTCTCCATTTGGCAGGCGGCGCATGACTTGTTGTGCTGCAACACACAGCCTCTTGTCCAGCTGCTGCCCACATTGCGCACTTATGACACTGCTGGCAACACTTGGGAGGACCATCCGTTGCCCAACACATTGCCTGCAGGACAGCAGCGGGCGGCAACACACCCAGCAGCGTCAGTTGCAGTGGCCGTTGTGTCACACCGTGCACATGCTTGCAAGACACGGGTATCAGGCAGCAAACACTGCCACCAACTCCGCCGGGGGTCTTTGACTATCGGCGGGATACGGTGAAATCAGTGCTATACATGCAAAAGGTGGCATTGGAGATGTCAGTGTGCTGAGGTGCTGCAAGACGCAAGTGTGAAGGGGGACAGAGGGGCTGCAGCAATGGCAGCCACCGTCCAGTCTCAGCCACAAGCAGAGCCACAATGGCTGCTGTTCTCAACCCCGTGTTACATGAATTGGCAGCCACACAAGCAGTACTGCCACAGCTGACCACAGGAAGGCCCCAAAGAGCCCTAGAGTAAAATGCGCTTACTGTACCTGCAGGGGAGTACTGGCAGACGTAGGTTGCCATGGCACAGCGTGCGTTGTAGCCGCAGCCTACGCTGGTGGTGTCCTTCCACACCAGCTGGGTGAAGTGGCCGGTGGATCCGCTCCAGCCCGGGTTGCTGAAGCTGTAGGTGGTCACCTCGTTGTACCAGGCATCAACGGCAGACTGCCAGGAGGGGTAGCCCCTGAAACACAGCAGCAACAACAGCAGCAGAAGCGAGGGGTGTCAGTGTGCCATCACATCTCATGAGGTCCTGCTTGGAACAACCCCCTGCTGCTGCCGCTGCATTGTCACAAGAACAAGGTGCTGTCACAAACTGCTGCTTGGATGCTACAGCTACGTGCAGGCTGTAGTGGTGCCGTAGGCTAAACAAGGCTCACCATGCCAGGTTCTCCCCCACTCCCTTGTCCCCTGAGTGCCCTCCAGGGCAGGCATCAGCATAGCCCTGGGATCGAGCTGCCAGCGCTGTGTCCCACTTCAGGGCAGGCACCTGGTGCTTGGCCCGGTACCTGGTGCACACATACACACGGTGAGGCTTCTAGGTCAACATCTGAGCAGTGCAACATGCATGTCGCCCTGTTTCAATGGAGGCCACTGAGCTCACACCACTGGCACAGCCTGCCTTCCGCACTATTGCTGCTGTTGCAGAGGCACCCGAGCGCTGCTCGAGGCATGCAGCATGGAGGGATGGGGGGACAGCAGTGATCAAGATCAAGCCTTTTTGGAAAGAAACCCGTGCTGACCTGTTGGTGGCCTCCAGCACTGCCGCATATGCTGCTGGCACGGATGCATCTGCAGCCGGCGATGCTGCCGGGGTGGCAGGCGTCTGCTGCTGCTGCTGCTGTGGCTGCTGCTGCTGCTGGGGAGTCTCCCACCAGTTTCCTTGCGGCTGCTGCTGCTGCTGTTGGGGCCAGCTGGGAGCAGTTGGCTCTGGAGCTACAGGTGCCGGCTGCTGAGCGGGTGGGGTGGGGGTGTAGATGGGAGTGACTGGAGTCGGGGTGGGATCTTGATGAGTGTCAGGTGGTGCAGAGACCTTGTTGGAGGGTGGAGTGGGGTTTTGCGTCTTGGGTTTGACCTGCTGAGACCAGTCCACGCCAACCACATTGCCTGCAGGATGCAGCAGCAGACGGGAAGCACCACACAGCAGCCGTGAGCCTGTGTGCAGCAGCTGTTTGTGATACAGCTAGTAGTAGGGTTGTCCAAACAGTGACTGATCAGTCCTCATGAGTGGTTACCCAGTTGGCTCAGTCAACGTGTAGGTGGTTTGTGAGGCGGTGCGGGCCCATGGTCAAGCTTGTGGTCACTAAGGCACTTCCAGCACTTGCAGCCCAAAGCAAGAATGCATGCACATGCCTGAATTCAGTGTGCGCCAAGGCATGCATGCATACAGCTTGGCAGCCAACGGAAATGCCACACCACCTACCTGGTGGGGAGTACTGGCAGATGTAGGTAGGCATGGAGCACGCCTTGTTCACAGCACACCCAACCTTCACCGTGTCCCTCCACACAAGCTGCGTGAAGTGGCCCGTAGCCCCGCTGAACCCGCCCCTGCTGAAGTCATACGCAGCAACCTCATCATACCACGCCGTCACTGCTGCTGACATGCTGTCATACCCCCAGGCCAGATTTTCACCGTAGCCGGGAGCACCAGAGTGCCCTTTGGGGCACCCTGCGATGTAGCCTGCAGCTTGGGATGCAATGGCTGCGTCCCAGGTCAGGTCAGGCACTTGGTGAGCCCTGCAGGAACACACATGACGTACAGGGCAGTGCGGCGCAGTAAAGGAAAGGCATCGGATGACAGATTCTCATCCTGCCCATGGGCGCGAGCCAGGGCCCCTGGCTTGTGCATGTGTGAAGTTCTGGCCGCCCTTGCCAGAGCGCCACGTATGTGAACATTCCAATCTAGAAGCAGGGAAGCTGTAGGGCTGCAAGCATTGAACCTCGTTCCAGCCAGTGACTGATGTCAAGAAGGAAAAGCAACCATACGGGGCAGGCCTACCTGCGGTAGTCGTTGGTGAGGTCGAAAGCAGCCTGGAGCTCTCCCGAAAGCCCTGGAACCACACTGCTGCTGCTGTCAGCAGTTCCCGCAGCACTACTGTCGCTGGGAGCGGCAGCTTGCTGTGGGAACATCTGCTCTGCAGGCATTGTGGGGACCTGGTAGGGCTGCTGGGGTGTGGCTGTGGCCGTGTCAGACTGCTGCTGCTGCTGCTGCTGCTGCTGCTGAGGGAGGGTGGGTGTGAGTGGGTCAGCTGCTGGTGTGAGTGAGTCAGGAGTGACCTGTGGCTGCGTAGGTGTGACCTGAGCCTGCTGTTGTGTGGGTGTGACAGGGGTCTCCGCTGGGTCTTGGGGGGTGAACCCCGCGGGCGGGGCTTGTGTGGGTTGTGCTTGTGCTCGTGTTGCCTGCAGCTGGTCCATAGGGACAGGCACAGCATACTGCTGCTGGCCTCCTGCTGCGTTGGTGGCATCGCTGCCTGTGCTGCGAGCGCTCCCAATGGGGTTGCTGCTGTCAGCCCCTGCCGGTGCTGACTGCCTGTTGGGTTCGTAGTAGGCCTCCCCGGGCCGTAGGGTGGGGTTCCACAGCTGCTTGGCCTCTTCTGGTGTGTCTGGCAGGGCAGGGAGCACCTGCAACAGCAGCCGCACATGCCATGGTGACCAAAAACAGAGGGCAGGACATTGTGATGCTGTTGCTGATGTGCTTTGGCCAAGCAGCAGAGCTGCTGCTGTGCGAAATCTTGCTTACGGAGGTGACCACTACAGGAGTGGCTAAAGTGGCCATCCCCATCAGGCAACAGGGTGCAGCAAGAAGTGGTGGGATGGCTGCAGGCTGCTCTCAGGCAGTGCTGCTTCCGCGCATTGGATTGCATACGATTTCTCCAGAGATCTCTGGAGAAATCTAGATGGCTGAGTACAACACTGGTTGCCGAACATGCTGCACCAACTTCATGTGCTGTATGCATGGGGAGTGCGTGGCAGGTAGCATCAACATTGTGATCCATACAGCAGGCACGCTGTGTGACCCTTGAGTCAACGGCAACACACCTGCGAAGACCAGTCAGCGCTGACTACGTTGCCTGGGGGTGAGTACTGGCAGATGAACGTCTCCCAGGTGCACTTTTTGTTGACAGCGCACCCGATCTTGGTTGTGTCCTTCCACACCATGGCGGTGAAGTGGCCTGCCAGGATGGACCAGCCTGGCTTGTTGAAGTGGTAGGAGTTGACCTCGTTGTACCAGGCATCAACCACGTCCGTGAAGGACCGGAAGCCCCTGGGACCACGCACAAATAGCAAGGCGATATTCACATCTTGGGCTCATCACCCTGTGCTTGGCTGATGCAAATCAGCGAGTGGTGCCGTCAGGCATGAGAGAGGGAGCCCCAGAGCTGGGACGGCGCAGGATTTCACAAAGCCGAATGGCATAGTGGCAGCACCAAGAAACTCACCAGCCCAGGCTCTCCCCAACATTCCTGATTGTGGAGTGCTTCAGGGGGCATGAGGACAGGAAGGCAGCTGCTTGACTGGCCAGGCCCTCGTCCCATGCCAATGGTGTCACCTGCACATACACACACAGCAGCGCGCATGTTCACAATTGGCCTAAACACTACAACAAACCCTTCTGAGCATGAACACTTCGATCAAGCAGACCCATTGACAGTCTCAAAAAAGCATTTTCACTGGTTTCGCAATCAGCTGTATCTGCAAGTGCTGAGCCCGTGCTGACCTGGTGCCTCCTGCGGTACATGTTGGTGCGGCGCAGTGCCTCCACTAGATCGGGGTCGACCGGCTCCGCAGAGTCCGGACGACCAACTGCGGCAGTCACGGGCGTCGCATCGTCTGGTTGCCAGATTTGGAGGTCCGTGATCGCCTCTTGCTCAACCAGCTCCGCGTTTTTGGCGTCCCAGGCCTCGTCCTCGACTGCCTCTGCGGTGGCGCTTGCGTCTTCGCTCGCCGCGTCTGGCTTCAATACCGCAGCAACGTTGAGCGCGGGTCTAATCTGCTGGCTCCAGTCCACGTTGGGCCCAATCATGTTGCCTGCGAGCATTTCAAACGCATGGTGAGCACGAGCCAAGCAAAGGTGCGGGCGGCCGAAGGTAGAACCGAATTTCTGCAAACCGGAACCTTACAGCTTGTAAAGCCTTGCAGACAGCACAGTGCCCTGACAGCAATAGCGAAAAGCATGCCTGCCAACGTTGTGTGCACACTTTGCTTGTTGATGGGGGGGGTCGTCGCCCTCCCCTGCAGTTGGAGCAGTCGACGCTTGCAGGGTTGCCGCACCTGGTGGCGAGTAGTGACAGACATACATCGGCCATGTGCATGCCGTGTTGACCGCACATCCCATCGCCCTGGTGTTACGCCACACCATTGCAGTGAAGAGGCCGCTACCCGACGTCCAGCCTGGCTTGTCAAAGTCGTACTTGGCCACCTGAAACAACCAGGCAGCGGCAGGGTCTTTTGAGACTCTTACGCAGCGATTGCATCCACCCAAACCTACACGACTGCTGCTGCTGGTCCGCATGCATGTTGGCGGATGACATCATCTCATAAGCCTATACAGTTGTGCTGCTCACCTGGGCATACCAGCTGCTGACAGCATCAGGGAAAGTTCGGTAGCCAAAGCCAAGCTTCTCGCCCACACCAGCGGTCCCACTGTAGCCGAACGAGCAGGTGCTGGCCCACTTCTTGGCTGAAGCGGCCAGCTTCTCGTCCCATACCAGTGCAGGAGCCTGCAAACAAAAGCATAATTCATTGTGTCATCGTTGCTTCCCAGCGTCACCATTCAAGTCTAATTCACGATGGCGGTGTGTCAGAAGACGCATCTGCAAACCACAGTGTGCACCAGCACGAATAATTGGCAACAGGGTCTGACTGTAACAGTACTGGCAGCTTCCATACCAACCATCTGTGTGGGTAGCTGCACTGCCTACATGTACAGCGCTCCGCGATTTGCTCAGCAAGTAGGTTGAACCTACTGACCCAGGCTGCTAACCAAATTCGCAGTTGCAACTAGGCCCTAGTTACTAAGTTAGTAGCCCAGCCAGTCTGTCCATAGAATCAGCGCCCTAGGGCTGGCTGACCCCTACCTGGTGGGTCTTTCTGTAGGTATTGTGCAGCTCCAGCACCCTCCGCATGTCCGCAGTGCTGGGGGCAACCACTGGTGCCGCCGCAGTCTTGCGGCTAGGCGCAGGCGAGGCACGTGCAACCACAGGCATTGGTGAAGCAGCTACGGGCTTGGGAGCGGGGCTGGGTGAGGCAGGGGTTGGCTTGACAGCTGGACTGGGGCTTGCTGGTGTAGTCACAGCAGGCTTGACCTCTTGGCTCCAGTCCAGTCCAATGACATTGCCAGGGGACTGGTACTGGCAGACGTATGTTGGCCATGAGCAGGCGGTGTTGACAGCGCAGCCGAGCTTGGTGGTTGATTTCCACACCAGGGCCGTGAAGTGACCTGTGGCTGTGTTCCAGCCTGGCTGGCTGAAGTCATACAGCTTCACCTCGTTGTACCAACCGTCGATGGCATCGCTAAGGCTTGCGTAGCCCCCTGAAGGTACAGCATGCACCAGAAGCAGGAGAAGAAACAAGCCATTAATGACAACCTATTATTCAAGACAACAGTCAAACATGCGCCAGTTGCAGCTGCTGCCAGAGTCTCGCTGACTCTGATAGCATGAAGCAGTCCAGTAGCTGCCATTCAGCTGGTCAGGCCAGCCGCCACCAGAATCAGTTGTGTACCATCTGCATGCAATCACCCTGAAACTATGCAGTGGTCACTGACTGCGCGCAGGCGCACACGCATCATCACTGCACAGATGTGTTGCTAAAAGCAGTGACGGTAGAACCAACGAAAGGTGCTGCTGTGCGGCTTTCACCCACGCAAAGTGGCCCTGCTCCTGCTTTAACCTGCCAGGAGTCATCCCACAAAGTACAAGCCAGCATCAATGTCTAACAAGCTTGTTTTACTCACATGCCATGTTCTCTCCCACCCCAGCGTAGCCTGAGTGGCCGTTGGGGCAGCCTGATGCCCATCTGACAGCTGAGGCGGCCAGTGCATCATCCCACACAAGCACAGGCACCTGGGAGCGTTGGACGCACACAAAAACACAGCACACGCACAGATTCAGTGTGGACTTATTGCACGAATATGGTCTGTTGCAGCAAACATGGCTCGACCCCAGTGGGCGATGCCATTGATGATGGGCAAACATATCCATGCGACGTACTCCCACAACCACCCAGGCAAAGGCAAGCCTTTGATTGCATCGAGCACCACGGCACAAGAAGCGCATATATAGCAGATGCATGTGTCAGGATCCTATATACCTTCCCTGCGCAGGGGAAAGTTGTGGATATGCATCCCCAAATAACACAGCACTACATGCACTGTGCAACGTGGGCCAATGGCGTCTGATGGGGGGCCCACCTGGTGCTTTTGCCTGTACGCATTGTGCCTGTCCAGAGCAGCAACGTAGTCTGGCTTGAGCACTGCTGCAGTGATGACGCCGGGGTGTTCTGCACTGCTGTCGGGCTTAAGGAGTGCTGCCACGCTGGGCTGGGTGTCAGGCAGGGGCACTGCGGCTGTTGGTGGCGGCACGTTGGACCCCCACACCTCACCATCGCTGCCAACATTGCCTGCACAGCAGAACACCCCTTTCAATGACCATGACCCCACTACATCGGGTCTATCTGCTGGCGCGGGAACGCATCAGCAAGCCTTGGGCCTGGTGGCCCACTAGCATGAGCAAACTGACATCTCAACAAAAGGTTGCGTCTGCAAGCCACATGTTGACTCTACAGGCTGCCAGAGTACAAACCTGCAGGGAAGGGTTCATACCTGCAGGGTTGTACATGCACACATATGTCTTCCAGTCGCAGCCCTTGCTCTCAGCACAGCCCAGCCTGGTGCTCCTGCGCCACACCATCTGGCTGAAGTGGCCGGTACCGGGCTGGTAGCCTGGAGCACCCCAGTCATAATCAGACGCCTGCAACAGCACAGCAACACAAAACACAGCACGGCACAGCGTGCAGCTTACAGGCCTGCATTATGGACCTCAGGCTGCTGCCAGTTGGGCACATCACAGTCACTTTCTGTGCTGTGCTGGCACTGTGGGTCAGCTTACATGTGCAGTGCATGTGCAGTACATGTCACGCCTGTCAAGCTTACTGCAAAATGATGTGTTGTGCATGCCTGTGGCTGAGAAAAAACACACACCGTGTCAACCTGAGCCTGTAAGAGTGAGGCAACATGCCGCATGTAGTATTGCGCATTATTGTTGCGCTGACATACAGCGCTGTCGCAGCTGTCATACTGCCCGTTGCTGTCGCACGGTGTGCGATGTTGAGCAGCGGTGCCCCTCACCTCATGGTACCAGGCCTCTGCTGCATCAGCAGTATCCCTCACCTCATGGTACCAGGCCTCTGCTGCATCAGCAGTATCCCTCACCTCATGGTACCAGGCCTCTGCTGCATCGATGAAGCTACTGTAGCCCCAGGCCATGTTCTCGCCGTAGGGGTGGTCCGACAGGCCGGCAGGGCAGCTGTCTGCCCAGGCCTGGGCAATGGCAGCAAGCTTGGGGTCCCAAGAGAGAGCAGGAGTGTTGTGCTTGGCACGGTAGCTGCATGCATGACAGCGACAGTCACAGACACGTCAAGCCAGGGTTCAGCCAACTTTGTGAAATTGGCTGTGACTAGATGCTGCAGGTTTGAAGCTGCCACAGGCACCGGCACAGCAACAGTCAGACATGCGCCAGCAGCCTCTTATGCCTGATGAGTAAGATGCGTCCACCAAATGGAGCTGCAGCACGGGGCGCCCCGGCCCCGGGGTGGGGGGGACCACACTCACGTGTTGTGCTTGTCCAGGACCGCCTGCTGCAGCTGCGTCAGCTGCACACCCTTCTTGGCAGCAGCCTTGCTGGCTGGCTTTTTGGGCGCGCGTGGCTTAGCAGGGACAGTTGAGGGCTTGGCAGGTGCATCTGTAGGTTTGATCGGCGCTGGGGATGGTGATGGCTTGGCTGATGACGCAGCAGGTTGGGCCGGCTGCACAGGAGTTGGGGAAGGCGAGGGCTTCTGGGCGGCTGGAGTAGCTGCTGGAGGGGGCGCCACTGGCTTCGATGGGGTGCTGCTGCTTGTGGGTTCATGTTCCTTGGGCGCTGGCACGGGTTTGGTGTTAGGGTGGGCTGGAAGGGCTTGTTCACTTTGGGCTTGATCTCTTGGCTCCAATCTAGGCCGATGACGTTCCCTGGGGGGCCGTACTGGCAGATGTATGTTGGCCAGGAGCAGGCTGTGTTGACGGCGCAGCCGAGCTTGGTGGTTGATCTCCACACCAGGGCCGTGAAGTGGCCTGTGGCTGTGTTCCAGCCTGGCTGGCTGAAGTCGTACAGCTTCACCTCGTTGTACCAGGCATCCACTGCGTCACCCAGGCTCGCATAGCCCCCTGCAGGTATGGGGCACGCACAGTGGACGGTGCAGCCGTTAATCCCTTATAGGTGGGTAGTTGGTTAGCTAGTAGGTTACTTAGACCGATGTGATTCTGACAGCAGCTTGCGGACCCCTCAGCACTTGCATGCATTCACCTTTGTCATGTGGGGTGATCCGACAAGGCAGGCACGAGACGAGTCAGCGGTGGCTGGTTGCATTGTCTGCTTGCAGGGGTTGCAGTGTTGCATGTACACGGTGCATGGGCCGGTTCATCGTCTGACGAACCAGCCCAGGCACCGTGTACATGCAACACTGCAACCTTTGCAAGCAGCTAATGCAACCAGCCATCATAGATGCATCTAGTGGATGAAGGCACAAGTGAATGCTGCACTCACATGCCATGTTTTCACCCACGCCCCGTGTGCCAGAGTGGCCGTCAGGGCAGCCTGAGGCCCAGCTCTGTGCTGATGAGGCGATGGAGTCATCCCAGGACAGGGGAGGGCCTGGTGGGAGGACCTGTCAGCAGCAACAGCAGCAGCAGCAGGAGCAGCAGTGCATGCATGCAGGATGGCAAAACCAACGTCAAATCAGGCAGTGAGGCCAAATCTAGCAGTTCAAGTTCTGCTGAATCAGCTGGGTCCTGTGCTGCATTCAGTGCAAGTTGTGCGGTTGGCAAAGACAGCAGTGCCCTGTGTTGTGCCACCGCGACACAGTCTTGAAGGCTGACTGGCAGCTTTTTGTATGACAGCAACGCACTGCTTTGTCATAGCTGCACAGTACAGGACTGCATCACCGCCGCCGCCGGCGGCGCTGCCAGCTGCAGATGCATCAACATGCTACTACCAGTTTTGGTGTACTTGTTTTGGAAACATACCATGTGGTATGTTGACCTAGCTATCAATCGCATGGCATGTGCTCACCTGTACTGGTTGTGCCTGTCCAGTGCCTGCTGCAGCTCCGGTGACAGCACAGCAGCCGCAAGGGGCTGCATCGGCGCTGACACAGAGAAAGGGGCCCCACTGCTGCTGACAGGGTGACCAACATGGGGCCAGTGGGACCGTGGGGTATCCACAGGGAACGGGGGCTTACCAACTGCTGCCGCAATTTGGCCCTTGGGTGCTGGTGCCTCACCACTGCTTGTCTGCACGGGGGCATTGCGTGGGAGCCGACCGCGGGAGCTGATTTGGGGGGTGGTGGGCGGTGCCACAGCTTGTGTGACTGCACGGGGCACACCGGGCTTGGGGACCGCTGCAGAGAGGGGACTCAGAAACGCAGGCGCCGAAAAGGGTTTTGTGGTTGCTGCGGTGACAGGGCGCTCAGAGTTTGGGGCAGAGGCTGCGAGGGCTGGCGCCGAATGGGGTGCTGGGGTGCGAAAATTCTCGGCTGCAAGGTTTGCTCCTACGAGCTTTGGGGGTGTGGCATCATGCTCTGAGCTGCTGCCTGGAGCTGCTGGCAAGGTTTGCCCAGTTGCGCCCCCAGCACTGCCGACAACAGGCACAAACGCCTGGCTGGGCTTGCCCACGGCTGCCACTGGGTATGGCTGGTAAGTCTGGTAGGCTGGGTACTGGTATGCGGTCTGTGGCTGCTGCTGCTGCTGCTGCTGGGGCTTTGGGACTGCATCCAACGGCTGTTTTGCTGGCAGCTGCTGCTGTTGCGGCTGTTGTGCAGGCCATGGGATGGCCGTGACGGCTGGTTGGGGCTGCTGTGGTGCTTGGTAAGTTGGGTAAGGAACCGCAGCGACAGGCTGTACCTGCTGCTGCTGCTGCTGCTGTGTGGGGTACACAGCAGGGTAGGGCACTGCTGCAACCGGCTGCTGCTGGTAGGGGTAGGCAGGTGGCAGGGCTGCCGCTGCCTGCTGCCTGGGCCGTGGTCCTGTAGGCGCACCGGGGGGTGCTGGCTTGACCATGGCACTCCAGTCACCACCCATGATGTTGCCTGAGTACGCAAAACAACACACACACTTGTTCAATTATGTTGGTGTGCCTCATGGATTGCTTACATATGACTGGCATGTTTGAGTATGCTAGTTACAGATGCGTCCTTTTAGCCAATCACACGCCCACACACAGTGTTTGTGGGTCATGATCACACAATCATGTGTAAACGTAAGAAGAGCAAAACCCCTGCCACCTGGCAAGTAGGCCAACTCCTTGGTCAAGACCTCTCTCGGGCAAGCACCTCAGGAAGACGCCTGCTGCAGTGATGCTCTGTTGGCACTGTCTACTGGCTGCTGCTGCGTTGGTGTGATAGGTGTGCACACATCATTACCGCAGCTGTCACGGCACGCAGGCTGCTGCTTCCCATTAGTCGAAGCACAGGCTTCAGCTGCCTCTGCTGGCCAGCTAGCTAGCTGCCAGTGAAGACGACTGCATGGCACCACACCAGCTGTTTGGGCGCGTTGTATGTGGGAGCCGTGCTTACCAGGAGGGTCGTAGTGGCAGATGAAGGTTGCCATGCTGCATGTTGGCACCAGGGCGCACCCAACCTTCTGCGTCTCCTGCCACACGATCTGAGTGAAGTGGCCAGAGGTCATGGTGAAGCCTGGGTTGTTGTAGTCGTACTGCTTGCCCTCCTTGTACCCTGCAGGACAGCATATGACAGTGAGATACAGTGCTCTCAGCACGGTACTTGCAGTACGATACAGGTGTTGGGGGCAGGGCCTGTAAGGCAGGTGTGACGGCACAGCCAGAGACAGGTTCTCAAGACAGGGCTACACAGTCATCAGTGTCAGACGGTGAATGCAGCAGCTGGCCGGCCATGGCCATGGCAACACATGCATAGCTGCCGGCTTGTACCATGCAGTGAAATGATGTTGGGGAAAATCAGTGAAGATTGGACCCAGGCCCACTCACATTCATCGACTGCGGCGCCGCCATTCTTGAACCCCCACGCGAGGTTTTCCCCAACGCCCTGTGTGTTTGAGGGGCTGTTGGGGCAGCCCCCAGCCACACCCTGGGCAGAGGCTGCCAGCGCCTCATCCCACTCCAGGGAGGGGCCTGGTGCCGCGCCCTGTAGAAGTTGTGGGCGGCGAGCACGTCCTGCATGCCTGCCGGCAGCCCCAGCTGCTGCTGTTGCTGCTGCTGGAGCGGTGCCTGAGGGGTGGTGCTCCCCTGGCCACCAGCCATCGCTGCCGGCTGTTGCTGCTGAGCGGGGAGTGGTACTGCAGCAGTTGGCTGGTAGATGGGTTGATAGGCGCCTGGTGCGGGCTGCTGCACTACTTGCTGGGGTGGCAGAGCCTGTGGGAGCTGTCCGTACTGGTTGGGCACGCCAGCAGCTGGGACCTGCTGGGGTACATACCCCTGCTGTGGGATGTACCCCTGGGGAGGAGGCTGGTACTGCTGCTGCTGTTGTGGGGCATAGTAACCGGCTGGCTGTTGGGCGGGGACGTAGCCGGCTGGGGCGTAGCCAGCTGGCGCATAGCCAGGTTGCTGCGGGTACATCGGCGTCGGCTGCATGACGGGGTACACGGGTTGCTGCTGGGGTGGGGCGTAGCCGTAGCCGTAGCCAGGAGGTGGCACATCTCGGCGATCGTCTCTCAAACCTGTGGCTAGCCCGCCAAAGACCCGCTCCAAAGCACCCGCCTCTTTGACTGGCGCATGCTTGACAGTGGAGGCAGTCGCTGCTGCAGCAGCATTAGTGGCTTTGGGGCCTTTTTCTTGTTGCTTGTGCTGAGATTCCTGTTGCTCTGCCTTACCCAGCCTCACTGCTGAATCCCAGCTGCGGAACTGGCGGATGGCGTTCTTGGGAGCCTGCGCTGCCATTACCTGCGCAGGCTCCTCACGACAAAAAACGGCACCCTTCTTCTGGTCCTTCGCTGGTGCGGACTCGCGCACGTAGCTGTCCCCGGCATCCTTCAGCTGTCGCGTGGGCTTCTTCTGGTCCTTCGCTCGTGCGGATTCACGCACGTATATGTCCCCGGCATCCATCAGCTGTCGCGTGGGCTTCTTCTGGTCCTTCGCTGGTGCGGATTCACGCACGTAGATGTCCCCGGCATCCATCAGCTGTCGCGCAGGGCGAAACGAGCGCCCAGCCCGTTTCGCCCCCTCACGAAAAAACCTGCTCCCCTTCTCTCCTGCATCACGAGGTCGGCTCCCAGACTCGCCTGCATCGTGGATAGCGCGAGCTCTGCTGCCCGCCTCGTATGGCTCCTTCATTGGAGCTGCAAAAACCTCGGAGGCTGCTGCAACGACCGAGGGCTGAACACCAGCAGGTGCAGCGATGGGTTTGCTGACGGCCCCAGAGGTGACATCAGCTGTAGGGGCGGGTATTGGGACGCTGGGTGCAGGCTGAGCGGTTGAAGGCTCGACCCGTGGCGCTGCCATAGGGGCGTCTTGGGGCTTGTTAACAGGCGCTTCTTGGGGCTTGCTGACAGCACCAGTTGGAGTGTCAGCTCCAGGTGCTGCAGTAGTGGTGCTTGGAGTGGTGATGCTGCTGGTCGCGACAGGCTGGGCGCCGTTGTCCTTCTCTGTTGCGAGGACGACACCCTCCGGCACGTACTTTGCCAAGATGGGTTCTGGCACGTACTGCTTGACAACGCTGGTGGGGAGGTACTGTTGCCAGCCGACCACTGCACGCTGGGGCTCCTTGTGGACGACGGTCTGGCCTGGCTTTGGCACTGGCTGGGCCTCTGGCCGCAGCAGCTCCATGATGTCTGGCTTGAGGTACTGCTCCAGCACCACCCATGGCAGGTACTTCTGGATGACGTCTGTGGGGATGAACTTCTGCCAGTCTGTCATGACGATCACCTGTCATGCGAGCACAGCAGCAGCATTGTCAAAAGGGGCAGCGGCAGCGTGTCAGTACTGTATTCGGCAGTAAGCACACAGCGCCGGTCAGAAACAGTGTTGCAGCAGGCGCATACAGGCGTGGTGCATCTGCAGTGAACCTCCTGCAGTCAGTGTCCACGACCCTTCAGGCTGAAGGTTGCCGCTGTTTGTGCATCGCGCATTCTGCGTCCTTGCTGCCGTGCACAGCAGCAATACTGGTGCCAGCGTCGCAGCCCAAGGCAATGAACCCTAGTGGTTGTGTCGCCAAGCTCATGTGTGGATGATACACGAAGGCACACCGGACCCTCTTCCCCTCACCTGGCCAGGCTTTGGCACGTAGCCGAAGTTCTTCAGCTCGCCGTATCTGGGCTGTGGCAAGCCGCGCGTGGTCTCGCCGCTTGGGTCGTACATCAGGTAGCTGGGGCTGCCGTCAGGCTTGGTGCCTGTGACGTACTGCTGGCCAGGAGCAGGCACCTGGGTGGTCCACAGGTTGAAGTCCACAGAGCCGCCGTAATTGACCAGGTTGCCTGTGACAGCACCAGCAAACATCAGGCATAGGTTTCTAAATCACTGTGCAATGCTTGTGAGAGCAGCAGCAAACAGCAGCCATGGGCTTCTAAATCACTGTGCGATCACTGCGCAACTGGCAGGCCGATGGTAGGACTGTGGCTGTGACTTTGCTGTGCCCAAACATGCACCGCGCAGTTGTGACATGTGAGTGCCGCTGCCCCACCTCCATCTGTGAGAGCAAAGTGAGCAGCCAGCGCCTGCACTGCACTTTGCAGGGAGCGCCCCGCCCAACCAAATGTTGCGCTCCAGGCCCGATGCGACTGACAAGAGGCATGTGACCATGCACAAACCATACAGCTCTTCAGCCGATAGATCCACCCTCCATCACCCACCACCTACCCGCTGGTGTGAACTGGCAGATCCAGGTCCTGAAGCTGCAGCGCAGGTTGGCGGCGCACCCGATCTTGCCAACATCCCGCCACACCATCTGCGTGAAGTGGCCGGTGTTCTCTGCAAAGCCAGGGGCGTTGAAGTTGTAGAATTGGATCTGTGTGACGAGGCATGTGGAGTCAAGAGCAGGCGCAAGGTGCAGGATGGTTAGGGGTTGGGGTGTTGGGGTTGGGAGTTAGGCTCAAAGCAGGTGGGGCGACACGAGTTGCGATAGTTGTGGCGCAATATTGATTGGGTGATGATGTGTGAGACAGCAGCTGCAAAGCCCTGGGTTATTGGGATGGGTGACGCTCATGGATAGAGCAGGTCATACAGCATGCTGTACAAGTGCTTAGGTGAAGGGCACCTACACCACGGACTACTGTGTGTGCACACACGTATCATACGCTGCTGTTGACTTCCCGCAAGGCCCACTACTGCTGCTGTATACCATACATGGGGTCTGTTCATGTTTGACCATGAATATGTCTGCACCCTGTGGAGCAGACGCACCCCTCTTACCTCGTCATACCAATCTCTCATCGCATGGTTGAAGTCCTGATGGCCCCATGCCAGGTTCTCCCCTATGCCCTGCTGCCCGGAGTGGCCCTTGGGGCAGCCAACGACGTAATTGTAGGCATTCCACGCAAGGCTCCAGTCCCATGTCAGCAGCTGCACTCCATGTCTGTAGCGTAACTCGTTATGTTTGTCGACCAACCACTTCATGAGCGGCTCTGGCTCGCCTGACATCTGCTGCATGAGTTTCCGACTGCTGCTGCTGCTGCCTGCATGGCCAACAAAGCAAGGGTCAGCTGAGTGTGGGGTGATGAAATGTGAAGCTGGTTGCTGAGTCCGTGCTTCGAAGTCACCAAAAAGGCCAGGCACACACCCCAAAGCAACAACACAGCACAGCAGATGCAGCTGCAGTTGTGCATGAGGGAGCACTGGTTTGTCTGTGAACTTGCCCAGACCCCAGGCTGCATCTTGAAGTTTGCTGATCTCAGACTTTGCTACTGTATTGATGCATGAAAAAGGTCACATCTGATGTGCCAAGCCACGTCTTTGCATGGCTTCTGTGAGTTGACCGCCAAACTCACCATGCCCACCGCCTATGACAAGAACGGAGTCAAGCAGCGGGGATACATCTGCTGAAACTATTCCTGGCGCTGCTAATAGCCAGATCAGGGCAGCAGCTGCTGCCCACGCCATGGCGCCACGCAACAGCTACGCTGACCGCAACAGAGGGGCCTGAACAATATTTTGAATGATCAATAAGGCCTCAGAGTGCCTCTATTGTGCAATTTCCTGTCGATGCAGTGCTTAGGTTGGTTGCAGGATAGTGTTACTTTGAGGCAGTACCGTATTGCCTCAGTAGCTGCCCAACGATATCGCCTCAAAGTAACACTATCCTGCATCGATGGGAGGATTGCAATTGGGAGTCATCTGGTCATAAACCCACAATTAACCCAGCGACTGCAAGTGTCAGTTTTGTGACCTCTTGCAACACGTCTGCACGTCAGGGGTGCTGCAGGTTGCCAACCTTGAGATGCACCACCTGCCATATGGTACGACGGTATGTCTGTCATTCAGCAAGCAAGCTGTCCTACTGGTCAGGCTCGATGCTGTGATTGAGTTGCATACACAACATCTAGTAGAGGTGAAGAATTGACAGTGCACAAGACCGGAACCTCCTGGTTACCAAACGCCCCACGTGCATGCTGTTGCTACGCAAAGTGATATACAGCACTGCTGCTGGCAACACATACACACGTCACTCAACTAGGAGCCACTTGGCCACCACACACCACATGCAGCGCTCACACCAACCCGACGCAACAACAAAGGTCAAGCGCGCACGATGCCGGCATGCAGCACATGCACTACGGCGCCATTGCCGAATGACCCATTGTGCTGCGCACCCCGTCCCTCACGCATGACCACCCTCAGCCGATGCAGCCACTGGCAGCAGCACCAGCAACAAGGCACCTCTGAATCCATGTGCTGTGGGCCGCAGACAGCTCCACACGGTGCCTAGTCGCAGCACCGCCCGTCTCTATTCGCAGTGAAACCCCTTGCAGCCAGGGTGATTGCCCAGCTGATGTGGAAGGCAAGCACCCTGTGACAGTCAATGTGGCTGCCACTTCAAAGGTGCCCGGAGGCCTGGCACAACCCTTACCCACATGCATGCATACCTGCGCACACAAGCACACTCTATGTCAACCTTGATGTCAACACATCCCCCTACGCAAAGCCACACCGCTGCGCACGTCCAACCATGGTTGCTGCTGGATTGGCGCGGCAAACACGCCTGCCTCACCCCGTCACCTGATTGACGCCTCAACCTGCCTCAACAAAAGCAACCCGCCTCCTCGGTCACCCAACCACTGCCGCTGCTTGACGTCTCAGCTGCTGCTGCTGCTGCTGCTGCTTAACCCTCGTTCAAGCAAATGGGTTGCCCTCGTCAACGGCAGCGGGCGGCGCCGCAGCCACACCCCCTGAAGGTGGAGCTGCAGGAGACGCCATGCCCCACTGCTGCTGCTGCCCCCACTGCTGCTGCTGCTGCTGGGGGTAGTACCCACCAGGTGTCCCAAACTGCTGCTGCGCTGGCATCCCTGCCGCTTGCATCTGCTGCTGCACCATGCCAGGACCACCAAACCCACCACCCATCTGCCCATATGCTGCAGCTGCAGGCTGGGCGCCCACACCTGGCCCGGCAGCCATCATGCCTTGCTGCTGACCCGCACCGCCCGCCACACCAAACTCACTCGGCAGGCGCATGGCAGGTGGGGGAGGGCCGTAGCCGATGCCGCCACTCAATGCCTGCTGCGCTGGCTGCATGCCTGCGGCCCCACTGGAAGCCGCAGCAGCTGGCAGTGTTGGCTGCGCCTGTGGTCCTCTTGCTGCTGCTGCTGGGGCGCTGCTGCTGCCGCCCGGCAGAGCTGCCTTGAGGTCCACAAGGTCAGCAAAGGCGTTCCGCTCCGTCACTCCTGCTGTGGCTGAGGACAGCATCCACAGGTTGGCCGCACCTCCCCCAGAGGTGGGGCCGGAGCCGCCGCTGGTGGGGCCAGAGGTAGGCGGGACCTGCGGCACATGCGGCACAGCAGCTGCTAGTGAGAAGGGGATGGAGACTGCATATGACATACGCAAGTGACCAGAATGTTCATGATGCTGTGAGTAGAACGAATTATGTGGGCGGTGACAAGATTCAATGAAACATGTCAGTGGCAACAAGCTGGTATATGCACGTACAGCCTGTAGCAACGCCCTGCTAGCCACTGTGACGGCGCATGCGCAGTCCTTGAAGGCGAAAGCCACAACTCTGAGACAGAGGTGACACAAGAAGGTTTGTGCGCACATGAGGCAGGAGTAGCAGCACCAATGCAACGCTACAGAAGGATGTTCCTGCACGAATGAGACTTCCTCAACTTCCCCAACCCCGCAAAGTTGGTGTTCAGGTCATGCACCACACAACATCCCTCCTGCCATCTCACCTGGCCCATGCCGTATGCTTGGCCCGGCCCACCCAAGGGCATCTGGCCCGCCATGTACATCTGCCCCGGCATGCCGTAGCCTCCAACAGGCGCGCCCGGCATCCCGTAACCCCCTGGCTGCATACCCCATGCAGGCGCAGCAGGTGGCGCCCCTGCTGCACTGCTGCGTGGGCTGCTGACACCAGGGTACCCAGCCACCCCGCCCTGCTGCTGCATCTGCTGCTGTAGCTGCTGCTGCTGCTGGTGCTGCTGCACCTGCTGCTGGTACTGCCACTGCAGCGCTGCCTGCTGCTGCACCTGCCAGGCGAGGTGGGCAGGCACCTGCTGCTGCTGTGGTGCTGCTGCCGCACCAAATCCAGGCATGCCCATAGCTTGCTGCTGCATTGGGTCCATAGGCGGCCGCATGTGGCCTGCCATGGCTGCCGCCATCTGCTGCTGGTACTGCATTGCTGCTGCATGCTGGGGCGTCATCATGCCAGCGGCAGGGCCGCCAAATGCAAAGTCCGCAAAGAGGTCCTGCAACAATCAGCACAGGACACAATGTCAGCGAAACTGTCATGACAAAGGCTTGGGCAGAACACAGGCCACCACAAGGGTTGAGCAGCCGGCGTGTCGAACAACATTGAGAAGTCTTGACGTTCAGGTTGGCCAGGCTGGTGCTTCAAGGCCTGCCTGCACATTGCAGCACACACTGTAAGTGCAGCAACTTGTTGCGGTGCAGCACAAGACAGCATTCGCTCACCGGTGCCAGCTCCTTGGCAGGAGGTTTGCCACCCTTGGGGGTGCCGCCCCCAGTGCTTTTGGGCCCCCCTGCACCTCCACCTCCTGTAGAGGCAGGTCCGTTGCTGATTGGCCCACCACCACCAGCAGGACTGCTGGCGCCAGCAGCAGCTGCTGCAGGAGGCGTGGCAGTCGGCGCAGCAGCAGCAGCAGCTGCCCCAAAGTCAGCCCAGCCACCGTTGCTCATGCCAGTTGCTGCTTGGTGAGGTGCTGCGGCTGGTGGTGCTGCTGGTGCTGGCACCGACGCAGGAGCGCTGGCAGCTGGTTGTGATGCAGCAGGGAATGCTGGTGCATCGCCAAAAGCTGCCCAGCCACCAGCTTCTGATGCTCCTCTGGCGGTCACGGCTGCAGGGGTCACGGCTGCAGGGGTCACGGCTGCAGGGGTCACTGCAGCAGCAGGCTGCTGCTGCTGCTGGGGATGCTGACGCTGCGCCGACACCTGCTGCTGCTGTTGAAAGGGGTCAAAGCCCCCAGTGCTGTTGGGCGCTGCTGCTGTGGTTGCGGCTGCTGACGGGGCTGCTGGTGTGTGCTGCATTGCCGGCGTGGGCACTGGCTGGCTGGGTTCAGCAAACGGGTCAAACACTGCTGCTGCTGCAGCCGACGGCCTCCTGCATGAAGACATGGCACACACATTGTCAATTGACAGCCCTGCCTAAACAGTCCGAAGTCTCGATGACCACGCAACCGTGATGTACTTGTTTCTTGGTCAGACACACAATGGTTGACTGTTTTCAACCAGTGGCGCATCCTTTGTTGCAAGGTTGATGTACACTGGCAAAGCAAGGACATCACTGCGGGGCCGCTGCGGCCATATGTTATACACAGGGGCAGCAACAGGCACATGCAGCCACATGCATCACACAGGGGTAACTGAAGTGTGCCGCCACCGTGTGCAGATACCCCCATGCCCCCACAAAGACACACCAACCCAAATCCAGCCTTCACTCACTGCTGCGCATGTGGAGGTGCAGCAGGTGCCGCTGCAGGCGCAGCACCAGCCGCAGGGGCGGCGGCCTCTGCCGGGCCCTTGCCAGCCACATGCAGCACTGGTGCCCTGTTCCCCAGGAGCTCCCTGACGTCATGCACCGGGGGGCTGCCGGAGTGTGGGTGGCGCCCCATGCTGAGGCTGGTGGGGGTGCCTGCTGGCGCAACCCTGGCTGTGGGAGACGCTGGCAGGCCCTGCGCGACAGTCAAACAGACACACACGCAGACAGACACACACGGACAGAACCCACACCCAGGTCAGTCAACCTCCCACACCAGCAAATGCCTCAGCAACGGGGTGGTCAGCATGGTGCAGCTTGTCTCAGAGCTGCAGCGGGGGGGGGGGGACTTTTGTTGGGGACGGTCACACAAACACCTCTCCTTCAATAAACGCTTCAGCGCAAGCTGCTGCGGAAGCCTGACAGACTGAGTGCTGCGGTGACTCCTTATGCTGAGCCCGCCCAAGCTGACGCACCCACACGTCCTGACACGGTGCATGCCCTGCTGAAATGCCAAAACCTGGACATCCCCCAGGTGCCACCATGCAGTGTCCACCCACCTCCTTGGTCGAGCTGCTGCGGCGGAAGCTGCTGCTGCTGCTGCTCGACAGGCTGGGCGCAATGCCAGCGCCTGCTGCTGCGCCCGCCAGGCCGCCTGTGCCGCTGGAGGCGGCTGAGTCAGTGGAGCGGCGGGGTATGGGGGCGTCAGCACTGTAGAAGCGCTTGTCCACAAACACAGTCTGGATCCAGCCCTTCGTCCGTTGAGGGTTCCTGCAGGCAACACACAGCGACAGCAGTGCCGCGGACATGGGCACGTGGGACCAGGAGCCTGCATGGAGCTCCACATGGGGATGCCAACACACATGGTGACCTTGATGCTGCATTGCTGCCGAGGGGGGACCCAAATTGGCAGGGGACCGCGATGACACAACAATGTCACGTTGTGAGCACGTCAAGATCGAGTTGCTGGGCAAGTTGCTTGACGCAGTGCGCACCGATACTGATAGTGCAAGCTTGACATGAGTGCAGCAGCAGCCACAAACACGAGCAGCGCCACAGCAGGTGTGTCTGTGTGCACCTCACCTGTCTGTTGGTTTGGCCACGTCCTTGCCGGGCGTGTACCTGGCAAGCCACCTGTAAGCTGCCACCTGCAGCACAAGGCAACGCGACACGGCAAACATGCAGTGCCTTGCAAAGTCAACATTGCAGGCTCCCAACATTGCAGGCTCCCAACAACACGTGACATTCCACTGTCTGCGCTTGCAGCCACTAGCACGAGGATGCTGCAGCTTGGTGCCCAACACACACATGGTGAGAGCTGCTGCACACGGTGAGCCACTCTGGCACCCCAATTCATTCAAGTGTTCTTGGCACTGATGCGGGTCAGAATCATTGTGCGTGCTCCAGCATGCATGATGTCTGTGTCTCAGCACACCGCTAGGCTGCGGTGCCCCTGCTCAGGTGCCGCTGGGTCCACCAGCGCAGGAGCCAGCAGCACACCTGGTTGCCGCCCTGCTGCATCTGCTCCACCTCGTGGGCCGAGTAGTCTGCCAGCGTGACAGACTTGACTCTGTGTCCGAGGTTCATGCTGCGCGCAGCAGGATTGGGTTGTGGAGAGGGTGGCGGCAGGGGTTTAGCAAGAATGCAGAGCAGACATGGACCACATGATGCTTTATGCAGTCCCAACACGAAACAGGGAAGCACATGACATTGCACCTGCGCTGACTTTGAGTTTGTCCTGGTGAGCGGCCGCCCATCAAAAGCAACATGATGGCCTGTGGCAGTGAGGGGGACTAACACCAACTCTCCAGCAGCCCCCGCCTGTGCCGCTGAAAGCTGGATGTGACAAGCCGGTTGTGCTGATGGGTGGGAGCGTGCTTGTGACGCCAAGAATAATCTCGAACACATTGGTAGCAGCAGGCACCGTTGAATACTCACTGGACACCGCTGCATGGTGTGCAGACAAAGATGCTGAACTGGGGTACGTAATAGGTGGTGCCCTGCATTGCAAAAGACAGCAGGCGCAGGCTCCCTCACAAGTCTTGGCCAGGACTGTTCAAAAGGTTCAAAGAGATAACAACCAGAACCAAGTCCCTCTGAGACTCCTCTGCACTGCCAAGCCCCCAAATACCCTCACCAGCTGTTCACAGTCCCAGCAGCGCTTGTTGTCAGGCAGGGCCCTGAGCTCAGCCACCTGGGCTGCAAGTCTCTTGGCCTGCATGTCTAACGTTGTGCTGCCAGCCAAGACAGCTGTGGGGCTGCTGCTGTTGCTGTGGAGGTACAGAGGTGTGGAAGGGAGCTGAACAGCTTGCCTGCAGTACTGACTTGCGTGGCTACCAGCTAGAACAACGTGAATTAGCTACTGATACAGAGGTAAGAGCAATAACAGAAGGTGGCAAGGAATGTGATTAGCAATGCAGCACTTCAGCACCTCAGTTGCAGCTGACTGTGCAGGTGCTGATCACACCACACACAAAGCAACACACACGAGACGCGTTCTTGACAGCCTTATTTCATTGGATCGACGTCAGGGGGTCTCTCTACTGGTAGGTTTTTTCAAGAGGGTCGTAACCAACAAAGCTTCCGGCATTCAATCTTGCTATCCTTCTGGTTGTCTGCAGTGAAAGAACCATACTGGACGTATCAGTCACGCCTGCCTAGTCTGGCGCTACCTACTGAGCTCTGAACAACACCAGACAGTGATCTTTCCCTTTGGCTTCACGTCTGAGTGCTCTGACGCGTTGATGTGCTGGCTCAGGATGCCATAGGCTACCTTGAGTCACTTACGGACTAACCAGCGGGCTCCACAGCACACACAGGTGGGGTCACTGCAAGGGACCAAGCTGCTGTCCCCACATGGCTGGACCTGCTAGCTGCGCCCTTCACCACTTCCTTGTGAGGACCTGCACAGATACACCTCCTGTGGCTGCTTTTTACAGGCTCGGACACACAATGGCCACCACTGGCAAGGGCTCCAGTGATACAGAGTATGACTTTGCTGGCGTCACAGGCTCATCAGCAGACGTAGATGATGACTTTGACTGGGCGGATGATGAGCTGCCGCCAGCAAACACAGCCCCAGCCCTTTCAGCACCAAATCAGCAGGCAGGAGCAGTAGCTGTCAAGCCGCGCGAGGGGCCCATCCCATTCAAGACCCCCAGCAGTGGTGCCCCTACCACCAACACCCCACCTACTGCAGCCCCGGTGCAGGGCGCCTCTGCTGCTGCATCAGCGGCAGCAGCACCAGCGACAGCACCAAAGCAGGGAGGACCAAATCCTGCAGCAGCAGCAGCAGCAGCAGCAGCTCGACCTGCAGGTGCAGGCCCACCCGGCCCAAGGCCACCACTAGTGCCACCCCCGGGCTCAGCCTCTGCTGCTCCTGCAGCAGCACCCGCAGCAGCTGCAGCAGCGCGATCACCGCCAGCAGCACCTGGCGCAGCAGCAGCCGTAGCACCCGCAGCAGCTGCATCAGCACGCCCAGCACCAGCAGCACCTGCAGGCGCACGAGCTGCCCCCACAGCAGCAGGGCAACGGCCTCCTGCAAGCGCAGGCAGTCCAGCAGCAGCACCAGCAGCAGCACCAGCAGCAGCTGCGGGCCCCCGTGCCACCCCACAGCCTGGCGGTGCTAGAGCAGCAGTGACCACAGGTACTGCGCAGCCCGGACCACCAACTGCCAAAGGGTCAAGCAGTCCTGCAGCAGCAGCAGCAGGGCCACCAGCAGCAGCCAAGGCAGCGGTAAGCACCACAGCAACTGCTGCTAGCTCAGAGATTGCACCAGCACCAGGTCAGCAGCAGCCACCCCCTGCTGCTCGCACTGCTGAAGCATCAAGCAGCAGCGGTCCGGGTGGCAGTGGGGGTGGGGGTGGCACAGGTCCTGGCAGCGCCAGCAGCAGCGGTGGTGGCAGTGCCAAAGGTTGGGGGGGTTGGCTGGCACCTACGGGGCTTGGTGGGCTGAGCAGCAAGCTGCAGCAGGTGGCACTGGGGGCAGCAAAGGACCTGCAGGAGCTCACTGCAAGTGTGCAGCAGGTGAGGCTCTGCAAGCGCTGAGTCAACAGCAGTAAGCAGCATGACCGTGTGCTGACGTGCAGTGATGGTTCTTTTATTGCATGCCTGCAGCTCCATGCATGTGTCTCCGCGCGATGTAACCACATGGGTGCTTGATTTGAAATACCACATGCTGTTACAACATTGCTTTCCACCAGCTGCATACAAGCTTCCTCACTGGTTGAACAAACAAGATTGACCAGCATATGAGGTTCAGCTTGAATGTAGGGACCTTGCTTGATGGGGCCTGAGGTTGTTCCCTTGTGTTCCTCATGCAGGTGGTTGCGGAGGTGGTTGCAGCGGAGGACGTCACTGAGGTTGACAGGCTGGCAGAGTACCAGGCCCGGCCTGTCCGGCCCCCAACTGGACCAGGCCCAGCAGCTGGGCCAGGTGCAGCACCAGCACCACCGGCAACTGTCATGGCCAGCAGGGACAGCAGCAACCAGCTGGCAGCTGCGACGAGGGTAAGGCCTGACCTGGCAGAGTGGGGTGCACGGCACTGCAAGACAGCCTAAGCCACGAGCTTCTGACTGTGTTCAGTTACAACCCAGCCCAGGGTTCTGTCCCCGACACCTGCACTGCATCATCCTGTACCGTATGGACTGTAATGGATTGTCACAGAGTTTGTCGGGTTTGCCTGTCACTTACGGCTGTGCTGACGGGACATGTGCACACGCTGCAGCCCAAGGAGTGGATTCGTGGTGCTCTGACTGGGTTGTAGGTCCCCTGTAAAGCTGCATGGAACAGTCACCATCTGCTTGACCTGCGGTGCATTGCAGGGAGGCTCTGCAGCGGCAGGCGGCGACAGCAGCAGCGGCCACCCTGCATCTGCAGCAGCAGCTGGGGGCTCTGGCATTGAGGCCCCCAGCGCTGAGCTAGACGAAGAGGAGATGCGGCGGCGTGATGTGCTGCAGCGGCTGCAGGGGCGCGACACACAACTGGAGTCTGGGCTCAAGGTGCGGTACTGAGGACAGCCTGAGGTACAGTGTGTTGCGGAACAGTATGTAGTGCAGTGTGCAGTACAGTATGCGCATGCATGCGCAGTTGGCTGCACATGTGGGTGGAGCGCAATCAAGGGGTACTGGCTGGGGAGGTAGGCCTGGCCAGCAATTGGTTGTGGTCTTTGGCTTCAGAAATAGTGCTGATAGACACGCGGGCTGTGTACTTGCTCAGCATTGCTTGTCCAGCAAGCGCATGGTGGCTCTTCTGTCACAACGTTGCCTTCACACCTTTTGTCATCCTGTGACAGCAGCCAAAGCCCGCTATAGGCCTTCCTCCCCGCCAAGTGGTTTGCTTGCACCCACTCATGTTGAACATGTTTGTACTGCCTTGGTTTAGATGGGTGGGTTGCAGCTGTGGTACAGTACGCGACAGGATGTGCGGTCGGCTGCACAATGGATGTAATCGAGCCGGCTGGGCTCAGTGTCTGTCTGTGCCTGTGCTCCACGGCTGGGCAACTCAGTTGAAAAGCCTCACAGCTGCCAGGCGTTTTACTTGACAAGGTCTCTGTAATGATGTCTGCCTGCCCGCTTGCCTGTCTGTGTTGCCTGCTGCCTGCCTGTGTTGCCTGCCTGCCTGCTTGCCTGCCTGTACTGCTCGCCTGTGTCACCTGCAGGTGATTGACGACCAGGTAGACCAGCTGGCGGCCAATGCAGTCAAGGCGCTGGGCTCGCTGTGGGGCGGCATCAACACAGTGGCAAAGACCAGCTGGGGCCTCACCACAGCTATCACAACCAAGGTGGGCTCCTGCTGGGGGCTGTTGCGGCAGTGGGGCGATGGCGGTGGCAGCCGTGCATGTGTGCTTTCCAAGCGCACATGTTTGGTGACCGCCTCGCTTGACAGGGTGGTGGGTGGTGGTGAGATGCTGGGTGGTGATTGTCGTGTCTGGGTGTGTTGCACCATTTTCCAGTCACAGCACCCTGTTACAGCAACAGCTGAGCACCTGCAAGGAAGTTCACAGGATTGCAGGGGGCTTTGCAATGAGTTGGAAGTTGAGGGGCTTGTTCGTCATGTACCTGACCCGCATTGTCAGCTCATTCACTCTTTGTTTGCCCGCTCCTTGCGCGAGGAGGGCACCACCGCGAAGACAGCCCTTGCGACTGTCTGCCTGCTTCACTGCGCCGCCTGCTTGCTTTGCCCCCCCCCCCTCCCGCCCCTATCCCCCTCCAAGCTCACACCTCCCCCCCCCCCCCACCCCCGTGCCCCGCCCCCCCTCCCCCTTGTCACAGGTTGAGGCTGCTGCCAAGGAGATGGCCAAGGAGGTGGCTGTGGGGCTGGAGGAGGGAGCATCACTGGTGGCACGCGCGGAGAAGGGACTCGAGGTGAGGCCCGACAGGCATATGCATCACACCATCCCTGTAAACCAGCCCTGCAGGGCGGATGACGGCTCAGGCACCAAGCGCGGGTGCAGTTTCCTATAGCAGCTGCATGCCGCAGCAGGCTGCAGGACAGGACGACATGAACCCGTGGCTCGCTGGATAGTGTCGAGCTTTGACTCACTGAGTCACTCAGTCTGAAGTCCAAGTGGACTCTGTTCCCACTACACAAGCTATTACCTAACCAGCACATATAAACCAACATTGCCAGAGCAGCACTTGCATTGTGCTCGTCCTGGTGCACTTGTTGTTTGTGGCGGCGTCTGTTTGCACCAGGTTGTTTTGGGGGCTGTCAGGAGGGCCTGAGAGCTGTGCTTGTTTGCGTCTCCTGTGTTGCTTGTGCAGAGTGTGTTGGGCCCCAGAGTCACTTCAGGAGGAGGCTCACAGGTGAGGGTGTGCTGCCCGTTGGGTGTGCTGGTGGTGCTGTACAGCACATGTGGGCAAAACTCTCAGGGCGGCGACCACAGCCCAACACTGCCACATGCTGGGGCGCACACTAACTCAGCACACCTTGTGGCAGGACCATCAATTCTCTGTGACGTTTCATGAATGCAGAGGAAAGAGCGCTGGGGAGGGAACAGTTTACCTTGGTACCCTTGGAGTGCTGTGCGCTTGTGTGCCCTTCTCCTCTCTTCAGACCAACCAAAATCAAGCCCCCTGCAAATGCCAATTTGAACCTCCACCTTCCAACACCTTGCCCTGCATCCTGTGTGTGCGTTTGTTGATGTGTCCACAGCGCTCCGTGGCCGAGTGGGAGTCCACGTTTGAGAACTGCTTTGAGCTGTTTGGCGGCACCACAGCCACTGAGGAGCTAGAGGAGCTCAGCAGCGACTGCGCACACATCTGCAACAACGCACGCGCCAAGCTGCAGCAGCAGCAGCGGGACCAGATCGACGCGATGCTCACAAAGCTGGTGCCCCTGTTTGACCCCACAGCACTCCTGCAGCAGCAGGGGCAACAGGAGGGCGCAGCAGCACCGGCAGCAGCAGGAGCTGGTGATGATGAAGCGATGCAGGACGCATTGGATGCGCTGTACTATCCTGTCATAGCGTTGTGTAAGAAGGGGAGCAAGAAGGCGGCACAGCTGCAGCAGGCTGCTGCTGAGGCCGTGGCAGCAGCAGCCGCCACTGCTGCCACTGCTGCCGACCCCCAGCAGCCGCCGGCAGATGAGGGCGTTGACGCAGCAGGGGCGGCTGGGAGCAGTGGGGCTCAGCAGCAGCAGAGCGCGGCGGAGGGTGGGGTGGAGCAGCAGCAGCAGCAGGAGCAGCAGCGTGTGTCGGAGGTGTGTGTTGAGCTGCAGGAGGCGCTGCAGGGTGTGCGGTCTGCTGCTGTGAAGAGCCTCGCGGAGGTGGCTGCAGGCCAGATCATGGTGCTGCTGACCATGGCGCGCAGCGTGGCAGCACTCCCCAGGTGAGGGGGCGTGGTTTGGTTGTGGAGGGGCGTGGCGGATCAGGTGGCGACGTGGCGGTTGCTATGACACACAGTCGCGCCAATGTCATACTGACTGAGGAGCATCCGCAACATGTGAAATGGACAAAGGTTGGGGATGCATCGCGACTGCAGGAGAGCTTACTTATCTCTTAGGCACAGACCACGCCCAAATCAGTGAGGTCGGCTTCATCCTGTCTGTAGTTGTACTTTGTATGATACATCTTGTAGCGTATCTGCTACACCTACAGGTGGCCCCTATCAACGCGGAGGTCTGAAACTCCGCTGCTCCCCCTCCCCCTCTGTCTGTCCCAGTCTCCCCCTGCTGCTCACCCTGTGTGCGCCCTGCTGTGTGTACTGCTTTTGCACTGCACTGTATTGCGTACTGCAGGTACGGCAAGCCTCTATCAGATGGGCTGGAGTGGCCGGCAGATGCTGAGGCCGTTGGGGCTCTCATCAGGGGTCAGGTGCTCCACATGCTGGCAGACACACAGGAGGTGGCAGCAGCATTCAGCGCAGCAGCTGCTGCCATCGCAGCACACATGCCGCATCCTCCGGCTGCTGCCGCTGCTGCTGATGGGCCCGCCATGCAAACACCCCCCGCAGCCGACAGCAATTCAGCAGCAGCAGAGGGGTCGGTACCAGCAGCCGGGGAGCAGGGCGCAGCGGCTGCAGCTGCTTCTGCTGTTGCGTCGCACCAGCAGCTGCAGGAGCGGGCAGCAGCGGCGGCGTCCGAGGTTGGTGCTGACTGCCAGATGGCCCAGGCGCATGTGAGGGACTCGCACGGCAAGCTGCTGTACGTGGTGCTGCTGGCCAGCCTGCACAAGGCAGGCAAGGCAGATGGGGCTGAGGCCGAGGGGCAGGAGAAAGAGGGGCAGCAAGAGGAGGGGCAGGAGCAGCAGGCGGACGAGGGAGCTGTGGTCTGAGTAGGGAATATCAAATTGCCGGCAGGTAATTGGGTTTGCACCTCTGCCCCTGTGGTCTGCAGGCCAGGGTGGCCCCATTGGTGTTCGCTTGTGGCTCAGCATGCTGTCTGTGTGGGCTTTCGAGACAGGTCTCTCCCCATGTACACTTGTAACACCAGGCTATGTTAGCTTTCTGGTGTACATGCCTTTCTGGTTTGCAAGTACAGAGGGTGGGTGGAGCAGATGGCGGGTTGCAGAGAGAGGGGTTGAGCAGTGTGTTTGGCACCGTCATAGGCTGTATCATAGTGTGCTTGCATCAGCAGTCAGGAGACCCCAATTGGCAGGGGCATTATGTTCAACATCAAACACGTTGCTGAACAACGTTACAGGAGTTTCAGTTGGATATTGGACTGCTGGTAAACTCTGGCGATCACCAACTCACAAGTGTCATCTGCCTGGACATGACATTCTAGTTTCATTCTGTACCGTCTGTCGTTTTTGAATTTGGCAAGGCAAGTCAGTTACACCAGATTGGCCAGGTGTACTGGCAATGAAATGCCCCCCCACCCTGCTGCTGCCTTGCACCTGCAGCGACCACCATTGCACACACCACTCAAGCATTCACTCCCAGTCAACACTGTTCAAGACAGCGTCACTTGAGACCACAAGCATGGCCGTGTGTTACTCTGCCCTTGTGAGGGCAGCACAGCAGCACAACTTCGTCAAGCTGCCAATCCCTTCCTGCTGCTCGTTTCCCATCGTCACAACCACGCCGTCACACTGACCCGTGCAAACACCAGCACTCCACTGTGCCAATGGCACATGAAAGGCGAGCTTGCCAACACTGGTTGATTCCAACACATGCTTCGCACAACACACACATGACCACACCAGTCACAGCAACCCAACGGTGGTGTTCCGCGCTGGGCTGTTTGATGCTGTGCTTGGCCCACACAGACACACAGTGTCAACCAACCTCCGGTATGTCTAGACATCCACTGGTTAAGGGTGCACTGCTCAGTGCTTGCAGGCCAGCCCACAGCTCCCAGCAACCGTCAGCCCTGACAGCCCAGCTGCTGCCACACACAGCCCAGCTGTATTTGGGCCTGCAGGGCACCCACTCTGCGCCTGTCAGACAGCTCAGCTGCTGCAAGGGCTGAAGGGCTGCTGGACTTGGTCAACCCACACAGCTGCTGCTGTCACTCCACATGCAGGGCATGTGGTCACACACACATCCGCTGGCCGACAACATAGCAGCATCACACAGCCACCAGACAGTTCCTCCCCTGTCCCTCGGAATGGGTGAAGGATAGGACACACATGCAGCCCTGCCACTGCACTGGTCACGACCCACATGACGTGGCTGTGAACCCCGCCCACGTCTACAGAACCACCACACCAGCCAAATGCCATGGTTGCCATGGACCTCATTGCATGCTTGCAAACATGCACACATGGCAGCGCCTTCACACCTCTGGACAGGGCATGGCACAGGCTCACCATGCGACCCATTTCTATGCATATTTTTTGCTCAACGCTGCTCAGCCATGGAAGCTGCTGCAAAGCACCAGCCAGTACTTGCAGCAAAGCATCAGTGGTTCCATGCTGCTGCACAGGCATCCGCCAGAGCAACAGCTAGTCAATGCAAGGGCAGGCTTCTCCTACAAGCCTCGCAACAGCACAGCACAGCAGATCCATGCGCCTCATCCTTGCAGCCAGCCTGGCACAGCTGCCCACCTCCCAACGACTGCACGCTGCGTTGTACTGGTGCTCATGGCACCCCCTCCCTCACAGCACAGCCTCACCAACAACCGCTTGTACGCCACACTTGGGAATGCCCTACGCACAATAGCACACAGCACCAAGCCAGGGGAGCCGAACAGCACATCCAGCAGGATGCTTGGCGGCGCCAACATCAAGCTGCACGACCTTCCTAAAAAGCACAGACGGCACTGAGCACTGTCCTGCACAGTACGGTACACAACACACAACCAAATTCCTGTATATAGTGCTTCCTGCATATGGTGCGTTGTACTTGCCGTACGCATATGTAGCAACACAGGCTGGTGCAATTGCCAAATCCAGCGGCTCCCTGTCTGCACTGTGGACAACCACACAGTAGCCCAAGGCCATAGGAATGCGGTCTCCACAGGCATCCACAGGCAGCAAGGCCAGCACATGCACATGGGTACACCACTGCCTGCAGCCCTCGGTGCCTTGCCAGAACAAAGGACACAAACCATACACCCAGGTGCCATGTCTGGCTCCTCACCCGCAACAAAGCCAGGACATACACTAAAGCCGATACGTATAGCTCCAAGGGGAGCTCGATGCTGTGCGGCATGCGTACAAGGTGTGCACACAAACCCACACACCCACAATCATTGTCCGACACACCCCCACAACCATTGTCCGACTGTACACCTTCACGTGGGGTCAATATAGACCCTGCATACTGACCGCCAGCAGCTTCGCAATGCTGCCCCAAATCGAAGCCAGCGATGCAGAACAAGCAGCCAAACACCACACCCGCATGTCCCTCACTCAAACCCCCGCTGCCCCCCACCTGACGGCTGCACTGCATCTCTGCCAGTGCCACACGCACTGGTGCCTGTCAGGAGTATGCAGAGCATGTGTGCGCAGTCGACCCTGCTCTCACACCTTATCAGGCAGTCCTGCAATCCGACAGCAATCCTGCCATATCGAGCATGACAGCAGCGGCACCACGTGCACTGCCATGCTCACACAGTCGGCATACACCCCTATGACACACTGTCTTGGTCGGAGCCTACATGTCCATGCACTCCATGTGTCAACACACATGCATCACCCACCACTGACCAACCCTCGTCCGCTGCGACTACCCGCAGCCCCCCCCCCCCCCCCCCGCCATCCCACCATGCATACCCGCAAGTAGTGTACATTGATCCTGGAGAACCAAGAGAACCCAGACTGATGTGATATGGAAGCTGCACCTGCCATCAATGATCATGCAGTGCTTCCACGGCTGTGTAGCTGCTTCTGGCAGGGTGCTGGGCACAGGTGTGTGTGCCACCGAGCACCACACCACACCACACAGGCCTTGACATGAGCCAGGCACACAACCGACACAGTCTCAACACAGCGCAAGCAGGCGCAGTACAAAACCAAATCGTGCAAGGTCTCACCCATGTCATGTGGGCCTGCTCAATCTAGACGCCCCCCTCCTACGTGCACTCCCTTGCACATGCTGAATCATACCACCGCCCCACCATATACCCTCTTGCCCCTCTCAATTGGCCTCTTCACCCACCTACCCCATGCAATGCATCCCACCCACCATATTGCACCCCGCCGGTCACCTGACCCAAAGCATCAAGATACTCCCTTCCGCAAGCCCGTCCACAAGTACCCACACACCCCTCGCGAAGATAGGGACTGCCGCTGCTGCAGCATCCTTCACAGGGCGGCACTTGGAGTGGCCTTGTGTTGAGTACTGTTCAACAAGGGGACCCCACCCAACCCTTCAGAACTCCCCTCCCATAGACCACTTGACCGCAGCACGAGCCCAAAGCCCGCCGAAAGAATAACCAAGGCCCTCAATCACGGCACCAGACTAGCCTGGACCAAGGAATACCCCAGGGCCACTAGACCACAGCGCCAACCCTCCGGCTAGAAGAGAATCCCCGAAGAACAGATACCGACGAACAGAAACCCAGCTACCAGCTGTCGCAATGTGCACGTACATGTGTGCAGGCACTTGGTGCAGTGCCATATAGACAGACGACAATGCTTGCGCTGGTACAAGCCACGCTGTGGTGCTGCTAGCTGGCAGCAGGCACAAGCGCGGCTGTACATGTGTTGCATATATGATGGGCCATGGAGATGCATGGCGGAGCTAGCTATAGAAACAATCGACGGGTCAATGTGACACGCCTGCATGCATTTAGTGCGGGCGCCCCCCCAGTATACAAGCATCTGCAGTGTCTGTGGTCTGTGACACAGCAAGCAACCCAGGAAGGTGCAAGGGCACACAGATCACACAGCATAGCCAGTCAACACACAAGCAGTGCGCCCTGCATCCTGCAACCCTGCAGCACCACTCACACCTCTGGCCCAGTGCCTATAGCGGCAAACACAGAACGAAGGGGATGGAAGCCTGCTGCATTGTCACTGTGAACACAGAACATAGACACACAAACACCCAGGGCGCAGCACGGGCAGCACACCCCACACGTCACAAGTCAAGACAACAGGTAGCCAGGCAAGTTCCTCACACGTATGCGCCAGTGCAGCACCCCCGCATGGCTAACATCACAGGGATGGACATACTTGCCCGATGGGGCACAGATAGATAACTGTGACTGACAACCAGCACACCCAGGATCACACGTCCCACCAACCAACCCTGACCCAACGACTCCCAACCCATCATACTCCGACCACCTCCGCACTCCCAAGAACATCACACCAACCTCCGCACAGCCCTCTGCGCAGACAACCCTGCAGCAGCTCAGGGGCAGTGCTGACAGGGCCGCCACTCACAGAGGCCTAAAGTGCTTGATTGTCAGCAAGCCAGCAGAGGGGCCCGTAAGGGCGTCCCCAATGAGAGCAGTCCTGCGTGCAGATTGTGTGTGTAATCCTTGTGGACATGGTGGCGACCGGTCAGGGCAACCAATGGGCCACCCCTGAGCCGATGCCTGCAGCCACGACACAACAAATGGTACAGACAGGATGAACACCCCACCAAACCCACACCACTCCAGTAGCTGCGCTGCAGTGTACACAGAATAACACGCAGGCAAGCCTGCAACAATAGTGCTTCCCTAGCTCAACCCAATCAAGTCTGAACCCGAGAAGTGCTGTAAGTAAGTCAATATATCATGCTGCACTTGCAGGCACTCACACCACACCTCGCTAAGCAGGTCAGCACGGTACCAAGCACTGCAGTACACACACACACACTCACACAGCGTCACATCACTGCATCAGCAGCACTCATGCATGCACTCTCACAATGGCACAGGGCCCACAGCATGCACCACACTCGACTCTGCACGACAGGCCACCAGCAGTAGGCCATGCCAATGAAGCTACTCTTCAACCACACACTCCTGCACCACACACCACACCACCACTACGCACACCCTCAGCTCACTACCCTTGCATCTTGATGCAGTAACACCTGCTGTCCGTAGGACAGTCAATCATCCATGCGGCGGTTGCCGGCAGCCTCCTCCCACTCCACGTCTGTGTCATCGCTGCCACTGCTGCTGTAACCCGAGCTCCTGCTGGCAGCCCTCTTGCTGCCACCGCCCCTCTTCCTGCCAGCACAGCTGCTGTCAGACCTTGAGGATGAGGGAGAGGGTGAGGATGCCGCGCCTGCTTCCTCATCGTCCCAGCTGGCCAGCGTGCCGATGCTCGCGCTGATGCTGGCGAGCAGCTGCCCAGGGGGGCTGTCCTGCAGGGCCGACAGCCCTGCTGCTGTCTCCTGCCGAGTCCTGCGCAGCAGCTTGATCAGCGCGCGGCGGCGCTGGCGGCGCACCGCTGCTGAGGCCTGCAGGACCTCGTTTGCATGCATCATGGCTGCGTACTGGGAGTAGGTGGCCGCAGCACCCTCAAGCTGCAGGAGCTCCTCTGCTGTCACGACCCCCATGCTGCGCAGCCGTGCTGTGGTGCGCGCTGTGCTGAGACGCAGGCGCTCAGACAGGGTGTTTCCTGCATCCTGCTCGCCAGTGCTGCTGTTGGTCCTGGGGGCAGCAGCTGCAGCGCGGAAGGATGGCGCAGGCTGCTGGCGCAGGGGGCTCCTGGACTCGGCTGGGTTGTCAGGCGGGGTGGCCAGGCAGAAAGCCTCGTTGACAATTCTCTCTCCTGCGCTGCCAGACCTGCTGAACGAGGCTGAGGAAGCATGCAGGCCTGCAGGGCCTGCCTTGGCTGGGCTGGCGACTGCTGCTATGGCAAACGGGGTGCCTGAAGCTGTAGTGGCAGTGGTTGTGCCACTGCTGCTGTGCCCTGCTGCGCCCTGCTGTGTCAGTATGTCGTCAAGGGGTGGCAGGGCTGGTGCTGGCAGTGCGTCAATGTCCCCAAACCGCTCCAGGCATGTCCCTGCCTGTGCCGCGCTCACGTGCAGGACCCCTGTACGCAGCAGCAGGCATGCCAGCACAGGTTCAGGTAAGGCAATTAAGGCAGAAGACCCCTGAAGGTAAGGTGGAGCTGCTGCTCCCCTATATCCTGCACCCACAACCCATCACATGCCCTGTCAACTGCGTGTGCACACACATGCTGCTGTCCACTGCCTCCACCACCAACCCGCAACCGGCCTTCTCACAGCTTCCTTGCTCCATGCAACCTTTGCAAACTCTGGATTGCTGCGTACCTTCAATGACAACCTCCTGCTGCAGGTAGTGGACTATTTCGCCTCCTGTAGCGAACTTGCAAATGTGCAGTCTCCGCCTGCACGGCCTTTGGCTGGACCGCCCCTGTTGGGCATTGGGCACCTGCACAAGGAGGACAGCAGTGCAGCAAACGCCTGCAATCAGCTAGCAGCCACTACGAGCCTCTAACCTGGACACACGGAAAGCCGGTAAGGACGTAGCTACGCATAAACGGCGTGTGGAAACGTCACTCACCCTCGGCAGCATGCTGGGCTGGATCTGCTTGCTGTGCTGCTGTTGTCTCTGCTGGAGCAGCAGGCAAGTTCTGACGATGATCTCCACTGATTTGAGAGTTCTGGCGTTGTTTGAAAGCCTGGTGGTTGCCTGCTTGCGAGCAGTTTAATGGCGCTGACTCTCTGGCGGGACTTTGTGGAGAAACCCTCTATCATTCGGCAATCAACTATACTTTGTGTTAAGATTTGAAACGTATGCCAACAGGAAGATGTGGGTCCTCACTGGCAGCTGGAAGGTGTAGGCCCCTGTGTGTCTGACAGGGTTTGCGTCCGAAGCTGCGGTCCGCCCAGCCAGAACCTTGGGGCGCGGATGCAGCCTGACTGACTGCCCGGTGGAAGTTGTTGTGCTTGTTAAGAAGCGTGATGTACTTGATGGCTGCAACCGGTGCGCAGTCCAGGCCCATCAACTTGATTGGCCCAACGCCCACAGCAGTGTTCGAGGCCATAGCCACGAATGCATGAAGGTACGCCCGTAACATCCGCTACTGCGTACAGCTCACGCCTGTATGATGGCCTGCGCTTTTGGTGTATGCTGTCACCACCATCACACTCTGGCACCACAGGTGATTCCCTCCTGAACGCAGCAAACTGCATCAAACTGACTTCAACAGCTTGACATAATCCTTTGCCACACCACTCGCCATTCCGCAGCGTCTGCCAAGCCCCCCCCCCCCCCCCCCCTCCCCCCCTTGGCGGCCCTCCCCTGTTCAATGCTGTTGTGTGTCCATGACTGCCCAAGAAGGAAGTGAATTAGCAGCTCAAATCGCTGGCTATCAATGGATCCGAGCACGTCCCAAATCAAAGTTAGTAATGCACTGTACAATCACTCACATACACCCTCTTCTGGCAAGCAGTGGCCGACCAGGGCAAAACAGCAAGCATAATCCGTTTCTGAAGCACCAGCTCCAGATCACACTGTGTGTTGATGCCACTGCATATGGTCATGACCACAAACACTGGAGACAGCCATGAGCACAAACACAACACACCTTTTGGACGTGTTACACCAAGAATGCTACCCAACGCTCAATGCTGCTGTTGCTGCCACTGTTAGCAAGTTTGGCAGCAGCATGCGGCGCCGAGCTGCCACCCTGCCGGCTGTCATTCTGCCAGCGCTGCAGCCACCTGCTGTGCCACTTTTGCATCACTGTAGTTGAGGTGGTCCCGCAGCAACTGCTGCCAAACAGGCTCGTCACCAGGGTCTGCAGACACAAGACGGGCAGCAGCGCCGCATGTGTTGCTTGCAAACGACCGACACGACATGTTGCCATGGCTGTCCTGCCCAACACACTAAGCAGTCTCAGACAAACACGCTAAGGCAAATTAAACAGTGGCAATAAGTGGCTGACAGCACAGATGGTACAGATACGCTGACTTGACAACCCCACGGTATTCAGTGGGTGCCACTCACTGAGCTACGTCCAAGCATAGCGTGCAGGTGACCGGCTCTGATGCCGCTGCAAACAGGCTCTGGAAGCAAGTGGCACTGCGTGGCATGCAATCAACGTGAGACACACCCACCTGGCAAACCAACGCGCAGTCTGTGTATGAGTTGCCAATGAGGCCATGAAATTTGAGGCGTGTTAGCTGCTTCAGCTGCGCCAGCTGCAGCAGCAGCCCCTCTGCTGGATCTACACGACAGTGAGCTGTCAGGTACAGTTCCCGCAGCCCTGTCAGCTGACCCACAGCCTCCAACCCGTCCCTATCATCAGTTGCCAAGCGCAGCGTGTGCAGCACGCTCAGCCTCTGCAGCGGAGCCAGCACTGCTTCACTGTACTCCAAGGACCTCATGTCCAAGTAATGCAGGCCAGGCAGCAGCTCACAAGGCGTGAGCCCTCAGGTGCTGGGGCAGGACAACCGAACGTGTCTGTGACATATGCGATGTTCAAGTGCTGTAGGTGCGGCAGCTGCCTGTTGGCGGGGAACACGTGCTGCCACACCGTTGCTCCCAGCCTGCAGCGCGCAATGTTGAGGATCCGCAGCTTGCTGCTGGCTGTGAGGGCTGAGAAGGCTGCTGCAGGGGCGGTGCTGTCCCTAGGCAGCTCTAGGCGGAGGTGGGTCAGCTGCTGCAGGTGCTGCAGCTGCGACAGCAGCTGCGCAGGCCCTGCTGCAGCACCGACAGAGCTACTCAAGCCATTCACAGCAAGGTCCAGGTGCTGCAAGCGGGTGAGGGTGGCCAGGGCACCTGACTCAGTGATGAGGACGACATCAGCTGTTGCTGACAGCACCAGGTGTGTGAGCTGCTGCGCCGCTGACAGCGCGCTGCTGTGAATGGCTGCAGGCCCGCAGCTTGCAAGCCGCAGGTCAGCCAGACGGGTCAAAGCCGTCAGCGGCTGCAAGGCAGTTTCTGCAAGGTCTGGCCCCTCCAGCTGGTTGCCAGCAAGATCAAGGTAGGTGAGCTGCTGCAGCCCTGAAAATACCCTCGTGGGGAACCTGAAAAGACCCACACAGGCCATGTTTCTGATGCTGAAATGCTGCAGCCCAGGGAGCAGGGCCAGCGCTGCTGCCAGTTCGGAGCCGGCAGCAGCGCTGCTGTATATTACAGAGTCGCCCTCATACATCAGCACGCAGTCAGAGAGCAGCAGCTGCTTCAAAGGCAACCCCGGCCGCACCACACCCTGGAACCCACCCCATGGCTGAAGCTGCAGGCCCAAGTTGGTCGACATAAGGCTGTTAAGCTGCAGGTTGGGGGGCAGCTGACGCAAGTAGAGGCCGCAGTTGACACCAACAAGGTCCAGGCTGTTGACAGGCTGGCCATGTGTTGACAGGTACTGCAGCAACCCATCCACCTGGTGCTGATGCCTGATCCTGCGTGATATGCTGCTGAGCGCCACCACAGCTGCCTGGTGCAGCCTGGGGTGGGCACGGGCGACGCTGAACAGGCTGCGCAGATCTTTGCTGCAGCACTGCAGCACTGCCAGCAGGCAGGGGTCTGGCAGCTGTAGCAGCAAGGGAGCTGAGTCTGTCATCCTGTGGCAAGAAGCAGCAGGTGATGCAGTGGAGAGGTGGGACGGACTGAGCACTCACTGGTTTAGTTCCACAACGTTCAGCTTGGGTTGCAGATGCACAGTGAAGTCATGTGTTGCGGCAATGCACATCATATGATGCATCTGGGGACAACTAGGGGGTGTTTTGCTGGACAAGGGGATGATCCTCCTGGGAGACCTGGCAAAGCACTTACAGGCCAAGACGAAGTGGTGAGCCGGTCACAATAGGATCTGTGCCAGCTGTTGACAGCCAAACACAGCAGGACTGGGTGGTGATCAGAGGTGTCAGGGGTAGGGTGTGCAGGAGATCTGGGGTCGCTCGTTCATGCCAGAGGGCATTCAGCAGGTCCAGCTGTGACACTCTACGCCACATCTGTACAGCAGGCCGTGTCTCTGCCCATCCAGGCTGGTCAATCATCCACAGTTGTGGGGCTTAGCATCCAAAAAGCGGAATGCATCTGGCGTGCAAGCGATCACATTGTCACTGAGTTATGTTGTTCCTAGCTTAGATCGATCGTTTGCAGCGGGAGGTTCGTGTTGGCTGCTGACTGATCTCCGACTGCACCTCGTTTGGAGACCAAAAAGCCCATATCAGCAGCTGAAGTAAGCTCAATCAGTAGCTTGAACACACTCTGATTACAAGGCAGCAGCGAACGCGGGCGCAGCAGCTGGGCCATACTCTGGCAGCAACAGTAGCAGCAGCAGCTGTTGCCAGGCCCCTGCTCACCAGCAGTGCTCCTTCGCAGGTGGCATAACGGTCTAGGATGGGGGACATCGACCCCACCAACGACCCCACACGGGTCGTTGACGACACTCCCTTCCCAGACCCCTCCCTATACTTCAAGGTCTTTGACAGTGAGCGCGATGAGCCTGACGCCAAGTACAGGGAGGACGTCATAAAGGTGTGCTGTCTATGCTGTCTGTGCTGATGCACACATCTCAGCGGCACTCATGGCAGCGTGGCATTTCACTACGTGTTGGCAGTGGTCCTTGAAATGCGGACTGTACAGTCGTTCCCAAGGCAGTTGGAAAACTGCCTGCTGTGCTGCGCTCCTTTTCACGCCTCGGGTTCTCATCCAACCAGTCATACTAATTCTACAGAGCTGGGGGAGAAGAAGTGTCGGGTCGCAAGTGGCACTGCATTGCCAATGCAAGGGGGCACGGGTGGTGGCCCCTCAGATGCCTACTGCACACGCATTCATCACACGCACTTCGCTCACCATTGGCTGTTCCCTCACATCATATGCGCTGTCTCCCGTGCTCTCTCTGCCCCTCACTTTCCTCATCCCTCACTCAAAAAAACAGCTCTATGAGCGTTGGGAGAAGAAGTATGGCCGCAAGTGGCCCGAGAATGGCCTCAACACTGAGGACCTGGTGTGGCTGTACAATGAGGCCTACCAGGATGAGCGGGTCAAGGCGGGCAAGGCAGCAGCAGCAGCAGACATGCCCAAGACATACCCGCGGGAGAAGCAGGACTATGAGGGACAGGTGGGTGGGGCTGCTGGCAGTGGGGGTTGATGGTGGAGGGGCCTGCTCCTGGCTTAGCAGTGCTTACGACTAGGCAAACCTTACTTTGGGTATGGACAGCGTGGGAGGGAGGGCAGTTGGTTGCGGCTTGGGGGTGCGAGAGAGGGGGGCAGGTGCTCTATACGCACTCGGGCGACGCAGCAGAAGACACGGCGTACCCTGCCGCAGCAGCCAGTGAGGAGCTTGTTCAGGTGCACACAGATGCGTTATACATGCTGGGGAAGATTCAGGCGTCACTGCAGCAACAGACGCAGCAACAGCCGCAGCGCAGCACAGCAGCTGCAGGTGTGCGAGACAGTTATGTGTACTGCTTGCTGGGTGCCCCTGGGAACAGCGAGGCAAGGAGAAACGAGCAGCAGGCGCACAGAGGCAGGAGGGGGGATTGAACTGGGGTCGACCACAAGAAGGCAGCAAGGGGGAGGGGTTTTTGCCACAGCTGCAGTGAGAGGGTGTTGGGGGGCAAGCGGGTGTTGTGCAGTGACCACGTGATCATGGTGGTGGGTTGGTGCTGCTGCTGCTGTCCAGCTGTTGCGCTGTGCTTCGCGTCTCCCAACCACCACCTTCACTGACCCTGTTGTTTTGCTGGCCGTGTTGTTGATCGTGACTAGGAAGGCACTCACGATGCATCGCTGTGCTCCCCCATGCTGCTGCTGCTGCTGCTGCTGCTGCTACTTTTGTGGTGTGCTGATTGCCCTTCTCCCCCCCCCCCCCTTGCCCCCCGTTGACATCCGACTGCCGTTGATAATGTTGCTGACAATGTGATGCTCATTGTGCTTGCTGCTGCCGCGCTGTGTTCCTACCCCCCCCCCCCCCCCCCAAGTTCATGACTGCCACTGAGGATGTTGCTGATGAGGTGAAGGCCAAGCTGGCCAAGATGACACCAGCAGAGCGACAGGCAGCAGTGCAGAAGGCAAAGGTGGGGCAGGCTGGGGGGGGGGGGGGTGATGAGAGAGGGTGTGAGAGTGGTTGTTTGAGGTGTGATCAGCGAGGCGAGTGAGTGAGTGGGTTTCTGCCTATGCGAATGGGAGTGGATGGTTTGCATGGCCAAGGTGGGTGGCTGTGATCTGATGATGCCACAGTTGATGCCACTGTGCTGTGTGTGTTGCGTCAGTAACAAAAGCTGGGTAGTGCAGTTTTGCTTGCTGCTATTCACAGATGACAGTTTGACATCACTGCTGCTGCCTGTCCCTGCTGCTCCCTGCAGGCTGACATGGCTGAGGGCATGTGGGTGACTGATGAGTTTGAGTCTGAGGACTATGAGCGCGGCAACATGGAGAAGGCCTGGGGCATGTACCTCTGGGACAAGTGAGCAAGGGGGGGGAGGGGGGTGGGGGGAGGGGGGGTGACTGTGTGTGTGTTTTTTGGGGTGGGTGGGGTGGGTGGGTGACTGTCTGTTGACAATGAGAGTGAGCAGTGTGTTTTTCCTGTTGTGAACGGGGGGCTGTGTGTGGGTGCAATTCTGTCTGTCAGCTGTGCTGTCTGGCCTGAGCTACAGTTTCAGGCTCGATGGGAGTTTCGTGCCTGCAGCCCCAGTTGTGCAAGTCCAACATAGGCTATGTCAGGAACACCCGGAGACAGTCTCCCACAGGAACAAGCACAAGGGCATTGCCCCGCCCCCTAAAACCTCTTCCACTCACGGTGCCCCACCTAACACCCCCCCCCCCCCCCCGCTGCCCCAGGGAGGGCAAGCCCACCATCATGCCCGATGGTCCCCCCAAGGAGGAGATGGGTGAGGGGTCTGAGGGCTGGAGTGACTTCTACGGCAGTGTCAGGCCCCGTCACGTGGAGAGTGAGGACGTGCGCAACGCACTGTGGGCCACAGACGAGTTTGAGTCAGACGAGGTGGGCTGGTGTGGGGGTTGCGCTTCTTGTGTGTGTGTGTTGGGGGGGGGGGCACGTGGAGAGCGAGGATAAGCTCAACGCACTCTGGGCTACAGACGAGTTTGAGTCAGACGAGGTGGGCTGAGGTTGAGTTTGAAATCGTGGCGACATACACGCAGCAACCAAACTGGGCATGCAAGTGTGTCTTGTGAGATGGGGGTGCACGTGGGGGGGGGGGGGCGAGGACGAGCGCAATGCACACTGTTGGCTTATAACAGGTCTGAGTCTGACAAGGCGGGCTGATGTTGAGGTTGCAAGTGGTGGTTTAGACGTTCTGAAGTGGTGGGGTGGGCGACTGGCAGAGGCGAAGCACACGCAGAGACCGAGTATGTGCGCAACAAGCCGTGGCACTGGGCGGGTTTGGAGTCAGACGGCGGGTAAGGGTTGACTGTACGGCTGTCTGCAGGCTGCAGGTCCGTCAAGCAGTAGGGGCCAGCCTGCCCTGGCGGCAAGGGGGGAGGTTCTGCGCAGCACGCAGCGCAATTGGGATTGTGTCATACAGAGGGTGGTTGAGCTCAGTGTGCAGGCAACACCTGCGACTTGCTGCATTCATGGGCTACTGCTGCTGTTTTGAGAGCAAGTTTATGGCAATCCACGCAGCCCATGGCCTGGACCCTTAGCGACGCCCATATCGGCCCCCATATGCAAACCAGCGTGGGCTGTTCATTGCCGATTCCCCCCCCCCCCCCCACACACACACACTGGCTGGATGCACTCCTTGTGTCTACACACATCCCCACATCCCCTTGACTTCCCCCTGACCCGTCCCGTCTGTTGTTGCTGCCCCCCCCCCCCCCCCCCGCAGGACAACACTGAGTCTGAGTGGGAGCCTGAGTATGTTGGTGCTGGCCTGGGCCTGGTCCAGGAGGACCCCATGAACTGGCAGTACAGCCTCAGGCACAGCAACCACCCTCTGGCACCATTCCCGGGCGAGCCACTGCGCTGGAACAGCTACTTGTACGAGGACGGCACAACGTGAGTGTGTAGACACCGGGAGTGCATCCAGCAGGGAGGGGGTTGCTTTACTTTCTCCCACAAGACCCCCCCCCCCCCCAGACTGGGCCTCCCCCGCCCCCTCCCCTGTCCTCCCCCCCCCCCCCCCCCCCTGCCCCTGTGTGTGTGTGTGGGGGGGGGGGGGGGGGGGAGGCGCAGGGCGGAGAAAAATGGGGTGGGGGGGGGGGTGGTCTGGAAGGGACTTCGGGTGGGGGTGGGGGTGGGGGGGGGGGAGGGTCTGAACTGTCACAGTCAGGCAATGACAGCAGTGTTTGTGATGTTCCAGACTTGGCGGCATTGCAGGTCGTGTCAGGTCTCTGTACTTGCTGCCCCTGCTAACACAACACCTGCTGCTGTTTGTTTGTGAATGTCGTGTATGCGTGTGTCACTCCTTGCCCCTGCAGGTTTGAGGGCATCACGCGTCAGGACGTGCCCCACGGCATGGGTGTGATGGTGTTTGGCAACGGCACAGGAGGGGGCTTCCACTTCAGGGATGTGCGCCTAGGCGACACGTGAGTGATGGCGACTCCCTGGGGGGAAGTGCAGCGGCGGGGGGAGGGGGAGGGGAACTGGGGGCTTGCGGCTTTCCTGCAGCGCATACAAAGATATTGCTGTGCGCAAGAGAGTCGGCCAAAGCAACTTCTCCTCGTGTATTCAATCTTACTGTAGATATCGACTGTGTGTGTAGACACAGGAAGTGCATCCAGCCAATGAATCATCCATCCAAAGTTGCGACATTCCTGTGTGTTCCAGCAACATCAGGACCTTGTCAGCGCGTTTTGTGGTCATGACGAAGCCAACCTGTCATCATCATCATCATCATCATCATGTTACACGTTCTCCAGCAGGGTCATTGCGCCAAAGCATTGCTTAGCAACAAATCTACCTAGGTGCCTAAAACAGCACCACCAGACAAAAAGTGGGAAAGCTTTGCAACTCCCCAGTGTCTGGGCCGGTTGTGGCCAACCTGTGTGTGTGCGCGTTTGTCTGCACCTGCTGCAGGTATGAGGGTGAGTTCCAGGTTGGCTACGCTCACGGTCTGGGCCAGTTCACCTCAGTGGAGACAGGGGAGGTCTTCCTGGGAGAGTTCTTCGCGGGACAGAAGCACGGGTGAGGGGGGAACGGCGGTGGGGAGTGTGTTTGTGTGTGTGTGTGTGTGTGTGTGTGTGTGTGTGTGTGTGTGTGTGTGTGTGTGTGGGCGGGGGGGGGGGGGATGCACGGTTTTGACAGGGTGCAGGCATTGTGAGACCGATGGAGGGAGGGGGGGTGCTGAAACCAGCTTTGCATTTAGCTTGTGGGCGGGCTTTGCGGTTGCTGACAAGGGGGTTGAAGGGCACAGCAGGCACAGCAGACTTTGAGCTGGCTGAAACTCCCTGACCTGTGGACACCCCAGTGTGGTTCCTTGCAGCGTGCCGTACCTGTTACGAGCTGCACCTCTTTTCACACAAACACACGCAAATCTTATATCTTGCTCACACACATCACTGTGTGTACCCCCCCCCTCAAAACCCCCCAGGTGTGGCATGAAGGTGAACATGGCCCCCTTCTACTACCTGCTTGAGCGTGGTGTTGACCCCGTGTCCGCCTACCAGCGCACCTACAAGCGCATCATGAGGGACATTGAGTTCAGGACATGGTACAGGGGACAGCCACTCGGCGACGCAGGTGGGTGAAGGATGGGGGGTGCCAAGGGGTTTTGGGGTTCAGATCCAGGGTTCAACCCCCCTTATCGAGGGGCTTACCAGCTCGTGGCACTACCAACAAACACACAGTGCAATCCCTGTTGTCGTTTCCGCTGAGGGTCAGACACCACCCAGGTGACAGCAAGGGCACCATCAGACCAGCTACACCATCTGACTGATGGTTCAAGACAACATGCTGACCCCCCCCCCTTCCCGTGTGTCCTGCAGGTGAGGCTGAGTCTGTGCTGGTTACCGTGCGTGACAATGACGCCACGAGCCCCCTGCCCCTGCCCCTGCCCCTGCCCCCTGCCCCACAACTCCATATGCCTCACAGCTCACACCAGCAACACCACCCAACCTGTCACAGGAAGTTCCTGAAGCCAAGCCCCTTCCCTGCCTGTACTCCCCCCCTCATATCCAGCACAAAACATTTACACCTTTCCTGATATCCAGCACAACACATTGACCCACATTCCCCCTTCCCTACGTGTCCTGCAGGCGAGGCTGAGTCAGTGCTGGTGACTGTGCGTGACAACGACGCCACCAGCCCGTGGGATGTGTTGGCGCGCAACGCCCTGCACGACCAGAAGCTGAGGGACTGGAAGCACGCAGGGCCTGAGGAGAGGGCCTTCGACAAACTGGCCAGCGTCATGCAGAAGGTAAGGGGGGGGGGCGTGGCGGGTGGGTGGGGTGAGGGGGGGGGGGAGGAGGAGGGCGGTGGCGTGCTGTCATGGGTGACTGCTTGTTGCATTGGTTTGAGGCTTGTCTGCTCATAACACCTGGCAGCCTGGTCACACAAAGGACGGTGACATCGATCGTTTTTCTGTTTGACCGGAGTGTGTGTGTATGTGTTGGAGGGGGGGTCAGGCATGTGGTCTGGCAGGGGGTGTACCGAGTTGAATTCACCGTATGCGCACACATGTCACGCCAGTGATGCTTTGTTCAGCCTCTCTGTTCATGCTCAAATTCACACTGCCACCGCTGCTGCTGGTGCCGCTGCTGCCTGCTGCCTCTGCCCCTGCGTGTTGCCTGTGCCTGCTCTGTTTTGTGTGTGCCGCACAGATGTCTGCTGAGAAGCACGGTTGGGGCAGCCACTATGTCGGGTACGACGACAACGTGCATGTCAACGAGGTTGGAGGGCTGGGCGTCGCCTCAGCACATGCCAGCGAGGACAGCATCGAGCTCATGGTGAGAGGGGAGAGAGGGAGGGGGGGGGGGGGGGAGGGGGGGGGGCGGTAACAGGGATGCCCGGGGGGGGGGGGGTAAGAGGGGGCAGCAGGGGCATTTGCCATCACAGATGACAACGGGAGTCGAGGGTTAGCAGGTGTCTGTGCATGCGCAGGGTTGCAGCGTTGGGTGCGGACACTGCATGCAGCCGGCTCTGATTTGGAGCAGCAAGCTAGGGTTCCTGTGGAAGTACAGTGGTTGCGGTAATGCAATGCACACCTTGGATTGTACAGCAACACAGACAGGGGAAGTGCGTCCTGTCGCATCCTGGCAACCCATTTGGTCATGTCTCACTATATTTGAATGTGTTTGTTCAATGTGTTGTGTGTGTGCCTGCAGGTTGGTCGTGACGAGGACGGCAAGCTAGGTCCTGGTTGGTTTGACGTGACTGACAGTGAGCTGTACCCCATGGAGGAGAAGCTCAGGATGCAGGTGGCAGTGGAGGCACTGCAGGTGAGGCAAGGGGTGGAGGGGCTTGACGGGAACTAGCTTTGGGGGGGGGGGGGGCTGCTGCAAGTGAGGGCAGTCTGGGGAGCCCAACACAAGAGGAAGGATGATGTCACAGCCTTTTTAATGAACCCCTCAAATTATCAACTCCTCTCTCCCCCCTTTACGATCGTCGCACTAGGCCTGAGCTTGTACTGTGTCGTGAAAGCGGCTCTCCAAACCTTCAAAGTCCTTCTCCTCTCGCCCTTCTCTTCATCCCCCTCCGCTGACACACCCCTCCGCCACCTCTCCCTTACCCTTTCCCCTTTCTTCCACACTGCATCTACGCAACAGGACAAGATAGACGAGAACGAGGACGAGGAGGCCATCCTGAGAGCCACACCACCAACGCAATTCATGCTGTTTCTCGCACCTCCCATCCCCTGAGCTGTACGGGCTATGCTGCAAGTCCTCACCCTGCGGTGCTTCTTACCCTGGTCACTGACACCTCCCCACCCCCCCTCCCCCCACCCCCCCCCCCCCCCCCCCCCCCACCCCCCCACCCCACCCCCCCCACACACACACATGTGTTTGACTCACATCACTCACTACCCCCCCCTCCCCCTCCAACAACAGGACAAGATCGATGAGAGTGAGGACAAGGAGGCCATCCTTGGAGCAGACATCCTCAACCCCACCACCGGCCTGAGCCTGAAGGATTACCTGGAGGGACGGGAGCAGGCTCACAATGAGCTCATCGCACGATCACTGCTGGGGGAGGAGGCATTCAAGGACGACCACACAACTTACCTGGACAGCGAGGTGTGTGTGAGGGGGGGGGGGAGGGCTGGGGACGGAACACCGTGCAGTACATGGCAGTAGGGGCAGTGCAGGACAGTGCGGCGCAATGTGTTGGTGGTGGAAAGCAGTGGAGCTTCTTGTTGTGACTGTGTTGGGAGCAGTGCACCTTGTGCTGGTCCTCCATGAACATGTCCCCCCCCTCTCCCAGGGCTCAACATTTGAATCATACGAAAGTCAACCCCTGCCCAACCTCCTTTCCACCCCTGCTCCCATCCCCCCCCCCCCCCCAATTTTGAATCACACAAAAGCTAACCCCATTATCATTTGCACCCCTGCTCCCATGCCACCCCCCCCCCTCTCCCCCCCGTCCCCCCCCCCAGGACCTGAAGGGCATCAACAGTGTGAAGCTGGGTGCACTCACTGAGGACCTCATGCTCAAGAGCATCAGGAGGCACGACGCACGTGAGTAGGCTGACGGACGCACAGCACATGACACAGGCCACATGTTGCACCGCATATGGCTGGCACACAGTGCAGGAAACAGCACAGGGTGCAGTACAGGGCACAGCTCGGCACAGCAACATGCATTACTACCCAAAGCACAGCATACAGCACATCAAAGCTCGCATGCAGCGTTGACTACTCGTCTCTGGATGTGTGGATGTGTCACCTTCATGTCTGTGTGCCCCCCCCCCCCCCCCCCGCCCCGCCCCCTGCAGTGTGGGCTGAGGACGACCCGTATGCTGAGTACAGCAAGGCCTCCACCAAGAACTGGGCGGCTGAGGAGACTGACACGCGCTTTGAGACAGAGTCAGACATGATGGAGCTCTGCGACCTGGCAGAAATCATGTGGGTGGGGGGAGAGACGCGGGGGGGGGGGTGGAGGGGGAAGTGTCAGCCGTGCCCAGCATCATGCTTGGCGTGGGCTTCGGCCACAGGGGCTTGGCAGTCTGCTGTCCTGGGTGCATGGGCCAGCATGCTGCAGACACAGTTGCATGGATGACTTTTTGTATACAGCAGTGGCACAGTCTGTGTGCCTCCTGTTTTTGTAGGTGCCTCTGCTCTTTTTACCTCCGGTTCCAACCCTGTGCCGTGCATCACTGCGCTTGTCTGCCCCTCTGTCCTTGCTTGTCCGCTGCCTCTGTCCTGGTGTCACTCCATATCCCAGCGGCACTGTTGATGAGGTGCAGGAGGTGGTGGCCAAGGCGCGCATGTGGAGGTGGAAGCCATACGGGGAGGTCACTCTGCGCTTCACACAGGACGCAAACGTGAGCACGGGCCGGGTGCAGCTCTGCGGGTGGGGGTCGGGGTCCCTGGTGTGTGTGGAGATGCGGGGTGGTACCCCTGAGGTACTTCCTGCTGATTTCAAATATGTGGAACGACATCACCACCTGATACAGTGTCAGGGAACACTTGGTGAACCTCACAACCCTGGTGCTTGCTGGCTCAGCGCGGCGCCAAGGGTTGGACCCTCTTACCAAATGCTTCCTGCAAACTTTCAGCAAATGGTACCAAGACAACCTACTGATACATACTGTCGTGCTTGTTCTGTAATGTGCTTCCCTGTGCTGTGCTGTGCTGTGCTGTGCTGTGCTGTGCTGTGCTGTGCAGGGTGCTCCCATAGAGGTGATGCAGGACCCCCTGCACTACCCCCACGGCACCAAGTGGATGGCACCCGGCCCGCTGGGCCAGGTCCACCCGCTGCCTGATGATGACAACATCAAGCTGGAGATGATGAGGGTGGCACGCAACCACAAACACATCTACGACATGTACAACTTCGGTGAGCGGACCCTGTGTGTGCCAGGGGTGTGGAGGGTGCGTGTGTGTGTGTGGGGGGGGGGGGGGAGGGGAGGGGGGATCGGCTTACTCCACTCTGGCTGTTGTTGGTGGATCAAGTTACTCTTCTGCACACAGCTCTACAGGATTCGAAAGCTCCTGATCCCCTTCACCTGGCGTGTGTCCTTACTACCGCTGGCCTCATGTTTGCAGGAGGGCAACTGCAAGCTTGCTTTGCTCTCTGTTGTGATCATCTGTCGCCCAATCTCACTCCCACTCCGCCTGCCCTGCTGTCCACCCCCCCCCCCCTCTCTGCTGTCCCTCCCAGACTGGGACCCTGAGCCTGGCAGCGTCAACTGGGTGATCAACCAGCGCATCAAGCGTGGTGCTCAGCTGCAGGGCAACCAGGTGCTGCGCATTGCTGAAACACTGGAGGAGGTGGAGGCACAGGTGGGTGGGGGGGGGGGGAGGGGGTGCTGATGTACAGGGAGCAGAGCTGGGACAAGTGGGGGTTTGGATATGGGTTCTAGATAGGTTTTTGACCAAGCAGAGATAGCTGGCACATCCAGTGCTGCTGCAGGTCCGGTATTTGCAATTGCAACAGCACAGCACAGCACAGCAGCATCACTAGGCCCCTGCAGGGCATTAAGCCGGCGCTCCCTCCTGCCCCGTGGTCGGAGCGTGACTAGCTCCTGCACACAGCAACGTCTTTTACCAAGGCGGCCTGCAACCCCCCATTGCAGTGCCAGTCACTTTGAGGGGACAACATGCACTGGAACCATCTCCATTTGCACATCAGCTTGTACCCGGGGCCTTGTCAGCGCCCCATGCAAGAGTGCTAGACTCAGGGTTGCATAGGGCCGCATAGGGTTGTACTAGGCTTGCACAGTGTTGAACTAGGCCTGCAGAGATTTAGGTCATGCGCAAGGGTAGCACGCGTGTTGAACTCCAGTGTGTCTCCCCTCTCCTTCGACACTCCATTTGAGTTCTGGAGGGACGGGCCCCTGCGTAAACTCACGTCTTTACTGCTTGTACACTAATGTAGCAGCAGTGATGTTGGTGCACCACAACATCTGGTGACACGACGTGGTGGCAAACAAGGCTCCATGTTACACGGCATGTGACGGAGCGGTCCCTTGGCTTACACACACACCCTCACTCCATGTTGACTCATCTTGTGCCCCACTACTGTTCTTGCAGGTTGAGGCAGAAAAGGCAGCAGCAGCAGCAGCTGCCGCCTCACCCCAACCCCTGGCCACAGTCGCAGAGGCAGCACCAGTCAGCAGCAGCAGCAGCGGGGGCAGCTTCGCCTGGCCGTGGCAGCAGCAGCGCGACACGCACCAGCAGCAGCAGCAGCAGCCGGTGGCGGCTGGCAGCAGCGGCCGTGGCAGCAGTGCGCCCTTTGGCAGCCTGAGCATGGCAGCAATGGCGGCTGGTGGCAGCGGTGTGTGGCTGCCTGGCCCCCTGGCTGGTGCCAGCTTGTCCCTGGAGGTGGGGCGCGCCAGCAAGGCAGTGCTCAACACCATGGCACGCGCGGCAAGGAGGGCACCTTCCATGCAGGTGGGTGGTCAGAGGGAGATTGGCGGGGCGTGGGTTGAGTGGATTTGTGGGGGGTGAGTGCCAATGAAGGTGCGACCCTGTAGTACAGGCGATGGGAGGGGGGCGCACACCCAACCCATGGCGCAATTCATCGGTGCATCACAACCCATGGTTAGGTGTATGAGTGTGGGTTGTCAGCAATGCTGCTAATGACCTGTGCATCTTGCGCACCGAGAGCATGTTCATATGTTTTCTCTTGCCCGCGACAATCAAGTCTTGATGGTGTGCTTATATCTTGTGCTGTGCTGTGTTGTGCTGTTGTGTGCAGGTCAACAGCGGCCGCCCTCGCATCAGCAGGCCCGCAGCAGCAGCAGCAGCAGGCAGCACGAAGCGCAGCAGCAACAACAGCAGACGGCAGCAGAGCTAGTCGCCAAAGCGGTGCCTGTGCGCAGCAGCAGCAGCAGCGTTGTAGAAGTATGCTAGCAACCATTGTGCTGCAAGGACGCTGGAGGCGTGCAGGAACGTCTACAGCCCCAGCATTTTGGCATTGTTGCTGTGGGGTTGTGTGCGGTGTGCTGTGCGCTGATGTAACAGTGGCCAGCACTGTGGGGTGTGCTGCACAACAGCAGGCCAGCTGAGCCGCAGTAGCAGCAGGGCTGGATGGACTCCTTGTGTCTACACACAGAGCCACTGCCATACAGCTCACCAGCACAAACCATGCATTACTGGCGCCTGCATCAGCGGTGCCAGCAGCAGCAATGGCACAGGCTCATCAGTAGGGCCAGTGACGGCAGGGCCAGCACAGGCTGCATGGGAGTTGGCCCAGGCAGTTGGCGTCATGGGGTGTGCGTGGGGTTGGGTGTGGGTTGTGTCATGTACTCATGTAAGACTTATTGCTCACCAGTCGGCTGCTTTGCTGGTTGAGCAATGACAGTATGGTCGCCTTTGCAGGCATAGAAGGTTTTGCAATACAGTGGCCCTCAGGGGGTGACCTGCATGCGTGACAGGGCAGGGCAGAGGGGGCAGGAGCCTGGGTAAGCCTTCAATTGGCAATTGAATTGCGCCAGCAAATACAGCCGTGAAGGTAGTGGGTACTGGTGTCAAATTGACGACGAAGGAGTTCACTGCCCACACAACCTGACTTCTGCAACAGTTTGAGACAGTGCTAGTTGCAACATACCAGAAATTTAGGGTGTCATCATAAAGCAGGACTTGTCCAGCAGAAGTGTTTGTGGTCAACCACATTCACCTGGCTTTTGCTGGCAGGCCAGCCATTCGTATTGCAGCATGAATATGATGAATGATTCAATCAAATTCAGTGCTACCGATAAAGCATAATTCTTAGGCCACCAGCCTGTGGCTCCTGCAGGGGCGGCCACTGGAAGCTGTCATAGGGTTCTATACTGAAAAACCTGCCAGGTTGTCGGTGGAACTTGCTTCATTTACCCACACCCTGTCTTGACACCATCAATTCTGGCACCCAACAGCAGAACAGCTTTTTCAGCAGATTCTTACAATTGCAATTGCAGTGCAGCAGCCAACCACCTGCGACACTTCTGCACACAGCTATACGGTTCAGTGTCGGTCATTTGTTCATCTACATCTCACGATGCTTTCTGCAAAGTCGTCCTGCTGCAGCGCAAGGATTGGGCAGTACAGCCGCTCAGCAGCAGCGCCTCACAGGCCCTTAGTTGTCCGCAGTTCCAGCAGGAAAGCAGATTCCGTCAAGTTCTATAAGGTTTCAAGCAGCGCTGTTGCCTCTTCAACAAGTTGCGAGCTGCTCAAGTCACCAGCTGGTGCACCAATCACCAACCACCACAGCTACCAGGTCGCTAGCGAGACGACGTTCATCAAGGACACCACCACCATCAGCATCCCTAACGACTGCAATGATTCAACCACCATGAAGCACTCCCAGCTGTTCCTCGTGCTGGCGCCTTTTTCTGCAGCCACAGCATTCGCAGAGGCTGGTGAGTGTGGCAAGCATTTGTTAAGACTTAAAAGCATTACAAACCCTCAGAACATTACTTATTCAAGCGCAGCTCGTGTGCAGCTTGAACTATCTGCATGTAGTGCTGTAGCAGTTCCAGTCGCTGCTGCCACACAGCATGCTCTGTGAGAACTGTTCAGTATATCTCGGGCTGACATGCTGCCTGCCCCTGCTGTTTTTGCTGCTGTGGTCTGCAGGTCCTGTCGGGTGGGGCGGCCTGCTGGTGCTGGGGTCGATGATGGCATCATGGCTTGTTCCCGGCATCCCCAAGGCCATCTGCACACATGCACTGCAGCAGGTGCGTACAGGCTTGGTTGCTGCTGCCAACGGTCCACCGACATCTGTACCCCCTAATACTGTTAGAAGTTTTGCATATGAGCTCTCCATCGAGGGCTGCAGTCTAGCAGCGCAGCCAATAGATATGGCAGCAGCTGCTGTCGAATGGTGTGGGCTTCAACAACAGTGGCTGTGGTGTATGCGACACGTCAGCACACCAGCCAACCTCAGGATGAATAAAGATTTGCCAGCTTGCCTGCAGCACATTCTGCACTTGTGTATCGCAATAGCGGCAGAAGGCGCTCCTAACTTGAAGCACTGTCTTCAATGCTGAGGACTGTTTTGTCTGCCCCTGCTGCTGTTTTTGTCACTCACCTCCCCACTGATGCAGCTGGTTGGAGCATTCAAGAGTCGTGGACAGCCCTCCACCAAGCCCCACAGTGCCCCCCTGGCCCAGGTGCCCGCTGCTGCCAGCCCCACCATCAAGCCCAGTCCCATCAGCCACCCATTGGTCTTCACCTCGCACAAGAACACCACGCGCAAGGCTGAGGCAAGCAAGGACTCCACCCAGCTGCCCGCGGGCCAGGGTATGAAGACAGTGGCATCCCACGCAATCCTGCTGGACTCAAAGGAGCAGCAGGACGAGGAGATCAGCAGCACAGCAGAGCTCTGGAGCTCACAGTCTGCCCCCACCGTGACTGCTGCTGTGAAGACAGCTGTGGCATCCAAGCAGGCAGCTCCCCTGCAGGTCAAGTCTGCTGCTGTTGCCAGCTTTGCCAGCAGTGCCCCTGGCGGTGAGGCCCACGCTGCTGAGCAGGTGGCCATGCCTGTGTCCTCAACCATGCGTGTGGCGCTGCTTGCCATCTGCCTGCGCCTGGCCCCAGAGGAGACCCGCAAGCAGCCCGGTGGCCTCATCTACAGCAGCAGCGACCTGGCCCTGGCACCTGGAGGCTCCTACTGGTGCAACGCAGGCAACGCTGAGCGCCTGGCCAAGGTGCAGGGGCAGGTGCAGAACGACTTCCTGCCCGCCAGCGCTGCAGACGACAGCGGCCTGCCCCGCCTGGAGGTGTCCAGCATGGCGGACATATTCAAGCAGCAGTGGAAGGCGCTGCGGGTGTATGCAACCACCCCAAGCGGCTGGCCAACAGAGGGCAAGCTGGTGACCTTTGGTGACCTGCAGGTGGTGGCTGCCTATGGGATCCAGGGCTAAGGTACCTCAGGTAAAGCTGTTGGAGCAGAGAGCTGCCGCAGCTGTGAAACGGATGCCAGCGGTGGCAGGCGCATGGATGGCGTGGTGATTCAGCAGCTTGGGGTGTGAGCCGCTCACCTTGAAGGCCCTTGCCTGACAGGTGTCAGAGTTGTGACCAGTTGTGACCGAAACGAAGCTGGTGTGTGTTTGGCAGAGAATCGCTCAGCGGTTGGACCGCACAGCTTGCAGCTTGTGACTAGGGTGTGATGTTATGCCCTTCTGGCATTGTGACCGGCCTCAGCAGTTGGTGAGATCCAGCCTGCTCATTTGACTAGCAGTTCCTGACTGCAGGCGAGTTTTAAAGTCTGTTTTGTGGGAGCAGCTGTGTGTTCAGCAATGCTGTATGGTGTTTTTTATCCGGCTCGGGATGAATACGGCCTTTGCAGGGGCAACGATTGCCGCTGTTGCTATGCGGTGCTGGATGGTGGCCCACCACCATTGTTGGGTCGACTTGACCTCGGAGGCAGCTGCTGCAGTAGTGAGTTTGACCCGCTTTCCACAGAGCTATGATTCAATCACAGGCTGTGGTGAGTCTGTTCCTGTGTGGGGGCTTTACCACTGTTGAGGCTAGGTGTGGGTGTACAGCTTGTGGGCCATGTGTTCGCACCCTGTGGTGCTGACAGTTCGAGCAGGGCCTGCCATGGCAACACACATCCGAAGCTGGTGTGTCAGGTGTCTTTTTCTGTACAGCAGGATTTGTGTGTGTATCTGGACAGTGTTTCAATCACGCGCTCTTCTGTGCATGCTGGATGGCTGCTTGTATATTTGTACCGTGTATGCTGGGTGGCTGCTTTGCTTTGTATGCTGGATGGGTGCCTGCATACGTGTATTTGTATGCAGAGTGTTTGCTGGGCCTGGTGAATGCTGATTGTGGCACTGCCAGGCTTAGGCGCCACTCTGTGGGGCCGCAGTATGCAGGTTGCATGGCAGTGTGTTTGTGCAGAATAACTGTTGGCATGTATTTGTATGCAGAGTGTTGCTGGGCCTGGTGAATGCTGATTGTGGCACTGCCAGGCTTAGGCGACACTCTGTGGGGCCGCAGTATGCAGGTTGCATGGCAGCGTGTTTGTGCAGAATCACTGTTGGCATGTATTTGTATGCAGAGTGTTGCTGGGTCTGGTGAATGCTGATTGTGGCACTGCCAGGCTTGGGCGACACTCTGTGGGGCCGCAGTATGCAGGTTGCATGGCAGCGTGTTTGTGCAGAACCACTGTTGGCATGTATTTGTACGCAGAGTGTTGCTGGGCCTGGTGAATGCTGATTGTGGCACTGCCAGGCTTAGGCGACACTCTGGGCAGCCACAGTGCGATGCTGGGGTTCCTACGGCCTGGATGCTTGCTGGTTAGAAGAAAAGGCACTGACTAAGTTCATGTCCTGTTTCTCAGTTTGGCAGACCCTGCCATGATGGTTAGTGGCAGCCAATCAACCGTTGCAGAGCGGCCTGCCATGTTGAGTGTGTGCTTTGTTCATGACGTTGCAACTGAGTGGCCTCAAGTGACCTAAGTTGAGGCATGTAAGGGACAACCTTGATCTGCATCATAGGCAACATGATGTTGCCTGCCATGAGACTGTAACATATGTGGCGAGAGGTGAGAAGATAGAAAGCACATCTCCAGTTGCAGCAGCAGTCCCTTGCTTCGAAGCACATCTCTCATAGCATGACAACCGCAACGCCCCCCTTCACTGGCATGCATGTGGTACACAAGTGGTTATTCCCTCCCCCTTTCAACAGCTAGCATAGTCTAGCCCTTGTCGGCACTGAACCAGTCTGCAGTACTCAAGCGCACACACACCCTGGAACACTTCCCTGAAAGCGTGAACAATGCTGCTGCACAGCCAACTACTGCTTGGCTGGCACACACTCCTACCCCAACAAGACAAGCCACTATCCAACCTTTCCATCGGGTTTGGTGGTGTCGAAAGACACCATTTTGGGTGGGGTGCAGCAAGGTACACAAGGTACTGCTGCTGCTGCCTGCTTAGGCAGAGGTGAACTTGGTCACAGCCTTGGTGCCCTCAGACACGGCGTGCTTGGCCAGCTCTCCGGGCAGGATCAGGCGCACAGCGGTCTGGATCTCGCGGGAGGTGATGGTGGGCTTCTTGTTGTACCTGGCCAGGCGGGAGGCCTCGCTGGCAATCTTCTCAAAGATGTCGTTGATGAAGGAGTTCATGATGGACATGGCCTTGGAGCTGATGCCAGTGTCGGGGTGCACCTGCTTGAGCACCTTGTAGATGTAGATCTTGTAGGTCTCGGCCTTGGAGACCTTCTTCTTCTTCTTGGCGTCAGTGGTCTTCTTGGCAGGAGCCTTGGCAGGGGCCTTCTCGGCAGCCTTGGGAGGGGCCATGATTGCTTGTTGGTGGATCGAGTGTGAAGGCGTAGAAGTCAGTAAGAGCGATTGTGGGTTGATGGTGCAGCGCGAGAGGCTTTATAGCGCCCCGTGTTGCGGTGAGACTCAAACTGCCTCGACTCGGACTCAGACTCAGACTCAGAGTTGAGTCTGAGGCGTTGTTCGTGCTCGCAGGGCCCGGCCGTCTGTCTATAAAAGGGCGTTGTGAGGCCTTCTATAGACATATCAAGCTTACTGACAACCAACACTCCCCACTTCCCCACTTCCCCTCACCCTCAACAACAGCAACAACCATGTCTGGTGGTCGTGGCAAGGCAGCAGGCAAGGCCAAAGGCAAGGCTGTGTCCCGCAGCAGCAAGGCCGGCCTGCAGTTCCCCGTGGGTCGTCTGGCCCGCTACCTGAAGAAGGGTCGCTATGCTGAGCGCATTGGAGCTGGTGCCCCCGTGTACCTTGCTGCCGTGCTGGAGTACCTGGCCGCTGAGCTGCTGGAGCTGGCAGGCAACGCTGCCCGTGACAACAAGAAGAACCGCATCATCCCCCGTCACCTCCAGCTGGCAATCAGGAACGACGAGGAGCTGAGCAAGCTGCTGGGCACAGTGACCATCGCCAGCGGTGGTGTGCTGCCCAACATCCACGGTTCCCTGCTGCCCAAGAAGAGCAAGGGCAAGGCTGATGCCGAGTAAACAAGCAGCATCCCTGCTGCTGGGGCGCGGCAGTGTTGGCAGCACCACCATGGGCTGCCTTCACTGCTGCTGATGCCCCACCCCACCCAAACTGGTGTCTCTCGACACCACCACATTCCTTGGAAAGGACCCTTGGTTCTTGTATGACTCTTTTCCCATTCTTGGTGCACTTGATGGAGTGAAATCGATAGACACGCTGGTATCATCCACGTCCAGCAACACTCTGCCACAAAAATATTCTTGATGGTGGTGTTGGTTGCCTGGTTCATGGCAAGGTTGTGCCGGTTGTTGGTCAGAGGCTTGCCAGTAACACTCTGCCACTCATAGGTCTGCTTGGCACTGGCTGGTTTGATGTTGACACGTGTGGACTGCATGGCGCATGGGTGACGATGCAAAACGGCACAAGGTTGCAGCAACCACCTTACTGGATGCACAGACTCTCTCATGCTGAGGATTCCTGCAGGTCCCAGCACACTGTATTTGCCAAACAGGTCGACAGCGGCAGGGCCACCAATGCGGTGCCAACAAAGATAAACTTTATCTTGCGGATGATGGCAGGTGTGACTTGGGCGCATGTGGTACCAGATGAGCTACCATCAGCCACCAGCACTGCACACCCACTGTAGCACAAGTTCCCTCTGCCCACCACATGGCATTTAAAGCGATATGGTACCGTGTGAAAATGTGAATGGAGTCCGTCAGGTGTCATGGGTCATGGTGGGGCCCACCCCAGGGGTGGGGGTGTACAGATGGTAAAGTAGACAAGGCAAGCATGACTAAACACATGCTCTGGGTAGTCACCTGAGGAACTGTGCTTGTTGGATGATTGACAGCACGACGCAAATCTGCACCTGCTGAGAATGCTTAGTGCCAGGTTTGATGCCAGTCAACATGTGCTTTTTCAGAACGGCATCAGCCTTTTGGTTTCGGGGTAGTTGCTGGCACCTTGGGTGGCACTCGCTGTCGCACTCCACTCCCAAACATGCATTGGAGCCTCCTGATTAGCCAGAGGAAGGTGGTCTCATACGGCTGAGAGCATCTGTGGGTTCTGAATCTGAAATTGAGGGCCTTTGCCAGTCTCCTTCCTATACTGGGCACTGCAGACTCTGCTGACAAAGTGGGACCCTGCCTCAAGCTGCAAGCCTGCCATCAAACAAAGGCGCTCAATGCTTGCCGTACGACCGTACAGTTGTGGTGTGACCTCACCCCTCATGCCAGGCACATGAAGTGTGCACTGCTGTGCTCAGACCTAAGACCAGTGGCAAGCAACCCGCATAGCTCTGAGACCCACTTGTCTCACTGACGGGACAATGTCTGACTGTCAGTAGGATTGCATCCGATGTTTTGTGGCAACATGTGGGCCTCCCGATCATCCCAGTTACATAGGCCAGTCGGACAGCAGACAATCAAGCCCAGGGTCAAGCACAGGCAACTCAGGGTGCTCAACAATCGACGCAGCAACCACCTGCGACAATGTCGAACAACAGAATGACTTCACACTCGTTGCACAGCTTTTGCACAGGGCAGATGCTCGTTGGCAGTAAACATACCAGCTGCCACAGGGCTGAGCCACAAGGCATGACTGCCAGGAACTGACTGCGAGCTACAGGCCCTGTAGTTGTGGGCTGCTGTGTGGAGTTGCGTGTGGCCAGTCAGACGGAGCTGGCTCAGGCCGTGACTATCTGTGACAGCTCTTTGTAGTTAGCAGGCAGTGCCGCCTGCTGGCAGTACAGCTATTTAGCTTCACACAGCTAGAAGGGCTTTGTTTTATAGAGAGGCACCGTTATGCAACACAATCATCTGGCGACACTGCAGCTGGGGCCCCCAGGGACGGTCCCTCCATGCTTGGAACTGGTTCATGTACAGCAGCATTGTCCCTGAAGCTTGATGAGTCTGCCAGAGCACTGGCACTCAATGGATTTGGCTCGCACAAACTATGTTGGCGGCATACCACTACGCTTGCACCAATATTGACAATTGTGCAGCATGTGCCGTACTGCCACGCGCGGCAGCAACAAGGATGCTGCAGTGTATGTGCGTTCTCTGTAGCAACCCTGCCGCAATTTGTATGGCTCATCGTATCAAGTTGCGGCAAGGATTTTGCGTAGAATTGCGCAAACAAACAAGGATGCACCAATGTCTATGCCAGGTGTGCATTCTGCAGGAACGTAGCAATGGTCAGCTGCACAAACTGTTTGGGGGTCAAGGGGGAACCTAGAAAATTGGTTCCTGCTGCATGTGATGCAGGTGCTATCCTTCTTCATTCTTGAACCAATTGGTGACTGCTGCTCATCAAACAAATTGCAGACAATCAACAACTGCTGGCAACATGTGCACGAAGGTCATTTGATGGTGCTGCTGCAGGGCCAAACCAGCACAATTTTATCGAACTTCAGGCAACAAGTAACCATTCCAAACATCAAGGGCATTCCCTTTCCAGTGGGTATGGTGGTGTCGAGAGACACCATTTTGGGTGGGTTGCTGCTGGTCACCCACAGCCAGCAGCAGCAGGGGTGCTGCTGCCAGCCGCAGGTGCCCAGACAGCAGCAGCTTCAGGAAGCTGCTTAAGCACGCTCTCCACGGATGCGGCGAGCCAGCTGGATGTCCTTGGGCATGATGGTGACACGCTTGGCGTGGATGGCGCACAGGTTGGTGTCCTCAAACAGGCCCACCAGGTAGGCCTCAGCTGCCTCCTGCAGGGCCAGCACTGCGCTGCTCTGGAAGCGCAGGTCGGTCTTGAAGTCCTGGGCGATCTCACGCACCAGGCGCTGGAAGGGCAGCTTGCGGATGAGCAGCTCTGTGGACTTCTGGTACTTCCTGATCTCACGCAGGGCCACGGTTCCGGGCCTGTACCTGTGGGGCTTCTTCACGCCACCGGTGGCAGGGGCGGACTTGCGAGCGGCCTTGGTGGCCAGCTGCTTACGAGGGGCCTTGCCTCCCGTGGACTTGCGGGCAGTCTGCTTGGTACGGGCCATGGTTGCTGGGTTTGCTGGTGATGTGAAAGCGAGAAGGTGTGTGCGGAAGTGGATTGATGGCGCAGTGATGGCAGCGAGGCCCCTTTATGGCAGTGGACTCAGCTCAACAACGAGCTCTGAGTCCCGACTTCGCTGAGTCTCCTGAGTCTTGAGCTCGTCCCAGGCGTACAAATATGGCCCTGTTGGCCACCAACAACCATCAACCACTCACTTCTACCCATCCTCTACATCTATCAACCACATCTGAACCATGTCTGGCCGCGGCAAGGGAGGCAAGGGACTCGGCAAGGGCGGAGCCAAGCGCCACAGGAAGGTGCTCCGCGACAACATCCAGGGCATCACCAAGCCCGCCATCAGGCGTCTGGCCCGTCGTGGTGGTGTCAAGCGTATCAGCGGCCTCATCTACGAGGAGACCCGTGGTGTGCTCAAGGTGTTCCTTGAGAACGTTGTGCGTGATGCCGTGACCTACACTGAGCACGCCAGGCGCAAGACAGTCACCGCCATGGACGTGGTCTACGCCCTCAAGCGCCAGGGCCGCACCCTGTACGGCTTCGGAGGCTAAGCAGCAGCACATCCCCTGTGCTGTTCTGGCTGCTGATGCCTGGCTGAGTGCCCACTTGGCCAGGCAGCAGCAGTCTAGCAACCCCACCCAAAATGGTGTCTCTCGACACCACCATACCATATGGAAAGATCTGTTGGGTCCTTGCTCGCTTGTTTTCGGCAGTTATCTGAGTCATCAAGCAGCAGTGTGCGAGGGTATCTTGTCTTTCATGAGGCATGTTTGATGTGGCTCTGCTGTTACTTGGTTTGAGTCAGCAGATCCTTTATCGAGCAGCAGCCCAGCAATGTGTGACAGCTTTGCTTGTCTTGCCTGCAGGTGTTTGAAATGCTGACATTTCTGCGGAGATGCAGGCTGTCTCAATCGATACAGCCATAAGTTGCTGCAATCTGGTAGTCAAAGGAAGCACAAGTCCTACACCAGATGAGCAGCATTGGCACTGAAAGGCACCCCACCTGGTCGCTGTCAAAATCAAGGGATGCTGACCAGTAGCAGGGCAAGGGATTGGACACAGTGCACGGCCTGTGGTCTGTGTCAACCTATGTCGACACCACCATACCACATGGAAAGGCAATTGTTTGGTCACTTGCTTTCTGTCAGTCAGCAGGTACTGTATATCATCACAGCAGCAGTCCAGCAGGTATCTCGCCTTTGGGTGAGGGATATATGGAATATAAGCGGTGTGTGTGGCATGCTGCACCATAACAAATGCTTCCTCTGTTGAAGTGAGACATGCAACAGTGTCTGATCTCTGCCTGCAGTTGTGATGTCTCAGCAAAGTTTGTGAGGGCGTCATTGATAAGGCACGCATGCAGGTGCATTGCACATCCATCCCCAAAGCCTGTCAATCAAAAACACAGTGTCACACCTGTATTTGTGGAGCTCCGGGGCTCATGCCAGCTTTTCACAGATATTATGGAGCAAAACCAGAGGAAGCCACAATCAATACAATACAACCAAAAATGCATGGGTTTGACAGTGTGGTAAATTAGCCGCTACGCGGGCAGCACAGCACCAGTACCACCACCCGCCCCAACATGTGGATTTCAAAACTATCAGGGACCCTTCACCGTACTGGATTTGACTCCTGAACAATGTGATCAGCATCTGTTGAGGCCACCCCCCCTGGTGGTTGAGGCGACTCAGTCACACAGTGTTCAATATCTGGCACGCAGCCGCCTCACTTCAGGCGTAACCCTATTCTGCATTGGCAAATGCCACATGTATAATTCACAGGGTACTTGCCATTATCCAGCCAAAATGCTGCTGTTGCGTCAGTGCTAGATCTGCAAGTTTGCTTGTACTACCGGTGCCTCCACCCCGTCTCAGACAACCTATGAAGTGACAAATCCTGTCTCACTGGCTGCTGCTGGTGCGGCTGCATGCTGCTCATGTACGGAATGGGATTGACACTGTGTGCAATCTGAAAGAAGTGGCTTGCTGGTTGCTTCTTATCCCTTGCACTGCAAGGCTGCCAGGCTGGCCCCTCCAGCTTGATTGCCTTGAGTGGGTGTCCACTTGCCCAGCTGCCAGCACTTCACCAGATGCACGCTTTGGCAAGCCGGGAGCGCTAGCAACCCCTGGCAGTATTGCACTGGTATCGCACTTCTGCAGCGCTACTTGACCTAAAACTTCCCAAGCTACATGCAGCTGCAACATGCCACAAACTACAACAATAGGCTCTAGACTGCATCTGCAGCCACAAGCTGCAGTCATATATTGGCATGTGTGCCTGAGGAGAGGGGTGTTCCTGTAGGGTATGAACTGTGGCAACAAACCATGCACCTACAATCAGCCACATGTCAGCTCCATAAGGGCCTGTGTATGGCACAGGGCATGTGTATGGCACATGTAGCTAGCCCACTAGACATGCGCTCGGTGCAGTTCAGGCTCCATCTCCTGTCAAATTGCTGTTTGCTGCCACCCTGGACATCTGCATCAGCTTTGCCTATCCCATTCTTTCATGGGCACCTCGGCATTGTAGTGCGCTGATGGCATCACTCCTCATATCTCGAGATACATGGTGCTGTTCCTATTGGGAGGATAGGTAGATTGAGATGGCAGCCACCACAAACAGGGAGGGGATGCAACTGCACAAGCGCTTAGCTAGACATCCCGTGCACAAGCGATGTTCTCCAATGCCTGCAGTGTTGTGTTGTGCCGCAGCACATACATGAGAAAAACAGAGCACATTGAGCGTAAGCGCATCCAAGGACAAAAAAAGTCAGTAAGGCTGATTACATAGCAAAACTTACAGACTGTTCCATCATCTCTGATGGAGACGACAAAAGAATGAGCAGCCTGCTGCGGCAGCAGACATGCTCCCTGCTGCCCAGTGCAGCTGATGAAGGCACGCTGCAGCCACATGCACAGACAGTTCCTTCACTGAACTCTGCCGCAGCTGTCAAACATGGCTGCCATACACCGCTAGCGCCCGCTGCTGCGAACCCGATGCCAGCTCACCCGGTTGAATGATTCAATCTACTGTACAGTCCCCATCTGCTGTTGTGACTTGTCCCGTTCACAGCGACAAGCACAGGTGCCAGTATACACAGTATATGACAATAGTCTTGAAGGCAGCATATGACACCTTGGACGCAGTGTTTCCAAACACCCCTGCCCGTGTTATGGTTTCCCTCCCCAAACACTTGACGCATGCTACCTACTCTCCCACTGCAAATCGCCCCAACCTTTGGAAGGGCTCTGCCAGCTGCCAAACATGTTGACAAAGAAGCCATAATCTGTAGACACATAGATGCCACATTCGCAACAGTGAGTGAGGGAGCGGCCACAGCGGTAACAATGGTGAAGCTGACAGCAAACAGCACAGTGCATGAGGTGCAAGAGCATCCCGTAGGCATGTGAGGGTCATGAACATAAGTAGTTTGCACATTCATATGCCAACTGCTGCGACTGGTAGTTGGAGACACCCGCAGACTGTGTCAGGCCGCCAGGGAGGCTGGTAAACTGCAAGAATCTTAGCATAAGCACTTCGATACCAGGTGAAAGGACAACATTGAGAGCACACCATACTGAACAACACAACCAAGTCTTTCCATAATTTGGTGGTGTCGAGAGACACCATTTTGGGTGGGGTGAGCAGAGGTCTGCTCAAGCAGTGGTTAGCTGCTTAGGCCTTCTTGGCCTTGGGGGCAGCTGCCTTCTTGGGCTTGGGTGCAGCAGGCTTCTTGGTGGCTGGCTTCTTCACCTTGGGGGCAGCTGCCTTCTTGGGCTTGTCAGCCTTGGGCTTCTTGGCTGCTGCAGGCTTCTTGGGCTTGGCAGCTCCCTCAGCCTTCTTCTTGGGTGCAGCCTTCTTCTTGGGGGTGGCCTTCTTCTTGGCAGCGCCATCAGCCTTGGGCTTCTTGGCTGCCTTGGGCTTCTTGGCAACGGGCTTCTTGGCCTCAGCACTGAGCTTCCAGTGGGCCTTGTCCTGCACCAGCTTGCCCTTGGTCACCAGCAGCTTGAGGGAGGCGGTCACACGCTTCTCCCAGCCGGGGGTGAGGCCCTGTGGGACAGGGGCAAGCTTGTATGAGCATACACATCTAACAACGGCATGACAACTAGCAGCTGATGCAACATCTTGTAAACAACCAGAGCATGAACCGGAATGGCCATCAAGTCTGACAATCAGCTCTCGCACCTTGTAGTTCGCGGCGATGTACTTCTTGATGGCGGGCAAGCTGGAGCCCTTGCGGTCCTTGAGGGTGACCAGAGCCTTCATCACCATCTCGCTGGTGGGGGGGTGGGCGGAAGGCTTGCGGGGAGCCTTTGGCTTGGAGGCCTTGGGAGCGGGTGCTGCTGCGTCAGACATGGTTGCTTGACGTTGAAAGTAAAGAGAAAGTACGAAAATGTCGGTAGAGATGTGCTGGTTGTGTTCGATGTACAAGGGCCTTTTATGGCGGTGAGCAAGCGACTCACCAAACTCAACTCAGCCTCAACAATGAGTCACTGAGTCCCTGAGTCCGCTAAGTCCTGTGAGTCCTTCAATGCCTTCGATGGTAGAGACCTTGGGAAGGCTGAGAAGCTCTATGTCTGCGTGACAGCTGCTGTGCTGTGTGTGGTGTGTTAACTGTTCTCCTGTCACCATCAAACCACCCCTTGACCACCACCACAACCAAGGAACGTCAACAGATATCGATGGAAAGAGGGGAGGCGTGTGCAACTGCAAAGGATAGGGTGCAGCTAGCTGTGGCACGTTTATCGTTTATCGAGCTGATCCGATCATTGGAGGTAGAGATCCCACAGGGAGTTCTTTCAGGCTCAGAAAACGCCCCTGCCCCCTAGGGCATTCAAATATCAACCCTGTGCCAAGCCCCATGGGGTGACAGGGCACTGCTTCGGGCCATTGCTGCCAAAGCCCTAAGCCGGCGCCGCTGGGCCATTGTGCAGCCCCAGCGCCCCCCTCCCCCCTCAAGATCACTCACCCGCTAGCTTCCTTCACAACACAAGTAGCAGGGTTGTTGTTGAGTACACGCAGCAAGAAGGTCTGCTTGTGGGGTTCTGGTGTCCCTCATTCGTTGGGTCCCATCTGAACGTGCATGGCTTCCCCCCTTTCACCAGGAACGGCTTGACGAACCTGTAGATCTGCAGACACTTGCGACTCCTGTTTCCATTGTGATATGCTGATTGAACTGTGGAGATCTGCAGCCAATGCAAGCCTTTGCAGCGCACCGCTTCCTCTGGTGGGTGGATAGTGCTGTAGTGTGCGCTGTGTGTGGATGGGCTAGTGACCCCCTGCACAGTCACTTCCAGCCCCCCCCCCCACACACACAATCTCACCTTCAGGCCCGTGCGTGCCTGACCAGTTCAAGGAAATAGGCATGTGTGGGCCATGACCAGCATCTCGCGACTGCCCTTGCCTGCTCATGAGCTTGACAGCCCACACAGCAGTTGCTCAATGATCAACCGCTTGAAGCACTCAGTGACGGTCACTGTTCATCCCTACTGTGTGGCCGCTTGGCCGTGCAGCAGCACTCATCTGGTCCTAAACAGCACTGTGGATGCTGCTGCTCCTCTCAACTCAATTGACGCTGGGCCCTGAAGCTGAATTTTTGGCTGAAGCCTTCAGCCAGTGCATGCGGCATGTGCACTGTGCAGCGCTTGCACAGGAACGTGCTGATGCATGACATCAGCAGCGCCATACCAACACCAGCACACTGGTGGCACTATTCACTTCAGGCAAATTCCCAGGAGGGTAGCAGCAGTCATAGCCACGGATATAAGTTCCACAGCGGGCATTGTGGACAAACTTCACCCCCCCCCCCAAATCAGACGCAGACACGTCCCCGGGTTGGTCAGGCTGTATTTCCACAGTGTACGAAATACAGCCTGACCAACCAGAGTCTGCTGTCTGCTGTGCCTGTACACTGTTTGTGCACCATGGTCCCTACACCCTGTCCCAGCATTGAACACAAGAGATAAACACACATCTTGGCCAGAGCAGGGGGCTGAGTGAGCCGGACTCCAGGCTGTGAGGGGGGCTGAGTGAGGTAGAATCCAGGCTCCATCACTGCCACTGCCTTCACTCATCGTGATGATGATGACTGCCAGTTGGACACTGTTCATGTGCACTGAGCCTGCCAGTGATGCATGTGCATGCATGCCAGGCTAAAAGATTCCAAGAAGTTGCAATGAGGCCCGGGCTAGAAGGTGATTTCACCCAGTTCTTGGGATGGAGCAGAGCAAATAATGCTGTCATGTTCATGGCATGTGTGTGGCAGGTTTGTTCCACCAGATTCTTGCGCTGCTTTTGAAGGAGTCAGCAGTATTGCAGCGGCCCTGGATGTACCACCCTTCGTTTCCAAAGCTCTGAGGTGTACTACAGTTGTGTGGAGCTGATCAACTTTGACCGTTGCCAATGAGGACATCAAGCAGTGTGGTTCGTGTTCTGCTGTGGTTTTGGGCATGCACTCTTGTCATTGCATCATGGTGGTCTACGCAACAGGTAACAGAATGTTGGTGTGTGTAAGCTGCAAGAGGATTATATCCTTTAGCATAGCACACTGTCATCCATGCAAGAAGCATGCTGTTGAGAAATCAGGGCATGCATGAATCACAATGAAGGAAGATGTGGAACTGATACGTCATTAGCAGGTCACAAACTGGCAGTTTGTTTTTGGACAGTATGGGAATTGAGCCCAACACGGAGTGTGGTTGCCCACAAACACCATGGCACCAAGCAAAGTCCTGAGGGGTGCATGAGTGGCAACCTTGTGAGGCCACCACACCACACGACCCCAGTGCAACATGCAGTGCATGCCTACTGCTGCTGCCTGCTGCAATACCTGTGCTGGCTGCATGCCACATGAAGCAAGCAAGCTGAACAGCTGCACCTACCTGTGGATGGGTAAAGACCCATGTGGATGAACAACGACCACCTCCACCCCTAGTGGACAGACACCTTCCCCCTGCAGAGGGAGCCACCGGTTCAAGGCGCTCTGCAGGCTTCAGCGTGTCTGCCCAGGGCATTGGTGACGTACAGAGCTGACTGCTGCTCTGCTGCACTGTCTGCTGTAAGCCCACACCAGCTTCAACAGGATCCCCAGGGCAGGAGTGCGTGACACCCCCACCCTTCACCTGAAGCCCAAGGCATGAACCTGGGAGCTGGCACACTGCAGCAGGGCCGGGGATCCACTGCTGCAGGGTCTTCTGATGCGCTAGGAGGTACTGCTCCACCAACAGCCAGTGCCGGAGTGGGTTTCAGCGACACTGTACACCACAAGGGTGTGTTTTCACGCCAATGTGACCACACTGGGCCGTGGGCGTGGCTGTTGGCAGAGAACCTCCAACATATACGGGTTCAACCGCACCAGTGATGTGGGACTGCTGAGAGGTATCGCTGAGCATGAACGAGGAAGCTGCTGCTGAAGCTGGAGCTGCTGCTGTGCTGTTCGAGCTGGGCTTGGGCTGTGTGCAGGTCGCTGCATGCATGCTCGTGCGGTGAAACAGAATTTCGCTCTACCCAAAATTATTCAAGCAACCAGCTGCTGTCTGGAGCAAACTCGCAGCAAGTCGGACTTGGGTACTGCCCGCAGGCAATAATATGTGTTGGGAAGCGGCCAAACTGATTTACCGAACAGAGATGAAAGTGTCAGTAATTATACTATACACAACCAGGGGACAGGCTTATAAGGCCCTCAGAGTTGTTACCTGGTAGCGGAATAGTCACCCGCCTCAGCAACGGCTGGAACGCGACAGTGAGAGCGCCATGTACAGGCAATGTATATACCATCGCTTTCAGGGTGCTGACACGGCCAAGCAGACACCCCATGTGGGCACCAACCTTCCAGCAGGAATACACTTGAGGGGTGTTGGGACAGGCAGACGGTGTTCGCCAACGCCCTGCACTGATGCATCACTCACTGCAAACGCCAGGCGTGGGCTGCAATGCACACCCATAGCCAGGGGACTTTGGACTTGCAAGACTGTTGTTGCAGTGTGTCTTTGGTTGAGTGGGCCTGGAGTTGGTTGAGTAAGCACCACGCTGCCCTCACACACCCCCCCCCCCAAACCAATGGGGCCCATGAGATCAGCTCACAAACTGGCCTCAAATCATTTGAACACCACCCAGGGACCATGCATATTTGCACCCCACGGCACAGCAGCATGCCAGCCAGACGGGCCAACTGCAGGCTCGCTTTCAGTGACCTTACTCATAACTCAGCCGTCAGCAGCCACACAGCATCAATGCTAGGCCGGGGCCTGGCCTGGCCAACGTTTCCAGCGGCAGTGAGCCACATGCATGGAAGCATACATTCTGACGTCTGCTTGCCACCTATTCACCAATGAGGCACAAACAAGCTCAGATGGGGGCTGTTAGCGGACAAGTTGGCGCCGTACAATTCAAGGCAAAATGCAACAGCGACAGGCAAATGGACCACAGTCGCGCAGCCTGCAGTGCCAGGCAGCTCTGCTGCTACAGCTGCAAGCATGGCACGGCCGCAGCTGCAGCTCTGAGCAACGGCTGAGTTGCGCCGCACAGCAGGAACGGAGGAATTAATGGAGGCCCGACCTGAAGGCTGGCCCAGCCTGGCTGCAGTACCTGCCACATCTGCAGTGCAGATGCCAGATGTGGGTGGGAGGGTGGGGGAGTGACAAGTAAATAACTTCAGCGCTGTGTGGCAATGCAAACTTTGTCAATCGCCAACACCATCATAGGGCATGTCTAGTGCGGTATGCCATCATTGAAGGTTGACGGCGCTTTCAGCAGGTCAATGTGGCAACCAGTTTACTCAGGTACACCGTATACGTTGGTAGGGCTTTTGACGCCGTTCTGGAGGTGCATGGTTTCCTTCCTGGTCCCGCATGAGCCTCCATGGCTCCCTTGTGGGTTGCTTAGCTTTTCACAAGCAAGTTGCTGAGCCAATTACTGTGACTGTAGCTGTATTCAAGATACTGTAGTTGTATTCAATTCAAGTTGTATGCCAGTGGTACGTACCACACGGCACACTGTGCCACCAGACCATGTACAGCGGCATACCCACGTAACCATGGCTGCCAGCAACAACAACAATAGGGACACTGGAACACCAGCCTGGGCCGAATGCAGCCCTAAAAACCATAGTTTACATGATCACACCACGCTATGTCGGCCCATGCAGCTTCTCAGCGGGCCATGCACTGCAATACATGCGTGTAGTACATGCATGCATGTTACACAGGGTTGATGTGACGCTGGACTGCAAATGCAAGGAAAGTGACACAGGGACTTTTTCAGCAAGGGGGAGGGCTCGCGGGCATTCCCTGCAACATGCCCTACCCCGGGGGAGGGGGGGGGGGTCGCGCTTGGGGCATTCTCAAACCCGTTGGTGGGCTAAAAACCCTTGAAAACAGGGCACTGTACGTCTCCAAAAGGGGGGGGGGCATTCAAGCTGGGACTCAGTTGCCAATGCCCCAGGGAGTGGGGCAATTGGAGGGGCTTGGTGAACAATGTGGGTGTCGCTTTCACCTTATCCCTGCCCCAGCACGGTGTATGTACAGGCACACCAAGATCAAGCAGCTGCCGGAACTGTCGCCACTGGGTGCTTCAAGTGGCAGCAGTGCTGCATCAGTGATGTCAGGTGCAGGCACAATCCTGGCATGTGCACGCACAAGCAGCAATCAAGGGGGTGAACATGAGCACTGGTGCTCCAGCTTCTGGAAGCCTTCCATGAAGGCCCACTGTCAGGTTGACTCATTGATTGCCAACAGCTTGCTGACTACAGCCATGGCATATGCACGTGGTCCTGGCCATGCTAGCACGGTGCAGCCATCGCAAGTCAGCCAACGGAATTGGTCCCCGCTGCTCTGCTGCTGCTGCAGCCGCTGCTGTGACCTCTTCCTTCTCCTCCCAGGGGTGTGACCCCCTCCCTCCCCGCTGCCGCCAAGCTCTTGCTACCTGTGTTAGGCAGTTCCTCATCAGTGCCAGCCTTCTAGCTGTTGTGCTCTGTTGTTGTATCCCTCCCCCTCTGCGGTCAGGCTCTTTGGTACAGAAACACCCACCCCCGGGAGTGTCATGCTCAATAGGGGTTCTGCTGGCTTTCCAGATGAGCTAATGCACCCCCCCCTCCCCCGCGCCGCTTGAGGCTGTTTTCGCATTTGACCCCTCCCCTAGCCGATTCATGCGTGCCCCCCCCTTTGTCTGAAGTTTGGGTTGTAACCCCCAGCGGGCTGGTACCCAGCTGCAGCAGCAGCTGGGGTAGAATAGCTCTAGTGGAGGACAGCCTGGCCCAGTCACCGAGTGGGTGGTAACGGCGTGTGGGAGAGGGGGTGGGCAGTGGGTGGCGGTGATTTCTTGAAGGAATTGCTCCTTTGATGCGTGACATGCAGAGTGAGCCTGGACAAGGCTCCTATAAAAGGATGATGGGTGGTTCACAGCTCATTGCGCCAAAACAGCTTATAGCAGAAAAAGAGAATTCTCGTGGGATGCCTGACTGCGCAGGGCTCCCAGCACCCGCACAGAGAGCCTGCCTAACCGAGCAAATGAATGTTGAATCATCAAGCAATGCCACAACCTGCCCAGGCCACCTGCAGGCTCACCACAACAAGCTACTGTACACAGAGCCAGCAGCACCACCCCATCACCAGCACCTAGGCCCTGGATCCAGCAGCAGAGTGGGCCACAAATGCATAATGTTTGACGTTCAAGTGATATCAAGGCACAGATGGGCTCAGTTGCGGGCTGATAGCGGCGGACTGCACCTAAAAATAAAACCCTGAAACCTAAAGTCAAGTGCAACAGCGACAGGCGAAGCAAGGGATGGCCATCGTCCAACAGTTTCGTAAGAAAGACGGTCAGTCGTGGAAGACGTGTGGGTTGATTCGCTCTCGCTCGCTCTTTCGCTTGCTTGCTACCTGCAACCCCCCTCCGCGTCAGCCTCCATCGAACATCATTCACAGACGTTTTGCTCTTGGTGCTGTTCATTCTCGCTGTGGGTGCCCCTGTGTGCGATCCGATTGCACACACCTGATTCAGCAGCACAAGCAGCCCAGGCCCCAGGCTCCCTCACGTTTGTTTGCGCATCAGTTCAACCTACACCTGTGTGCGGCGAGAGGGCTCTGATCGGCAGTCACACAGAACGCATCAGCTGCAATCATCGGAGCGTTCATCAGGCGCAGGCACGAGCATCCGCAGCGTGCAGTTCAGCACTGGGCTGCTCATGCTGCGTGAGCTGCTCCGGTTTTCAGCACCCAGGCCACCTGTACCAGCTGGGGACACAGAGGCAGAAGGCACGATGCCACCGTCTGGGCACCTCTCAGCATCTATGCCGGTGGCTGCTGGGAGTGTGGAGCAGGCCTCCAGCTTGATCACATCATGTGCCAGGAAGCAGGCAGAGAAGAGGCGTGCAGCTGACAGCTGCCAGGGACAGACCCAGTCAGGGGCTCAGGTCAAGCGCAGCAGGGCAGATGCTGTTGCTCAGGATCAAAATCAGGACCAGGACCAGGAAGATGGCTCCACGTCTGATGTCAGCATCGATGACCAGGAAAACCTGCAACAGCTCACACGGTACCAGCAGCTGGGACAGCCACAGCACACAGTGGTGCGGGCCGCTTGCAGCACGCTGGGCCACATGCTGGCGCCCATCGTTGGCTGGGTGCCTGCGCAGGGGCTCGACCCCCAGCTTCAGCAGCAGCTGCAGAGCCAGCAGCTGCTTGTGCTGCAGCAGCAGCAGGAGCAGGGACAGCAGCAGCTGCTCCTGGAGGAGCCGGCTGCAGGCGAGGAAGGTTGTGCGCAGGAGGACGCCCTTGCATGGTCCGATGAGACTGTCGCCTGCAGTGAGGAGGGGCTGAACCCCAGCAGCAGCAGCGCACGCACGGTCAGTGGCCAGCCCAGCACGGCCAACACTGGCGGGCACTCCCTGCAGTCCCACCCTGCTTTGGTGCACCAGCAGCACGCTCAGCATGTACCCCAGGAGCAGGACCAGGCCACTCTGCAGCCGCAGCAGGCCACCTACTCAGTTGAGGGCACAGCCGTCACGTCAGCTGGCAACACTGCAGAGGACACAGGTGCGGTGCTTGCTCTGATCGGGCAGGCCGGCAGCACCTTTCAGGGGTCCCTTGGGCAATCATACTAGCTTGCCTGCCTCTCTTACGCTCTGTGGCTCTCACATTTAGTGCAGCCCTCTGCTGCCCGGCTGGGTGGCATTCTTGAAGCATGTCGGTATGCTTGATGGTATCTTGCTGAGCAGGGGGCCATGCAGTGCGGGCCTGTAACCTGCTGCCTGATTGGTCGGGTGCCTGTGCATATCTGGCTGCCATCTGGTTTTGCATACTTACTGCACCTGAGGCTGTGCTTCTGCTTGCATGTCGTGTTTCCATATGGGTGTTGGCTCCAACATGCATTCGGTGTCCAAGATGCATCTGTCATGAATGCGCACATGTACCGTCACACAAGCAAGAGAGATAGCATGTGCAGTGGAAACAATTGGAACCAAACTTTACATCGGTCCCGAACATGCAGCCATGCATGGGGTTTACTCACCGCAATGCACCCTCCTGTGTTTGTATGCGCCTGCTCCTGCTGCACAGAGGATGTGGACTATGATGAGGACGAGTTTGACCCCTTCCACTTCATCAGCAGCCTGGGCCCTGTCGACCACTACGTGGCGCCCGGCCGCCAGCCCCTGCTGCCGCGCCAGACGCGCGCCTGCAAGCAGAAAACCCTGGTGCTGGACCTGGACGAGACCCTGGTGCACTCCACGTTGGACGCTGGCTACGGCGCAGGCGCAGACTTCAGCTTCCCCGTGCTGTTCAACGGCTGCGAGCACATGGTGCACGTGCGCACTCGCCCCCACATGCAGGTGAGTGCAGAGCAAGGTTGGTGAGGCCCCCAAACAGCATCAGGTGGGGCTGAGTTGCACAGCCAGCCAGACTCGTCAAGTTCAGCTGTTGGTGGACACATTATGCTGTTCATTGCTGTAAGCATGTGTACTGCACTGCGTCGCTCTGCTGGAACCTTCTGCTGCTGTGTGGCTCTGTCTGTGTGGTTGCCGAACAACAGGCACGCATCTGACATGTCGCATACCCCCGCCGTGAACCCGCCCTGTGCTTGTGCTGCACAGGAATTCCTTGAGCGTGTGGCCGAGATGTTTGAGGTGGTGGTGTTCACAGCCTCCCAGAAGGTGAGACGACACGCTGCGCAGAGATGCTGCGCACAGAGCCTGTGCGACACTGTTATGTTGTGCTGTAAGCACTGGTGTGGCCAGGCTGGCAACAAGCTGCATCACATCCGGTACATGCATGCAGGGAGACTGCTCTTGAAAATGTGCAGCAGGTCTGCGCGCTCAATGTCCGTTCATGTTGCCCACCTCATGCATTGTGTGCTGCCGCTCCCCTCAACCCCAGGTGTATGCTGAGAAGCTGCTCAACATCCTGGACCCGCAGCGCACCCTCATCCGCCACCGCATCTACAGGGACAGCTGCGTGGTGGTGGAGGGCAACTACCTCAAGGACCTCAGCGTGCTGGGCAGGGACCTGTGCCGCTGCGCTATCGTGGACAACAGCCCACAGGTGCGCGCGCGGGCAGGACAGGGAGGGAATCAAGGGGTGCCATGGCTGTGTGGATATGGAGGGGCTTTTTCGCGGAAATCAGTGCATGCTGTGCTTGTGCGTCTGCCTGTGCCCGCCAGGTAAATTATGCCAGTGTCATCATGCCGACCAGTGTCATCGTCTACCCTGCGCTGTGCTGCGCCTGGAGACCAAAAGGGTGATGCATGTCTAGCACTAAATGTGTTAAGGTTGCTCGACAGACTCGCCGCTGCTGTTGCCCTGCAGGCGTTTGGCTTCCAGCTGTCCAACGGCATCCCCATTGAGTCATGGTATGACGACCCCACCGACAATGAGCTGCCAACACTGCTGCCCTTCCTGGAAGACCTGGCCGCTGCTGACGTGCACGACGTGCGCCCCGTCATCCAGGTGGGTACTGCTGTGTGTGACGTAGCGCAGTATACTGCTTGCGATCACAGCATGCAGGAACATCCTGCGGTCAGCAAGGGGGGGGCGTGCAGGAAAGTGCCGGACACCATGACAGAAAAGTGGAAACAGGGCCAGACACCCCCCCATCCCCCGTAAACCTGCGTTCCGAGGCCACGGGATGGTTCATATAGTTTATATATGTATTTATGGAAGCTTACGCACTCTTGACAGGGTGCTGCAAGCTTTTCTGAGGTCTGAACTTTGAAATTTGATCACACATCGATCAATGCATTGTTCGTTCTGGAAGGGGCCCGAGAATGCTGAACAGCACTGGAATGAGCTGTCTATATTACTTTATGACATACCCACACCACGCTGATGTTTCACAATAAGCAGCACCAACACACTGGGCCACTGCCCTCAACCAGCAGTCAACCGCCGCTGTGCTGCTGCCTTTCTGGGCCCTCATGGTAGCCTGATAGGTATTGCGAAGGCACAAAAAGGGCAGCAATCGATAGCATATGATGTAAGCTTTGACATGAGCCGCATACAGCCTTTATCAGACTGCTGACAGAAAAGTTACTGAACCCTGTGCAGAAAAGTGAAAAAGCCTAGACCACCCCCCCACCCCCCCCTGCATAAACCCTCTCAGATTTCCTGCAATTTAGGTCAAATTAAAGCTGTTATTGCATATAATATACCCTGAAATTTTCAAGGCAAGGTCCGACATGGTGCTGTCCAGCACCCAGACTGCCCCCCCCCCCCCCCTGCGGTCAGGCATCTTTTCTGGACGCAGCTGTTTGCGCAAGACTCTGCACAAGGCATGTCTGCTGCATGCAGGCGGTTTGCTGTGATTGCTGGAAAGTACGAGGCCGCAGGGATGTGTGACGCACATTTCGCTGTTCTGTGTGCCTGCAGGCCAAGTTCAACCTGGGTGCGCGTGTGGTGGAGGCCAACCAGCGCCTGGCTGCCGCAGCTGCTGCTGCCATGCGCCAGCAGCGCGCACACGAGCTGCGGGAGCAGCAGCAGGCGGCGGCGCTGATGGCACAGGTGGCCAGCGCGGCAGCTGAGGCGCTGCACGCCCACCCCAACGTGCCTGGCATGACCCTGCAGATGATGCTGCAGCAGCCGCAGCACGCGCAAGAGCAGGCCGCATGAGCAGGCTTTGCTGGCTGACTGTGCACTCCTTAGCACAGCAGCTGTGTGGCGCATTTGTTCTGGAGCGCGCAGCGCATCATGGCATGCTTTGCTGCCAGTGGGGCTGTTGCTGTTGCAGCTCAAGGAACGGGGCTGCAGTAGGAATGAGGGTCTGCATGTACACATGTTGAGCACTTTTGTACTTTTGGGAACCGTCTGGTGTCCTGGGGTCCATTAAGGGGCATGTAGTATGAAAGTCGCACCAGGGATGTCAGCATGGTGGTGGGAGCGGAGTTGGCAAGGCCTGAAGCTTGAAGCACAATGCCTTGTATGTAGAAAGTAGACCACGTTGTGCAGTACTGCTGCGCTTGCGGCACCTGCTGTCTCGTCAGGGCTGGGCAGGTCTGTGTGACCCTGCATTGAGCTGCCGTGCTGGGTGGCACGGAGGGATCCTGCTGCCACTTGCGACTGGGTGGGCAGAGGCTGGGTGCAGCTCGTGATTGCTGGCACAGTGGTTGGGCTTGCTGTTGTGTTGAGGCCCCCTGCAGTGCGCGCACTGTGCGCGCATGGCCGGGCCGTAGCCGTAGGTTGTTGAGCAGATATGCTAGGCAGGCGAGGCCGGTGTGGTGTTGCTGCATGTCGACGAGCTGCCCCAATGAGGCCGGTGTGAGTGTGCGTTTTCTGTGTTGGAGACGCACACTGTTGGTGATGCTTGCGTTGCAGCATCGTGGCGCTGCAGATGGTGTCTATCTGAGGGCTGCAGATTTACAAGGAAGCATTGTGGTGCTGCAGATGCACCTGCTGTTATCTCATGCGCCATTGAAGTACCGTGTCCTGCTCTCTTCTCGATCAGCAGGCCTTGCGGTACGGTGCACAGGTCCGCAACGGACCTTCAGCTTGCATGACTGTTGGGGGGGCATGCCCGCCCCATGGGGTATTGCGTTTGGCATGTAGGTTGTTGACGGAACGTCTGGCGCGTTGCACCAAGCACTCCACCTGCCAAGGGCTTGCCAAGCGCAGCAACGCTGCACAAGTTTGTGCTTGAGCCCTCACGCGCCATGGCCCCGCATCGCATGTTACTAGGTGTGCCCTGCTGGGCCTCGGGGTGAGGGGTTGATTGCGTGCTCTCCAGGCTGTGGCATCTGTACCATTGTTTGGGCATTGTGACTCGCTACAACTCGCCGTCAGCCCGAGTGGCGGGCAGTAACATCAGTAATGGGTGCAGTCCACCCATCGTACCACAGAGTGCAGAGAAGCCAATCCTTGCGAGGTGCGGCAGCTGATTGCCGTGCTGTTGTGGGCCCTGCCTTGGGGGGCATGCTCATCAGAGCATCAAGATTAGTCATGTCTGTAGTGGCTTGCTTGCTTGTACTGGTTGATGTGTTTGGCGGCCTTACTGTGGCACCTTGTTGGCGGTGGTGGTCCAGTCAGGCGGGGTGGAGCAGCAGGGAGGTCTGTGGGGGAGCAGGGAGGTTTTCGCAGGGTGACAATTCACATATATCCTATGTACCTTGCGCGCTGGGTGCAGTGCGCCCACGCCCACGGGCTGTGTTGTGTGCTGCATCCAGGTGCACGTGTAGAGCAGTACATTTTGCGTTGCAGGCTGGGCTACTAGGTTGATGTGCAGGTGGCATCTGCTTGCCACATTGTATTGACAACACCGTCGCAAGGGTTGGGGTTGCATGGCATGTATCGAAATTTGGGAGTCTGTCGCGGTTGCAACTGGTGGGCACTGCTTTTCGACTGGTGGCACAGCTTTCAAGCTAGTGCTGTATGGCTGGGTGCGCAGACTACGGACAGCTGGGATATGGAGTGGTGATTGGCTGCAACCGGGTGTGAGCCTTGCGATCAAGTGGGCTGCTGTGGGCACGGGCGGGCTATCATCAGTGGAGTGTTATGTGCTGGCAGCGTGTGCATGAGTGGCAGTGGCGGCCGCAGCGGTCATGATCAGTGGCATGCCCTGTTTTGATGTGAGGTTGAGAATCCAGGCTGGGGCTGTCTGGCCATGGCAACTGCCCCTCAAAGCGTCGGGTGTTGTTGCTGTTGGGGCCCCCAGCAGTGACGGTCATGCATAGTGTCACAGCGAGGTGAGGAGTCTCAGCAACACACCTCAGGCAGGGTGTACTTTGGTGGACAAGGGTGACTGATGTGCTGGTTGGGCTGTATCATGTGGCTCTGAGTCGTGCGTCTTCACTTTGTGGGAGGCTTGCATGGCCCACAGCCTGTGCATGTTGCAGCGCACGTCCTGCGCCTCGACAACCGTGCATCACTCTCGCTCGGGCATCCCACGCCTCTTAGCTGGTCTGCAAATGGATGTCCATGCTCTATCCCCACATCGCATACGTCTTGCATGTTGGCTGCCAACTTTGCAAACAGCTGCAGCACCTGTGTTAGCTGGGGCGTGTTGCATGCACAGTGCATCTGCCAAGTTGTCTTAGGGCTGGCCAGGCTGCTGGTCGCGTGCCATGAGGCAGGCTCGCAAGTTGTTGTGTGCCCGTCCTTTGGTGGGGTGGCCCCTCGTAGTGCGTTGTGCAGGAATGCTGGCAAGGCTGACGTTTGTATGGGCGCAATATCAATGCAGTTGTTGTTTGGCAGGTGTGCCTGCTGGCCCTGCATGTGGTGCAGTCACTCGTTTTGTGGTACAACATACTACTTTGCAAACACTCTTGGGTTGGTTGTGCAGCTTGTGTAGAGCAGGACGTGATTGCTTTTGATCGGAGTCGGCGGCCGGGTCACCCGGCGCATAATCATGCCGTCCCACACTGATGTGAAGCTGGTGAAGATGGCGTGGCTGCAGCTATGTTGTGAATGGCAGGGTGTTGTGCAGCTGGCTCCTCGAGCGACAAGCCAAAACTGTGTAATCTTTTTTTGTGTGTTGGTGGCATGTGGCACAGTACAGTCATCAGGTTGGGTGGCACAGTTGCATATGACTTGCCCGCGTTTGTGCATCTGTATATAGGGGCCTGTGCACTTTCGGGTGCTGCTTGTTGGCTGTCACATGTGTATCTTCCCTCGGTTTATACTGAAGCTATGACTTTGAGCATCGGGTGGTTGCAGTTGTTGCAAGTGGCCTGCTGTTGCCACTGAGTGTTTGTGTTGGACGACAGAGCGCCAACTGGTGGGCGTGTGTGCGGGTTACTGCGTATGTGAGAGGCTCTGGCCATGTTGGTAGAGGATGGCACTGCGTTTGTGAGAGGCTATGGCCATGTTGGTAGAGGATGGCATTGAACGAAGATGAAGATGCGCCCAACGTGGTGCATCGCATGGTGTACCACTGACGCCTGTTGACATGTTGCATTGTAACCCCCGACACGACCACTGGCTTCCCTTACCAGGCACAGTCAGGGTGGGCGCTGCTTTCATGCCATAGATGAACGATTGGGACAATAACGGCACTGCCAGGCGGACAGTTCCTGTGGTTGATGAAAAGGAAGACATGGGGGCTGTGCCCTGCGGAGAGCAGCCGCTGTGGCTCTGCTTACGATCGCAGAGGGTGTTTGACCCCAAGCCAAAGAAGGCAGAACCTTTGATGACAACACCATGGCTACCAAACAATGCAGGGGTGTGCAGGGCAGCAAGCGCCTTGCACCTGGCCACTACGCACAGCATATGGATGGGCTGAGTACTGTCAAACATACCAGCTGCCAGCTATGTATGATACATAGTCCAGCAAAGTGGGCGTGGAAACAAGGTATATTCAGCTGCACGATTGTAAGGAGTGGCAGGTGGTGCTACACAATTACTGATTACTGATGCCCTATGAGCCTTGTTTGGCTCCTGAAAGGGCGATCAGGCGAGGCCCTGATCCAGTAAAGTAGTAGTAGTAGTGATTAGACAAGACACTAGGCAGGGCACTGGCACGAGGCATGGCATGACCTCAGAGGTCAGCTGGAGCTGCTGCACGGTTGGTTGTTAGGCTTGATGCCATAGCACAGAGCTTTCGGGGATCTTGTGTGGCAGCTTGCAGTGAAAGTGACAGCTATGCAGTTAGCAGTCGATCAGCAGCGTTACTGCGGTATCTCGCGCCCATTGTGTACACCTCAGTCTCCCAACTCTGGGCTCTGCAACACACGTCCCTTTTGCAACTGACTTGACAGCTCCTGACATAGGTTGACACAGACCACAGGCCGTGCACTGTGTCCAATCTCTTGCCCTGCTACTGGTCAGCATCCCTTGATTTTGGCAGCGACCAGGTGCGGGTGCCTTTCCATGCCAATGCTGCTCATCAGGTGTAGGACTTGTGCTTCCTTTGACTACCAGATTGCAGCAACTTATGGCTTTATCAATTGAGACAGCCTGCATCTCCGAAGAAATGTCAGCATTTCAAACACGCGCCGGCAAGACAAGCACAGCTGTCACACATTGCTGGGCTGCTGCTCGATAAAGGATCTGCTGCCTCAAACCAAGTAACAGCAGAGCCACATCAAACATGCCTCATGGAAGACAAGATGTCGCACACTGCTGCTTGATGACTCAGATAACTGCCGAAAACAAGCGAGCAAGGACCCAACAGATCTTTCCATATGGTATGGTGGTGTCGAGAGACACCATTTTGGGTGGGGTTGCTAGACTGCTGCTGCCTGGCCAAGTGGGCACTCAGCCAGGCATCAGCAGCCAGAACAGCACAGGGGATGTGCTGCTGCTTAGCCTCCGAAGCCGTACAGGGTGCGGCCCTGGCGCTTGAGGGCGTAGACCACGTCCATGGCGGTGACTGTCTTGCGCCTGGCGTGCTCAGTGTAGGTCACGGCATCACGCACAACGTTCTCAAGGAACACCTTGAGCACACCACGGGTCTCCTCGTAGATGAGGCCGCTGATACGCTTGACACCACCACGACGGGCCAGACGCCTGATGGCGGGCTTGGTGATGCCCTGGATGTTGTCGCGGAGCACCTTCCTGTGGCGCTTGGCTCCGCCCTTGCCGAGTCCCTTGCCTCCCTTGCCGCGGCCAGACATGGTTCAGATGTGGTTGATAGATGTAGAGGATGGGTAGAAGTGAGTGGTTGATGGTTGTTGGTGGCCAACAGGGCCATATTTGTACGCCTGGGACGAGCTCAAGACTCAGGAGACTCAGCGAAGTCGGGACTCAGAGCTCGTTGTTGAGCTGAGTCCACTGCCATAAAGGGGCCTCGCTGCCATCACTGCGCCATCAATCCACTTCCGCACACACCTTCTCGCTTTCACATCACCAGCAAACCCAGCAACCATGGCCCGTACCAAGCAGACTGCCCGCAAGTCCACGGGAGGCAAGGCCCCTCGTAAGCAGCTGGCCACCAAGGCCGCTCGCAAGTCCGCCCCTGCCACCGGTGGCGTGAAGAAGCCCCACAGGTACAGGCCCGGAACCGTGGCCCTGCGTGAGATCAGGAAGTACCAGAAGTCCACAGAGCTGCTCATCCGCAAGCTGCCCTTCCAGCGCCTGGTGCGTGAGATCGCCCAGGACTTCAAGACCGACCTGCGCTTCCAGAGCAGCGCAGTGCTGGCCCTGCAGGAGGCAGCTGAGGCCTACCTGGTGGGCCTGTTTGAGGACACCAACCTGTGCGCCATCCACGCCAAGCGTGTCACCATCATGCCCAAGGACATCCAGCTGGCTCGCCGCATCCGTGGAGAGCGTGCTTAAGCAGCTTCCTGAAGCTGCTGCTGTCTGGGCACCTGCAGCTGGCAGCAGCACCACTGCTGCTGCTGGCTGTGGGTGACCAGTAGCAACCCCACCCAAAATGGTGTCTCTCGACACCACCATACCCACTGGAAAGGGAAGCCTGGCTGATATGAATGTGGATGCACATTGTCAGCAGCAGCTTCGCGATCACTGTCAATCATTGCCCTCAGTGTAAATCACCACATTATAACTGATGAGCAGCCCCTGTCCATGCTGACCCTCAACTGCATTGTGAGATAACAAACCACTGCTGCTGCGCCAACTGCTGCCTAGCTATGTGCTTGCGGTCCATCCTGCCTGCAGGATGCAAACCTGGTGAAGACATTGCTGCGTCGGTGTATTGTTTCGCAACTGGACACTGTACAGATGCAGTCACCCTGAATGGGGAAGAATAGCACACACATCATGAAGCAGTGGTGAAAGAGGCAACACATCCGATAGACAGCGTCTGTCCTGTATGTCAGTGTCTTGAGTTGATGGCTCGCAGCAGTAGCAGCATGCACGTACTGTAGAAGCTTGTGGTGACCGCCCGAGGGAGTTGCTGCACTCAAGGATAGTTCTGTGACCCCTACCAGGTACATTACAATGTGCACAGCCAACCACCACCACAGCGCACAAAGTCAAGTGAATGCAGCCAGGCAGTAAGTTGCGCGCCATGTCAATACAAAACAGCCAGACAGACAGACACAGATTGCTGCTACAGGCTGCTACAGGCTGCCTTGATTGTTGGTCAATGTGACCAGCCCCACAAATCACGGCAGGCATTCTTGGTGCTGTGCAAGCATCGTCTTTTGCTGTGGATATCTGATAGCACAGGTTGAGCCAGACGTATCTGCAGCGTTGGCTTTGACATATGGAGACAGGCTCATGGTATGTTCTCATGCTCTCAGGGCTTTTGCCATGACGGCTGAGACTTTTTGATTTCAGTCACAGCCATGGTGAATAGCTCCAGGGGGACAGCCTCCCACACGGTATGAGTTGCAACTTGGCAAACAAGGCTGAGAACAAGGCGGATGTCAAGGATCTTGCTGCACAGCAGCTGAAGGCTTCGCATAATTGGGTGGCTGTAGTGCCACAAGTACTTACTGTAGCATGACTGCTTGGCGCTGACGCTGCCCATGTAAACTTGCACCACTGATGAGCCATGTGCTGCTTGTTCCACTATCGCACTGCTGCATACGAGTGTGCCTTGAAACAACAACACCAGGCGGCTACATCGAACGAAACAAGCTCAGCGATCAGTGTTGCACACCGACAGTGGCCCAATCCTCTGATGCAAGTTGGCATTGCATGCCTGTTCATCATCTTTAGGTAGCACTGTTCAAGCATCTACTCACCCTATGCTGCGAGCAGGTGGTGAGTATGTTGGTGGCGCCTTGAGTTGCAAGGGCGGGCCATGAATTGGGTCTCGGGGCTTGCTTTGGGTCAGCTGGGCCCTCCTCTTTGAACCAACGTGTCCTTTGCATACGATGTAATCAGGAGCCACGCCTGCCGTGCATCAAGGCGGCTGGTGTGTGCCTGACCAGGCTCAATCCTGTCCCACCAACAAGTTCCGCAATGTGTACTGCCTGTTGTCACCTATTCAACTAGGACCATCAGCTACCCATTTACCCCTGACCATCACCGCAACTGTCATCTACGTCTTTCAAAAGGCATGCCAGCATGCTAGTTTTAATTTTGCAATCAGCCTGCTGTTGAGTGCTGTGCTCAGCTGCTATGCCAAAGGGGCTCTACTGCCTGATGTGCTATGTTGTGCTGGACCACCAACAACAGTCATGCGGACAACAAACTGCACCTGCCTGCCACCAACAACAACAACCTTTCCAGTGGGTTTGGTGGTGTCGAAAGACACCATTTTGGGTGGGGTGCAGCAAGGTACACAAGGTACTGCTGCTGCTGCCTGCTTAGGCGGAGGTGAACTTGGTCACGGCCTTGGTGCCCTCAGACACGGCGTGCTTGGCCAGCTCTCCGGGCAGGATCAGGCGCACAGCGGTCTGGATCTCGCGGGAGGTGATGGTGGGCTTCTTGTTGTACCTGGCCAGGCGGGATGCCTCGCTGGCAATCTTCTCAAAGATGTCGTTGATGAAGGAGTTCATGATGGACATGGCCTTGGAGCTGATGCCAGTGTCGGGGTGCACCTGCTTGAGCACCTTGTAGATGTAGATCTTGTAGGTCTCGGCCTTGGACACCTTCTTCTTCTTCTTGGCGTCAGTGGTCTTCTTGGCAGGAGCCTTGGCAGGGGCCTTCTCGGCAGCCTTGGGAGGGGCCATGATTGCTTGTTGGTGGAGCGAGTGTGAAGGCGTAGAAGTCAGTAAGAGCGATTGTGGGGCTGATGGTGCAGCGCGAGAGGCTTTATAGTCGTGTTGCGGTGAGACTCAAACTGCCTCGACTCGGACTCAGACTCAGAGTTGAGTCTGAGGCGTTGTTGTGCTCGCAGGGCCCGGCCGTCTGTCTATAAAAGGGCGTTGTGAGGCCTTCTATAGACATATCAAGCTTACTGACAACCAACACTCCCCACTTCCCCACTTCCCCTCACCCTCAACAACAGCAACAACCATGTCTGGTGGTCGTGGCAAGGCAGCAGGCAAGGCCAAAGGCAAGGCTGTGTCCCGCAGCAGCAAGGCCGGCCTGCAGTTCCCCGTGGGTCGTCTGGCCCGCTACCTGAAGAAGGGTCGCTATGCTGAGCGCATTGGAGCTGGTGCCCCCGTGTACCTTGCTGCCGTGCTGGAGTACCTGGCCGCTGAGCTGCTGGAGCTGGCAGGCAACGCTGCCCGTGACAACAAGAAGAACCGCATCATCCCCCGTCACCTCCAGCTGGCAATCAGGAACGACGAGGAGCTGAGCAAGCTGCTGGGCACAGTGACCATCGCCAGCGGTGGTGTGCTGCCCAACATCCACGGTTCCCTGCTGCCCAAGAAGAGCAAGGGCAAGGCTGATGCCGAGTAAACAAGCAGCATCCCTGCTGCTGGGGCGCGGCAGTGTTGGCAGCACCACCATGGGCTGCCAGCACTGCTGCTGATGCCCCACCCCCACCCAAACTGGTGTCTCTCGACACCACCACACTCTATGGAAAGGACCCTGGGGTCTGTTGGTTGTAGCACTGTTTGTCAGACTGATGGTGTTTCCCCTGTGATCATGATGTGAATGCATCGATGGGAGCAACCTACTGTGCTCACAGGCGGATTTGTCTATAGTGTGGTGAACAGAACGTTTCCAACCCTCTTGGCATCATGACATCAGGATAGCAGTGACAAGTAGTTGACACTATTCATCCCATCACCCAGCTGGGCAATCAACATCACTGCTGGTTTGTCTCTGCATCCTCTTCTTTGGAGACCTCCAGGACTTGACAGTGTCAGTGCTCAGGTTGGGGACACCTGCTGCTCTATGGGGATGAGATGGGGGATGAACCAAAGGCACAGTTGGCAAAGCTGAGTGCTCTGGCCCTGATGATGCTAGGCAGCTACTGCTTCAACCATAACTGTGAATGCATTGTAATCAACAACCACTTCTTGAAGCCCACCCATGTCTTTTTTCTGGAGCCTACATGCTGTTGCTGCTGTCCACAGCAAGCTTGTGTCCTCCGCAAGCACAGAACAGACCAGCTGATGGCACAGATAGATACTCACATTCTGGGCACTTTTCCTGGGCCAGGCAAGCAGTTTGCAAACAGCATCTGACCAGCACACGTGTCAGGCAGTAGAACCACCACTGGAAGGACCCCAGCAGCAACTGCATAGCCATGCCAAACAGTAGCTGATTGCCAAACTCGAACACCAACCACAAAATGGGTGGTATACGGCTAGCCAAATTGAGGCCCAAATTTACTCACATACTGACATCAGTAAACATACCATGGGTGCTGTGCGACATGTGTCAACACAAGCTGTCTTGTGGATGTCCAGCTCTCAAAAAGTGTTTCTATCAAACAGCCAAGATAAGTAGCAGGTCTTGACTCCACAGTATGAGGGCTGTCAACTGAGCAGCCAGCTGCTGTGTCCGTATCAGGCCATTGCAAGCCTAATGCTGTCAGCTCCAAGGCTGCTAGCCAAAGCAAACTCAGGAGGCTCCTGGCAGTCACAGCATGGTACCATGCAGTGCCACACCCTTCCTTCACAGCCAGGTGCCAACTCAGAGCTGTCGCTGCCACTGCTACATGCAGGGCCAACAAGCCCTGCACATGATCGCCCAACACGCAATAGTATTGCAGCTTGCACCACCAATGCTTCTGACCCTAGCTCGACTGGCAGCACACATCTTGGGCGCCACAGCCTTGAACATAGCTTGAGCTCACAAGGAGCAACCTTCACAGCCTCTACTGCCACCGGCACAACATGTGCCTGCCACTGGCCCTCCCCCATGACTGCCAGCAAAGCAGCTGTGCAGCAGACTGGCCACACCACAAGGCCTGCCCTCTACTGTTGCACCAGGACCCTCTACAACTGCACCAGGACCCCACTGATGCAGTCAGTGTGACGGGGTTGCTGGCCACCTCCAACAAAGCAGCCGCTGGTGACGGTCACCAACACAAGTCGGGCCTGTCACACATTGTCAGACGCCCACAGCAGTGACTGCACCCAGGCACTGCCAGTGCCGCTGTGAAACCGTGACGGGGATGTGGTGCTGCTGGACAAGGCTGATCTTGCAGCTGTAAAAAACACTTAGTGTCTGCTGATTGATCCTGCATAGGTGTCACGTGCCTGTCCATGCAGTATGCCCTGCAGCAAGCCCTGCAGCAAGCATACCTTGGCCAGCACTGGCAGGATGGGCTGCGGATCCATGCACTGCCGAGTCACACAGTCCTGCAGGGGGCACACATGGCACAAATGTGCGTCACGGGCAGCACAACACCACCTGCAGCTGCTGCAGCCACTGATGTCAGCGCCACCAGCGTGTGCACCTGCAGGTACCCAGCGTGTGCACCTGCAGGTACCCAGCGTGTGCACCTGCAGGTACCCAGCGTGTGCACCTGCAGGTACCCAGCCCTACCAGGCGGGCAGTGCTGTGCTGCACACAAACGTGGTCCCCACCTGGCTGCTATGATGACAAGCACAGCATGAAGCAGTGATAGCGTGCATACTGCTGCTCTGCAAGTTGCTGTGCAGTCTGTCACCCCACCTGCCGGTCATTCAGCCACCTGCCGGGTTGCCAGCCGCGGTACAGTGCTGCGCTGCAGTACTTGGGCTCCATTGCTGCAGCTGATGAGACAGCGGCCACACGCAAAGCGAGTGTGCACTACGTGGTGTAGCAACCCAGCGCACAGGAGGTTGGGTGTGCCTGCTCAGGGGGCCGTCCAACAGACTGTTGGTGGCCTGCAAGTGACATTGCAGACATATAAACACTCTCAAGTCCTGCACGTACCACTGCAAGAGAGAGTCCTGCTACATTGTGGGACAGTGCCTAAGCTTTGCCACTTCAGTTCTGCCCGTCCCAGGACCGTCCTGGGGCCCAGCACCACACCAAGTGCTGTTGCAACCATGATGCAGCTGGGAACAGCCCCCGATGAAGAGCAGTTGTCTACAGGCTGATCAGGACTGGAATCAGTTGGTGCAGCGACATGCGTCACACCTGGCATAAGGATCATGTCACCAGTGGTGTGCATGCTGCTCAGGGCCAGCGGGTAGCAGGCTGACCGGCCAGGACTCCTTGACCCACTTGTGTAGGCCGCTGAACAGTGCACCTGCATCATGGATGCGTAGCGGCGAGCAGCATGCAACGGCAAAAGGGGGCCAATGCCTGCTGCTGAAGAGTAGATGGTCCAGTGGGATGCTGTGCCAGTGGACGAAAGGAGGCCAATGCCATAAGTTGGTGTTTGTCAGCAAGGTGCAGCTGCTATCACCGTAGCAACATCTAGGGCGCAGGTGAATGCTGCCAATGGCATTTTGCCACGTCAGCATGCACCTGGCCAGTGGAGAGATGGGCGGGGTGGAAGTGTCACATCGTCTGCTGCAGCATTTACCAAACGTGTCTGCCTACCCTGCCAAAACCCCGTGGCTGGCCCTTTCAATGTTCCCGTGGGTCCACGATTGTTTGCTTGCAGCGGCGGTCCTGCTGATTGGCGTCAGCGATGGCGCGGCATCACAGCGACTGGTGCCGCATTGGCCATGGATCGGTGCTGCTGCCTGCTACCACAACTGATCTGCAGTCCCATGACTCATCAGAAACCTTGAGCAGCCTTCAGAATGGAAGCAAGCCAGACACTACCCGACACTAGGCCAAGGAACAGTTTGATGCCCGGCTGGTGCGGGCATGTGGTGCTGAATGTGATGGAAGAAGCATCAAGGACCTGTCAACATCCAGTGAAAACTGTCAAGGACGATCTGTCTGGTTGTGACTCCAGCAGCTGTTGCGGCTGCTGAAGATGTACTGCAAGGCATTACTCAAGAGTACAGATCTGTCAGCTTCGGCTGGCCGACGTCCCTGGCGTGACAAATTGAGCGTTGGCAATTCAAAGACATGTTTCCATGCCACATCACGTCCGCAAATGCATTGGTGTGAGAAGCCATCCATCCACCCAGACCCTGCATTGGGTTGTGCAACTGCATTGAAAGAAGACCTCAGTACCACCGCACGCAGTAAGCTTGACGTGTTGCGTGTAGATTGGAAAGTTTCATTGAGTCAATGCGCCCTTCCACTGAATTCCTGAGTTCCTGAATTTCACTGATCGACTGCACAGCTGCGTAGGACACTCGTCAGCTATCCCAGAAGCAAAAGAAGCTGCTTAACAGTCTCTTGTACGCTCAGCCGTTTGTAACGGATGCCCACAGATGCTGGGGACAGGTGCACAGGTACGTCACAGCCCAACAACAGCTCACCTACCCTCTGTACACCCCCTCCTGGTGGCCCCTGCTGAGCCTTCGTCTGCCTGCTGCCTCCCCTCCTGACTTGTAACTTTGGTGTTATCCTCTGCCGCTGGGTGCCTTGCAGGGCTGGGCTCATTACTTCAGTGGGCTCATGACGTTGCAGCACAGTAGCGAACAGCAGCAGCTGGAGGCGCAGCGGCAGCTACAACGCACCCAGTCGGACCTCATGCAGCAGCAGTGGAAGGTGGACCGGCGTATCGGCTGCATCTCCATCGCCATGTGGCTGGGGACAGCAGTGCGTGTGTGGTCCGTCTTGTCAGCCTGGGAAAATGCACAGTCGGTTGTGGCCATGCTCACAAGTAGGTGTGGGGGGGGCTCATGTGTGGGTGTGGGGTCGCGTGGGCTGCACTTGCTTGCTGCTTTTGGAGGCAATCGTGCACCAGGCTGCATTCGTGCATGCCACCCACACAACTGCCAGGCCACCATGCTCGCAGGTGGTCCTTGAGCCCTGTCAGGTACAGCTGCAAAGCAAGCAGCCGTCATATTGCCATGCATGCAGCATGCAAGCAAGCCTCGCCCAAATGCATCCAAGTAAATGGTCCATGTACATGCCGCTCTCTCTCTCCTCTCCCTCGTGTGCAGTGTACCTCATGGTCATTGCCTGGCCCACCTACGCCAATGCGAGCTACATGAGGTGGCGGCTGCCGGCCGTGTCGTTCCTGCGTGTCTTCCTGGTGGCCCTGCCCTTCAACTTCAGCACCACCGTGTTCAACGCTATCGCGCCAAACGTGGGCAACGGCGGCCGCTTTGCTGCACTGTCGATTGGGTTCCAGGCCTTCCTGGGTGAGCCGCTGTGAGGCGGCATCAGCTGTGGCGGGGGCAGTTACGTTGCCGCTCATATCCTGCGGTCGCTTGTCAGTTTCTCTGTGAGCTGTGCTGTCAGCTGGTGAAGGCTGTGGCGGCACAGGGGTTGCAAACAGAGCGCTGCCTCACAGCCGATAGGGAGGCAGCAGAGGCCAAACCTTGCAGATCGCACTGCCTTTCAATGTACTGTGTGTGCTGTGTGTGTAGTCGGCCGCCCTTGAGTCCTCACCTGCGCCCGCCGCCTGTCCGCTGCCTGCCTGTTTGCAGCTGTGCGCATTGCCCTGCTGACATTCACTAGCTTGGGCTGGCGTGTGCCCTTCAGGCTGCACCTGCTGCTGCAGTCAATCAACGTCGGCCTCCTGATCAACTATGGGCTGCACCCCTACTGCGACAGCAAGGTGAGGGGGGCAGGGGAGGGAAAGCTACATACAGGTGCTGCGAATTGCACTGGTGCTGCTGCATGCATCCAACATAGACAGCAAAGAGTCACACGAGGCCACTAGGTTGACCGAGCTGTGTCGCTGCTTGGGAGAGCCTACCCAGCACGGCGTCTGAGTGGGTTTCCGCACCTGGACAGAGGGGGACTCGTCTGGCAAGTGTCTGACCATGTCACTCAATGCATGTTGTGCTTGTTGTGCTATGTCGCGCTGTGCCCGTGCAGCTTATGCGCAGCCCCGAGCTGCAGGGTGCAGCAGCATCCCTGCACAGGGGCATGGGCGTGTTTGCGTCCGTGTTCCTGCCCAACGTGGCGGTGTCAAGTCCACAAGGTGGGGCCCGCTGCACTGTCATGATGCTCTACAGCGTACTGCATCTTGACGCAGCTGACGGCTGCAGCATGCAGAGAAGTTTTGGGCACGCGCTCGTAGCTTGTGTTGCAGCTGACAATCATGCTCGCCTGTGATTGTCAGTCTTAGGAGCTGTCTGCATGGCTGTTGACACTGTGGTAGCGGTCGCAAGACTGCAGAGTATGCAGGAGGTGTGTGTGATATCTTATGTGCTGTGCTGTGCTGTGTCTCGAATGGTGGCTACGCAGGCCCAGACGCCCAGCGTGTCGCCTTCCTGCTGTTCTGCTGGGCCATTGGTGGCTGGCTGGTGCCCACCCTGCTGCTGCTGCCTGAGGCGGATGCAGCCACAGCCGCGCCCTCAGGCCCACCCCGCCTGCGCTTCTGGCTGCTGCAGCTGGCAGAGCTGCTGCTGAGCAAGCTGATGGCGGGGCTCGAACGTGGGCTCAACGCACTGCGGCCGCCCTGGCTGCAGGCCCTGCGCCCTGCGCAGCAGCGGTTGGACCCGCTGGCCGCTGTTGGTGATGCCGATGAGGTTGGGGGCACGGACGGCGACGAGTGGCTGCCTGCTGCTGCGTCGTTTGTGCTGGCCTGGAGTGTGGTTGTGCTGATGGCCTGGCTGGGCGCATGCCTGCTGGCCCGGCCTTGATCGGTGAGGCCGGCGGAGTGGTGAGGCCAGCCCCTGATCGGGTGAGGCCAGCTGACAACTGGTAGTGGCACTGGGCTTGTGTCAGCCTTGCGAGTGAAGGGAACGCGTTTCTGCCGCTGCTGTTGCGTGCTTGTCCCCGCTGCTGATTTTCTTGGGCGGACCTTTTGATGGGTTTGGTGAGGTCCCCTTGGCCTGGTGCTACCTGTGCTGCACAGGTACTGGTGCGCTGGTGTGTGCGCTGTGCTCCCAGTATGGGTAGGGTCCTGCCACCGCCAGGCGCCTGACAGGCCTGTTGAGCCTTTTTTCCAGGCTGGGGTCTTTTGGTATGTGTGAGCGCAGCAGTATCTGTTGTTTGTGAGCTGATTCTGCCCCTGATCCATCCTGATGGGGCGATGCATTCAGTGTCTGGCCGTCGCGGCGGATTGACGCTGGCCTGTGAATGCAAGCTCCTCTGCCAGGGGCTGTGTCTGGGCAATGTGCACGCGCATGTGGTGCGCACCAGGATCCTGGACCTCTGCCTGCCTGTTTGTGTCAAATATACAGCAAGTTGCTCAGTACTGCCCGAAGTATGCCTTGCTGCGCCAGTACTGTCTGCTTGACTGTTGTGTGCAGATCCTGATCATCTTGCTGTCACCTGGGATTGCGCAACCTGGTGCACACAGCGTGTTGTGCACCGCCGAGCCGCTGTTTGTTTGTGCGGCAGTTGGCTGCATGGTTACGTCACCTGTATACAGGTGGCCCGTGGTCCAGCAGGGCACCTGCTCAAAGCTATTTTTATGTTTCAGCATTGTACGCTCCCAGCACCAAAAGCTGGATGTGGTTACACATGCCACAACTGCCAGGCTCGTGCGCAGCGCCTGATAGTTGTGGCACATATTGTCAGCATGTCCTGTGCCCACCAGCTGCCGCCTCCAGCTTTTTCAAATCCCCAGGCAAAGCCTATTCTATCTGGGTTATTGGTTGGGTGTTGCAGGGGATGCTCCCCTCCGCTTGCAGCTTTGCCAGTCGCTTCGCCTTATGTGTTACCACAAACCTGATGGGCTCAGATGTGGACGAGCTCAGATGTGGTGTGCTGTTAGTGCTGTATGTCAGCCCTCAACGGCCTTCAGAGGGCGGGGTCTTGAGCAAGCACTGCCATATTGGTCAGTCCCCTTACTCAAAAAGTGTGTGCACATTTGTTGAGTGTTGGCTGTGTGGGTGAATGTGGGTGAATGTGGGTGCGTGTGGGTGCATGTTTGAAAGTACGTACTGATGGGATGTCCAATGAACTCACAGAATTGGAAGCTTTCACTACTGCCACAGAAGTCCATTGGTAACAGCTGAATGGGGAGCATGTGTGCATTTGAAAGATGCCCCCTGGTACATGTGGCCCGGACACCTGTGGCCCTGATATGTGTGATGTGTGATAAGGCTGGGTGTTGGTGGGTTTGTGGAGGCAATGGAGTGGTGTGTGCTGACACGGCTGTGTTGCACATGCAGTGAAATGATCATCACTGTGTTCAACAGGTCCAAGTTGGACCTTGGGTGGGTGGGTGGGTGCGTGGGTGGGTGTAGCCATGTGGCTGCATGGGGTTCTGTGGCTTGGTGCGTTTTGTAAGGAGGGCCACCAACCTGACTATGAGATAGCCAACTGCTGGTTTGTCGGGATGGGTGGGGGCTGACTGGTCGGCAAGAGGGCAACGATTTACTGGTTTGGGGTTTTGGAGACTGATGTGTTGGCAAGAGGGGGTTGTGAGGGTGATCTGGCCACGCAGTTGTGGTACGGTGTTGTGTCTGCCATGGCTCTCTGTGGACGTGCTAGTGACACAGCCGGACTGAGTGATGGTGTTTTCACTGCACAACTGGCAGCTGGCCACCAACTGTGCAGCAGAGGGGGTGGTTTGCAGGTTACAAAGGAATGAGTGTCGACATATCCCGCATAGCGTATCCCAAGGATCAGATTGTTGCACCACCTCATCCAGACAGCTGCCATCATGAGATGCACTGCTTGGGGCAGGGCCTGGGCACACTAGTAGGTTGCAGGTGAGTGAGTTATCTGTGAGCGATGCTGTGTCCCTGATCAGTAGCTGCGGCCCTGTTAAGGTCTACTGATGTGTTTTTTTGATGACGTGATTGCGCTGTGCATTGTGCTTGACAAGCTGTTTGGGGTGGCGGGGTCTTTTTCGTTGGTCATGTGTCCATCTAATGCGTGTAGAGTGCGCAATTGTCGTGATGCCGGCCGTAACATTCGTGCTGAGGGTATGTTCCATTGTGGTGTGCGCTACACAAATTAGGGGGCTTTGGGTGCGCCGGCAGTCGGGGAGCAAACCCGTGCATGCCATGCTGAAGTGCCGAAGCAGTGCCTGCTCTGTTGAGTGGCGGAACGGTCCGCATGAGATGATGAACATCGTGATCGAGCAGGCTTGAGTGGGCTTGTGCAGTCGGTGGCTGGTGAGGAGCGCCTGCAATCCCCTGTAGCAGCAAGTGTGATCTGGCTCAACAGGCCAAGGTTTTCAACTCCAAGGCGGGGTATGGCATGGTGTGCACATGTGTCGAGATGGTTGCACTGGATGTGCCGCACCTGGAGTATCGCATATCTATCACCAAGCGGTGTGGGCTGCACTGTGCTGGGCAGCACCCGCTGACACACTTGAGTTGGAGCTCAGGTGTCTGTGTGCCGCATGATATGTACTGTATGACAACCCACACCTGATGAGCTTCCGATAGTATCGGTCGCTGTGGCGGCTTGCGCAACATGTGTGTCAGTTGGAATTGTTTGATTTGATCGTGATTGGCGCCAGCAGCTTCATGGTTACGTGCAGCGCCAGCCTGGCTCCCCCTGACGCTCCCCCTGTGTTGCCTGCCTTGCCAGAAGGGCGCCGGCTGGTGTGGAAGCTGATGGCAGGGTCTCATTCGGTGGTTCGATTGGTGGTATGGAGAAGCTTGCAAGCTGTGCTTGCGACCCTCCGAGTGACCCTGCCAGGGTGCGTTGACCTGTTGGCAGCTTGATCACTGGCCAGGACGGGCTGCCTGCCTGCCTCTGCTCCCCTGCCTGCATGGTTGGGCATGTTTTTTACTTGCGGCTGCAGTCATTCCTAGATATATGTGTCCGGATTCAACATGTGGGCCACTGGGGTTGTGGTGGGGAGGGTCGTTGTGTGGTTGTGGGTTGGCACCAGAAATGTCATCCAGACTCTGCGACATGCAGAACGCATGAATGAGCACAGCTATGGGGGTGTGTTGCGGCTTGGTGAGGGTGTGCAAAAGGCTTTGCACAGGGACTGCGTCTGTGTTGAACAAGTTTTTTATTGTTGTGGGGAGCCTGCTGCAGGTGATGGCGTGGTGAGCCAAGGATCTGCTGGCTTGGTAATGCTTGCTGCTTGACGTGTTGCGCAAAGGGTGGCATGCCGCCACGGCTCACTCTGCATGTTTGTTGAGGGACGGGGTTTGTGCTTGCTGCTTTCCAGTCTGCCAACATCTCCAGCTGGCCAAAATCTGAGATAGCAGGTGTTTGTTTTGCAAGCAAGCTCTGCTATCAAGGAGCCAGAGGACGTCCTCATTAGAGAACCACACCTTGGTTCTTCCATAGTCTATCTTATGGGGACTGTGGATGCTGGATGCAGCCTTTGCAGCCCGTGGCCCCATCATCCGTGATCTACATGGGGGTGAAGCGGAGTATGATACTGCTGTCCATGAGAAATCCTTTTTGTCCGAGTCACTGTGCTTATGCTGTCTTGGGGTATGTGATTCAATTGCCTTGGTAAGGATTAAGATCGGCCTAGGGTGTGTTGCAGTTGTCCTGAGGGAGGTGTTGGCAGCTGTTGCAGCCTGCATGTGGCCAAGTCATCGTCACGCTGCCAGCACTCTGTTGGCGACGAAAGCATTAATTTCAAAACATTAGCTCAGTGATGCAGCTTGGTTGGAATGCAATTGCAATGTAGGGTGTACATGTACATGTACTGTACAGTAAGAGTTGCAGCATCCCTGCAGTCTCTTGTATAGTTGCTCTACATCCACATCTCTGAGAGGGATAATGCTGAGTAGTGATTGGCAGGCTGCCGCACTGCAGGCAGGCCCATCCTGCCAGGCCACCCCAAGCCACTGAAAGCAGTCAGCCATGCTCCCATGGCTGCCTCTGCCAGGCAGCATCGGCTGCAAACGGCGTACGTCAGTGAACGCCATTTTACGCTTGGGTGCACTGTGCAACCTGGTTTGGGTAGAGATTTTTTGAAACTGCCACAGGGACTTTTTTCAGCAGGGGGGAGGGCTTGGGGCATTCTGGCTCAGGAGCATGCCCCCATGGGTGGGGGCATTGGGCCTTGAAGACGGACTGCTGCAAAGCCTGCAATTTGGCTTGAAAACAGGGCAGTCTGGGGCCTTGGGGAGGGGGGGGGGCATAGGGCTTTCCCCAGGGCGAGCCTTCCAGGCAGTGCCCCAGGAGGTAGGGCCTCTCGGGGAGCCTGGTGAAAAAAGTTGGTGTGTCACTTTGAACTAAGCCCTGCCCTTTGACAGTGGACCCGTTGGCAGGATCACATGGGGTGAGTCAACCTAACCGACCTTCCAAACCCTACCCGTAGTTCCCCCTCGACCAGGCGTCAGCTTTCAAGCTCGCGAAGTTGGTTATCAGATGCGCTAGATCATTTATTTTAGGAGGCTTTGCTTGGAACAGCCCCTTGCTGGAAGTAGATGGAAGTAGGGGGAAAGAATATCCGCACACAAACGGCTCGAGGCAGTCTGCGAAGAGCTCATCATCACAAATACAGAGGTGTCAGTGTAGCGTCTGAGGCCCAGGAATTGCTTCGGCACCTGTTGTGAAGAAGAACACGCTGGAGGATGCTGCTCAAGGTCCGTTTGTGCACTGCAGCGCGGGGCAGCCAGTCTCCTGCGCGCATCATTGCTGACGTAAACCTGTCTGAAAGCTGTGGTTGTTCAGCCAGCAGTTGCGCAGGTGGCAAGACAATGCATTGGCTGCATAACGTCTGCATGCGATCACAACTGCTACTGCCTGCTGTTGCAGAGGGCGCCCACGCCACGCATGGCCTCGGCCCAGAGCCCTGTCAGGCGCATTGTGCCATGCAGAGCTGCATTTGGTCTGGTGGCCCACTACCTGCAGCAGGAGGTCACCGTTGAAGGTGTGCAGGCAACCGTCTGCCAGCATGTGCATCCTATTGCGCTTTGCTGCTGTCCTCTGGATACAGCACGTGCAGAATCTGTGCTGCAATGACTGTATCCAGGCCTGGAAAGCATGAGGCAGTTTTGCATACCCAGCTGGCCATACGCATTGTCAGAACACAGCCAGCAGGCGCGCGGCAGCTGCGATGAAATCCTGCGGCAGCTGTGTGGAAGGTAGTTTGTACGCAGAAAAGAATCAACGCTCGTCACTCACAGTGTACTCTACCAACAGGTAGCCTCAGTGCCTCGGCTGACTGGCCTGTTGCCTTGTCTGTTGTCATCCTCGCTGACAATGCTTTCGCAGGAGTCCTGCACGTGTCAGCACCGCAGGTAGCAGCGTGTATGGGTGGCAGGCTTGGCGACATTGACACCCTGCCAGCACCAGCCCTGCCAGCCCTGCAGGACCTACTGACACAGCAGGCTGCAGCAACAGCCCACAGCACCAGCACAGCACGAGGCTCAAGCGCCGCTGGCAGCACCTCCCTAACCATGCAGGAGGCCTTGTGCATGGCTACCCCTCCAGACGCCCCTGCAGAGTCAGAGACCACCCCCAGAGCCCTGCAGTCAACCCTGAACCCTGTAGCGGGCCGGGCCAGCAACACAGGGGGCATGGCAAGTGCCGCCAACCGCCTGCAGCCCTTACGCGCTGTCGGCCCTCTCAATAACAGTGGCATGGGTTGCCAGCGTGTGCAGGTGGTCGAGCAGCTGCTGGAGGTTGAGGGGGCAGCTGCTGCCTACCACTGCACCTGCACACACACAGCGCTGCGCACCAGCCAAGCCCTGCAGGCGTCCGCAGCTGTGCGCAGGCAGCGTCGACGGGCTCTGCTGAGGCTGCTGCGTGAGGGGCGCTCCCTTACGGCTGAGGGCATGTCCGCCCTGGCCAGCCTGGGCAGCAGCATCAGCAGCCTTGCTAGCTGGGACGATGATCTCGAGGGCTCCAGGGCAAGCTAGGGTGCTTTTGTTATAAAGTCCGAGGTGTGCGCTGTCATGGATGTGCATCCCATGCTGCCGTCCAGAGCAACAGCCGAGGTTTCTGTTGAGCTTTTTGGGCATGTCGTCAACATTTCTTATTACTTGGACTTGGTGCAACACTGAAGAGGGGAGTGGTAGGCTGTGGTTATGTCTGTCAAGAGTCACTCGTGATGTTGCTTGTATGTCTGGAATATGTCGTGCTTAGGGCAAGCTACCTTTTTGGGTCGAGCGCCTTGTATGCTTGCCGATCGGTGAGTGATGGGTGATACAACTGTGTGCTGTGTGCTGTGATTCAACTGTGGGCACAGCTGGTGTGTCAACCATTCAGGGATGCCCTTTACATTTGTTGGTGACCTGTCTATGTGTGTGGCTGCCATCAGCAGCAAAACCTGACAGCAACATGATGCTAGTGCGGTGTGGCTGTGGTTTGCTGGCCTTGACAAGCACTGCTGTGTGCAACTGGCTTGTGTGATAAATCCTGGGGCAGCAAGATGCGCGCACAAACGTGTGTGCAGACGCTGCTGTTGGGGTTCACAGTCCTGCATGGGATACAGGTTCCGCTGTTGCTGCAAGTGCTTGCTGGTTTTGCTGTTTCTGCAAGTGCTCCATTGTGAGCCTGCTCCCTGGGTATGAGACCTCTGTGTGTGTGGCAGCACATGTCTGCCGCTGTAAGGCGTGCAATTTGTGCAGTTGTGCCTCTGTCGTGGGGCTCCTGATTGTGTCCAGACTGTACAACAGCAGAGTGTGGTGCTGGGGGCAAATGCTGAGCAGTCCTCAGCGCTTGTTGTGTGTCAACATGTGTGTGTGTGTGTGTGTGCGTGCTGTGGTGGTCAGCAGTAGTGTGGGCAATGGGAACATATCTGTGTGTGCTGTTGTGGCCTGCAGTAGTGTGGGCAATGGGAACATATGTGTGTGTCCTGTGGTGGTCAACAGTAGTGGGCAACGGGAACATGTCTGTGTGTGCTATTGTGGTCAGCAGTATTGTGGGCAATGTCTGCACAGACATGTCCCGCCCGCTTTGCAGCGAGAGGAGCAGCATTAAAGCGCATGCTGCCATTCAGTCACTGTTGCTCCCGTCCCGTCCCCAGACGCGGTGAGGGGCTAACTTAGGAGTGCTTGTGGCTGTGTTGTTGTCATTGCTGTTGTCATTTCATTGCTGTTGCACATGCAGCCACCCTTACATTTTAGCTTGATCCTTGCTTCAGGCCGTCTGCTGTTGCTGCAGGCATTGCTGTGCGTCGTCAGAGAGCATGAGAGCTTGAGACAGTCTTAGCTTGTGCACCATTGAGAACTGTTTTGGCAAGCGCACTGTTTGGCAGCAGCGTCCATTGACCTGCTGTTGGTGCTGGTGTTGGCGCCAGTTCCGTGGGGCTGCGATTGGTAGTGTGGTGTGCTGTGCCGGGTGATAGGTGCTGGGTGCTGGCCAAACTGACAGGCATGAAACTGGTTGGCTTTGCGTAGGTGCGAGTCTGTTTGGGTCTGCTGGGGCAAGGGGGCTTCTGGTTTGGTTCTACACAGCGATTTGTGTTGATAGCCATGCATGGCCGCCAGCAAATGTGTGCATCTGTCTGGTGAGCCGTCTTTGTGTTGTGGTGGCCATCAGCAGCAAAGGCTGACAGGCGGCTGGGCCCTTGCTGGACTCGCTTGTGATCAGATTCACTTGCTGTGCAGGCAATATGGCCTGCTGCACGGCTCTTGCTTTGCTTTGGGCGCAAGACACAGTTGCCGTGCCCTGTTGCTCCAGTCTCTCATACACTGCTAGTTGAGTGTTTTGCATGTGTCTGCCCCAGTGGCGCTGCCCGCAGCATCCATGTTGCTCTGTTCTTGGCGGTATGATGCGGGTTTCAGTAAAGGACCAGATGGCAACAGCGTGGGTGGCGGTGCATCCAAGGCCAGCGTTCCATGCCTGCTGGTCTTTGTCGAGTGTGCGCCTGTTGATTGGCGTGATGCTGACGGCCTTGGATTAGTGTGGCTGGCGGTGCGTGTGCGCACTGCCTGACCAGCTCGCTGAGGTAGTGCTTTAAGGCATAGGTGCTTGCTTGTGTGTTGCTCGTGACTGCACGAGAGCGTGTGCTGGATGTGTTGAGCGCTTTTTTGTCAGCAGAGGGCAGGAGAGCTTGGCAGAGTCTGCTTCAATCAAGGATTGCTGGCAAAGTGCTGTGTATCAGGTTGTGGCAGTAGCAGAGTGAAAGGACTTCTACAGCTCGTTCCAGCACTGGGTGCTGGTGCCAACCTTACGGCGCTGCATGTGCTGTCAAGTCTGCTGGGACTGCTTTGGTGCGTGAAGGGCTTGCCAGTGCATATTGGTGCAAGGGTTGTGTGCTTGCATAGCTCATTGTGACGCTGAGCGTACCACAGGTGTAGGTGTTGCTTTGGCATTGCCGACTGCTGCAGTCGCCATTTGTTGCTCAGTAATTTGCTTCATTATTGCTATTGCTCAGCCCCCAGGTATTTCCTGCTGTACAACACATGCCTGTTGCTGCGGATGATTGCCTCATTTCTTGTGTTGCTCAGAGCTGTGAGAAGTAGAAGTTGCATCGTGCACGCGGCGTCAGGGTGCTGCATGTCGACTGCCCTGTTGCTGCTGATTGGGTGTGTGTCGGGAACAGCAGAGGTCCTTACTGCAAGCCGCGATGGTGGCCACATTTTGTGCCTGGATGGCTGTGCCTCAAGCAGTCTGCCTGAGTCCGTTCGCCTCAGCTGAGCTGGTGTGATGGCCGTGGTGTCAACCAACACGACCACAGCCACACTAATCTCGAGCGGTGGTGACGGTGTGTCGTCATCCTCCTCGTACAACACTGCCCTGCGGCTTGTGTTCTTATACTTTGGGGATCGTCCTGACTCTGCATGGTGCTGGTATTGCGGTTGGGGTATTGCGGATGATGGGCTTGTGTGTCAGCATATCGACATTCCTTGTTGTACTTGATGCGCTGCGCCGATTCTTGCTGAGTGTGTGATGTGTGCTGTCAGCTGTGGAGACACCTGCCCGCAGCCACTTACTGCATGGTACAGTGTACAATACTGACTGCTATCTGGAAGCACATGGCAGGAGCTGCTGGCAGCGCAGAGCACCCTGCAGAGGTGCAAACATATGCTGGTGTGCATTACAGTCTGGTGTGCATGGACGCAATCAACAGAGCCAGGTTTGTAGAGGCAGCAAGATTGTGTGAGTGCATGGTGTTGTGTATGCAGCAGCTGGGTTGACCTTGTGACCCTGTGTCAGTGCACTGTATGTTCAGCGTCTGGCTGGGACGGCCACAAAAGCTTGATCAATCAAGAAGGCACAACCCAGTCCAGTCCAGTGGTGTGTATGTGGCATCCACAGGCGGGCCCCTTGCCCCACCTGCACATCTTTGTAGTGCTCAGTGCTGCACCACGTGGTGCACCTTCCCCTTTTGACTGGCTATCCCTTGTGAGTGCACAGAAGGCCTGTCAGTCCCTCTGACTGTGTTTGGGGGGATCAGTGGTGGCTGCAGGAGGTATTGGGGAACCAGCATTGGATCGCCATGGTGCGGCATCTTCTGCTGCATGGTCTGCGCTACCTGCAGCATCAGCTGCTGCACATACGCATTTGCAGCATTGTGTAGCATGTGTAGCATGCATATGGCCATGCATGGCATGAATGCTGGGCGGCGGGGCTCGGACACTGTGCACTGTGCATGCCATACAGCGTGACACGGCAGTGGTGTGGGGCACTCAACAGGGATGTGCGGAGCCTGGCTGTCTGGCACACATGATACTGTGACAAACACGAGTACATACATGCACGCACGTGTGCGTCATACAGCGTGCCAACCTGCACCCGCACCTCTGTCAGCAAAGAGGTGCACCGAGGTGCAGGAAGATGGAGGGTCGTTTGCAGCACACAACCAGCACTGTGTGTGTGGTCCCCTGCATGCTGTCCACCACCCTTGTGGTTTGTTGTGAGGGTGTTGCTGTGCAGACAGTGCATGACGCAGCAGCATCGCCAGGCTGTCCTGGAGGTGTCAGGAGCGAGTGCTTTGAGTGTCCTTATCTTGGGAAAAAGTGCAGATACATCCACCTTTCAGCAAGCTCCAACCTTGCTGAGTCACAAGCTACAAGTGTGTGACCAGCGACCACCTTCACAAACATATTGCCTCATTGCATGGCTGAGTGTTACTGCTGGGTGCCCGCGCCAGCAAGGCATGCTTATCCCCACATGGGTGGATCTGTGGCGTTAGATAGGGTGTGTGGTCAGGTGGCTGTGGTTGGGGCAACTTTGCTAGCGTTGGCATGTTGCTGCATCAGCAAAGTGTGGTTAGCACTGTACATACCATGCTGTGCACTGTCAAGACGCAGCATGTTGTGCATCACCAAGCAGGGTGACCTGCGAGGATGTGGTGGTGGCGGTGGTGGTGTAGGGGGGTTCCCTTCTGCGCTTAGCACATATGTCCCAGCGACAGCTGGGGCAAAATTTGGTGTGCGCTGCTGCTGCTATCAGATGGACTGCAATTTTATGCGCCAGCTTGCACCCCGGCCAGCAGACAGACCTTACTGGAGGCTTGTTGTTGTGTTTTACTACCTATCACCCCTGCTTACTGTCATCAGATCTGACATTTCTACCTTGCCGCCTTTGTGTAAGGCGGTGCTGCATGGCATGGCATTGGTGCATGCTTGTTACTATGAAATCATGTGTTGGTAGCTTTGCTCATGCTTGTTGGCATGGCATGTGGCATTGGCAACTATGAACCACCCAAGTGCAGATATGCAGAGCATACATGGTGAGCATCCTTTCAGCACTGTTCATGCATGCTGCCAGCATTTTGACGCGTAGCTGAACATACTACGCGTAGTAGGCAGGCCTGCTGCAACAGCCGTGACGACCTCAACACACAGCCGAAACTGAACAAAGCCCAATTGACATTGCCATGTCCAACACAGTGCCCTGCACATGCCAATGGCTGCTTGACATTGCCCTGAAATGTGATGCACAACACAGCCAAGCCCCTTAGTGAGAACCCCCTTGTCCAGCACGCGCCAAGCCCCTTATCTGCATGGCGGCTAAGCCCCCCCCCCCCCCCCCTTCACCCAGTAGGCGTCAAGGGGGCCCCCTTCACCCTGGCTGCCCCCCCTTGACAGCCGCACGTCAAGGGGGTTGTCCAGCCGTCCAATAAGGTTACCCCCTTGACCGGATAAGGGGGCTGCCGGCCTAGTGAGGGGCATCTCTGCATTTGTCAGCGCCCGCCAGGCTGGCCTGCCCTGCGAAGCAGCAGTGTGGGGCCCACTGTGGGCAAACGGCGTCCGTCAGTGTACGAACATATACGACTGTGTGCGCGACACAGTTACAGTCTGACGGTGAACCCATCGGCGGGTTCACATGCATGTCAACCGGACCGACCTTCCAAACCCTACTCGTTGTCAAACCCCCCTTCACCACCAGGTGTACTACTTCGAAGCCCGTGGAAATGCCCGAACATCTCACTTGCAGTAGCTCATTACTTTAGAACGATTTGCTTGAACCCGTTGGAAGTAGAGGGAAGCAGTATATTCACGCACAAACGGCCAGAGGCAGTCTGAGACCAGCTGATCAGTACAGATACAGAGATATCTGTGTAGTGTTTGAGGCCTGGGAGCCACTTGTTCGGCGTTTCGTGAAAAGAAAGTACGCTGGAGGATGCTGCAGCTGCTCAAGGTCGGTGTGTGCATTGCAGCACCCGTCGGCCAGTCTCATGCGCGCATCATTGCTGCATAGATTTACCTGAAAGCTGTGATGGCTCAGCTGTCGCGCAGGCGGCAAGACAATGGCTGCATAACGCCTGTGCCTGCGATCACAAGTGCTACTGCCTGCTGTTGCAGAGGGCGCCCACGCCACGCATGGCCTCAGCCCAGAGCTCTTGCAGGCGCATTGTGCCATGCAGGGCTGCAATTGGTCTGGTGGCCCACTACCTGCAGCAGGAGGTCACCATGGAAGGTGTGCAGTCACTGAGTGCTGGCATATGCATGTGCATTCTACTATGCTCTGCTGCTGTCCTCTGGATAAGCGCGTGTAGAATCTGTGCTGCACTTACCGCATCCAGGCCTGTAAATGCTAGCATGAATCAGTCTTGCATACCCAGCTGGCCACCGAAATGGGTCTAGACGCAGCCAGCAGACAGCAGCTGCAACATCCTGTGCCAGGTGTGTGGGAGCGCAGGGCCGGTACAATGCGGTGTGTGTGCAGACAAGTTTCATCGCTCGTAACTCACAGCGTACGCTGCCAACAGATAGCCTCGGTGGCTCGGTCACCCTGCTGACTGGCCTGCTGCCTTGCCAGTTGTCACCTTGGCTGACAATGCTTTCGCTTTTGTGCAGGAGTCCTGCACGCGTCAGCACCGCAGGTAGCAGCGTGTATGGGTGGCAGGTTTGGCGACATTGATACCCCGCCAGCACCAGCCCTGCCAGCCCTGCAGGACCTACTGACACAGCAGGCCTACAGGACAGCACAAGGACTTGCTCTACAGCTGACTGCAACACCCGCGAGATTCATTGTCCACCCCCCTGTGTCTGGGGCTGTGCACTGACTTGGCACCAACAGGGCTCCAAGGGCCCCGGCACAGTGTGCCATTGCGTCACACTCAGCAGCGCTAGTGCACCTACCCTAGTCTTACCAACATCCATCAGCTGTGCTAGCAGCCGTCATCAATGCCAGTATTTGGGCCGCCACCCCCCACCCCCCCACCACAGGCAACATGACCCTCCCGGACGCAGTCACCTACTATGCCATCCTTGCCTTGGCCCTGGCACGCGGCAATGTCACCATCGCCGGCTGGCTGCTCACTATCTTTTGCATAGTCACCCACCTGCAGCAGCCAGCAAACCGCCGCAACTTCATACTTACGTGGCGGGGGCGCATGAACCCTGACGGCAGCCTTGACCGCCACCAACACTATGCTGGTGCATATCAGCAAGTCACTGATCAGATGGTACAGGAGGCCTACCAGGGTATCATTGGTTGGCGCAAAGCGGGCAGGCACAACCCCTACAAGAGTGAGGAACAACTTGAAGCGGAGTGCCCAGCCGTCAAGAAGGTGTTGAAGGAGTCAGGAGTGACGATAGGGACCCTGATCACTAGGATCAAGCAGCTGCACCCAAACTTTACGCACACCAAGCTTAGGATTAGGTTTGAACTTACAGACCATCACAAGGCTGAAAGGGCCTCTATCTGCCGGCGCTTGCTCCAGCGTTACCAACACTTGCTGCATTGCATGGTGTTCTGTGACCAGAAGCTGATCAACATGTGGGAGGAGGAAGTGTCCGGCTGGGTCGATACCTCTGTGCCCAACTATGCACTGGGCATCAAGCCAGCCTACTACAAAGGCAAGATGATCAAGGTGAAGTACTACGCTGCGGTGCACATGAAGCTGGGCGCATTCTTCCTACACTTCTACACCGGCACATCTGGCATGGACTACACCCATGACAACAATGTTTACATGGTGAGCTCAGACAGCAAACAGTTGAGGTGCACCCCCGCCCTTCACATGAGCCACAGCACGGTGCAGCTGCTTAGCCCAAAGAGCAGCTAAGGCTGCATTGCTTCTGATCTCCTCATCCACCCACAACCACAGCACACTAAAACCCTGCCTCAAGGCCTCCTGAGCATATAGCCAGTCCTTGGCTTTCCTTTCAGCAAGGCTACTGTCAGTGTTCTTGGCCTTTGTCAGTAGTCTAGTGCTGTGCCCATGGCCCTGCATTTCAATCAACAGGCCGCCGGGCACTGCAACCGCAACGTCCCACCGCTTTGAGGCCGGGCACACCGCAACCCCCTCACACTCAACATCATGTTCAGGCTTGCCAAGGCTATGTGCTTCTACAGCATATAGCTCAATCAGCTGCTCAGCATCACACAAGTTATACAACACCCTCTCCCAGCTGCTGCCATGCGTGCCGCACACACGGCACTTCAGGGCTTTGTCTTTGAGGTTGGCGGTTCGAACCCCCAAGTATACCATATGCTTTGTGCCAGGCCTGCAGCTGCAGTCATAGTATAGCTGTTGCTGGCTGTAGCTGGTACACTCTGCATGTGCTGTAGGGTTTAGTGTTTTGTGGCAGCTCATCACTGCTGTGCTGCTGTGCTGTCCGCGCTTGCGCCCCGCCTTGCCCTTGCCGCCCTCCTCTCTCCGCCATGCACCTGCAGACAAAGGGGGGGCCAGGACACCCACCCCAGCCAGCAAGGGACATTACAACAGCAGAGTTCAATAACATCTTCAAGGAGCTTGTGCAGGTGCTGCAGGATAAGAAGCTTGATGCTGGGCTGAAGCGCACAGAGCACTTTATCATCTGCATTGATGGGGCCACAGTACACAACGAAGCGCACAACCTCCTGCCTCGGGGATGGGAGCTGCTGCCCCACCCACCCCACACCCCTGAGTGCAACAAGCCCATCGAGCACGTGCACGGCATAATGGATGGAAAGATGCACAGCTGGCTGCTGGAGTGGAGGGACACGCACGGCAACAGCAACCCCACCCCACAGCAGTGCAAGGACCAGTGTACTGCCTTCTTCACTGCCCTGCCAGCCAGCAAGATCAAGGCTGATATCAGCACACTGCCCAACACCTGGAGGGCAATAGTTGATGCTGGTGGCAACTACATTGCCCCCAACCTCAGCTAAGTTGTGTGATGCGCACGCGTAGCAGCAGCGGCTGTGCTGTGCCACCCTCAAACTGCACTGTTGCTCTTCACACCAAGGGCAGCTGCCTTGGTGCTGGCATGTGTCCCTGCTGTTGCTGCATGACCCAGCAGTTGTACCCACCTATGGGCCTCCTGTGCTGCTTGTGTCTGGTGCTCATGGTGTGGGGCCCAACTGCTGTTGTCGCCGGTGTCTCCATGGTGCTGAGTGGTGGGTGGAAGTCCCTGCAAGAAGGGCAGGGAGCAGTTGCTTGAGGTTTTGCATGCTGATCCAGCACCGTGCATGCTGGGTGCTTTGGTTGGGGGCACCAGCTCCAATGCGCTCAGCATAGCGTCCCTTCTTCAGGTAGCGGGCCAGACGACCCACGGGGAACTGCAGGCCGGCCTTGCTGCTGCGAGACACAGCCTTGCCCTTGGCCTTGCCTGCTGCCTTGCCACGACCACCAGACATGGTTGTTGCTGTTGTTGAGGGTGAAGGGATCCGGAAGTGGGGAGTGTTGGTTGTCAGTAAGCTTGATATGTCTATAGTAGGCCTCACAACGCCTTTTTATAGACAGACCGGGCGCTGCGTGCGCAACAACGCCTCAGACTCAACTCTGAGTCTGAGTCCGAGTCGAGGCAGTTTGAGTCTCACGGCAACACGGGCTATAAAGCCTCTAGCGCTGCACCATCAGCCCCACAATCGCTCTTACTGACTTCTACGCCTTCACACTCGCTCCACCAACAAGCAATCATGGCCCCTCCCAAGGCTGCCGAGAAGGCCCCTGCCAAGGCCCCTGCCAAGAAGACCACTGACGCCAAGAAGAAGAAGAAGGTGTCCAAGGCCGAGACCTACAAGATCTACATCTACAAGGTGCTCAAGCAGGTGCACCCCGACACTGGCATCAGCTCCAAGGCCATGTCCATCATGAACTCCTTCATCAACGACATCTTTGAGAAGATTGCCAGCGAGGCATCCCGCCTGGCCAGGTACAACAAGAAGCCCACCATCACCTCCCGCGAGATCCAGACCGCTGTGCGCCTGATCCTGCCTGGAGAGTTGGCCAAGCACGCCGTGTCTGAGGGCACCAAGGCTGTGACCAAGTTCACCTCCGCCTAAGCAGGCAGCAGCAGCAGTACCTTGTGTACCTTGCTGCACCCCACCCAAAATGGTGTCTTTCGACACCACCAAACCCACTGGAAAGGTTGTCGTTGGTTGGTGGCAGGCTCGTGCAGTTTGTTGACCGCATGACTGTTGTTGGTGGTCCAGCACAACATAGCACATCAGGCAGTCGAGCCCCTTTGGCATAGCAGCTAAGCACAGCACTCAACAGCAGGCTGATTGCAAATTCAAAGTAGCATGCTGGCATGCCTTTTAAAAGACGTAGATGACAGTTGCGGTGATGGTCAGGGGTAAATGGGTAGCTGATGGTCCTAGTTGAATAGGTGACAACAGGTAGTACACATTGCGGAACTTGGTGGGACAGGATTGAGCCTGGTCAGGCACACACCAGCCGCCTTGATGCACGGCAGGCGTGGCTCCTGATTACATCGTATGCAAAGGACACCTTGTTTCAAAGAGGAGGGCCCAGCTGACCCAAAGCAAGCCCCGAGACCCAATTCATGGCCCGCCCTTGCAACTCAAGGCGCCACCAACATACTCCGAGTATGGTGGTGACCACCTGCTCGCAGCATAGGGTGAGTAGATGCTTGAACAGTGCTACCTAAAGATGATGAACAGGCATGCAATGCCAACTTGCATCAGAGGATTGGGCCACTGTCGATGTGCAACACTGATCGCTGAGCTTTTTTCGTTCGATGTAGCCGCCTGGTGTTGTTGTTTCAAGGCACACTCGTATGCAGCAGTGCGATAGTGGAACAAGCAGCACATGGCTCATCAGTGGTGCAAGTTTACATGGGCAGCGTCAGCGCCAAGCAGTCGTGCAACAGTAAATACTTGTGGCACTACAGCCACCCAATTATGCGAAGCCTTCAGCTGCTGTGCAGCAAGACCCTTGACATCCGCACACACATCTCATGGCAGTGGCTTCTCAGCCTTGTTCTCAGCCTTGTTTGCCAAGTTGCAACTCATACCGTGTGGGAGGCTGCCCCCCGGGAACTATTCACCATGGCTGTGACTGAAATCAAGAAGTTTCAGCCGTCATGGCAAAAGCCCTGAGAACATGACAGTATACCATGAGCCTGTCTCCATATGTCAAAGCCAACGCTGCAGATACGTCTGGCTCAACCTGTGCTTTCAGATATCCACAGCAAAAGACGATGCTTGCACAGCACCAATAATGCCTGCCGTGATTTGTGGGGCTGGTCACATTGACCAACAATCAAGGCAGCCTGTAGCAGCCTGTAGCAGCATCTGTGTCTGGCTGTTTTGTGTTGACATGGCGCGCAACTTACTGCGTGGCTGCATTCACTTGACTTTGTGCGCAGTGGTGGTGGTTGGCTGTGCACATTGTAATGTACCTGGTAGGGGTCACAGAGATATCCTTGAGTGCAGCAACTCCCTCGGGCGGTCACCACAAGCTTCTACAGTACGTGCATGCTGCTACTGCTGCGAGCCATCAACTCAAGACACTGACATACAGGACAGACGCTGTCTATTGGATGTGTTGCCTCTTTCACCACTGCTTCACGATGTGTGTGCTATTCGTCCCCATTCAGGGTGACTGCATCTGTACAGTGTCCAGTTGCGCAACAATACAACAATGTCTTTGCCAGGTTTGCATCCTGCAGGCAATCACATAGCTAGGCAGCAGTTGGCGCAGCAGCAGTGGTTCGTTGTCGCACAATGCAGTTGAGGGTCAACATGGACAGGGGCTGCTCATCAGTAATAATATGGTCATTTACACTCATTTGAACTGCGGGCAATGATTGACAGTGATCGCGAAGCTGCTGCTGACAATGTGCATCCACATTCATATCAGCCAGGCTTCCCTTTCCAGTGGGTATGGTGGTGTCGAGAGACACCATTTTGGGTGGGTTGCTGCTGGTCACCCACAGCCAGCAGCAGCAGCAGCAGTGGTGCTGCTGCCAGCTGCAGGTGCCCAGACAGCAGCAGCTTCAGGAAGCTGCTTAAGCACGCTCTCCACGGATGCGGCGAGCCAGCTGGATGTCCTTGGGCATGATGGTGACACGCTTGGCGTGGATGGCGCACAGGTTGGTGTCCTCAAACAGGCCCACCAGGTAGGCCTCAGCTGCCTCCTGCAGGGCCAGCACTGCGCTGCTCTGGAAGCGCAGGTCGGTCTTGAAGTCCTGGGCGATCTCACGCACCAGGCGCTGGAAGGGCAGCTTGCGGATGAGCAGCTCTGTGGACTTCTGGTACTTCCTGATCTCACGCAGGGCCACGGTTCCGGGCCTGTACCTGTGGGGCTTCTTCACGCCACCGGTGGCAGGGGCGGACTTGCGAGCGGCCTTGGTGGCCAGCTGCTTACGAGGGGCCTTGCCTCCCGTGGACTTGCGGGCAGTCTGCTTGGTACGGGCCATGGTTGCTGGGTTTGCTGATGTTGAGGAAGCGAGGAGATGTGTATGGATGTTGATTGATGACGCAGTGATCGCAGCGAGGCCCCTTTATGGCAGTGGACTCAGCTCAACAACTCAGAACTCAGGCTCTCTGAGTCCTGAGTTCGCTGAGTCTCCTGAGTCCTGAGCTCGCCCCAGGCGTACAAATAGGGCCCTGATGGCCACCAACAACCATCAACCACTCACTTCTTCCCATCTTCTACTCCTATCAACCACATCTGAACCATGTCTGGCCGCGGCAAGGGAGGCAAGGGACTCGGCAAGGGCGGAGCCAAGCGCCACAGGAAGGTGCTCCGCGACAACATCCAGGGCATCACCAAGCCCGCCATCAGGCGTCTGGCCCGTCGTGGTGGTGTCAAGCGTATCAGCGGCCTCATCTACGAGGAGACCCGTGGTGTGCTCAAGGTGTTCCTTGAGAACGTTGTGCGTGATGCCGTGACCTACACTGAGCATGCCAGGCGCAAGACAGTCACCGCCATGGACGTGGTCTACGCCCTCAAGCGCCAGGGCCGCACCCTGTACGGCTTCGGAGGCTAAGCAGCAGCACATCCCCTGTGCTGTTCTGGCTGCTGATGCCTGGCTGAGTGCCCACTCGGCCAGGCAGCAGCAGTCTAGCAACCTCACCCAAAATGGTGTCTCTCGACACCACCATACCACATGGAAAGACAACAATTGTTTGGTCATTTGCCTTCAGTCAGCAGATCACAATCATCTCAGCAGCAGTGTGTGACAGCTTGCCTTTGCATGTTGGATGTGTTGACGATTGCCAAATTGAGAGTGTTCCACACAAAACCACATCCAGCAATTTGCTGGCAGCTGCTGTCTACGGACCAACATTTGCTGGAAGACTGTGCACACCTTCACCAACACTGTGGTCTGCCAAGCTTGACATTGACAATGTGTTGCTGCATATGGATTGACCTGAAAGGGGTCCTGCAATGGCTCGCTGGTTTGTGACAGGCATAGTGCATGGCCAGCTACAATACCTCTGACCCGCATGCTACCACGGCTGGTGCATCAGGTCTGTTGAGCCGGTGATCTGGGTGCTGGAGCTGTCGGGCGTACCTTGCAGTGGCGAGTGACTTGCATAAGCATGCTGCAAGTGTTGCGCTAGGAGACTGACAGTATGATACAGTACAGCACACAGCAACATATGTTGAGCCCAAAGCAATTGATACGTCACACACTCCTGATGAGTGACACCCCAGCGAGCGACCCTGCCAACAGCTGTGACAAGCGCGCCACTGACACAGCATGTCAAGCTAGGCACTTGCACAAGGAAAGTACCCAACCAATCGAGCTGCTTCACTCCTGCTGCCAGTCTGCTAGCTGCTGCAGAGCCTCCAGGTGCTGCTGCAACTCAGACAGGCTGGCTGCTGCAACAGCATCATCACCACTGACACCCGCTGCCGCTACAGCAGCAGCACTGGTGTTATCAACCACCACATCGTCAGCAGCGCCCTGCTGCTGCTGCTGCTGCTCAGGTGCCTGCTGAGTAAGGGCAGCGCTCTGCTGCTGCTGCTGCTGCTCTAAGCACGATGCTTGAAGGGCCGGCTGTACAATGGGGGCCAACCCACCCATGCTGCTGCTGCTGCTGCTGCTTGGCTGCTGGTCCTGTGCAAGCAGTGTGGACACCAAATCATCAGCATCATGCTGACTCCCCTGCTGCTGCTGCTGCTGCTGCTGCTGTGGGACTGCTTCTTGCCGGGCTCCTGCCGCGCCCTCCTGCCCCTGTGGTGTTTGCTGCCCCCGTGCAGCTGTAGCATCAAGCCGCCGCTGCCTCCTCTGCTCATACAGTCCGCTAAGCGTGGCACGGGCACTGGCACAATTGTCCAACGGTGGGATGTTGCCGCGCCTGCTGCGGCTTGCGGCGGGGGTGGCGGAAGCGGCTTTGCTGCTGCCGCCTGTATCTCGACTGCTGCCAAGTATGAAGCCGTTTGCACTTGTGCTGGCTGCTGCCAGGCCCCCAGGTGTGCCAGCGCTGTCACCACCACTACTGCCACCACCACTGCTGCTGCTGCTGCTGCTGGCACCTCGCTCCACGCCCAGCAGTGGTCCCAGCTGGTGTGTGGCTATGCCGTAGTTTGCCGCGTAGGCCTGGCTCTGCTGCTCCAGCCGCTGCTTGAGGGCCTGACGCTGCGACCAAACTGTCTCAAGGTTGCGACGCATGATCAGCAGCTGGGCGTACAGCTCACGACGCATCTGTGAGTCAAACATGGGGGGAGGGTGCAGGAGGAGGGAGGGGGGTGTTACATAAATAAAAAAGGGTGTTACAGAAGACAAGAAATATAGTGTGAGGCAAATGCACAACACACACTGCCACACATGAGAGATGGGTGTGAACAGGACCCGGCTGGCCCGCCAACATGGCATGTGGTGTGGGGTGAGGAGGCAGCGGCAGTGAGCAAGCTGCCTGACTGACCACAACCAGCAGTCCCAGTCCAACCACCATCCCCTGCTTGGCGAAAGCTGCCACCACCTTGCCCCCTCGCCAAGGTGTAATCAGTACCCCCCCCCCTCCCCAATCTGCGCCCGCTGCACAACATTCCAGCTCTGTTTGAAACAGACCCCCCCTCTCACCTCTGCTGGTGCTGTGAGCCATGCCACCACCTCTGGTGGTTGTCCCTCCAGCAGCTCAGTGGCACGAACCAGCCCAGACAGCTGAGCACTGCCCAGCAACTGACTGCCCTCAGCCCACAACTGAAGGGGGGGAGCAAAAGGGACACGAAGCAGCAGCAGCAGCAGCAGCAGCAGCATGGGCAATATGAGGATATGATGATAGGGAGAGCACTGCACAAAAACGAGCAAGATGCAAGGTACAACTTCAACACCAAGATACTACTTCAACACCACGGGGTTGGGGGGGGGGGGGGGGGGTTGGGGGGGGGGGGGGGGGGGGAAGGTCGGCGTGGGAAGCCATTGATGGCAACGCTGCAACCAACGGCAATTTCAACATGCAGTTTGAATGCTGTGTGTGCTGGCTAGAGTGCTAGTGTACACGATTGACTCCTCGAAGTAATGCACCTGACTACTACAGCTGTAGGGGCCAAGACACGTGGTGCGCCGGGGTGGGGGTGGGGGAGGGGTGGGTGGGGGGGGTGGGGGGGGGGGGGTTAGCCAAATACGGCAACCCTGCAACCAAACGGCAATTCACACATGCAGTTTGAATGCTGTGTATGCTGGCTAGAGTGTAAGTGCAAACAACTGACTCCTCGGCTTGATGCATCTGACTACTACAGGACTGTGGGCAAGACACGTGGTGCGCAGCGGTAGGGGTGGTGGTGGTGGTGGTGGGGGGGGGGGGGGGGGGGGTTAGCCAAATACGGCAACCCTGCAACCAAACGGCAATTCACACATACAATTTGAATGCTGTGCATGCTGGCTAGAGTGTGAGTGCAAACATCTGACTCCTCAAATTGATGCACCTGACTACTACAGCTGTAGGGGCCAAGACACGTGGTGCGCGGGGTGGGGGGGGGGGGGGGTTAGCCAAATATGGCAACGCTGCAACAAACGACAATTTACAAGTGCAGTTTGAATACTGTGTTTGCTGGCTAGAGTGCTAATGCACACAAAGGACTCCTCAATTTGATGCACCTGACTACTAGAGCACTGTGGGCCAAGACACATGGTGTTGGTGGGCAGGGCTGGGGGTGGGGAGATGGGGGGGGGGGGGGGGGGGCATGGCAACGCTGCAACAAAAGACAATTCACACATGCAGGTTGAATGCTTTGTATGCTGGCTAGAGTGTAAGTGCAAACAACTGACTCCTCGGCTTGATGCATCTGACTACTACAGCACTGTGGGCAAGACACGTGGTGCGCAGCGGTAGGGGTGGGGGGTGGGTAGCCAAATACGGCAACCCTGCAACCAAACGGCAATTCACACATGCAATTTGAATGCTGTGCATGCTGGCTAGAGTGTATGTGCAAACAACTGACTCCTCAAATAAATGCACCTGACTACTACTACAGGGCACTGTGGGCAAGTGATGTGAGATTGGTGCCGGGGGCCCGTCATGGACCATGATGGTTTTGTAAATGATCTGCACTGTGCAAGCGGCACCTCAACAGCAATAAATACATGTTGTCTGAGTGCCGTGTGTGCTTGCCGGAGTTCAAGTGCACACATATGACTACTGAGCAAGATGCAAGAGACTACTTCAGCACCAGCAGCCCCAAGACATGTGGTGCGCCTCATGTGTGTGTGTGTGTGGGGGGGGGGGGGGGGGGGGGGGTAGAGTCAATCATGGCAACGTTGTGCAGGTTTGGTAACTGGCTAGTACCAGTAATCAGTGGAGCACCTGATATGGCATTTCCTCGTATAAATAATATCAGTTTTCGAGTATTGCATACCTCTGTCAGTCGTGTGAGCTCCCTATGCCTCGCCCCAGTCCCATATCTCTCAAGTTGCGCCTTGGCCCTCACCCCCCCCCCCACCCCCCACCCCCCACCACCCCCTTACCTCTGTCAGTCGTGTGAGCTCCCGTGCCTGCCGCTGCAGCCTGTCCAGATCGTCAGCCACAGCAAGCTCAGGGTGGCTGGGCGGCTCAAGGGGAGACGGCTCAGGCGGCACACCAACTACCCTGCTGCTGCTGCTGCTGCTGCTGCCGCCACTGCTGCTGCGTGTAGAGTGTTGGCCACTGTCGCTGCTGCTGCTGCTAGTGCTGCTGCTGGTGCTGCCTGCGTGAGCGGCATCACCTGACACCTCCTCGAACTCATGCTGCCCATCCTGTTGCTGCTGCTGTTGTAGTTGTTGTAGCTGCTGCTGCTGCTGCTGCTGCTGCTGCTGCTGCTGTGTGCGTGCGAGGTAGTATGCCTCCACCCACGGCCCCTCAGCTGCCAGCTGCCTGTGTGCTGCACCAGCAGCACCACCCATGCCCCCAAGCAACCCAGGGGGGTGCGGACCCAACCCCTCCCACCCCTCACCACCCTTCGCGCTCCACCCTTCCAACCCACTGCTGCTGACGCCGTCGCTGCTGCTGCTGCTGCTGCTGTTAGGTTCGTCTGTGCCGCTGTCCAGTGCAGTGGGCCATGCTGAGAGGGGGTTGTCGGGGTAGGGGTCCATTGCAAAATAGTCCTCCAGCTTCTGCCGCTGCTGCTGTATGTCACTGCTGTACCGCTGACACTCCCGCTGGTGCCACTCGATGTTGCTGCTGCTGCTGCTGCTGCTGCTGTGGTCAGGAGCGCCAGTGTCTGTGCTGGAAGCATCTACTGCTGCTGCTGCTGATAGCAGGGCCTCAAGCAACGTGCTGGATTGCTCAGGTGTCAACTGACCACCTGTATGCTGCCATGGCTGCTGTTGCTGTTGCTGCTGCCGCTGCTGCTGCTGCGTGCGCGGCTGATTGGTAGACACAGCTGCTGGCAGGCCCTGCTGCTGCTGCTGCGCAGAAGATGCATCGGCAGCAGCAACAGCAGCAGTGGCGGTTGAGGTGCGAGACAGCCTGCTTCTGCTCCTCCTGCTGCTGCTGCTGCTGGGCAAGTCCGCCCTGCCACCTGCAGGGCTCGCTGCATCCTGCTGTTGCTCTGCTGCTGCTGCTGCTGCTGCTGCTGCTGCTGCTGCTGCTCGTGGCGCTGTTGGGGCTGCTGGGGCTGCTGCTGGTGGTGCAAGTTCAGCTGCTACTGCAGCAACAGCAGTGGAGGGGCTGGGGCCTGGCAAGAAGCTGCCTGTGTGACTGACTGCAACCTGACCAGCTTGCTGCAGTCTCAGTCTGCTCCCAGTGCTGCTGCTGCTGCTGCTGCTGCTGCTGCTGCTGCCGGCGCCACTACTGTTTTCGCTGCTGCTGCTGTGAGAGAGTGGTGACGCAGCACCATCAGCTGCAGCAGCTGCTGCATCGACACCCACGCCGTCTTGGGCAGCAGCAGCAGCAGGGAAAGCAGCAACAGCAGCATCGGCTGTCTGCTCCCGTGCCTGCTGCTGCAGCCACGCTGCAAATGATGGGTATACACCGCTGCCATCACTGCTGCTGCTGCTGCTGCTGCTGGTGCTGTCTGCTGCTTCAGTCTTCGTGCGCGGTCGACCCCTGGGTTTCCCCGTGCTGGGTCTAATCCTGATGCGCTTGGGGGGTGGGGGGGCATCAGGAGGGGGTGGAGGCTTCTTTTTCCGACCCCGCGTCTCAACCCCAGGCTCCTTGCTGCGTTTGCTGCTGTTGGGGGGCCGGCCCCGCTTCTTGATCCCCACGACCCCACTGCTGCTGCTGCTGCTGCTGCTGCTTTTCTTGGGTGTGCTGCCAGCTCGCTTGGCCCTTTTGGGCTTGCTGGCAGCCTTGGCAGCAGCAGCAGCAGCGGCAGCGGCAGCAGCGCGTGCTTGTGCAGCGTAGATGGCTTGGCGGCGCTTGCTGACAACCAAGCCGCCACTGCTGCTGTCACTGCTGCCGCTGCTGTTGAATGAGTCTGGTGTGCTGTCCTGGCCATCAGCAGCAGCAGCAGCTACTACTGCTACAGCTGTGCGTGCCATGCTGCCACAAGCACAGGGCGGTGATGCCCCATGCCCCAATGCACCAGGCTGCTGCTGCTGCTGCTGCTTGCGTGGGTGTGTGCACCGCGTGCTGCCGCTGCAACCGCTGGTGGTTGCTGCTGCATGGCTCGCCCTGCGCTCTCTCAGTTGCTGCAGGTGGCCGTGGGGTGGGTGGGTGAGCCACTGCTGCAGCATGCTGCTAAGGCTGCTGCTTGGTAGGCTCGTATATATAGCTGTGATGTTGCAGTCATGCACTCATGTAGCACTTTCAAGTCTGCGCATGGCACAGCAGCAGCATGGAGACAGTGCATGCAGCTGGTGCATTTCAAGATATTTGTTTGCACAGGGCCTGTGTCTGGACGAGTGGTTGATTTGGCAGGTTCAATTGCTTGTGTGACACTTCCAGTATGCAAAATGAGAGTCACAAGGTTGCAAGTGTGCAGTCCAGGCAGCTAGGGTATGCTGGGGCGACAACAGCAGCCTGAGAGGTAAGCCTGATGCAGCCTGAACTCGGGCCCTGCAGGCTGCATGCAGACTGATTCACAAACATTGGTGCGTGTTGTGACTAACTGTGACCTGAATTAACGCCTGGAAGCAGGCACAGCCCAAAACAGCACCCCAAAGCTGCAGCACAGTCACCATGTGCCTTATCCGACACCCTTACCTTACGTGCATGCCCCTGCGGCTGACATTTGACGTAGTAGCTGTTCATTATCCCATTCTGCGCTGCAAACGCCCGCATGCAGCCCAGATCGCTGCAAGGTCCAAGTGACGGTACGCGTTCTCCACAGACTGCCTTGACAGGGCTCGGACTATCTTGAAATGTTGAGTATGCAGTTTACCAATGTGGTGCGACCAGCAAATTCAAGTGGTATACCCATTGCTTGTAAGATTACATAAGTAGGCTTTCAACTAATGCTGCCCACCAGCTATCTCAGAGCTCATACCAAAGCACTCATTCTCAAACAATTATTCCCTGACACATCAGTGTCTGTGGAACAAGCACACTACAGCTGCAGCATCACTTGTCCACAGCAGTCCACAGATCACCCTCCTAGAAATGACCCTGCAAGACAAACCACAACAGGACCATAGCTCAGCTAGGGGCAGCTCGGGACGCTTTGGTTTCACCTTAACTCCTTCGCTGCAAGAGTTCCTTGCAAACACACCACAGGGTGTTGCAGCGCTGCAGGTGGGCTGGGCCCCCCACACCGACCCTTTTTCCTGTGCCCCCCTTCTCTTTGCCAGCCAGGCTGCTGGGCCCCTGCCTTTGACGTGTGCCTTCATCACAACCCTTGCATCATTGTTTGTGAGACAGTGAGCCGAGACCTAGAGGCAGGCAGCTGCAGCGCAGCATATTTACCCGCCCTCCTCCCCTACCCCCCCCCCCCCTCCCGCTGGTGTCCCTGACCAAGCAGCCACGGGAGCATCACACCACACCAAACATGCGCCAGAAACCCTTGCGTCAGACTCATGCAGGCAGGCAGGTGTGTGATTGCGTGTTTGCTTTGCAAGCCTGTGACGCAAGGCAGCACAACGACCTGTCTGTACACACATCAAACCCTGTCCCCCACGCCCTGCTTCTGTTGAACCTGCTGCCTGCTGCTGCTGGCCATGCTGTTTCCGCCGCCTGTGCTGCTGTTGCTGCCGCTGCTGCTGCTACTGCTGCTGCTGTTGCAGGATCTCCTAGGTGACCAGGGCAGCAGCAGCAGTCAGGACGCAGCAGCAGCTGGGCCCCCTGTGGTGCCTTGGAGGGTGCTGCAGGAGGCATGCAGGCAGCAGCAGCAGCAGCAGCAGCAGCAAAGGTGGGGACACTGCACAGCATCTCATAATGCAGCATGGCATGGGGTACGCATGGCACAGCACAGCACGGCATGGCGAATCACTGCAAAGTGTGCTGGCAGCATTGGCCACGCGGCAGAACAGCACATCACACCGTCCAGCAGTTAGCAAAGGCAGGCGACACGGAACAGCAGCGGCTGACCGCCAGAGGCAGCAGGGAATGGGGAGAGTGGGTGGACGGTGTTGGTGGTGTATCACGTTGGTGTTTGTGCAAGTGGTGTATAATGCGTTTCAAAGAAGACAGTTTTTCGTGCAGAAGGGGGAGGTTGCAGGTGCCTGCAAGCTAGTTGGGTGTGTTGAAACATAAACCGTCACGTCCTCACACAGGACCTGATGGACCAGAGGGGAGATGGGATGAGGGGGGGGGGTGGGGAGTAGCTATCACATCACCCTTGCAGCTCAATGCAGCTGCAATAACTGTTATCAAGGGGTGAAAGTGACAGGGCGGCAGCACTTGGAAACAGAGTCAGCAGTGACGTGGGCGCTCTTGAACCAGCCAGGCCCAGGAGTGCCCAGGCAGTGCATACCCCCTTCCAACACTCCCCTCCTGCATACACACAGGAGCTCTCCTGCTGTGCTCGTCCTGCCCCCCCCCCCTCGGGACCACCAGCACCGCGCCTCATGCATGCAGCATTGATGACGCAACCTGCGCCACCACGTTCTCCTTCCTCTGACACTGCAGGCCGCAGCAGCAGGAGCAGCAGCAGCAGCAGCAGTCCCAGACGCGCCAAGCAGCAGCAGCAGCAGCCCTGAGTGCCCTGCAGCAGCAGCAGTAGCAGTAGCAGCAGCAGCAGCAGCAGCAGCAGCAGCAGCGGGTCCCTCAACAGCAGCAGCGCTGGTGTGTGGCAGCAGTCTGGTGCTGCCTGGCCCGCGGCCCCGACAGCGCAGCAAAGCACTGCAGGAGCGGCTGGCAACACTGCAGGTGGGGCGGCACCCCGACATACTGTATGTAGTACACTAGCTGCGAGCTGTCCCTAGCTTATGTAGGATGGGCTCTCACAGCCGCCACACTGTACTGTACTGTACTGTACTGTGTTGTATTGTGTTGTGCTGTTTCGTAAAATTTCTCGGGATGAAACATACCACGACACAGCACTGTACAGTACAATGCAACACACTACGGTACAGTACAGTGCGGTACTGTACGCAACTGTACTGCACATTGATACCCCTCCTGGATGCTGTTGGAAGATTGTCCGTGCGGCTTTCAGTGGTTCACTGATGGCTTGAGTGCTTTCTTTGCACCCTTACGTTTCTTGGGTGGGGGAGCGCGGCTATGGTGGCTGCGCGTGGATGTTTGTGATGCACTGCGCTACATCATGCTGTGCTGTGCTGTGCTGTCCTCTGCTCCAAGGTTGTGCGCTGTCTTTCACTGCCTTCGCTGTGCTGGCTCCAGGAGCGGTTGGATGTTGCTGCCTTTTTTTGGTTTTACCAGGGGGGTGCTGCCTTTGTTGCTGTCTAAGGAGCCCTTGTATGCAAGCCCCATGGCCCAAGTTTTGACATTGGTACAACATTTGTTGCCCTTCATGGATTTCTGCAGGAGCGGCTGGATGCTGCCGCGTATGCTGCCATGGTGTCTGACATGTACTGTCCTATATGCACACCACCTCCCTTTTTTTCCAAGATGAGGCGTTTGTGCTGACTGTCGCTGTGCAAGGGGCCCTTGTATGCAAGCCCCATGGCCCAAAACATTGACATTGTTACAACATTTGTTGCCCTTTATGGACTGTTACAGGAGCGCTTGGATGCTGCCGCGTATGCTGCCATGGTGTCTGACGTGACCCCTGACGAGGCGGCAGCAGCAGCAGCCAGGGATGAGCCCTTCCTGCCCACCACCAAGCTGCAGCTGTCATTCGGGCTGCACGTGCTGGTCACCATGGGGACATTCTTTGCTCTGGGCTGGTACGGGGGCCGCTTCATCACGCACAGCGACACATGGGTGAGTATTGAGGGGTTTTGGGGGGAGGGGGGGAGAGGGGAGGGGGGTGGTGTACTTCTATTGCTGAGCGCAGGGGGTCAGAACTGATGTAGGGCGGGAGGGGAGGGGCACGGGGAGAGTCAACAGTTTAGGCTGAGGTTGAGGGACCAACACAAAAGGAAGATGGGGGAGCCATAGCGCAGGCTGGCTGTGCGGATAGCTGCCTAGCTGCGCCTGGTGTCACTCAGGTTTGTCTGCTGCTGGGATGACAAGAGCTGCATTTTTAGTGTCGCCTTGGCACCACTCCCCCTACTGACACTGTCCCCCCCTTCTGCCTGCATTTACTCGCCCCCTCCCTTGCTGTGTGGCCGCCGTGACTAGGCCTGCCTGCCGCTAGAAAGCATTCTGCTGAAAGTACGTCCCTGCCAACACAACTGCCACCCATTGACTGGCCTAGTAGGCAATATCAGTCTTGGGGAAGATGCACACAGACTGTCAACACTCCAAACCACCTTGTTACCCCTCCCCTGGCACCCCTCCATGCCCTCCCCCCCCCGCACGCAGGCTGCGTTGTGTGGGTGCCTAGGTCTTGTGTCAGGTCTGCTGCTGGAGACCAGCCTGCTCATCATCAGGCTCAACGCCCCCCCACCACTCGACCAGAGATACGGCCACTTGATGGACAAGTCATGGCAGACCAGGAGCAAGCAGCAGCAGCAGGGGCAGCAGCGGGGTCCGGCGGAGGGGGGTGCTGCAGCAAAAGGGCGCAAGGCTCCAGCAACAGCAGGTGGAGACGTAGTGAGACTACGGCAGGGCAGCAAGGCTGAGTGACAGTTTCATGGTGTTTGGCCTTCACGGTGGTGTTGCACCAGCGGCGATTGCAGGGGGAGGGCAGCAGTGGGGCAGATGGGTGACTTGGCGGCTGCTTGTTGGTGTTCCACTTCGTCGTCGCCAATGCTATGTAATAATGTTAAAATTTGTTGAAAGCTTTCAAAGAGAAGAAAGAGGCCATGAGCCACACGGTCTTTCTGCTGTGACTGTCGATGACCATGGAGTGTCTGCTGGTCAGGTTTGTGTGTGTGTGGGGGGGGGGGGGGGGGAGGGGGTGTTCTTGCAACCTAATTCAAGAACAATTCGAAACCGGGCTGTGCTGGAGTTGGACCAGCACCCAAAGACCTTATGGTTGTGTGTCTTTGAGGTACCGTACCAGCCCAAAGAAAGCAAACAGCTCTGCCATGTGCTGCCACACAGAGCACACTGCATGTGCAGCCCCAAGGCCACATATTCAGGCACTTCACAACAGTGCAAGCACTGCTGCGGTGGCGTCACAGTCCTACACTATATGCAAGGGGACAAGGCCCGCACCCTGCAACGTGTATGCAGCTACTGACCGTGCCAGTAGCTGCTGGCCTGTGACTCCAACAGAGGGAACACCATATTCACCCACAGGGCGGACCTGTGGGCGAGCAACGACTGTGCCCAGTGGAGGAGGTGACCTCACATGCCCACTGGCCCAAGTGCAGACTCAAGGGTCAGCTGTGCCTTTAAGGTGCTTTACCATAGAGTTGCTAGCCAGGTAACTGCCTCAACAGCTACCTAGATAGCCCCTCTATGGTAACGAGTCCACAAGGGACTGCACACACCCGTGTCGTTTTTGGTTTGGCCCCTGAAGTGCCTAAGCAATGTTTTTGTGTCTTTTGATTAAACTGCACAGAAGGTAAAATTGGATGTTGATACTTGCGTGGTCTGCCTGGAGCCCCTATTTATTCTGACAGCACAGTGGGGACACTCAGACTCAGCACTCAAGCTGAGTCTGAGTACTGAGTTGTGGAGCAACAACAGCAGTCACAGCAGCGTGTTTCATTCTGAAAATCAATCGAATGTATATTGCCTCTCCTAAAACAGCGTGCAGCCTGATTTACGGAACCTGCTGCTGCTTTTGTTACTTCTCAAGTCAGTACTCAGACTCAGCTTGAGTGCTGAGTCCAAGTGTTGCCCTGTGCTGGCAGAACAAAAAGGGGCCCCAGGGCAGACCAAACAAGTAATACTTGATAACCAGCCTTCCACTCTATTGGCAGACATTGAAACACTGCTTAGGCACTTCAGGGGTTAAACCAGAAACGACACGGGTGTGTGCAGTCCCTTGTGGACTCGTTACCATAGAGGGGCTATCTAGGTACTACAGCTAGTAGCTGTTGAGCCTCAACAACCCGAGGTAGCTACCTGGGTAGCAACTCTATGGTAAAGCACCTTAAAGGCACAGCTGACCCTCGAGTCTGCACTTGGGCCAGTGGGCATGCGAGGTCACCTCCTCCACTGGTCACAGTCGTTGCTCGCCCCCTGTGGGCGATATGGTGTTCCCTCTTTGGAGTCACAGGCCAGCAGCAACTGGCTCGGCCAGTAGCTGCATGCACGCTAGTGCTGCACGGTGCGTGACCTTGTCCCCGTGCCACATGTGGTGTAGGACTGTGATAACATCACCATATGGTTGTACATGTGTGAAGAAGTGCCCAAATATGTGGCCATATCAACCTTCGTTTGTTCCTGCTGCATATGCTCCAACCCTTGTCTGATGCAGCCCCATGGGGTCAATCACCGGCTGGGTTGTGCAGCAGCAGCAGCATCTATTCATACTCATTGTCAACACTGCTGCCAGGCTTTGTGGTATGCAGCAGTGCCAGTCATGGCTGCCTGTGCAGGGATGTTTGTGTGATAGCAAACATCCCTGTCACATGCCATCTGACGAGTCCTTTGGGCAAGGACGAAACTGGCACCTCCAACACCATCAAACAAGCAGCAGCAGCTGCATGTCTCCTTTCCTGTCACAGCAATCAGCTTCATTGGAAGTCAACAATCCAATGTCCAGTCTCTGGGTGGGAAGGGCACTGTACTGCTGAGCCACCACAACACGATCACATCAGCTAGAAACATTGAACTGTCACTGGTACCCATTCTGCACTCATACAAAACGTCTGCACTATCCAGCATGAGCAGCAACAGAACTGCACAGTTGGCTTGGCTGTAGCTTCAAGTGAAGTAGCAGCCGATGGGCCATGCCCTCACATGCAGGTCCAAGGTTGGTACTCCCATTGAAAAGCATGCAAGGCTGCTTCATGGGAGGTTGGACTGCATACTCCGGCTGCATTAAATTGTGTGTGTGTTTTTAGCACATGGTTGACTCACTGACTGGTATTGGTCCCCCGCTGCTGGTCAGGGTGATGTGTCAAGCATGCACGCTGTGACGTACAGTGCAGTACATGTAACACAGTGCAGCACATGAGTCTTGGAAACACGGGACACTAGCATGAAGCGTACCGCTTGTTGAGGCCGCAGAAGAAGTGCCATGTCCCCGTCACCAGTCTCCATGACATTGTCAGCACGACAGCCTACATCTGCTATTGCTGCTGCCAGGGACTCTTATAGCAGCCATGTCGACCAACTCAAACTGAAGCACCTGGTTGAAGTGAGCAAGGCTACAGCTGTTACACATGCCCACACTGTGCTCCCGAATCAACACCAAGCACAAAGAGACACGTCAGCTGGTTGCTCCGGTTGCAGCCTGTGTGCCCTTGAAGGATGCATAAGCCCTGTTCACATTGTTGCGCACAGACCCCGCGGCACCAGCAGCACCAGTCGCTAGCTGCTCGGCAGCAGCCCACGCCTGCTGCTGCAACCCCTGGCCAACACCCTGCTGCTGCTGCTGCTGTCCATCGCTGCTACCAGCGCCATCCACACCACCGTTGGCATGCAACCGCTCCTCTTGCTGGTGTTGGCTGCTGCTTCGTTGTGAGCCATTGGCCAGTGCGGCAGTCTGTTCCTGCTGCTGCTGCTGCTGCTGCTGCTCGGCACTGCTTGACTCTTTGTCCACCGCTGCTGTAGCAGCCGTCGGCCCCTGCTGCTGCTGGCGTAGTGCCTGTCCTGCTGCTATGCTGTCCTTGAGTGTGCTGCGGCGCCTGGTGGCCTCACGCGCAGACAACATGGCAGCAACCTGCGACACGTGAATGAAGGCACAGGCTGTGAGGGAACCACAGATGAGTATTGTGTGTTCATGGTATTGCGCAACATGGCAGACACACTCACTCACTCACTCGATTGGAGGGGGAAGTTGTAGCGGGTTTTCAGGACAGGATTGCACGCAGACAGCATGGGCCAGTGATGGGCCGTGCTAGCAGTGTCACATGCTGCCGGCAACCTCCCACACCCCACATCTGCTCCCCTCTTGCCATCATTGCCCCCCCTCCCACACACACACCTTTTTTGCCTCTGCTGCCTGCAGCTTTTCCAGCTTGGTGTGTGGCAGCCCCCCAATGCCCTTGAAGGCAGTGCCCATCAGGTCGTCACGCTGGTGCAGACCTGACGCGTATGACTTGAGGCAACGCAACATCTCACCTGGCAGCAGGAAACAACACCAGCCACAGGATAGCACACACCATGTCACATAATGTTGTGGCAAAGCAAGCATGTCACAGTGTGGCCCACAGCACAGATCATCATGAACACTTAAGAACGACTGAAGTCAATCACACAGACATATGCCCCCCCCCCCCCACACACACACCACAAACACTTACACAACCTGCACTGCACCCCTGACACAACCACCTGTCTACCTAGCGTATTGAGCCGTCTCTGCTGCAATTCAAAGCCACCCAAACCTCCACACTGTGTGCAGCTCCCCAATCATACGCCTGCCGGCCCATCTGCCCACCCCAACCCTACAAAACCCACCTCCAGCATGTGGGCCCGCCTCATGCACCCCACCAACCCACCAGCACCCCTCCACCACAGCAACCACACCAACCTGGGTTGTCGTGCCGCATCAGTTGTGGGCCCACCCCCGTCAGTACTGCCAGCCCCACCCTGTGCAGCACCTTGCGCCCCTCAAGCAGCAGAGAGTCCCACACACGCGCGGCACTCTCAGGGGGCAACGCAGTGGAGAACAGACACAGGTACCTGGGGGGGGGGCACAGTACAGTGCAGTACAGTACAGTACTGTCAGTACCTTACAGAGCAAAACGGTACAAGAAGGTGTGACATTACCAGGGGGCAGCGCAGTGAAAAGAGGAAGAGGTATTTGGTGGAATGGGACGCGTGCAGTGCAGAACAGAGCAGAGCAGTACAATGCAGACATGTAAACGCAATTCAAGCCATGAGGGCAGCCCAGCAGTCATGGGTGTCAGCTCGCCTGAGTGCGCGCCAACCTGATATCACCAGAGTGCCGGAAACAGGAAGGAAGGAGAAGAGTGCTGACACAATCACCTGCATTTAGGGAAGGTCTGCTGCTTGGTGTGAAGGTGTCATGTCCATGCATGACATGCTGGGACATGACAGCTGGGTGCATTCAGATCAGCAATGCAACACTCCTCATGCTGCAGCACGTACCAGTCTGTTGTGAGCAGTGCTGGTGTGGCGCCACATGCTGCCAGGTGGTTGTACAGGGTGGGCTGCTTGGAGGCCAGCAGAGCACCCAGGGCCCCCATCTCAACCTGACAGCCGTCAAGGTTGGGGCAAAGGTGCCGGGGTACAGCACCTGGTGGGTGGTGGTGGTGGTGGTGGTGGTGGTGGTGGTGGGATTGGAAAGGTGGGGGTGAAAAGTGAGCGTCCACAACACTCTGGCTGCGCTGCTAGCGTTTGACCACCCGATACAATGACTGTTCGAAACATCACAGAAGCACGTACGCTGTTCATTCTTAGTGCATGAGGGCCACGCTCTTGGCCTGACTGTTCCCCCCCCACCAATTTCATGATTGCCTTGTGACTCAGCTCCCACCACATGTATCTACTGTACTGTATTGTCATTGACTCTACTCTACTGCACCATATCGCAGCCAATGCATGTTGCAGCATTGTCCCCAGCCCCCTCCCCCCTCCACCCCCCCCCTCCTCCTCGGACCCCCCCCTTCCTCCTCGACCCCCCCCCCCTCTCCCTCCCCCCCGCTTCCTCCCCTGCCCCCCCCCCCCCCCACACACACACCACCCTCGATCCCCTCCCCCCGTCTCCCTTCGCCCCCTCTCCCTTCCCTCCCCCGCCCCCCCCCCCCTCACCTCCTCCAGCAGCACCACCATCAGCCAGAAGCTGCGCAGGCAGTCACGCTCAACAGCAAGCAGCAGCAGACCAACAAGGAAGTTCATGCCCTGCATTCAAACACACGACACGCAAAGCACATGACACGCAAAGCAGCACACAGCACAATTGTCACACAGGCTTGGATGGCATGCTGTGCTGTGATTTGCAGCATGATGCGGGCGGACGACAGCGCGTACCTGGCTGAATGCACACAGCTGCTGCTGTTGCTGCTGGTGAGAGGGTGGCATCCTGGGAAGATGATCTTCCCTGGCTCCTTTCCGCCCAGCTGCTGCAAGTGCTGTTGCTGCAGTTGCTGCTCCTGTCCTGCCAGTTGGGCACCCCCGTGTGGCCCGCAGTGCGGTGAGCACAGCCAGCGTTTTCCTCCACATACGCCTGCTGCTGCTGCTGCCGCCGCCACGGCCGCTACTCCTGATGCTGCCGCTGCTGATACCGCTGCCACTGATAGCAACTGCCATGTGCTAACCCCACCACCACCACCCCTTTCCCCACCCAACTACCCCCCCCCCCAATAGCCCCACCAACACCAGCACCCCTTACCTGGCAGTAGCCCACGTCAGGGTTGTGTCCCGCGTATGCAGTCAGCACCGCCCTCAGGGCCTCCTGGCCCTCAGGACCAGACAGCCATGCATGGCGCGGAAAGGTGCGCGGCAGGTCAAGCTCTATCTGCACAGCAGCAGCAGGCAACCCCCAAGTCTGGATGTGAGTCAGCGTCAACAGGATTGCTGTTACCAATACAACCACTGTCGCCGTGCCTGAAACCCAACACGCCCCAGGAAAATCTTCATTGCGTGTCACAATCGTTGCACCCGCCGTCAGCGTGCTCACGTACATGACTGTTGCCGTGCTAAGAGGGGCAGATGCTGTTGCAGTCAGGACATGCCAATGCAGCACACAACCACTATGGTGCCTATGCCAACACTTCAACACGCCATACATGTGACGGCATGTCTCTATTTGATAGCTGCATTGCTGCTGCGCGCCGACTCTTATTTACGTATCCACAGCCCACGCTTACCCACTGCCGATTCCCAAACAAGCTGTATGCAGACAGATGTATGCATCACTTTGCCGACACCTGTTACACAGCTGCCTTGCTGCTGTGCCCATCAAAGCACACCTGCCCCCATCCCTCCAACAACCACACCAGCCATACGCATTATTCCTGCCCCACCTGTTTGACTGCTGCCTTGCTGCTGCCTGCCTGCAGGCAAGCCTCATAGTGGCCCGGCTGTGCTGCTGCTGCGCGCCCCGCACCACTCACGTGCCACCACACCCAGCCACGCAGCTCATGAGGCACACCCTGCACAGCAGACAGCACATCAGGGGCCAGAGTGCACGACACAGCACAGCATGTGTCAAGGCACCATACAAGGCATGCACAGCAGCATGTGAGCTACTCCCTAAGATGCGTTGCGGTTGAGCGTAGCCAGTAACATGCAGCAAGTATGTCAAAAACCTACGTCGGCACTGCAATGTAACGGGGGCAGGAGGGAGCCTCCTGCATGCATGTCAGTTGCACTGCGGGGCGCAATTGGGTGCTGAGTCATTATGTGTCGTGCTGACAACAGCTACTGACAGCACTTCAGGGCACTGCTGCTTTGGGGTTCTTTGTCGCATCCAAGACAGAAGCACCCCAAATATCACGGCCTATTATTGAGATAGTATGTCTAAGAGGTAGTGCACGCAGAAAAGACACCACACACTGTTGATGTTCCACTGGCCCGCCACCCCCAATCACACCAGTTGCACCAGGACTGACACTCATTGACATAACCTTTTTGTGCTTTTGCTTAGTTCCTTCACCACTCAAGATATGCCACAGCCCTCAGCACTCACCACAGGAAGTGCTGGTCAGCTGCAGAGGTGGCTGACCCCCCCCCCCAGGTCCCCACACCCGCTTGTGCATGCTGTGCCCCTGTTCTCAAGCGCTGCAAAAGTCCTTCCACTCCTTGTTGCCTGCTGTCTGTTGCACAACAGCTGCATGCGAAGCTCATTCACGCCACCTGTCCAAGGTCCGTTGCTAAGTCCAGGAAACCCCACAAACCCCCCCCTTCACCCCCCCCCAAACCTGGCCCCACCTTCCTGCAGTATCGTTTCAGTATCGAGCCCGTAGGCAGCTCCTGCCGATCAACGAATGCCTGCCACTTGGCCCTCCTGCGGGCCTCATACGCTGCACATGCTGCACGATCAGCGCGCTGCTGTGCCGACAGACCCTCCAGCGGGAAGCCATACACGTCCTGCTGCTCGTTCTGCATACGTGACAGGCTCGAGGGAGTTTCCAGCAGCTGCTGTTGCTGTGATGGCAGGGCTGTGGGGCTCTGAGTAGGTGCTGCTCTACATGCCGACTTGTGGTCCAAGGCTGGGTGTACTTGCGCAGCCCTGCCTAGGCCTCCACAAAGCAGCAGCAGTGACAGGTTGCAGGCTGGCTCTGATCACATGTTCGAGGACGAAGCCGAGTCAAACAAGAAGGTGGGTCATCTGTGGGAACTTGAACTCAACAGCAGACCTGGTCAAGAGTCCTAGGGGTCAAGACACGGAGTACCGCTGCTGATCAAACACTGTTTCTGTAAAGTTCGTGGATTAGTGGGCCTTCTGCTGGATTGTGCTGCCCTTTGGTTGCCTTGCCCCTTCATATTCCCCTCAACTGTCAGGGGTTACTTTCTGGCTTTCCCTTCAACCCACATCCGTTACCGCTGTCGTCACCTTGCATGTAATGAGCTAGACACTGCACCATCTATCTCTTTGAACCGACCAGATACGTGACCTCGGCTGAACTCTGCTCTCAGGAACCGCCAGTGATGTCGCTCATTTGCATATGCAATGTTGCTTAGACACATTCGATGCCTTGTGGATGCAGTGACGTTCCTTGTTGGCGAGTAGCACTCCACAGTTGTGTCAGCTGACTGGTGGGAGCTACAGAAGCAGCAGCACGGTCCATCAGCAGTCACATCAGAGGCATATAGGGCGTCCACTGGCTTTCTAATCTACCAGCACGTTGCACACTTGGTTCTGCTGCGTGGCAGCAGGGCAGTGCCAGCAGCTGGTGGTCAGATGGCTCGAGGGACCAGCTTCGCCTGTCTGTGCTGCATGCTAGCAGCTGCAGCAGTTGCAGCAGCAGGTGAGACGTCAAACTCACACGGGCTATCCAGGAGTGCACGCCACACCAGCAGCACTGTACTGGCATGAGCACGGGACAAAGGGGTGGGGAGTGGGGAAATCTTTAAGGGGGGGGGGGTGACAAGTGAAGTGGGGATTGTGGAAGGGAGTGAGTGGGGGAAGGGGGTGTGAATCAGGCATGGGGCTTGTGTGCAGTGCCACGTCTGGGCTCTGCGGTATGCCAGGTTGGTTGGAACTGGACATGACTGGATGGGACTTCGGGTGGTAGGGCAGGGTGACGGTTTGTAGATACAAAAGGCTCTTATGATGCTGACCAGACTGTTACCGCCCTGGCTACAGCAACAGCAGGGGCGCAGGTAGGGGCAGGGGAGCTGCCAACTCTGCTTCATTGACCCTCAGCACAGTCACTGTCACAGTCACGATCACAGCCACACTGGCACAAACTTGTGGGACCAGTGAACACAGCAGGCCTTGATTTGAAGTCTCAGCAGCAGCCGCGGCAGCAATAGCAGCGGCAGCAGCAATGGCAGTGCCGATACATTGCTGTGGAAACGTGTGGCACAGCTTTTGCAGCACCCAGCAGCCTAGGTGTCTTGTACTCGGGGTAATGGGAGGAAGGGCTCTAGCTGCACACCAGTGCTGCTGCATGCTGCATTGTTGAGCCGCTCGCGACAATGCACAATGCCATTGCAACTGTGTCAACGCAGTTGTCCTCCCTGGTTGCCTGCCGGCTGACGGCTTGTTTCCTTGCTGTTGCTGCTGTTGCTGCTGCTGCTGCTGTGCAGCTGTTGAGCACCCAGCAGCCGGCAGCCACCCTGATGAGCCGTTCATAGGGTGGAACGGTGAAACATACAGACCAAAGGACCCGGGCGACACAGACGTGAGTGCAGACATGCCTTGGAGGTTCGCCTATCATACCATGGTGTCAACGGCATGTTGGCCTCAGTTTGCATCATGCATGTACAGCCAGCGTACATTTGTGTCTGGCAATCGTACTTGTTGTTGTTGTTAAGTTGGTCATGAAAGCTTTGACGAGGAGCCTAAGGCACCTGGGAACCACTCCGGCTCTCTTGTCAAGGCCCAGGCCTGGTCATGTGCATGGTCATGGCTCTGCAATGGCTGTGATGTGTAGACACAGGGTGTATGTCCATGTGTGTGTGATCACCTTTCCCCCTGCCGTGCTGTGCTGTGTGTTGCCGTGCCGTGCTGTTTGCCTGCAGAGTCATAGAAAATGGTGAGAGCTGAAGCACAGCTGTGACGGCAGACACGGCTGACCAGCACCAGCAGCAGCAGCAGTTGCATCGACACTAGCAGTAGTAGCAGCCGTGCATCGATACTAGCAGTGGCAGTTTCAAAAACAGCTGCAGCACATAGGCTGCACAGCAATAGTATCACAGTACATTGCTGCCAATGCTGCTGGAGAGCCAGCCGCAACAAGCCCCGACAAACAGGGACAGCAGCAGAGCAGCAGCAGCAGCACTAGTTCTCCTCTCAGCCAGCTGCCCGGCATCGGATGCAGCAGCTACACTAGCAACAGCAGGTGCAGGCCCAGGCCCGCATGTAGCAGCTGACATAGCTGCGTATGCGTCAAGGGTAAATGCGCCCTTGCTTTCCCCCTACCTTGACCACTTCGCTCCTTGCTGTTTGTGCTACTGCTGCTGCTCCTGTTTGTGCCGCCGCCGCCGCCGCTGCTGCTGCTGCTGCTGCTGCTGCTGCCGCTGCTGCTGCTGCTGCTGTGCCGCAGGATTGAGACCATCAGTTGGAGTCCTCGTGCATTCGTCTACCACAACTTCCTGAGTGAAGAAGAGATCAAACACATGCTGAACCTGGTCGAAATAAAGGTCAGTGCCTGGATGAGAGCCCTCTTCTTCAATGCCTTGATGCTGGCTTGCAGGTGGCTGGTTCCTTATTCATCCCTTTGAGCCTCCAGTATTGTTACTGGTAGCATTGCAGGATCTATAGAAGGCTAGCTCACCACATGTGGGCTGTACTCAGCGGCTGTGGGTGTGTAGCAGCACCAGGGGTGTTGAACAGGGTTGGGGCATCACCCTGCCGTTGTGCCACTTCTGCATGCTGAGGGGGTTTTGAGAGCTAGGGGTTTTGCGAGACACCCCGGATCCTGTAACCCTTTGTGCATGGATGTGGCATGTGGCAGGGTCATTCAGAGCCCCGTCAGCACCCCTGGTGCTGTGGGTACCCCTGCTTGGACACCACTTGTGGTGTGTATCACAGCTTTCTTAATGTTGCCAAGCGATATTACGAGGAGTGTCATCACAAGAGGTGGCAGCAAGCACTGTACTGCACTATACTGTTATATGTGCATGTGGCCAGCTAGTGTGCTCCCTCACCCCTTCCCCTGCTATTCACCAACCAAAATCAAAACGAGGTGACGGTTGGCGTTGCGCCATAGATCATAGCCATGCCTCAGCAGCCCCCCTTGCTTGCTCAACAAGAGCCGCACTTGGAGTGCCTCTGAGTGTGCATTGTGTACTTCACAGCTGCCGCTTGGAGACACCAATGCTCCTGCCAAGACGCAACAATGATGCGGCTGACAGCTTCCCTCAACTTAGCTTCTCCCGCCCTTACTGTTGCTGAGCCTGAAACCACGCTGACACTGTGGCTGTTCCTGCTGCTGCTGCTGCTGCCGCTGACAGGTTGCTCGGTCGTATGTTGTTGACACGAAGACAGGTGTTTCAAAGCTTGATCCCATCCGCACCAGCTATGGGGCAGCCATAATGTGAGTAGTGTGGGGGTGGTGTGTGTGTGTGTGGGGGGGGGGTGTCGCTGAAAGGGAGGGGATAAGGGTTGGGGTGGGGCGGTGGGAGGGAATTTGGGGGTGGGAGGGAGGCGCGGGGGCTGGGAAAGCCCTCAGCCAGTGAAGAGGGGCTGGGTTGAGAGTGACGATGGGTTTTGGTTCTCTGTTGCAGCAAATTGGGATGGGGGTGATATGTGGAGGGGGGCGGGGGAACCGAGGCGCGGCGGGTTGGGGTGACAGACAGTTTGGTGGTGGTGACGACTTGATGAGGAGGTGGTGGAGGAGGAGGGGGAATGTATGTTTGCTGTTGAGCAGCAGTGCAGCCCAGCCGATACAGGTGGGGCACAAGAGGTAGGAGATGACTCTCGTCATGAAACGCCAAAACTGTTCTACTGTGTTATTGTAAGAAAGGAACGGAGGGACATGCTGCTGCCACAGCCGCCATCAAGACAACTCTGCTGCCGCCGCGCTGCTGCTGCTGTTGCTGTTGCTGTTGCTGTTGCTGTTGCTGCAGGCGGGGTCAGACTGCAGTGATAGCTGCGATAGAGGCTCGAATTTCGGAGTGGACGCGGCTACCGCCCGACCATGGTGAGCCCATTCAGGTGCTCAGGTACCAGAACGGGCAGAAGTACGACGCACACTGGGTGAGTGGACGGACAGGGCTCAGGGCCTGGCTCTCTGCTCAGCAGAATGTAGCAGCACAGTATGTTACCATCGTTGAACCCCAACTTTGTACAGTAACACGTCACATGTCGCAGTGACAGACCAAGCTGCAGGGACCGGGTAGCACTTTCAACCACAAGGGCGGCCCGCCTTCGACGTCACACTGCACAGCCGGCTGTACCCCACATGATCAGCATGCCTGCACACGATGCTTACGCCTGATCCTGACAACACACAACACTGCAACACAGCACACCAACAACATGCATGCCTCCTGATGTCCTACCTAAGGGCACAGCACCCACGTGCCTGGGTACTGGCCCACGCCCCAGCGACCTGTTGCTCCTGCTGCCCTCCCCCCCCTCCCGCATCGTATGTGCTGTCCATGATCACTGGCAAAGGCTGGGGTGGTGTGTTTGCTTGCTACGAGTACGTTGCAGTAGAGTTGTATGCCTGAGTGTATGTTTGCTGCTGCAACCAACATGAAATTGTTGTTTCGACCAACTCCACAACAAGCGGTCGGGGGAGGGGGGGGGTCTGGGATTGCTTGGGCGTTGCTGGGCCCCCACCCACCCCACCCCACCTCATCCACACCCACTCGCACACCGGCTCTCCATCACCCCCCTCCCCTTCGCTCTTGTTGCCCCCCTCCCCCCCCCCCCCAGGACTGGTTTGACGACCCTGTCCACAAGAAGGAGGATGGCCACCAACGTGTTGCCACTGTGCTGCTGTACCTTGGTGACGTGGTGGAGGGAGGGGAGACATCACTGCCGATAGGCATCCCCATCGACGAGGAGCGGCAGAAGATGGTAAACCCTAGTGAGTGAGCTTGCTCCATAGGAGGTACAGGTGCCGCATGGTTGAACTAGGTGGGCATCATGCATTTGACAGCTTGCTGGGGCAGGGGGCAGGGGGGGGGCAAGGGTGTTGGGGAATGCCAGAAGAGAGGCAGCTCGAGCTGGCTGACGGGGTGACCTAAGTTTGGGCCGGCACTAACCTACACCAGCCCTGCTAGGAGCTTCTGGAGGGAGGGATAGGGAACTGTTGCCGATTATCAGCAAACAATCTATGGGGAGCGGCAGAAGATGGTCAACCCTAGTGAGTGAGCACGCTTGATAGGAGGTACAGGCGCCTGGAAAACTAGATATGCATCATGCAGTTAACAGTCTGCTGGGGGGTGGGGTGGGGAATGCCAGGTAACAAACAGCTGGACCTGACAGGGGGGGGGGACCTAGGCTTGGGACCGGCACGAACCTACACCTAACCCTGCTAGGAGGTGCTGGAGGGAGGGCGCAGGGAATTGTTGCTGCTGACAAACCAACCATTGTAGAGATTGTCCGACAACGAGCCCAAGCAAGTCAGCTGTGCAATCCTTGGGTGCTGATGAACGCTGCATCGTTCAAAAGGTGAATGTACCCCCCCCCCCCCCACACACCCACCCACCCACACACATTATCACGTGGGTGCACCCACTCACCTAAACCGCGCACACGTTCAGCTCCCCCCCCCCTCATTGCCTCCCTTCTTTGCTTGCAGGTGAATGTGCGCTGAAGGGCAGCATGGCTGTCATCCCTCGCCGGGGTGATGCGCTGCTGTTCTGGGACATGCACCCCAACGGGACAGAGGTGGACAGGGCGTCACTGCACGCCAGCTGCCCCACAATCAAGGTAGGGGCTGCAAAATAGGGTCAGCAGGGGATGTGCTTGTTCAAGGGGGTTGGTCAGGTGCTTGCTAGCCTAGCACACACTGGTGTGGGTGGGTGGGGAAGAGATGACTGCACGAGCGCAAGGAGGGAGGGCAGCAAGTTGCGGTGTCGCCGCTGGGCTGCAGTTGTGTGGTACAAGCGTGGACAGAGCCTCACTGCATGCGCTTTGCCCTACAGCAAAGCTAGTGTGAGCGTGTGTGTGTTTGGGGGGGTGGGGGGAGTGGCCTTGCTGTCACACCCATGCATATGGTCCTCATTCTGTGCGCTTGCTGCAGTCGCTGGCGCAGGACAGGCTGCCACTGTATCTCTGCATCATTGCAGCAACAAGCTTACAAGGATTGTCCCAACCGCCCTCATGGGCCTAGGCATCTGGGCAGTAACACAGGCACACACAGATTACACAAACCCAGCCGGGCCTGCTGCTGCTGCTGCTGCTGCTGCTGCAGGGTACCAAGTGGACTGCCACCAAGTGGATCCACAACATGCCCTACGGCAGCGGCTTTGACCCACTCAAACTGGCGGCGCAGTGCAAGGACACAGCAGATGATTGCAGGTAGGGAGGGGGATGGGAGGGATTGCAGAGTTTCCTGTACAGAGCGTGGAGGGGAGGCGAGGCACTGCAGATGGTGATGTGGGGGGTACTACCGAAGCAGTAGTCCTAAATGGGGGCACAAGCCACAGGGGACCTGAAGCCTTGGGGTTGTGAGAAGAGCATAAATGAAGCTGCAGGGCAGGACGTAGTTGGGGCATGTGCGGGCCGTCATTATACAGGCCTAAGTTGCCCTCTGACCTCCTGCACCTTCTGCGTGTGTCCTACCCCCCCCCCCCCCACCTTGCATTGCCCAGGTAGCTCAGCAGTGCTGGCATGTGCAACAGTGATCCTGCCAAGATGCTGGGGGTCACCGCAATCTGTACTCCCCAGCACTTTCCTTCGCTGCGCGCACCACAAGCACCTTCCAACTCCCGCTCAGCCCCTGCGCCCCCCCCCCATCATGCAATGCGCTCCCCTTCCGTCTGTTTTCCTGCCACCCACAAGCCCTCCTGACCTCACTCCTGCGTGTTTTGCACCCTCCCCCCCTTGCCCCCTGCAGTGCCCTGGTTGCTGCTGGCAAGTGTGACAGTGACCCTGCCAAGATGCTGGGCGTCACTGGGGTGTGCAGGCGCAGCTGTCAGGACTGTGTGGACTGTGCTGACGGGGACATCATATGTCTACGCAAGAACATGCGCAGCCAACGGCAGCGGGCTGCAGCAGCGGCGTCGGCGCATAGTCCGCACTAGCGCCAAACAGCAGTAGCAGCAGCAGCAGCAGCAGTAGCAGCAGCAGCAGTAGCAGCAGAGCAGCAGCAGCCTCGTGCAAGGGCAATGTCACCTCCATGACGCACAGCGTTTCACAGGCCACACAGCTGCATCTGGTGTTGGTCGGAGGACCAGCGGGTGCTGTGGCGGCAATGTTGTTGGCATGGCAGCAGTAGCGGCCGTGACAGCAGCAGCGGCAGCCAGGTGGCGCTGCTGCACAACTATATTTCCCTTGCTGCATTCAGCAAATTCAGCATCGGATTGAGAGCTGCAGAGTCGGAAGGAGCAGCAGCAAAAGCGGCGGCACAGCGCCCACACACGTGGTTTGTGTCATGTCAGTCTCTGTCACCTGAGCTATCATAGCTCATAGTATGTGACTTGGGACAGAACCATGTTCAACAAGTATCCCTGGATATCAAGAGGGCTATGGCCAGAGTGCTTGCTGCTGGGCGGCACAGCCTGTGCGGCATGCCTGCTTTCCACCACCACTGGGAGTGCAGCACTGCCTTGAGTGTTGTGCAACTGGGTGTGTCGTGTGAGTGTTGTGTCACCGGAATGTTTCTTTGCGACTTTGACTCCTGTGACAGTGGGCAGGTACCACATTGGACACAGTCAACGCTGTTGTGGGCCACATGGTGGCCCATGCCATGGGCCAGGTGTGACAACTGATTGTGTGATTCAAGACTAGAACGAGTCCGTCTCATACGATGCCATCATTTTAGCAGAGCATGTCCAAATCGCTTTAATACACACACGAGTGGCTGAGTCACAGCCACTGTTCTTAGATCTACTGTCTCTTATCTACTGTATCTGCAGCAGCTTGGCGAGAACACGTACACCACCGCTGAAAGAGCTAGCTGAGTTGTAGCAGAACGCACAGGTGACTGCAAACAGCCCAGGCTCAGCCGGAGAGCTGTTGTGCACCAGCAAGTGTGCTTTGGAGCTGTGCTTACCACGCTGCATGCAACATGCTGGCCTGCAGATATGCCTTGAAGCATGCATCATGTTACCACTGCTTGTGAAAGTGCTCTTGGAGGGCTCTACGTCCTTGTGCTGTGGTGATCCAGTGTGCCCCTGTGCTGCACAGCTGTAGGTTGTGCACAGCAGCCTGCCCCTGGCATACTTTGCAGCTGCACCAACAGTACCTGGACCCACGAATCTCATCGTTTTTGTATTGCTTTGGTTGCAGGATGGCAGCCACAGAGGAGCCCATGCAGCTGCTGCAGCTGCCCGACGCTTGCCTGCTGGCGGTGCTGCAGTGCTGTGCTGACGACTTGCGGAGTCTGTTCAGTGCCGCCCGGGCCCATAGCAGGCTGCACCAGGCAGCTGTGCTGGCTCTCAGCAACTTTTCAGTGGGTCGGCATCTGAACCAGCAACGTGTTGATGGAGTGCTACTGTACCTGTCCAAGCATGGCCAGCATGTTCACAGCATGGACCTTTTGGGTAACAGGTTGATGCTGGCCAGCCTGCAGCAGCTGCCTCCCAACCTGCGGCTTGAGAGCCTGCACTTGGCCAACTTTGACCTGCAGCTGCAGCCAGGGGGTGGGTTTCAGGGCGTGGTGCGGCCTGGGATGCCTCTCAAGCAGCTGCGGCTTGACAACTGTGGGCTGCTTGATGGGGAGGAGGGGCTGTCAGCAGCAGTGGCGCTGCTGACAGCGCTGCAGCACCTCAGCCTCAATATCAGGGAACTCAGCCAGGATTTTGTTTTGATGTTGCTGGGCGGGTTCAGGTTGCCAGGATATGTATTGTCACAGCTGCAGCAGCTGACCCACCTTGAGCTTGCCAACGTGCAGCTGCAGGGCCCTGACCAGGGGGGCCCAGCCCTGCCGCTGAAGGAGCTGCGGCTGTCTTGGGTCAGGCTTGCAGCTAGCAGCAGCGGCATGCTGCAGCACCTCACTCGGCTCTACTTGTCAAGCTCATACAAGCTTGAGCCTGGCGCGGTGGCTGGCCTCACGCAGCTGCAGCACCTGCAACTGATACTACATGGCTCCATGGAGAATGCACAGCAGCTGTCCCAGTTGCAGGCCCTGCAGCAGCTGACACACCTTAGGTTTTTTTGCATGGTGCATCTCACCCTGCCGCCTGCAGCAGCCTTCACAGCGCTGACAGCAAGCAGCAAGCTGCACCACCTTGACATCAGCGACAGCAGTCTCCCGTCAGCTGTTTTGCAGCACATGTTTCCTGCTGGCAGGCAGCTGCCGCACCTGCATTACTTGGACATCTCATGCGATCATGTGGCAGCTCCTGAAGGCACCCGTCTTGTGAGTTGCTGCCCTGGCCTGCAGCGTTTGGTTGTGCAGGATTTGCAATGCAGTGCAGAGCTCCTGGCCCCACTGCAGGGGCTGAGCGGGCTGCACGCGCTGCGCTTGGCCAGCGACACACAAGTGGAGGGGTTGAGGCTGTGTGTCAGCTGACAGGGCTGCAGGAGTTGGTCATGCATGTTCCCAGCAGTGCAGATAGGCTGCTCCTGCAGCTGACACAGCTGAAGCAGCTTACATTCCTTGACTTCATCAGGACGGTGGAGGGTTGGACAGTTGAGCGCTTTCCGATCAAGGTAGGTTGGTCAACATGATGCATGTCTTCAAGCTTTCTATATTGTTTTCATACGAAGCATTCATGTGCATGCACAGCAGGCATCTGCAAAGAATGTCATGTTGACAGGTTATTGCTGGAAAAGTGACATTGGTGATCTTGTTGATGGCCCTCTACAAAACATGGACAATCATAACATGTGCTGCTGATGGGGTTGGCCAGTCACCAACTGTGCTCGGCTGCTGCTACTGTCTTTTGCGCTTCTTCAGGCTCCTGGTGATGAGCCTGTGTGGCGCCAGATACTGCGGCACCACCTGGACCACAGCGACCCTGAGGTGGTGCAGCAGGCTGTGGCAGCATTGGCAGAGCAGTAGCTAGCAGCCAGCAGCCCAGTTTTGTTTACCTTGCAGCCGTGGCAGGTGTCTGGAGGTGCTGCACAGCAACCAGATCAGGGTCTCACCCTGACGGTTGGATTGGGTTCCAACTTATTATTGAGGGCATGTGGCTTACTGTAACTGTACTTGATCTGTGCTTCTGGATGTGATGTTGACCCAGGCACACCATGGGCCATACCTATCGTTTGCAACACTGCTTTCTAGAAGGTTCTGGTGAGAAAGGGTGTGCGCACTTGCATTGGCGGGCTGGCACTGCCAGCCTGGCAGGGTGCGACATATGAAAACCACTGTCTGATTGGCTGCAGCAGACAACCAAAAATAGCTCATACTCAGCATATGCCAACGCGTATGGCTATAACTGGGTGCCCAAGGGCCAGCCCTTACTACCCCTGGGCCAGTGCGGCCTGATGACTAACAGTTGTGGGCCAGGTGTGGATGAGTCAGACTGTGTCACTGTGTCATACAGCCTACCGCTGTTCGATCAACCTACTGAGTCCCCCTGTGCGAAAGCAACACGCGTGAAAGCAAGCAAGGTTTGAGCAAGTGCACAGTTTGGATCTGTCTCCAGCAGCCCTGCTGAACATACGAGAAGGCAGTCTAATTTACCGCCTACAGTCATCGAAGGGGAGCGTATAATAGGGTAAGTGCAAAATGGCCCAGTCTTCCGCCGCAGAATGCCGTTGTAGCACACAACAGCACATGTGCTGGGTTGCTGTCGCAGTTGCTGTGCATTGCTCTGCAATTGCTGTGCAACGTGGGTTGCAAACAATGGTGGCAACCATGCTGAATGTGTGGGAGTGTATCTTGCAATATGTGTGCTTGCATTCCCTGCTGGAACTTTTCATGGGCTCTTTACTTGCAGGATGGCAGTCAGACAGGAAACGAGGATGGCAGCCAAAGAGGTTCCCAGCCAGCTGCTGCAGCTGCCGGACCCTTGCCTGCTGGCAGTGCTGCAGTGTTGTGCTGATGAGCCCAGCAGCCTATTCAGCGCAGCAAGGGCTCACAGCAGGCTGCACCAGGCAGCTGTGCTGGCGCTCAGCTGCATCACAGTGGACAGGGTCTGGCAGCAGGAGGCAGTTGACAGGCTGCTGATTTACTTGGCCAGGCATGGCCAGCATGTCGACAGCATTGATCATATGGGTAATCAACATTATGAGATCAGTCTGCGTCAGCTGCCCGACCACCTGAACCTCTCCAGCCTGAAGTTAGGCCATTTGAGTCTGCAGCTGCAGCCAGGGGGTGGGTTTCAGGGTGTGGTGCGGCCTGGGCTAACCCTCAAGCAGCTGCGTTTGCATGACTGCAAGCTGCTTGATGGTGCGAAGGGGTTGGCAGCAGCACTGGCCCTGCTGCCGGGGCTGCAGCACCTCAGCATCAGCAACACAAAGTGGACCTTTTCCTGGGGGTTCAAGTTTTCAACAGGTGCATTGTCAGCACTGCAGCAGCTCACCCACCTTGAGCTTGTTGGTGCTGAGGTATATGGCCCTGACCCCAAGGGGCCTGCTCTGCAGCCGCTGCAGGCCCTGACCAGGCTGGCTGACCTGCGGCTCTCTCTGGCTGGGGGCCCAGCACTTATCAACAACAGCATGTTTGTGGGAGCGCAGCACCTCACGCGTCTATATTTGCTGGGCCGTGCCGTGCTTGCGCCTGGCGCACTGGCCCCCATCACCCAGCTGCAGTACCTGGACGTGGCACTGTACGACAGTGGGGGCCGTGCTGTAGGGGTTGCGCAGATCCTGTCAGAGCTGCAGCACCTGCAGCAGCTGACATACCTGCAGTGTTCTTGCGATGTGTCGCATGAGGGCAACCCTCCCCCTGCAGCAGCCTTCTCAGCCCTGACAGCCAGCAGCAAGCTACAGCACCTCAACATCAGCAGCTGCATGCTGCCAGCAGGCGTGTGGCAGCACATCTTCCCTGCTGGCAGGCAGCTGCCGCACCTGCAGGTTTTGAACATCTCAGATGTGAAGCAGCCAGGGACATGCCCCGTTCCAGCTCCTGAAGGCAGCCGCCTTGTGAGCTGCTGCCCTGCCCTGCAGCAGCTGGACATGGAGCGACTGCAGTACAGTGCAGGGCGTCTGGCCTCTCTGGCGGGGCTGAGCGGGCTGCACACACTGCGCGTGGCCGGTGATTCACTAGTGGAGGGGGTTGAGGCTGTGTGTCAGCTGACAGGGCTGCGGGAGCTGCACCTGCATTCCCCCCTATCGTCAGAGGGGGTGCTGCTGCAGCTGGCGCAGCTGAAGCGGCTGACGCAGCTGAACTTCAGTAGGACTGAGCAAGTGTTATATTGGGGTATGAGGATTGTTTCAAGCTTCAAGAGCGAGGTGGGTTGGTGAGCATAAAGCATGTTGTTGCTGTTGCCAACAACAGTGGGACTGCTGAGCAGGTGGACGCAATTGCGGCAACACGACACATGTACAATGATGGCATGTGGTGCTGATAATCTGGGCCAATAACCAGAAACTGAGCTTGACTGCTACTTTTGCTGCTGTCTTTTCTTGCTCGTGCAGGCTCCTGGTGATGAGCCTGTGTGGCGCCAGATAATGCAGGGCCACCTTGACCACAGCGACCCTATTGTGGCACAGCAGGCGGCTGCAGCACTGGCAGGGGAGTAGGCAGCACTAGCCAGCAACTAGCAGCCGCTCGATTTGATTAGCAGCCATTGTCGGGGTCTAGAGCTGTATAGTAGGGGTCCCCCCCCCCCCCCCCGCCCAACAAAGTTGTTCTGTTTATGTTGTCGTGAGTGTAGACAGCCTGTCATGACGTTTTGTGTGCTGGTTCACCGATTAACCTGGGCACACCTTGAGCATGTGTCTGTTGATTCCCATACGCTTCAGCCGGCAGTGGAAGGGGGCCAGCAGCGCATTGTGTTTTGCTGGAGGGAAAGAGTCCGACACATGTACAATCACAGATTAGAGGGCTGCACTGCAGTGCAGCCAAGGGTGGCAAGATAGCTTGAAAGCTAATCAACACTCTGGGCATAAGTCATTGCCGTTGGTCTTGGACCAGGTGTGACTACACATGACCACTGTGTGTCATACAGTCGCTGTGGCTCCTTGGACCTAGCAGTTGACTGCGATTCAATCAAAATGGTGTGAAAATTCGTGGCATAAGCACCACACATGGCGTGCTTGCAGCTAACATAGGCACAGTATCTGATCAAGCTGCTTGATTTGGGAGGGCATTTGGGAGTGCCTCCAGCGGCCAGGCACAAGACGTACGCAGTCGCCGACAGTGGTACTGGAGGCACAAAGCCCCTTTTTCGGGTGAGCACAAACTTTGCTCGGCCCTCAACAGCGAACTGCTGGTGCTGGTGCAGCAAACAGCATGTGTGCTGGGGTGCTGTGCAATGTGGATGTTTTGCCAAGCATGCAGGCAACAATGCAAAGGTTGCTAGGAGTGTCTGGGATCGCTTTGCTATAACTTCTAGGATTCCCAGCTGGCCAGCATGGGTTTCACGCCATCGCTACTGTATGCCTCTCCTGCCCCAGCCATGTTTTGCACGACCAGCATCTGTGATCACAAGGAAGTCGTGCCTGGGATTCGTGTCTGCAGGATGGCAGCCAGAGAGGTTCCCAGCCAGCTGCTGCAGCTGCCTGACCCCTGCCTCCTGGCAGTGCTGCAGTGCTGTGCTGGTGACCCTCGCAGCCTGTGCAGCGCAGCAAGGGCGCACAGCAGGTTGCACCAGGCAGCTGTGGTGGCGCTCAGCAGCATGTCAGTGCGCGGGACCAGGCAGCAGCAGGATGTAGAGAGTGTGCTGCTGTACCTATCAAAGCATGGCCAACATGTTGACAGCTTGGACCTTGTGGGTGGTTTGGATAGACTGATAAGGCTGAGGCAGCTACCCGGCCAGCTGAAGCTGTCTAGCCTGGTGCTAACCAAGGTTTGCCTGCAGTTGCAGCCAGGGTTGGGGCTCCAGGGTGTGGTGCGGCCTGGGCTGCCCTCAAGCGGCTGTGCCTGCATGACTGCAAGCTGCTTGATGGGGCAAAGGGGCTGGCAGCAGCGCTGGCCCTGCTGCCTGGGCTGCAGCACCTTCGCATCCGTGACATGCACCTCGTGGGTGACTACATGTCCAGTTTTCCTACAGACGCACTATCAGTGCTGCAGCGGCTCACCCACCTAGAGATTGTTGATGGTCCGGGCAATGTGCCGCCTGCCCTACAGCCCCTGCAGGAGGAGCTGACCCGCTGGTTGACCTGCGGCTGAATCTGCAGAGCTTGCCGGCAAATGCAGCTATTGACAGCAGCCTGCTCTCGGGCGCGCATCATCTCACACGCCTTGCGTTAGCAGGCGTCGTAATCGGACGCAACGCCCTAGCTGGTCTGAACCAGCTTCAGAGCCTGAACCTGGCACTTGTTAGGAGCGCTTGCCTTGTGCAGCTTCTGTCCCAGCTGCAGCACCTGCAGCAGCTGACACGTCTGCGGTGCTTCTGGCACGCTGCAGACGACCCCATCCTCCCCCTGCAGCAGCCTTCTCAGCCCTGACAGCAAGCAGCAAGCTGCAGCACCTCAAGATTAGCGGCAGCACGCTGCCAGCAGGTGTGTGGCAGCACGTCTTCCCTGATGGCAGGCAGCTGCCGCACCTGCAGTCACTGGATTTCTCATCAAGGTGGCCGTCACGGCGCAATGTTGCAGCAGCTCCTGAAGGCAGCTGCCTTGTGAGGTGCTGCCCTGCCTTACGGTCTTTGGACATGCAGTGGATGCAGTGCAGCGCAGAGCAGCTGGCCCCACTGGCGCGGCTGAGCGAGCTGCACACACTGCGCTTGGCCAGCGACACACAGGGGGAGGGGTTGGAGGCTGTGTGTCAGCTGACAGGGCTGCAAGAGCTGAGGCTGCATGCTCGCAGCAGTGCAGAGGGGCTGCCGCTGCAGCTGACACACCTCAAGAAGCTCACACTGCTGGAGTTCAGTAGGACCATGGAGGGCTATAGGACACCTGTGCGCCTTCAGAGCCAGGTAGGCTGGGGAAATGCATCCGACGTGCCTGCAAGCCTAGTGTAGTTGTGACTGCTACTTCACTGCTGCTACATCGTTTTTGCATGCACATGCAAGCTACGTTGTGTCGCATGGCTGTTGCTGGTGCACACACATTAGCAGATTGCTGTGCATGTTGATGTTGACTTGCTGAATGTGCTGACTCTGTCTTAGCAACACGGACAGTCATCACATCTGCCAACAAATGTGTGTGCCATCATGCTGATGACTTTGGCCAATCACAAACTGTGCCCGGCTGCTGCTGCTGTACTTCGTAATCGTGCAGGCTCCTGGTGATGAGCCTGTGTGGCGCCAAGTACTGCAGCACCCTCATTACTGCAGTGGCACTACAGTGGAGCCACGGGCAGCAGCAGCAGCAGCAGCATTGGCAGAACAGTAGGCAGCAGTAGGTAGCAATCAGCAGCAGACTTTGTCTGTGCAGCGGTCATGTGAGGGTCTGGAGCTGCTGCAAAGCGGCCAGATAACGGGTACAACTCCTGCTGGTGAGCCCGAGCTGTTTGAGTATGGTGTTGTCAAGGCTGGGTGGCGTTTGTAAGCGAATTGATGTGTGCTGCTGGCTGTGCCCTTGGCCCGGCACACCTTGGACCCGTGACCACACAGTAGCCACATGAGTTGTGTCCAAATGCACTCACAAACTTACATACATGGCCGTCGCAGGTCCCATCACAGATCACTGCATGCCATGCTCACAGGCCCCATGATGGCGCGAGCAAAAACTCTCCTGGCTGGTTGACAGCTGATCACAGCAGAATATACCGCACTGAGGCCGGCATGGAGTGGTGGCAACGGCCCATTGGCAGGCACACCAACAATCTGGCCCGACAGCTGCGCCAACTTTTGAAGGTGCTTGAGTTGAAACACGATCGATATCAGGGCTTTGCCCCCCTTGCCAAACTGTCGGGGATGATGTGTTGAACTGTTCTTTATCTGATCATCGTAAACTACTGCCAACACACCATCAGCAGCAATCAATTTGTCGAGATCAGTTTGCAAGGCTTGCATTCCCTGGGCCTCCTTATATGCGTTCGTCGCTGGTCAATAGCTGCAACACTTACTCTGCAGTCCCAAAACATCTCTCATTGCCCCAAGCAGCGGCTCGTCCTCGAAAACTATGCCCAGCTGTCGATCAAGCAGTACCGGAATGTGCATGCAAGCAGCAGACGCAAGAGCTTCAGCAGGTGCTGGCCAGAAACGTAGTGGCATGTGCAAGAGGATCAAAGAGCAGCAGCAGGCGGTCAAAGCGTTCCTCTGGGGCCCCTCAAGAGCCAACAGCAGCAACAGCAGGCACCGCAGCAGCAGCAGATGTATCAGGGCTGCTGCAGGCGTTGGTGCAGCTCGCCTCTCGCAGTACGATTATGCTGGGCAGCTACCAAGCATACGTGAGTCAAAGCCTGACCTAGGGCAATGGCGCAGCCCACATGGGGTGCTCCTGTGGTGCCCTGCTTGTGCTATAACTTCACACCTTGATCATCTAGTCGTGCCCCTGTATGGAATGGGCTGATGCAGTCACCATTTCAATGCATACAACTGAAGCCCCCTCTCGATCACACCACTGCTAACCACCATGAGTCCATAGAGGCCCAGCTGCTGCAGCTGTACATGTGCTACCCCCCCCCCCCCCCCCCCCCCCCCCCCCCCCGCGCAGCTCCTGTCAGTTCCCTCTACCCCCCCCCCCCCCACCCCCCAACCGTCCTGTCGGCCCCCCTCCCGCACACTCTCTTACCCCCCGCCCCCCCTTCACCCCCCCCCTCCCCGCCCCTGCACGCACATGCCCCCCCCCCCCCCTCTGCAGGCCATCCTTGAGTCCCTTGAGGTCCAGCTGCTGCAGCCTCCCACATGCTACCTTCACCGCATCTCCTGTCAGTTCACCCATAACCCCCACCCCACCCCACCGACCCGTGCTGCCCCCCCCCCCCCCCCCCCCCGCACAACCTGTGCTGTCGCCCCCACCTCCCCAAATCGTGCTGACAACCTCCCTCCCTCACAGTCACACTTTACTATCCCCCCTCCTTCAACCCACGCCGCCCATGCACACACATGCCCCCCCCCCTCTGCAGGCCATTCTTGAGTCCCTAGAAGCTCAGCTGCTGCAGTCCCCACAGTCCTCCCTTGCTGCGGTGCCCCTTGACACCCTGGCCAGTGGGCTGTGGGCCATCAGCAGACTGCAGCTCACACCACAGCACGACACAGTCCAGCAGTCGCACAGCACCTCCTGCAGCAACAGCAGCAGCAGCAGCAGCAGCAGCAGGAGGTCTACCAGGACACTGCTACTGCCACCGCCAGCACCACCCCCAGCAGCAGCAGTGGTGCTGCTGCTGCTGCTGCTGCTGCTGCTGCTGTGGCTGTTGGCACGAAGCAGCGGCGGCAGCAGCAACAGGAAAGCCATGCCGCGTTCATGGATGCAAGGTCAGAGGCGTTCATGGCAGCTGCCTTGCGCACCCGCCTTGCAAGCTGTAGCCCCCGCAGCTTCGGGACCTTCTGCTACAGCCTCAACTTCTTCCTGCACAGGGACCCACACTTCTGGGCGACAGCAGCAGCAGTATCCTTGCAGCATCTGCCACAGCTGAAGCCCGCCAATATTAGTAACCTGCTGCAGGGTTTAGCCCTGAGTGGGTGGGTGCTAGACCCTGGGGCACTGGGGCCACAGAAGGTCAGCAGCAGCAGGCTGGGAGTCCAGCAGCAGCAGCAGCAGCAGCAGTGGGGGCCTGAGCTGGTGTGGGATGGTGCCACGCAGGCCGCTGCACCAACTCAGCAGCAGCAGTGCAGCAGCAACAGCAGCAGCAGGTGCAGCAGCAGGTGCAGCAGCAGGCACAGCAGCAACAGCAGCTGCAACAGCATGGGGAGCAGGGTGATGACGTCAGTGGATACACCCCTCCCATTGCTGCCGCTGCTGCTGCTGCTGCTGCTGCTGCTACTGCTGCTGCTGCTGCTGCTGCTGTCACTGGGCCGTCACCAACAGGTGCCACCTGCACTTCTGCACTGCCTCAGCAGCAGCAGCAGCAGCGGTTGCCACCGCCACCACCACTGCCGCTGGGTCCTCCAGCACAACAGCAGCAGCAAATTCCTCTGGCTGCAGGACAGCAGCAGCAGCGGCTGCCACCGCCACCACAGCAGCTGCAACAACAGCAGCAGCAGCAGCAGCAGCAGCAGCAGCAGCAGCAGCGCCCTGGTGGTTCAGGTGCTGTGCTGGCCCTGCTGCAGGCCCTGGAGGCCTCACTGCTGATTAAACCCAGCCAGCTGCGGTTGTGGCGGTTGAGGGATATTAGTCAGCTGGTTCAGGCCTATGCCCTGATAGGGTTCAGGTGTGGGCCGCTGTTTGCTGTCATAGCACAGCACCTCACGGAGGACCAACAACTGCTGCACAAACAGCAGCAGCAGCAGCAGCAGCTGGCAAACAGCCGGGCGGCGGCGGCGTCACCTCAGCAGCAGCAGCAGCGGGGGTGGCAACAGCAGGTACAGCCACCGCAGCCGCCGCAGCCGCCGGCAGCTAGTGTCCTGTCAGCCGCCTACCCGTATGGCAGCAGCAGCAGCAGCAGCAGCAGCAGCAGCAGCGGGTCCCCTTCCTCCTCAGGAACTCCAGCTACCAGACACAATTCGAGTTGGAATGCCAAGCCCTGGCATGACAAGGGCGGGGTCCCTCCAGGCTGTCTGAGTGCAGTGTGAGTGATGCAGTGGGCATTGCGTGGGGTTTTGTTCACGCCTTCTGCCCCCAGCAGCTGCTGCTGCACGAGCTGGCGGGGGTGCTGGCGGCACGGGCGGGTCAACTGCATGCTGCTGACGTCAGCAGGCTGCTGTGGGCCTATGCAACAGCAGAGGTGGGTGGTGTGTTCGTACCTGTATTTTTGTCTGTGTATCTGTCTGTGTTTGGGCGTTGAGACACACTATACCCTGTGTCAAGGCATATACTGATGCACAGAGGTAGCGCACAGGCAGGGTGAAAAAGCAAGCCACACGCTTTCAGCGTGCTGCACAGCAAGGGGTTTAGGGCTGCTGTATGCAGCTGGCGGGGGTGCTGGCGGCACGGGCGGGCCAGCTGCACGCTGCTGACGTCAGCAGGCTGCTGTGGGCCTATGCAACAGCAGAGGTGAGTGGTGTGGCTGTATCGGTGTATCCTGTTTATGTGTCTGTGTGTCTGTCTGTGTTTAGCGTGGAGACCGTTCATGAACCCTGATGAGGCATAATCTGGTGCTCTCAGGTAGCGCACAGGCAGGGTGAGAAGCAAGCCATATGCCTTCAGGGTTTTGCACAGCAAGGGGTTTAGGGATGACATGAGGGTCAGGTGCAGGCTTCTCTGAGTGTATATATGCTGCGCAGAGGTCGGTTGCGTGCACAACACTGAGCGTGTGTTGTCATTTCCTCCTGGGAGAGTTGCTACATTGATGTGTGGGGGTTGGTCCACCGCCGGTGTTCTGAACACTCTGAACACAAGGCAAGCCATAGGGAAGCTGCTGCTGAACTGATGTGCATTCCTGGGCCTCGCCTGCACTGTTGACCCCCCCCCCCCCCGCCGCGCGGGACACATTCTTCAGGTTGTTGATGTGCGCATGCTGTCTGCAGTCACGTTGTCTGTTGTTGAGGAGATGCTGTCTGTGTGCAGGGAGGTCGATTGAGTCTGAGGGACAAGTCGTGAGCTGCATTAGCATCTGTAGTACCAGTACATCGCCGTACGTGCTTCCAAGCTCTTGGCGTCCGCATACCCCCCCCCCCCCCTTACCAACCTCCTCCCCCCCCCTTCCCCGCCATTGTCCTGTCCTTCCCCAGGTCATTGATGTGCGCATGCTGTCTGCTGTGACGTCGTCTGTTGTTGAGGAGATGCTGTCAGTGCGGCCCCGCACCGCTGCTGGTGCGGTGTGGGCGCTGGGCATGATGATGTTCCAGGCACCCGCATTCATGGAGGCGGCTTATGACAGGTACTGGGGGGGGGGGGGGCGCAACACACAGGTTGGGCAAGGACGGGGGGGGGGGAGGCAGTGTGTCGCAGCCTGTGCCTGTGTACGGGTGTGATGGTGGTGTGGGGGGCCTTTCGAGTGAGGGTCTTGCGTCTGGCTGTGGTACAGCCATAGTATGGCCCCTGGCCTGGCCTCAGCAGGTGACTCACTACTTGTGGTACTGCACAGGCAGAGGGGGGGGGGTTGTCTTGTTGTATGTGCCAGTGGGCATGATGATGCTCCAGGCACCCGCATTCATGGAGGCAGCTTATGACAGGTGGGGGGAAGGAGAGTGGATGTGTGGTTGACTGGGAAGGGGCTGCTGTGGTGGTGGGTGCAGTGCCAAGCACCCCCACGTGAAGGAATAGTCTCGAGCAGCGTCTCACAGGTAGTGCTCCTGTTGACAACGCTGCTGATAGTGAGGGGTCACTGGGCCAGACATGCAGACCGCTGCTGCCCTGTCAGCTGTACTGAAGAGGCTATGCGCTACACAGGTAGCATGGACAGGTCAGCATGGGGCTTGAGACCTCAGGGCGTGATTCCTTCGTCTTGGGGGGATACACCCACTGAGCGCATTTGCGCTGCATTGAGAGTTGTGTTGCGTGTGCTGCATCTGCCATAACGTTGCCAAGATGGTGTTGAGTGTTCCTCCTGTTGCATGTGTGCCCTGTGCATGTACTGCATGTGCTGCATGCACTATTGGTGCTGCATGTACTGCATGTGATGTCTGTACTGCCTGTGCTGCCTGTACTGCATGTAGGCTGGCAGCCTGCCTTGAAGCCACGCCAGTGCCATCACCAGCACCAGCAGCAGGCCCCGTCCCGTACCCTGCAGCTGCTGGTGTGGCCAGCAGTCAAGCAGCAGCAGCAGCAGCAGCAGCAGCAGCAGCAGCAGCACCAGGTGGTCAGCAGCCCCCTTCATCAGCAGCGGCTGGGGCAACGGTTGGCGGGTTCACTCCCCCCAGTATGTTGCAGCAGCTGTACCAGGGCTCTGCTGCTCAGGGCTGGCTGTCAGGTGGACCACAGGTAGGGATGGGGGGGGGGGGGGGGATGTGTTTGCGGGGGGGGGGGGGGGGGGGGGGGAGTGTGAATGGGGGGGGGGTGACGTGTGTGTTAGCAGAGAGGTGGGAGGGGGGGGGGCGTGTGTTTGTGCAAAGTGTGCATGTGAAGGTGGTTGACAGGGTGGCGTAACGCGGTTTGAGCATGTGTCTGTGCAAAGTGTGCATGTAACGTCACTGCTCAGGGCTGGCTGTTGGGGGGCCCCCAGCGAGGGTGTGTGTGTTGTGTATTTGAACACTTTGACATAATAGCTCACACGTGCATGGGGACATGATATGCGCCTGTGTGTTTGAACCAACACGCACATAGCATCTGCAGTATTACTGTCAGCATACATGCACCCGCGCTGCATGCCTTGTTGTACCTCTGTTGCTGTCCCTGCAGCCGGCGCTGTCATGCCACTCATAGACACTGTGCTGAAGCACAACACCCATGCTTGAGTGCTCAAATAGGGTGGTGACCCCTTCCATCATGTAGTTCCCAACTCAAGTTCCCCCCCCCCCCTGCCTTCCCCATGCCCCCCTGTGTGTCCAGGTTCATTCTGGTGTGCCCTGTGAGGTGGCTTGAGGCAACCGATCTTGATCGTCCATGTACACTCAGTGTAACCGACACCTGACCTGAGAACCTGGGGTACGACAAGTTGAAGGTCCTTTGGGACGCCCTCATGAGCCCTTGGCTCGCTGGCTAGTGCCGAGGTTTGGAGGGGAAACCCCTCCCACAATTACTGTTCTGTACTGTAACCAATGTACTCCCCCCCCCCACTCCGTGCCGTTTCATACCCCCTCAATGTGTCCAGGTTCATTCTGGTGTGCCCTGTGAGGTGCAGCAGGGGGAGGCGGCCCTCACACGAACATACCAGCAGCAACCTAAACCCTGGACACACCAACAGCAGCAGCAGCAGCGACTCAGACACCAGCAGCAGCAGCAGCAGGGCTGGGTCAACCCTGCCGTTGCTGCATGGCCGTCTTCCCAACAACAGCAGCAGCAGCAGTACGTGCCCCACTCACACCCCCAACCCCAGCAGCAGCAGCAGTGGGGGGTTGGCATCTCCCACCGAGACGTAGCGGAGGCTGTGTGGGCCGCTGGCCGGTTGCGTCACTTCAATGCTGCTTTCTTTGCTGCCCTGCGGCCCCGACTGAGGGGACTGCTGGGGGGGTTCACTGATAGTCAGCTGGTGGACGTGTTGTGGGGGTGTGCAAGGTTGCAGCTGTATGATGGAGGGGTGCTGGACGCAACAGCAGACGAGGTGAGAGGGGGGGGGCACTTATTGGTGTGTGTGCTTTGGGGGATTGTGGTAAAGGAGCCTGGGGGGGGGGGGTCACTGACGGTCAGCTGGTGGATGTGTTGTGCAGCTGTATGATGGAGGGGTGCTGGACGCAACAGCAGACGAGGTGAGGGGGGAGGAGGCACTGGGAGCGGGGGGGGGGGGGGAGGGGAGGTAAATATTGATGCATCAAGCAAAGTATCTGCCATTTATGTGTTGCTTGTGGTTTCGCTAGCCTGGCATTACCTGTTGCTCACGGAGCTTGGGAGGGGGGTCGCAGTCAACTGTCAGTTCATTGATGTGTTATGGAGCTGTGTGAGGCTGCAGCTGTACAGCAGAGGGAGGCAGACATGCCAAGGACCTCTCTGTGGCTGCTGCTGCCTAGCTGCGTTGGGGGGGGAGGGGGCACAGCACACCAGCTTCGGGTGTGTTTGTCCCCTGCGGACCCTCTTCCACATAAACGTTACAACACCGCACACTCTGTGCTGCTGCTGCTGCTTCCGTTGATGCTACTGCTGTTCCCGTTGCCGCTGCTGCTGCTGCTGCTGCATCAGCTGATCAAGCGTGCTGCCCGCCTGTCAGCCACGTCAGCGTCCCTGTCAGCCTGGTCCTACACCGCCCTGTGCCACTCACACCCCACACTGTTTGGTGTGCTTGCCCCCCCCCCCACACACACACACACCCGCTCACCCCCCCAAGCCCATCCCCTGCGGACCCTCTCACTCACAAATGTCACAACACCACACGCTTTCTGCCGCTGCTGCTGCTGCTGGTGCTGCTGCAGCTCATCAAGCGTGCCGACCGCCTGTCAGCCACGTCAGTGTCCCTGTCAGCCTGGTCCTACACCGCCCTGCGCCACGCACACCCCACACTGTTTGGTGTGCTGGCGGAGCGGGTGGCAGCCTTTGAGCAGCAGGGGCGGCTGAGTGTGACTGACGCACGGCAGCTGCTGTATGCTGCTGCTAAGCTGGGGGTGAGGGACACACGACTGGTGAAGGCTTGTGTCCAGGTGGGTGGGGTGGGGTGGGGTGAGGGTGCGGGGGGGGGGGGGATTGGGGGGGGAACAAGGGAGCACTGCTGATCAAGCTCCCAACATGGATTGGTTGTGTGTGTGGCGGGGGGGGGGGGGGGGGAGTGTGTGACTGACGCACATCAGCTGTTGTATGCTGCTGTGAAGCTGGGGGTGAGGGACACACGATTGGTGAAGGCTTGTGTTCAGGTGGGTGGCGATGTGTTTGGGGGGGGGGGGGGACAGGGCAGCACTGCTGTTTGATGCTTCCAACCAGGACGAGTTGCGTGTGCAAAGGGAGCTCTGTTGGGTGATGCTCCCAACAAGGGTTGGTTGTGTGTCCTTTTTTTGGGGGGGGGGGTGTTTTTTGTTTGTGTATCTGTCGTGCTGCTGAGGGCCACATGCTTGGTCAAGGCCTGTGTCCAGGTTGGTGCATAGCTGCAGCTGTACTGAGACAGCTGCCACTAAGTGCACCCTGTGCAAGCTGTAGCTTTTGCATTGCTGGGTCGTATGTTGACCCATCACTGAGAACAGTAGTCAGATGGAATGGACAGGAAAAATGGTAGTTGCTGAAATGCTGCAAGGCGTGCGGGGTCTGGAATGGTCTCTTTCGCAACGTCAAGGAACCATAAGAAATGATTTCCCACATATCACTTTTAAATGGCATCTTCAGGGGCTGCTGGGTTGGCTGCAAGTTGTATTGCGCTGGGTCGTCTGTGCTGTGTCTGCTGTGATGTGCTGTGATGTGATGTACTGTGCTGTGCTGTGCCGTGCCTCCCCCCTCTCCCCAGGTCCTGAAGGCCCACCTTCCTGGCTCCCCTGTGAGTGTTGTTGTGAGCTGCCTGTGGGGGCAGCAGTGGCGGGACACTTCGACGAAGAACTCTTTGCAGGTGAGTGGGGGTGTTGGGGATCGTGCTGGGGGCATTCCAGAGTCATTTGGTGGGATGTGTGGTGGAGGTGGGGCATGCGTCTGCTACACTTGGACGTGGTATGGATGCCGTCAGTCTGGCGTGTATCTGGGGGGGGGGGGGGTCATCGGGAGGCTTGCCATCAGTATTACCCAGGGAGCGTGGCAAGAGAAAGACGAGGTGGGGTGGTGGGTAGTATCAACAGCAACATATTGACATGCTGCTGCTGCTGCTGTGTTGATTCCCTTCAGTTAGTTTCCGCTTCCTGTCCAGTGTACCCCTGAGGGTGTTGAAGCCCCTGCAGCTGCTGCAGCTCTTGCAAGCAACTACACTCATGCAGGTTGGTAGGGGGGTGGCGTGTGTGGGGTGCTGCTCTTTGAACTCTCAGTACAGTACAGCACAGCACATGCAGAGCAGTACAGTACAGGCTGGCACTGCAGTACAGTGCAGTACAACAAAATGATCAAGCATTTCGCTCTTGGTTGTTGGCAAGAACCAGGGTCAGCTGCCCTCTGCTTTCCTTGACGTGAGTGCCGCCTTCTTCCCCCCCCCCTACATCATTCCGGCGCCCTCCCTTGGTGCCTCACCACAGGATGCCCTGGGCCTCACTGCGCTGTCCCCCCTTCTCGCGCTGCAGCTTGCCGTGCGCCTGTACGCAGCAGCCCTACGCCAGTTGCTGCTACTGCTGCTAGTGACTGCCCCCCCCCCTTTGTTGTTGACTCGGGCCAATCCCCCCCGCCCCCATAAACACCAGGATGCCCTAGGCCCTGCTGCCTCTGCCCCCCAGCTTCAGCTTTCCCCAGCGCTGTTTGCAGCAGCACAGCGTCAGTGGCAGCCTCTTTCAAAAAACCTCGGTCCAGCTGTCACGCACCGGCAACGCTCCTATTCTGACCCCCCCCCCCCCCCCCACACAACACGGTTGGTGCATTGGCTGGATGCACTCCCTGTGTCTACACACACACACACACACACACACACACAGTTTTCGTCGGTGCGTGACTAGACGCACCCTCACGAAAGTGTTTCTGACTGTCATGGTGATTGTATCGTCTGTCGTCAAGCTTAGTGTGTAACACCATGCGTGCGCAGCCCGCCCTTGAGCCACACATCCTCCCTCCTTGCGCACCCACCCTTCGTCTCGACAGGATGCCCTAGGCCCCGCTGCATCTGCCCCGCAGCTTCAGCTCCCCCCAGCGCTGTTTGCAGCAATCCTGTGTTTCTGCTGCTACTGCTGCTAGTGACTGTCCCCACCTCTCCCCCTCCACGCCCCCCCCCCCCCCCTTTGTTGTATCCCCCCCCCCCCCCCCCCCCACACCACACACACAGACGCCCTAGGCCCCCGCTGCTTCTGCCCCGCAGCTCCAGCTCCCCCCAGCTCTGTTTGCAGCAGCACAGCGTCAGTGGCTGGCCACCCCCCCGCAGCCCCCGCACCAGCCGCACCAGCGGTTTTGCGGCCGACGTTGGCAGGGTTTTGCAGGAGCAGCTGCAGCTCAGGGTTCAGTTTGAGGCACGAACAGCTGACGGGCTGTTCAGTGCTGACATGACTGTCATGTGGGGCGGCAGGTGGGTGGATGAACCCCCTCCTGTAGTGGTGGTGGTGATGGTGGTGATATCTTGGGAGTGATGTGTTTTTCATGACTGTGGCGGAACTGTAGTGACACTTGCGCTGCACGTACTTCACTGCACTGCATTGCACTGCAATGTGACTACTGGACACTACTGTGCGTTACTTTGCTGTACTGTATTGCATGATCTGTGGTCGTCAGAACAGCAGTTGACCCCCCCACACACACCCCACACTGTTCCAAATTCTCATGCCTCAGCCATTTTTATTCATTGATCACACCAACCTTGCAGGCGTGTTGCTGTGGAGGTTGATGGTCCTGATCACTTCAGCCGCAATGCCCCCCACACACTGCTGGGCAGCACAGCAGCCAAACACTCCTGCCTGCAGGCTAGGGGTGGGCGGTGCTCAGCATACCCTTCTACCAGTGGAACAGCATCACAGCAGCTGTACTTTACAGTGAGGGACCAGTGGACGTCCTCCAGCAGCAGCAGCAGCAGCAGCAGCAGGAGCAGTGGAGTGTGGAGGGGCCCTGTGACGATGCTGCTGCTGCTGATGTTGATGACGATGCTGACGATCAGCAGCAGCAGCATGTGAAGCGGCGGCAGCTGCGGCGACCCGCTGGCTTCAGGAGCAGCAGCAGACACAGCAGCAGCAGCAGCAGCAGACCCAGAGGGTGTTTCGCGTGGCAGTCTGTTGTCAGCTGGTTCAGTGTGTGTGCCTGCTGAGCGTGGGGGCCAGCTGGCTGCTGCTGCCGGGCCGTCTACCTCAGGGTTGCGCTGGACAGGGCGGTGCAGCTGGCAGGGGTACCCCGCTCCATACTGTGATGACTTGGTCCCTGTTTTGAATTACACACAGCGGCCGGGAGTTGCCTTTTGTTTTTGCTGGCACGCAGTGGCGGAGGCCCCCCCTGTACCCAGTTGTAAGGGCACACACTTTTGACAGGGGCGTCCCAGAGGTTTTGGGGACAGGGGTTGGGGGGGGGGGGGGGGGGGGGGGCTTCCCTCAGGGCGCACTTGATAGGGCTGTGCAGCTGGCAGAGGTGCCTCGCTGTAAACAGGGGTGACTCGTTTCTGTCGTGGATGCCCTCAGTGGACAGAATTGTCTTATGCTTTTGCTGGCGGCAGCAGCGGCAGCAGGTTGTGCTGGCTGCAGCAGCAGCAGCAGCAGCAGCAGGTTTTGCTGGTAGCAGCAGCACCAGCAGGTGGCAAGGTACCTCCGGCCCTCCTTACCCAGTTGTCAAGGCATACGGTGACAGGGCTTTCATTGTACCCCCCCCCCTGGTGTTTGGGGCAAGGGGGGGGGGT